>CM077511.1:12385653-13585653 GCA_039654745.1 Houttuynia cordata | reverse complement strand
AATGCCAACTACCAACAGAGTCTTGACAGTAGCGAGTGCCTAATCGGAAAGCGAAGGCTTCGAACTCTAGTTGGTTGGAATATCGGGAGATACATGTACCTCCTCCGAACGGCCACCCACAAAGGCGAATGGAACAAACAACTCAAACACAGCAAGTTCGTGTAATTATTGCATCCGTTTTGTCCTTCATTACATGTTATCGAGTGTAATTTTCCCTTCTTTTTGCTACAATTTATCATGCCATGGATTTGCAGCTCTTGACTTTGTGCTGAAACTCGGTCAAAGCTGGCAAAGTCGCATTTTGACAAGGGCTCGTTTTAAATTGTTGATTTTGGACGCAAGCATCATGTTTTGCATGCAAAGTTGTTGATTTGTTTAGTTTTCATTCATGGCACATGCAGCCCTTGTGATTAATAGAATATATGATCCATCGTTAGTAACAATGCTCAGGGATTTATAATGTGGCCTATCAATGGAGTCAAGACAGTTGCCACTAGCCAGTGCCTAATCGGAAAACGATAGCTTGAAACTCTAGTGGGTTGGAATATCGGGTGTACTCGAAGCTGCGGGTGATGATATTACTACTCCAAAATTCCTACTCCTCCATGCTGGCACAAGTTGATTGGCACATCAAACCCTGAACCTACTCCTCACCACATGGGTCCACATTGTGATTTGTTGTTACATAAGTGGAGTAAGAAAATGAAGTAGAAAGTGGAGTAATAATAGCATTACCCCAGAATTTATGTATCTTCAAGTGGCCATCTACAAAGGCGAATAGAAGAAAGGACTTGAACAGCCAGTGCCGATTAGTTAATCCATCATTTGTGTACTTTAATACGTGTTCTGGCGCATGGGTCCTTTTTTGTGTTCAATTTTGGAGCAAAATGGTTGCAACTTTGATTAATGAAACTTGTTCATCAAATATCATGCAATCATCTTGAAGATAAAATATGAGCATCTGCCCATGCCATGGATTTTTTTTACCACCAAGTTGGAGTAAATTATAAATTTTAAAGCCTTACATATAGTGACCATTAGAAGATATTCGCTACATAGTTATGATACTCAAAATGTTTTCAGTGGAGTCAACTGGGATTCTTTACAGAGCCAAACAAATTGTTGTTGGTATTTTGGCAACAAAACAAACAAATTTTTGTTGTGTACAATAATTATGTATACATTAAAACATGAATTATAGAAGATTGCAAAATTGCCAGCCATCATTTCTAATGAAAATTCGTGAAGAAGCTGAAAGTGGATTAGTGAGGCGGATAAATTATTGGGCCAAAAATAGTGCAGAAGAAATGGCAAGCAGGCCAATGCGGAAACACAGCATCCAGTTTTGTGTTCTCCACTATTTTAAGTGGGCTTCAGCCCAGCTAATAGAGCAAAAACATGAACCAATTTTTTTAATTATCCACTATTTTAATTCTGCAAGATCCATGAACCAATTTTTTTGGTGAATTGACATTCATACTGCATTGTATGCTGGAAAATTTACACTGTTTGGTTCTGTGGGCGTCACTGCCGTTGCCAGAGCAATGGCCAACATGCATGGTCAAGCATTTTAGACAAGTTTGTAAAAAAAAAGTCGTAAAAATAATGTTTTTAATCTTATACCAGTTCAATTATTTTCAATAAATTGTATGAATCAACATTATTCTATAGAAAGTCGAAACACTTTAAAGTCATGTAAAGAATGGCGGCCTTGACAATTCGATTCTATGGCCATGTTCGTCAAATAATTTTCACCATATACACACACATGTTGTTAATCACGTATCCTATCCTATCTAACGTGTCTTGCAAGACAATGAGCAAGAGCGTTGACCTCCGTCCAAAAGTATAATTCACTATTGTTGTTATTTAGGGGCGGTTTGGGGCGTGAAAAATCAGTTTCATCCAATCTCAAAAATCCAGTTAGTGGATTTTAACTGAAACATCTCACCAAAAATTCTAACCAGCAAGAATTTTTTTCAGCTAGATGGTGCTGATTTTTCACGCCCCAAACGACCCCTTAGTTGGCACTTGATAAGGTTCTTGCGACAAACTTTACGTGTTGACATGGCACAGGTCGGAGTGGAAAAAACATTTAGTGGAACCGTTCTGCCAAGTAAATTTTGGAGATCCATTCAACTTTTGACACATACACAAGTCGCAGAAGAGTGGACATTCATATATGAGTTATGCTACACATGGGTGGCATCCAAGCATTAGTGGTAAGCCCCACAGATTTGATGGTAGGGCCCATAGGTTAGAACTAGTCAGACCCTGGCCCTATCAAAAGCTTAGGCGCCTAAGATATATATTTTCTTCTTTTCCATATCTTGACATTTAGCTTGCATTAAACATCCGATAGACCTCTCCACCACGTGTCAGTGCATCCAATACCAAACCATAGTTTTCAAAACCGAACCGGCCGCTCTGACCAGAGTCGGACCATTTTTTGGTCCTGGTCGGCCAAGTAGGTTGACCTGGCCGATCGGTCCAGTCCGGGTTAACACCTCCCCCCTCTTCTCCCCCCTTTTCGCTGAGCCTGATATCCCCTCAGCGCTATCATGTTGAACCAGACTGGTTCGACACGGCGGCGCCGGGGGGGCTCTGGCTCAATGGGGCGGCGCCTCCTCCTCCGGCGTTCTCGTGAGGCACCCCACTAGAGGCGGCCAGAGGGAGCCGCCCCCACCCTTTTCTTTAAATTTTTTTTAATGACGTACCGGGTTGACCTACCCGGAAGAAATTCTTAGTCGGTCACCGGTCCGGTTTTTAAAACCTTACACCGAACTCCTCAGCTCCAGCGTCCCCAACTCATCCCATCCTTGACCCCCATCCTTCGGATTCCTGTCGTTTCTCTTAGGCCGACGGCTTCACCACCGAGAGATTTTTCAACAGGGAGATGGTGAGCTAGAGAGGGCGGTGCCACGCAAAATTGCCACATTCTTCCATTTTATCTCTTTCTTCCAATTTCTCTCGGTTTAGTCCAAGCTGAAATTAAAGGTCTCCTGTTTAGTGCATTCCTTTGCTGTACTTTCTTTGGAGGTATTTGTGTACAAATGAAATATTGGTAAATCGAAAAAAATATCTAACATTAAACTCAGGTAAGCTACATTAGATTTTTTTATGTGATGGGTATTTGCCCATATGGGGTATAGTCAGGGAGTGAGTGTGTGTGTCAGTGCCCATTGGCGATTGTACAAAAAAAAACTCTCTTTGCTCTTTTTTAATTTTTTAATAGATGCAATTGATTTTCAAACTGAACTACATCTATTAAAAATGCCCAGATGGAGTAATTAGAAGAACTCTCAAGTATCAAGTCCCATACTTCTTTTACTTTTCTCTTTGGTTCAAGAAAACTCAAGTTAAAAAAATCCACTTTGTGCATTCACCACCATTAATCTCTGTGTCCCCACCATAACTAATGAGCATTTTTTTTTAATTAACTCTTCAGTGGCGTCCTAGAGTTGAATAACCTCGTGGGCCTATGGAAAGTGTTCTTCTGCCCCGTCACCTGATTTCAGGCCCAGTTCAATGCTTGCTGAACCTGGGCCTGGGGCCGTCTGGGCTTAATTAAGTGTGAGACCTATTGGGCCAGAGCTGGACCTGTCAGGAGCATTTAAGTGGCCATCTCCTGATACACAAACCGCCTAAATTGGTTTTCTTCCTCCGCTTCTCTCCATCTCCGGCTCACTCTGCCGACTTCCGGCACCAGTCACCGGCTCCAGAATGGCCACCGAGTCCTCCGGCGGGGCCGCCCTCGATCTCTTCTCCGAAGCTCAAATTGGCGTCGAATCCTAAATGTCACAAATCTCGGCTTGCCCTTAGCCTCCTCGATGCCATCCCCGCCGTACTTTTCCTTTTTTTTTTCTTCTCTTCTCCTAACTTCCTTTCTTGATGAACAGAGGCTTTCAGCTTTGTTTGCAATAGAATTATGTATAAGCTAGCATATTCTAGTTACATTTTAGGATCTGACCCTGATCTCGGCGAGATTTAATGATTTTTTTTTATTATTTTTAATTTTTTTGAAAATCGGTTTACAAAAGATTTTTTTTTAAGAATCCTGATGAGATAAAATAAATTTTTATTACTTTTTTTAACTATCTAGACGAGATCAAACCGAGACTAAATGATTTTTATAATTTTTTTACAAAACAATTATTATTTTTAAATATTCTCCGCCACATCTCGACGAGATAATGATTTTTTTATTCTTTTTAATTTAATATTGTTTACAATTTTTTTAAAAAAATCATCTCAAACCGAGATCTCGGAAATATACTACAAATTTTTATTATTTGTTTCTTTTTTAATTATTTTTTAAAGTAATCTCGGTGAGACTTATTGTTTTTATTTGAAATTTTTGTACAAAAAAAATATTTTTTTCAATAATAAATATCTGCCAATTCCGAAATTTCGGTGAAATAAAATGAATTTTTTATTACTTGTTTTATTTTTTCTAAAAAATATTTTTTTAATAATCCCACCAAATCTCGACAATATCAGGCAGAGATCTCGGCGGCATTTAAAAATTTTTTAACGAATTTTCCTTTTCCAATTTTTTTTGAAAATGCTGTATACGAAAAAATTATTTTTAACAAATCTCGGCGAACGAGGCCGAGATCTCGGCGAGATTTAATGATTTTTTATATGTTTATTTTTTTTAGAATTATTGAATTTTATTCTTTGAAGAAAAATTATTTTAGAAGATAATCTCCGTCATATCTCCACGAGATGAGGCAAGATAAAATGATTTTTATTACTTTTGTTTATTTATATTCTTCAATATTTATAATTCTTTTTAATCTCGACTGCCAAGAAGATTTTAATGATACTTATATTAATCTTTTATTTTTATTAATTAATTTATTTTTAAAAATAATCTCGGCCAGATGTCGATGAGATTGGTCCGAGATCTCGGCGAGATTTCATGTTTTATTACTTTTTTGGCAATATTTGAACACAATTTTTTTTATTTTTTAAGTACTCTCGGAGATTTTGGAGAGATTTAATGAATTTTTATTATTTTATATTTTTATTTTCTTGGATTATTTTTTAAAATTTCACGGCCAGATCTCGGCGAGATTTTCTTTAAACGAATTTTTTATTACTTTTGATCTTTGAATTTAAAAATTATTTCTTATAATTTCGATAAGATGTCGTGAGATTTAAAGATTTTTTAATGATTTTTCTTTTCTATATTTTTTGAAATGTTATATATGAAAAAAATTATTTTTTAACAAATCCGCGAGCGAGACCGAGTTCTCGAAGAGATTTAATAACATTTTATTTTTCATTTTTTTATATTTGTGATTAAATTTTATTTTTACAAGAAACATTAATTATTAAAATAATCTCCGCCAGATCTTGACGAGATGAGGTGAGATAAATTGATTTTCTTTTTACTTTCGTTTGTTTATATTATAGATATTGATTTATTCTTATAATCTCGGCGAGATTTCATGCTTTATTATTATTATTATTTTAATAAATTTAATGTCGTAGATCTTGGCATGATTTAATTAATTTTTATTATTTTATATTTTATTATATTTTTGGAAAAAATTTTAAATAATCTCGGCCAGATATCGCCAGGATAAAATGAATTTTTTATTACTTTAATTCTTTAAATTATTTTGAATTTTTGTATTTTTTTATCTCGACAAGGTCTGGTGATTTAAAGATTTTTTCTTTTTTTATTTTTTGTGAAATGTTATATACGGAAAAATTATTTTTTAATAAATCTCGGCAAGATGACTTTTTATTTATTAATTATATTTTATTTTTATTGAATTTTGTTCTAACCAAAAAATATATTTATATTTATTAAAATAATCTCCGCCCGATCCTACGAATGGATTTTTTTACTTTTGTTTGTTTTATTTTTAAATATTTATCCTTTATAATCTATCTTTTACCTTATTTATTTAGTTTTTTAAAATAATCTCGACGGCCGAGATTATTTTAAAAAACTAAATATTTGTCCTTTCTAATCTTTCTTTATATTTAGTTTTTTAAAATAATCTCAGCCAGAGATCGCTGAGATCGGTCCGAGATTTCGTGCTTTTTTATTATTATATTTTACTAATACTTTTTTTTTCAATATTTTAGAAAAAAATTATTATTTTTAAATAATCTCGGAGTTCTTGACGAGATTTAATAGATTTTTATTATTTTATATTTTATATTTTTGAATTTTTTTAAATAATCTCGGCGACATCTCGCCGAGAGAAAATGAATTTTTTATTACTTTTGTTCTTAAAGATCTGGTCGAGATTTGATGATTTTTTTAATAATTTTTTTAAAATAATCTCGGCCTGATCTCGGCGAGAAAAAACCATTGCACCATGGATCATTGAGAACGCTTCAAGCTATCATCTGTGTATATGGATTCACAAGCCAAAACGATGCCACTAATGGGTGTCATCACTCATCAGGATTAAGGGGTTTTGGAACAGGAGTGTTTTGACTCCTTTTCGAACTGATGCTTCTGCGGTTGGTTCATACATACCTCCTGTTGCTGCTGGAAGTGGAAAGCGAAGGATTTCTGAGACACCCCAGCAGGCTAACAACGCTCGTGAATCTCCTCAGGCTGCCACTGCATACAGGAATCGGGCGGCTGAGCGACGAAGTCTGAATGGTTCTTCATCTTCCACAGCTGGGGATGATTTTTCAGACTTTGGGGAACAAAGTAAGGGGGATTTCTATTTTCTTCTCATTTTACTTAATTCTTGGGAGCTAACCATTACTACACTGGATTATAAGAGGGTGAATAAAATAACTATTTTTCTGTTGGTATTTGGAGAAAAAAATCAGTTGCTGAGCTGCGATGCTATGTTTACTTCGTCCAAATTGGCTGTATTTTTTTTGTTAGTTCAAGATTTTGGTTTAACTTGAAAGGAATGTGTTTTGTACTATGCTTTTTTTTTTTGTTAAGAATGGGAAATGTCATCCCGAAAGGGAGTAGATGCGGGAGCAATGCCTTTCCCTCCTGGAGTTGGAGGACAGAGTGAAGTTAGCAGTGCTCAGGATTATAATGTAATCACCACTGACAAAGCTATAGATGAGAACAATGTTGGTAATCTGATGCTCGCAACATGGGTTGGCAAGAAGGCTTGGTATGCCCTTTATCTTTTCTTATTGGGTTATTCTGAATTAGATATACTAATTGAATTTTGCCATAACGACTTTTGTAAAGGCTGCTTTTCCTAATTGAAAAGAAAAATGTCAAGCAAACAAAATTTGTTTGTAAATTTTCTCGGTAAATTAAAAAATGCAGTTGTATTTGTCTAACATCTGGTTCTATAGGCCCTTTGTTAGCATGATTTAGATGCTAATGATCCTTTATTTTATTACCAAGCATTTGTTATTGGCCCTTTGGTATTCATGTGGGCGTAAAATGAAGGGAAAAGGTTGTTTGGACTTGCTTTTCATTTAATCTAGACAAGCTTTGCTTGATATCGTTCTTTGCCAGATGTTTACTACTTACAGCATATTGTTTCTCTGCGTATAACAATAATTATTAAAATAACACTTGACTTATGCCAATACAAAGCTATATATTTCATTGCTTGCCATTGACCTGACATGAGAAGGCAATTTTTGTAGGGACTTGGAAAGGATGGCAGTGGGCATTGCTGCACGGTCTGCACCGGTTTTAGGGGCCGTTTGGGGCGTGATTATTGCAAAATATCCAAACTGGATATTGGATATTTACTGTAGCATCCATGTGGATTTTTACATCCAGCTGAAACTCCTCCTGAGGTGTTTCAGCTGGATATATAAAATATCCAGATGCTACAGTATAGCAAAACATCCCATCTGGATGTTTTGCTTTTAATCACGCCCCAAACGGCCCCTTAGCTCAATCAGTGGATACTAGGGCTGGATTAGGGAACCAGCAGAGGAAAGCTGTAGATCCCAGCTTGGAGGTTCAGGCAGGTGATAGCTACCGGACTTCATTGAAAAGAAAGCACTTGCAAGATTTCGGGAGATGTCTTAGGGGCTGTTTGGATAGTGAAAAAGGGCTGAATTCACTGTCAATTCAGCCCTCTTTCACGTGAAACACATGAAAGAGGGTGAAACATGTTTGGTGGGTGAATTTCAGGGTGAAAGAGCACTTTCAGGTGAAAGTGAATTCAATTCATCTGCAAAAATACAATTCTGCCCTCATCATGATTCATGAACAGTACTCCCTCCGTCCAAAATTTGTACCAACATTTAGTTTTCCAAATTAAATTAAAATCAATCCATTTGGAAAAATCATTTGGTATTACTAATGTCGGACAGAGTGTAGAAAAGAGGTCATGCAGGGGTAAAATAGTCACGTTTTAAAAATTTACTTACTGTATCACATTCACTATCCAAACACATTACCAATTACATTCATCTTAAGAATTTCACTATCCAAACGAATTTCACATTCATCATGAAAGTCAATGAATTTTTTCACTAGAATTTAATTTCACATTCATTACTCTTTCACTATCCAAACAGCCCCTTAGTGATGTTGTGATGAATTCTATCTGTGCCTGAGGTTATTATTTATAATTTTTGGTTTACAATTTTTCTAAGGTCGCAATAGTGAGTTTTTGAACAATTTACCTTCTTTAATATTACTAGAACTTTGTTCATGAACGATCATAAGAGTTAGACGGGATATAAGGGAGAAGAAGTCGTAAGGGGTTTCTCCTCCATCTAGGACTCACTCGTTATGGATGGGGTTTCAACCCAACCAGCCATGCCTGGTAATATGACAATATTGTACCTTGCAAAGCACTTCGTATATTGCATGCCAATTTTAGGAAGCTGAGCAATCAATTAGAACAAAAAAATCGAAGTTGAGCAATTGAAGTTTGGCAGATATTTTTGTTGGTGCTTTGAGACCGTTCGTGGAAGATAAATTCTGATGAGGATGGTTTCAGTTCGTCACACTTTGTCATCATCTTTTACAGGGTGAAAGGAGCGGCATTAGATAAGAATGAACATCCCGCAATACACCAAACTCGTCCAAGTTGAGAGCCCTTGTCTTCACCACTAATCTCGCCTTGAGATCTTGGGCTAATATTGACGGGATCCGGCAGAGATTTATCGAAAAAAATATTTTTTTAAAAAATAAATTTGATGAAAATGACACAAAAATAAATCTCACATAGATCCGGCAGAGATTTATAGATTTTTTTATTAAAAAATTCCAATAATATTAAAAAAATAGTAAAAAAATATTATCTTGCCGAGATCTCGGGCAGATCTCCCCGAGATTTATAGAAAAAAATTATTTTTTGTAAAAATAAATTCGAAGAAAATTCAGAAAAAATAATAAAAATATATAATCTCGCCTCGGGTTGATCCAACAATATTACAAAAAATAATAAAAAATATTTAACCACGACGAGATCTCGGGCTCATCTTGTTGAGATCCGGTAGGGAATTATAATTTTTTTTTGTAAAAATAAATTCGATAAAAATTGGGGAAAAATAATAAGAACTATGTAAACTCGCCGAGATCTCGGGCTCATGTTCCCGAGATCCGCCTAACATTTATAAAAAAATATTTTTTTATAAAAATCAATTCGAAGAAAATAACACATAAATAATAAAAAATTTAGAAAAAATTTAACCTCTCCGAGATCTCAAGCTGAACTTCGCGAGATCTGGCCTAGATTTATAGATATTTTTTATTTTTTTGTAAAAATAAACGGGATGAAAATTATGGAAAAATAATTAAAAAATCCAAAAAAATAATATATTTTTTTAATCTCGCCGAAATCCGGCCGAGCTTTATAGAAAATTTCTTTTTGTAAATATAAATTCGAGGAAAATTAAGGAAAAAATAATTAAAAAATCCAAATAATAATAATAAAAAATATTTAATCTCGCCAAGATAACGGGCTGGTGGTGCTGAGATCTGCCCGAGATTTATAGGAAAAAAATGTTTTTCTGTAAAAATATATTGGAAGAAAATTACACAAAAAATTATTAAAAAAATAGAAATACTTAATAAAAAAATATTGAAAATTACGGAAAATAATTAAAAAATCCGAAAAAAATAATAAATTTGTTCACAGGATGCAAGATGCTGGCCATTGATATGTGAAAATTGGGTGGGTTCCTCAATGGGCCTTGCAGAAGTAATCACAAGGGCTTGCTGTAAATACGATGTTTGTAAGTTTATTCTGATCCATCGTTTCTTAAAAATTTGCTCTAAATTTGTAAATATACTTTTTGAAGTGAAAAACACGCCTCACTAATCAGATTCACAAAAATCGTGAGTTGTAATTCAGATTACCATATCCCTAACTCACGGCATACCCATAGTATATCCCTCAATAATGCCCATTAAAGAAGATCAGAAGGTAAGGATTCAATTCCACACCTTATAGCACAAATAATCTGTATGGAGTATTACCCAATTTTACACTTATCTCAGTAACCTTTTAAGCCTGATTCTCAATAGGACCCAGTGACAAACTTCTTTCTCACATGCAATCAAACCACACCTAATTATCCCCACTAAAGGTGATAATAAAGCAGAATTTTAGAAGGTACATTTCATATCATACAGCAAGGCCTTTGGGCTTATTCGAACTGCTGACCGGGACGAGGCAGACTCTCAGAGGTCCCTTCCGTAGGCTTCATCTACAGTATCTTATAGTCATTGGGGCAAACATCAAGCCAGCTCAAAGCAAAACACGAAATTCCATTTCATACACCACATACTAATATGCATATTGACTCCGGCCTTTCAAACATATTGGAAAAAGAGACACAACATTTCATAGATACAGCTGGTGCTACACAATTTCTCAAACTAAATATGCAAACCGAACAAGAGTTATTCGGAGGCTATTGTCCACAGCTTCCATACAATAAGCATTCATAATAACTGAGAATAATGTAAACCTGTCTTCCAAGTGTCATAGTAGTCATCCACTCATCTTGACCATAGCATCCCATAGAATCATTGCATCCTTTCTCGGCCGACCGTCTAAAGCTAAATCTCCTTCCCTCGGCCAGGTACTTGTGATGATATTCTTTCCCTCTGTAAAACTTTTTGGATACAGAATCTCAGTCACTATCTTCCTGTTCAAACGCTTTTGCTGCTTCTCTAATGATTTCCTTGCAGTTTTTCTTGCTTTGGCTTGTAAAAGTATAATCCAGATACATACAGTGTTTCAGCGTCATTCCCCTACAATCACAAGCAACATTATAGACTATAGCACAACAGATAACTTGATTAAAACACTAGCCCAACCCAATATTTTGTACATCCATATCTAAATCTTGCACTACTCCCTAGACATTGTTATGATTCAAAATACAGACAACCATGCCAAAGAATGTAGGCATTGTCTTAAAAAGTGAAAAAGAAAGGAGTGGTCAAGGTTTTAACAGTAAATAAGGACATAGCTAAATCAGCGAAATCTAATGCGGCAATAGCATGCTCAAGTTCTTTGTTCGTATCCTCTTAATGTTATCACTAAGATAACAAAGACAAATTACAATGATAGGCATCAGGTCAAATTGTGGTACCATGAAAGAACCAGATTACAAAAACCACCAATTGCGGTACCACCTACTATATTGGGATCTCAATACCATTTCCCACCATCATTCTGCACTCCATACTCACTCATCCAACCACTCGATCCATGCTTGCCTCTCCTCCAGGAAAGGAAAGCTAAACTATAACCTTCCTATACCAGTTTAACATTTTGTAACACATTAACAATTAAATAACACCATTGAGCTCTCTGTTATATAATCTGAGAGTAATAGAGTCTTGGCAACTAGCATTCTATGATTGTACAGATTAGTCCCAAAACAGCTATCCTGTGCAAGCTACTTTAACAATCAAGTAACAACAAATTATGTTGTACTTAGGTGTTACTTTATTGATAATATTTAGGTCAGTCATAATGTACACAGTTAAACATGGAACTTCTAAGAAATAGGACATTAAATACCTGGATAGCTGTAACCCAAAATTTCATGTTGATGTCCATATAGTACATAGCTTGTAGCACTCAAGTAACAAAATAATTTGTAGTATTTTGGTATCAAATTTGTGACACTACTTGAGTTGGACATAATTGACACAAATTTTTTTATTTATTTATTTTGAGAATGGCCAAGAGGCCAGAACACAAACTAGAAATTACAACACAAAGGTATCAAAAGGATATACTAGAATTTTTAAGTTTTTTTTTATGGTTATTTCATGTTGATGTTGCATGTCAATGTGAAGAACGGTGCAAAGATGCTAGTCTCCCAATAAATTGCTCAGTTAATAACAATCTTCACGAAGTACAGGAGAACATTCCACTAATAATCAGAAAACCAATTTCTCCATCGAGATATCCCAGATTACATATTAGGAGTATATTTAAGACATAGCAGAATCAAATCCTTTAATGACATAACTGTTGATATTAAGTTAATTGTTAATTTTCAAGACCATAATCAATATGTTCACAAGAATGCACATCATCATCGAAGAACATAAAATACTAAGTTATGCCTAGTCTACTCAAAGCAAGAAATTTTTGAAAAGGAATATATCATCATCATCATCATACGCCTTATCCCAACTAAAACAAGGGACATTAAAGTTTGTATAAATAAAATAAAAATTGAAATTACAGTAGGCGAATTTGGAGAAGCAGGCGATTCAGCCTGGTAGGGTCATGGCGAGCCAAGAGGACGTCGATAACTACGCTCATCCTTTACAGAAATTTGGAGGCAACATTAAAAAGAAAAAACATGGAATTGAGTTCACTGCAATATAAAAGGGGAGACAATGTAGAGCGCAGAGACTATAAGCCTCAACACAAAGCCGTCGAGCACAAAGCAGAGAGGCCTAAAAATCAAAATTAGTATGGATTTTAGTATGGATTTTATAGAGGGTTTGCCTACAGTTCAAGACTAGTAGCGCACTAAGAGTGACTCTACCACTCCCTCTGGCCTTCTCCAGCCATTGCCTATTCCTGAACGGGTGTGGGAAGATATTAGTATGGATTTTATAGAGGGTTTGCCTACAGTTCAAGGTAAATCAGTTATGCTTGTGGTGGTTGATCGGCTATCCAAGTACGCACATTTTTCTGCTCTTTCCCATCCCTATACGGCTAAGAGTGTTGCTGAACTTTTTGTCCGTGATATCGCTCGTCTCCATGGGATGCCAAAGTCTATTGTTTGTGATCGTGACAGGGTGTTTATCTCTTCCTTTTGGCAAGAGTACTTCCGTTTACAGGGCACTACATTTCGAATGTGTTCTTCTTATCACCCTCAAACGGATGGACAAACTGAGGTGGTTAACCGCTGCCTTGAGCAGTATTTACGGTGTTTCGCCGGAGATAGGCCCCGCACTTGGTTATCTTTTCTCCCTTGGGCGGAGTGGTCTTATAACACAGCGTTCCATACATCAGCTGGTTATACACCGTTCCAAATTGTTTATGGTCGACCACCTCCTACAGTGCTTCATTATGTGCGTCTTCGCTCTTCTGTCGCTGAGGTAAACACTACAGACTCGCGATGCGGTGTTGCGCCAACTTCGTCTTAACTTGGTAGCCTCCCAGAACCGCATGCGCCAAGTTTATGATAAGCACCATGTCGATCGTACATTTGAGGTTGGCGATCTTGTCTATCTTCGCCACCAGCCTTATCGGCAGACTTCGATACATAAACCGAGCAATGAGAAGCTTTCTCATCGCTTCCATGGCCCATATCCTATTGTTGAGCGTATTGGTCCCGTCGCATATCGTTTACAGTTACCGCCTGAGGCTCAGGTTCATCCAGTGTTTCATGTTTCTCACCTCAGGAAGTTTATGGGTGATCCTTCTGCTCTTCCGCAGCATGTTCCACCACCGTTGCCGTTTGATGAGTCTCGCCCAGTGCCTCATGCTATCCTTGAGCGTCGCCGTATTCGTCGTTGCGGGCGTGTTATTACTGAAGTTCTTGTTGCATGGTTACACCGTGCTCCTGAAGATGCTGCTTGGATGCGCGAGGATGATTTTTTGGAACAGTATCCGAGTTGGTCGTCTTGAGGACAAGACGATGCGGAGCGTGGTGGAATGTTATGCACTCAATTAGCCTTTCTTACTTCTATTAAGACTAGGACTCCTTCTTTAATATGATTTCCTAGTTAGGATTTACTACTTCTATTAGGATTAGGCTATTTTTACTCTATATATATGTAAGGCCTATAGCCAAAACGGGATTATCAATAAGAATCACAGATTAGTTTATGCTTATTTCTTTTGTTCTATTTTAGTCTCGTTCTTCTCCGTTGGATTAACCTTTTTGGAAAGATGGATGCCCCTCCTTTTGGGGAATGAAAATGAATTAGGAAAGTAGAAAAATTGTCACCTTTTGAAGAAGTAACACCTCCTTTGCCATGGAGAGAAAAGAATAATCAGGCTTTCATACTTTTAGAAAGCCAAGTTTAGAAAGAGAAGCAAAACTAAGTTAATTGTATTCACCCAAAGCAAATCTTCTCTACTCTTGGAAAGAAGCAGTGATGATCCATTACCACTTAAATTTTTGTGGACCAAATTTTCTTTGGTATTACATCCTTCTGGCTGAACATGGAACATATCCAATTCTGCGAGTTCACAGGATGCAGGATGCAGGATGCAGGATGCAGGATGCAGGATGCAGGATGCTGATCATTGATAGGTAAAAATTGGGTGGGTTCCTCAATGGGCTTTGCAGAAGTAATCACAAGGGCTTGCTGTAAATACAATGTAAGTTTATTCTGACACATCGTTTCTTAAAGCTTTGCTGTAAATTTGTAAATATAATTTTTGAAGTGAGAAACACGCCTTACTAATCAGATTCACAGCCTTGTAAGTTGTAATTC
Organism: Houttuynia cordata; assembly: GCA_039654745.1. Classification (NCBI taxonomy): domain Eukaryota; kingdom Viridiplantae; phylum Streptophyta; class Magnoliopsida; order Piperales; family Saururaceae; genus Houttuynia; species Houttuynia cordata. The sequence continues at coordinate 13,570,802 of CM077511.1, read as the reverse complement.
AGATTACCATATCCCTAACTCACAGCATACCCATAGACCCCTCAATAATGCCCATTAAAGAAGATCAGAAGGTAAGGATTCAATTCCACACCTTATAGCACAAATTATCTGTTATGGAGTATAACCCAAATTTACACTTATCTCAGTAACCTTTTAAGCCTGATTCTCAATAGGACCCAGTGACAAACCTCTTTCTCACACGCAATCAAACCACACCTAATTATCCCCACTAAAGGTGATAAAGCAAAATTTTAGCAGGTACATTTCATATCATACAGCAAGGGCTTTGGGCTTATTTGAACTGCTGACCGGGACGAGGCAGACTCTCAGAGGTCCCTTCCGTAGGCCATATCTACAGTACCCTATAGTCATTGTGGCAAACATCAAGCCAGCTCAAAGCAAAACACGAAATTCCATTTCATGCACCACATAAGAATATGCATATCGAGTCTGGCCTTTCAAACAAATTAGAAAAAGAGACCCAACATTTCATATATACAACTGGTGCTACTCAATTTCTCAAACTAAATAAGCAAATAGAACAAGAGTTATTCCGAAGCTATTGTCCACAGCTTCCATACAATAAGCATTCATAATAACTGAGAAGAAGGTAAACCTGTCTTCCAAGTGTCATAGTAGTCATCCACTCATCTTGACCATAGCATCCCATAGAATCATTGCATCGTTTCTCGGCCGACGGTCTAAAGCTAAATCTCCCTCCCTCGGCCAGGTACATGTGATGATATTCTTCCCCTCTGTACAACTTTTTGGATACAGAATCTCAGTCACTATCTTCATGTTCAAAAGCTTTTGCGGCTTCTCTAAGGATATCCTTGCAATTTTTCTTGCTCTGGCGTGTAAAAGTATATTCCAGATCCATACAGTGTTCCAGCATCATTCGTCTACAATCACACGCAACATTATAGACTATAGCACAACAAATAACTTGATTAAAACACTAGCCCAACCCAATATTTTCTACATCCATATCTAAATCTTGTACTACTCCCTAGACATTGTTATTATTCAAAATACAGACAACCATGCCAAAGAATGTAGGCATTGTCTTAAAACGTGAAAAAGAAAGGAGTGGTCAAGGCTTCAACAGTAAATAAGAACATAGATAAATCAGTGAAATCTAATATGTGACAATAGCATGCCCAAGTTCTTTGTTCGTATCCTCTTAATGCTACCACTAAGATAACAAAGACAAAATACAATGTTAGGCATCAGGTCAAATTGTGGTGCCATGAAAGAACCAGATTACATAAACCACCAATTGCGTTACCACCTACTATATTGGGATCTCAACACAATTTCCCACCATCATTCTGCACTCCACACTCACTCATCCAACCACTCGATCCATGCTTGCCATTCCTCCAGGAAAGGAAAGCTGAAACTATAACCTTCCGATACCAGTTTAACATTTTGTAACGCATTTACGATTAAATAACACACCATTGAGCTCTCTGGTATATAATCCAAGAAAAAAACTATCTACAAATATTTTGAGGATAGAAAACTAATGTAAAACTAAATGAAGAAAAGATTAATATTTTAGACAAGTCACTTAACGATTATTAACACATCAATAGAGGGTGTTATAATGTTGTGAATCAAATGTTTGAGGCAACCAAGACAAGTACTTCAGCTTTAGAATTTCAAGCTCTTCTCAGACAGGGAAAAAAGTTTCAGAATTTAAAGCAAATATATAGATGGGGGGAAAAAGCAAAATAATTTTAGTGGGGTAGGATGCTCAAAGCCATCAATCCTTTAATCCTACAAGTACAACTAGAGGTATACTTGGGATCTATACTTGGTCCATTTCCACGCAGTGACAATCTGAGAGTAATAGAGCCTTGGCAACTAGCATTCTATGATTCTACAGATTAGTCCCAAAACAGCTATCCTGTGCAAGCTATTTTAACAATCAAGTAACAACAAATTATGTTGTACTTAGGTGTTAATTTATTGATAATATTTAAGTCAGTCATAATGTACACAGTTAAACATGGAACTTCTAAGAAATAGGACATTAAATAGCTGGATCGCTGTAATCCAAAATTTCATGTTGATGTCCATATAGTATATAGCTTGTAGCAGTCAAGTAACAAAATAATTTGTAGTATTTCGGTATCAATTTTGTGACACTACTTGAGTTGGACATAATTGACACAAATTTATTTATTTATTTTGAGAATGACCGAGAGGCCATAACACAAGCTAGAAATTACAACACAAAGGTATCAAAAGGATATACTAGAATTTGAAGTTTTTTTATGGTAATGTCAATGCGAAGAACGGTGCAAAGATACTAGTCTCCTAATAAATTGCTCAGTTAATAACAATCTTCACGAAGTACAGGAGAACATTCCACTTATATTAGGAGTATATTTAAGACACAGCAGAATCAAATCCTTTAATGACATAACTGTTGATATTAGGTTAATTGTTAATTTTCAAGACCATAATCAATATGTTCACAAGAATGGACATCAGCATCGAAGAACATAAAATACTAAGTTATGCCTAGTCTACTCAAAGCAAGAAATTTTTGAAAAGGAATATATCATCATCATCATCAGCATCATCATCATCATCATACGCCTTATCCCAACTAAAACAAGGGACATTAAAGTTTGTATAAATAAAATAAAAATTGAAATTACAGTAGGCGAATTTGGAGAAGCAGGCGATTCAGCCTGGTAGGGTCATGGCGAGCCAAGAGGACGTCGATAACTACGCTCATCCTTTACAGAAATTTGGAGGCAACATCAGGAAGAAAAAACATGGAATTGAGTTCACTGCAATATAAAAGGGGAGGCTATAAGCCTCAACACCTCTTCCTTTTCGTCTTGCAGGCGCCACCAAAGCCGTCGAGCACAAAGCAGAGACGCCTAAAAAGCTACCAAATTACCCCAAAATAGATGCCCGGGTAGACAAATTTGGACAGCAAAACAACAGAAGTAGAGAGAGTACCTGCGGCGGCGGCGTTGTCAGTCATCCTCGACAAATAGAGATTTGACATGCTGGATCTTGTAGTAATCCTCTCCCTCAGCTTCTTTCACCCGTGCATTAAATTCCTCCGTCATCCCTACCAGCTCTAATTTGTTGAGAGTTGTGAAGCGAACACCACAATTATTAACATCTAAGGTTTCCAAATTGCTAAGATGTCTCAAAGAGGATGGAAAAACTTTTAACTTAGTATCTTTCAATCCCAAGTACCTTAGATGAATTAAGCCCCCAAATTCCGTTGGTAAACGGGTGATGCCTACACCCACTAGATCAATCACCCTCAGCAACCTAAACCCTCTAAATAAATGTTTGCACTCCGTCTTTCCTAAGTCATAAGTACCGGCAAAAGTCAAGAAAGTACGGAGGCATTCTAATGAACCGGCTTGAGAAACATAGCTATTAATCGATGCATTCTGAATTATAGACTGCCTACGTGCTGACATACCGCTCGCTGCAGTGACTTCATCATGCCCCTGCCCCTGCCCCTGCCTCTGCCAAACATGGACAAAGTTGACTTGTCGACCTTCTGAGATGCAAAATTCATGTAGAAGATCATGGATGTGGCATGACTTAATCCTACCATCACACTTCAGTGTCTTAATTTGAACCAAGCTTCTTCGAACAAGCTCCTTCAAGTACTCCTGTCCAGTTTCTTCTTTTGTTAAACCTTTTCTTTCTTCAATGAACCCCTCCGCTACCCATAGTAATATCAATTTAGTTGCAGAAATCACAAAATCCTCTGGAAAAACACTCAAGTAGAGAAAGCATGGTTTTAAGTAGTAAGGAAGATCACTGTAGCTCAACGCTAATATTTCTCTTATTTTAGATTCACCTTCTAAAAGCTCCCATTTCATGCTTTTCAAAAGAGCTTCCCATTCACTTAAATTTTTCCCTCTTCCCCTCAAAATTCCTCCTAACACAGCCACCGCCAAAGGTAAGCCACCACATTTCCCCACAATTTTCTTCCCCAAGTCCTCTAACTCTGAAGGACAGTCGAGAACTTTCTTGCAAAACAGTTCCCAAGCCTCTTCTTCATTAAGGAGCCGTATTTCACAAGGAGAGCTTCCAGGATTTGCATACTTACCTACTTCGATATTTCGAGAGGTAAGCATTACTACACTTTTGTTGTCTACAACTGGAAATATGTGTTTTAACGAATCCCAATCTTGTTTGGTCCATACATCATCAAGTACGACCAAGTATCTCTTACATCTAAGGTAGCCAGAGAGTTTTTCTCCCAACTCTTGTTTCGTCATCACTCCTATCTTTTTCATTTCTTCTTCGTCTTGTTTATTTATACAATTGACATCTGCCATAATATTCACTAAGAGTTCTCTTGATAGAATAAATGGTTTAGAGACAGTAACCCATGAGCGATGATGAAAATGATTCCTCACTAAATCAGAATTGTAGATTCTCCTAGCGAGGGTAGTCTTACCTATTCCGCCCATACCTATTAAGGAAACAATGGAGTTCTTTGCATCGCCTGTAATGAGCTGATCCACCAACGATTGAGCTTCATTTTCCATTCCCACTAGACCTATTTCGTCTTCTATGGATGATTCTCTCCTTTCGGCATGGAAGGGCCTTTGGTATGAGGAAGAGGCTTCGCTTCTGTTGATGTCTTCAAGTTTGAATTTTTCTCTATTAGCTAAAATTTTGTCGAGCCTTTGCTGGATACGTTGAATTTCTGTCCCAACTAAATGCACTTTTCTGAGTTGTATAGGGAACAAAATCCAACTTCCGACAACACCTGTTCTTTGTTGTTGTCGCGCAACCTTAAAAATGTATGTCTCAATCAGATCCTCTGATTCATATGCTACATCTTGAATCTGTTTAAATAATTCCTTCTCCATCCTACCTTTCTGCTTTCCCTCAACGCTCCGGATGAAAGCTTTGATCAATAAGAGGTCATCACGAAGCAGTTTCATACTATTCTTCACTCCAAATAGGAAACGTACTTCTTCATCAATCAGCTCAATTGACTTAGTAATTACAGGTTCAAAGAGTCCCAAGTCCATGTTGCTTCTGAAGCTCCTCCTTACTCAAAGAATAGGAAAGAAAAGCGCTGCAAAGATGTATTGCCCACGAGCTGTATGAAAACGAATTAGTCAGCTAGTGAAACATTGAGTACAATTATGAGAGAAACATTTTGATACAAAAGAAATTACGTGAGGCCAATGCCTGTGCTCGACAACTAATAAAGACCTCCAACATGTGGCAATTTCCTGATAAATGTTTGAAAAACGTTGATTAAAATTAATATCGGACCGGCAACATTACAACTAATGTTGTTTAAGCGTGCCAAAAGAGTAAAATAAATGCGTCACCCTGGGGCCTCTTCTCGCGGCACACACTCCTTCAATCAGCTTGCGCCTCTCAGCCTGACCTTTGGCACACAGGCTGAATAGGTAGGGAGATAGGAGATCTCCCTGCCCGATGCCACGGGTCGGGGTAATCTGGCCCGTCGGCTGGCCGTTGATGAGGATCTCATAGTGCACAAGACTTCACACAGGCCATCACCATACTCACCATCCATGATCAAAGATTCAAAACCAAGACGCGTCATTATCCCTTCCAGAAATCCCCACTCCACACGGTCGTAGGCTTTGGACATATCGAGCTTCATTGCCATCCTACCAACCTTGCCTTGGCATCTCGTCCTCATCGTATGAAGCATTTCGAAAGCAATCAGTAGGTTGTACGTAATCAGCCATCCCGGGAAGAACACACTCTGGGAAATTTTTTTACCAATCTCTCATGTGACTGAGTGAAAAGTACATAAGTACGTGAAAAGAACAAAAAATACACATGTGCATTTATTGCCTAGTAGGTCATTATGATAATGACATAATTAGCCTTTCTTTGCTTTGTAATTACCCAAGTTAGCATTTGGAATGCCAGTATAGAGGTAAGCTAAGAGGCACTTATAGTACAAAGTGTTGGACCTCAGACAAACAGCTGTCTGAAGGCCAGTGTTTGCGTTTGTGTCCGACTTTAACAAATAGATTTATATGGCTCGAACACGACCATGGACAAGGTCGTCCGCGACCGTCCCTATCTATGCCTTCTCCTTCTCCAATTAGCAAGGGTGCTCTCTGCCATCAACAACACTGGATTGTGATCAGATGCGGTGTGGGGCAGATGCTCCACCCTGTGAATGTGAAAAGTAAAAACATCCCTCCAATTGGCATTCACCATCGCCGTGTCTTGACGAGCCCAAATTAAGATCCCTTCCTGGTGTCTAGCCCAAGCATTTTTTGGTCCCAAACATGCCAGAACCTCCAACTAATAGTTAGCAAGCGCCTCTTTGAAGTTTCTAATTTGCCACTTTTGCCTCCAAGATCCCCCCACATTATCTAGACTCCACAAAATCTCATTGAAATCACCAAAATAATCCAAGATAGAAGAGACCTACCATTGAGCTGCCGAAGCAAGGGCCAAGTCTTCCATCAATTAACCACCACTCCTGATGAGCCTCCCTCACCTGAAGATCAATATGATTATTTGAAATATTCTACAACTCCGCTTCATAGTCTTACCTCCAAACCATGGTTATGCCACTGCCCCTTCCTTCATTCGACTACACAATTACATGCTTGAAGCCCAGCTTCAATTTTATCCTTTCCATCCCATCCTGGTTTGATCTGGTTTCAGACAAGAACAAGAAGTTGGGTCTTCTCTCCTGGACGAGGTTGTACAGGCACCTGATTGCCCAAGGTGACCCTAACCCCCGACAATTCCATGCCAGGGGAGAAGACCCAAAAATGGGTTATCCCGTCGCCGCCACCTCTGAATTGTCCCTCTCGACAATCCCATCTTGCATCACTGGCACAGAAATGGCCCCGTCCACAACCTCATATCCCCAAGCCTCCACCTCACCTTTGACAGAACTTTTAGGAGAATAATCTCAGCTCAAACTAGACCTTGAGACTGGTTGTCTATTTATAGAAGAGAAACTATACAGTTATTACAATACAACATGAACCGCCTTTAAGGCTGACGTGTACAATATTCAAAAGATACCTCTAATCTGACTAGGCTAACTAACTTAACCATTAGAGAAGTTTGACATCTGTAGCTACGGTTCAGATTTGACCAATTTCGAGTTAATACTCTTACACCCTCCCGCAAGTGCATGTTCCCTCAACATGAACTTGGAGAGCAAAAATTTTAGACGAGGAGAAGAGAGTGGTTAACTGAATAATGAATATGCCAGTTGATCTTGAGAAGCCACATGAGGAGCTACTACCTCTTTAGCTTGAATTTTCTCATGCACATAATGATATCCAACTTTAATGTGTTTTGTTCGGGAATGAAAAACAGGGTTGTAGGAAAGAGATATGGCATAGACATTGTCACTTGAGAAAAAACACGATACTCGGCTTCTGTTGAAGAACGAGCAACTGTGCGTTGCTTTTTAGCAGTCTAAATGATATGGTTTGAGCCTAAAAAGATGCATGTGCCTGCTTATAGTTGATATGCGATCAATAGTACTCCCAGCCCAATCAGCAACACTGAAAGTTGTAACAACAAAAGGACTAGGAACAAACTATAAACCAAGATGTAATGTTCCCTGAAGATAACACGTGATGCGCTTATCAGCTTGCTCCTCAATCGGTGAGTGCATTTTTTGGCAAGCAAAATTTACTACAAACTCAAATTTGGTCCAGTAAAAGTGATGTACTGCAATGCCCCAACAATTTGACGATAGAATGTGGGATTGGAAAACAGAGTAGAGGAAGATGAAGTTTTCCGAGGAGCTGCAATAGGTGTTGCACATGGTTTACAAGATTCTATTCCATACCGGTGAAGAAGATCAATAGCATATTTATGTTAAGATGAAGACCAGCTGAAGTCGATTGAATTTAGAGTCCCAACAAATAATTAAGAGAGCCGAGATCTTTAATGACAAATTTGGTGCCAATTTGTTGAATAATCTGTTGAATTAATGGAAATCTGAACCAAGAACCAAAATATCATCAACATAGATGAGAATGACTATAGTAATGCCCCTAAAATGATGAATGAATAAGGAAAGATCTGCATAGCAAGGATGAAAGTCAATGGAGACAATATAAGAAGAGAATCGAGAGAACCAAATCCGTGGAGCTTGTTTTAACCCATAGATTGTTTTGCGAAGTTTGCAAACATGAGAAGGAAACTCAGTGCTAACAAACCCTTGGGGTTGTACCATAAAGATCTCTTCATCAAGAAATCCATGCAAAAAGGCATTACTCACTTCAAGTTGATGAATGTGCCATGAAGATTGAATAGCAATAGACAAAACAGTCCTAATTGTATTTTTCTGAACCACATGACTAAAAGTATCAGTGTAATCAACACCCTCTTCTTGGTGAAATCCTTTAGCAACCAAACGGGCTTTGTAATGAGACACTGATTCATTGGGGTTGTGTTTGGTACGAAAAACCCATTTGTTGCCCACTATATTATGAGCAGAAGATGGAGAAGCTAATTCCCAAGAGCCTTGAGAAATCAATGCATTAGATTATGAGGACATAGCTTCTCTCCAGTGAGCATGTTTGGAAGTACGAGAAAAACAAGTAGGTTCTGCCTCCAAAGAATCATCTACAACAGTGGGAAGAGATAATGGAATCCGAGGTTTGGTAATGCCATCCTTTAGGCGAGTGGTCATTGGATGAATAGATTGAGAAGGAAAAATAGGATTGTTGATAGCTAAGGACAAGTATGGAGAAAATGATCAAACACTTGAGATTTTGTTTTCAAAGAGAAAACCATGAGAAACGAGTATAATCATCCACAAAAAGTACATAATAGCGAAAACCATTTGAGGATTCTACAGGAGAAGATCCCCAATCGTTGCTACGAATAAGCTAAAAAGGATGAGTTACAATGCAAGTAGAAGGTTCAAATTTCAATTTGTGACTTTTACATTGAAAACAAACTTGACATTTGTGTTGAACAATGTTCTTGTGAGAGCAGGCAAACAGAGAAGATAGATGCTAAAATTTAACTGATGAAGGATGACCAAGCCTTTGATGAAGAAGAGAAAATGTAGACGCAACAAGAAATGCAGATGGTTGAGATGTGCTTGAGATAGGATAAAGACCATTTTTACCGGGCCCCTGAAAAAGAATTTGATGAGTACGACAGTCCTGAATGAGAAAACCATCTGAATTAAAAATCAGATTGCAGTGATTATCAGTTACAAAACAGTGAACTGACATTAAATTGGATGAAAACTTAGGGACATGAAAAAGATTATGAAGAGAAAAATTGTGAGAAGGAGTGGATAAGAGACCAGTGCCAACATGTTGAATGGGAAGAGTTTGACCAATGCCTACAAGGATTTGATCATTACCTTCATACTACTGATAATTTTGAAGATTGCCAAGATCAGTTATCACATGATGAGAAGTGCCAGTATCAACAATCCAGTTGGAAGTAGATGGAGCAGTTGGAGTGGCCAGTAAGTCTGGCTGGTGACAAAAATTAGTGCGCGATCCATTAGTCTTCAAGGTCTTATTGCTCGGTTGATAAGAGAGATCAAACCGAAAATAGCATTTTAATGTCGAATGATTTGCCGAAAGCAAACTGAGATTATTCACCAAGATAAGAATTAAATGCTACCAAGGAAGAGACAATAGAAGCAGCACTAGATGTTTTTGTCTGACTTAACTCCTCCACTTTGAGCATTACATGAAATTCCTCTAGGGAAAGAGGTTGAGATCTAGTGTTAATTGCAGTGCGAAAAGCACTATAAGAAGATGACAAACCATTGAAGACATTACTGGGCATAATAGAGGGTAATTATACTCCTTAATCATATAGAGGGTAAGATCCTCCTCAGCAAGAGCAGAAGAAGTTGCAGCTAAACGATTAGCACACTGTTTAATGTTTTGAAGATAAGCATCAATAGACATATCTCTTTTTGTAAGAGCAATTAATTCCCCTTTCAGTTGATTGAGCCGAGCTAGTATGAATACCAATGACAACTAAGAACATAGGGGAAATTGCAGCATGAAGACAATTCAAGAGATGAGCATCAGAGGTATTGCACTGTTGAAAATCAGGATTAGCAACATGAATACCAGATTCATCAACAACCATCGGAGACAGTGTTTCAGTGTTTGGAAGAACATACTTCAATAATCCAAGGGAATTAAGTAGATTATGCAACTGATCCACGGAAGATAATTGGAGGAATCTAACTTGATTGTAATGAGATGATGAATATTTGTCAGAAGGACATTGAGCTTCGGGAGAGATAAGGCAAACATGATCTGGTTGTCATACTTGTCATATCAAAGATCATAGAAGCAGAAAAGTCTTAGATAAAACACCGGAAAGAGGAAGAAGAGAAGCTATGAGCTGAGAAGAAGCTGGAATCGGCCGCAAAAAACCCTTGGATCGGAAGCTAAAAGCCACAACAATAGTGAAAGCAGTAACATGATCCCAAATCTGATCGCGAGAGAGCAGAGAGCCATGCCCTAGCTCGAGGATACCATGACAGAACTTTTAGGAGAATAATCTCAGCTCAAAATAGAGCTTGAGACTGATTGTCTATTTATAGAAGAGAAATTGTATAGTTATTACAGGACAACATGAACTGCCTTTAAGGCTGACATGTACAATATTCAAAAGACACCTCTAATCTGACTAGGCTAACTAACTTAACCATTAGAGAAGTTTGACTTCTGTAGCCGTGGGACATACTTGACCAATTTCGAGTTAATACTCTTACAACCTTCCCCTTCTCCCTCAATCCCTCCTAGCTGAGCTCCAACTCGTTTCCTCCTCTCACCCCTCCCATCTAGCACTTCTCCTCCCTCAACACTCCCATTTTCATGCTTTAAGGGATTGCAATAGTATATCGAGCTCTTGCTTTTGCTGCTACTGTAGTTCATTCTTCTACAGAGGTAGAGTATCGAGCTCTTGCTTTTGCTGCTACAAAGATTGCATGGGTGCAGATGATATTCAAAGCTCTTCATTTTCCAGTTTCTAATGTTCCAATTCTATGGTTGGTGTGATAATACTTCTGAAATTGCATTAACAGCCAATCCTGCCTTCCACGCGAGGACTAAACACATTGAAAGCGATCATCACTACACTTGGGAAAGAGTTTTGGCTGGGGAACTTCCCGTCCAATCAAATTGCTGATGTTTTACTTAAGCTCTGTCTACTCAGATATTTCATTTTCTTAAAGACAATCTCACGGTGGTTGAACCTCCCTCAGATTGAGGGGGGAATGTTAGAATATCATTAGAAGTGCCAGCTTAGGCTATGTCTGTTAGAAGTCAGTTGTATTAGTCCTATCTGGACTCTATAAATACCCCTTTGTAATCAGACTTTCAATTAATGAAAAAAATGGTTGACTTTAATCACTAACAATTTGTTTGTTGGCGTCTTGTTTTATCTGGGGGACATGACCATTGTCCAAGTACACAGCCTCTTGTCCTGGAAACCATACAACTTACCCAAACAAGAGAGTAAAATTCTCATCTATGTAAATTTCGTAAGAGTTTAAACCACGATAAAACTATCTGAGAGCACCTAAAATACAAGATTCAACATATGCAAAGCACGAAAAGCTATAATGAGTTATAAAAATCCAATATAAGTCCATAACCATTAGATCACCCATGTTTGCTTGGTGAACTTACGATGACCAAGGATGTAGATGAAATCAAATCCTACCCAAGAGAATGTTGCTCACCCTTACAAGATAACATGACACAGGACAAACGGTTGGCCGAGTCCTTTGGGCTGATCCGTGTCAAATATTCACAGACAAAAACAATTCAGCGGGACACAACTACGGACGACAAAGACACAGCCCGGACGTTGCACAATGTACATCCAGGACCACCCCTGCATGTTGGTCAAGAAATTTACATTTGAAAATTAGAGAGAACTAGTTTAGAATTAACCTTGTGATTCAGAGAATAGGGTCGTGGCGTGCTTAAAACACAGCGAGCAGAGTGTTGTAGCTGCACTCCATAGGGTTGTGTTGCCCCCTCCAGACCTCCAGAGTGGTTTGTTGTGCCTTAGACCTCAAAGAGCGAAGGAAAGAAATGATGCAGAGATGTAGGTTCCCTTGGAGTAACCATGTCTATAAAGAATCCGCCAGCCAGCTTGAATTTAATTGCAACAAAGGAAAGAATACGTGGCTCGATTTCTTTTACTTTTCTTTCTTGAAGTAAAAGAAAGATTCGGAATGAATTATTGGCCAAGTTCTGTATGATATACAAAAGAGAGGTCAAGTCGTGAGACCTTTTCCTTTTCCTTTTTCTTTTTTGATGAATGCGATACCATAGTCCAGGACCACTTTAAAAAATGGTCATGACACCATAGGTCCTTTTTCTTTTTTGATGCCCTTGTCTTTTTGCTCTTTCGGCGAAGCAGAGGGCAATGGAGGGAGGTGCATCCCCGCTACCGCCGGAGCCCATGCCGGAAGGGCACAAGCACAGAGGAATTTTGTTTTTGTCGGTAACACATAGGAATTTTTTAACACCAATTTCCGATTTCGGCCACAATGATACAAAGTAAGAAAGTGCATGGAAAAAATTTTCACGTTTCAATTAGATTGGTTACCACAGTTTCTGTTCAACGAAATATTAACACATTGATCGCATAAAGATAAAACGTTTTGATTGGGGTGAGGGAGGTGGCGTTGTGAAGAGTAGGAAGCTGGTGCGAGGGAGGTAGTTGCAGCAAGGCGGTTGATAGGAGATTGGCGGCAGAGAGAGAGAGTTGGTTGAGATGTGGCTGCCGTGACAGTAGCCTTGGGAAGGCAGGTCAACAGCAGGGGAGGGAGGGAGGAAGGGCAAGAAGAGGAATAATGTACGTTGATTTATGAATGAGTAGTCAGATTTGTTTTTGGTACAGGAAGCTTACCTGTACTTAAGTTCATATTTTTTTCTACAAAGGCAAGGGAAGCAAGGGAAGAGGCCCGAAAAAGGGGTTGGGGTCTGTCTGGTCTCAGGGTTTAGGGAATGAAGTGGTATGGGTTTCGAACGCTGGATACACATCCAATGGTTAATCTCGGTAGAGCGGAGCATTTTTTCTTCAAAATACTGTTAGCGGTTATTGAACATGTTTAGATGACAAAAATAGCATTATTCTTTAAGGAGGCCCCCAAAACTAAGGTTTTTAAAAGCGGACGGGTCATCTACCAAGAATTCAGCTACAAAGTTATAGTACTCTTTGTATGTGACAATGGTGACCTGGAAGGACAAGAGATGTTAAATCTGGCCACAAATTATAATAAAGTTGTTAAGAAGGCTGATGAATTACCTGCCGAGAAGTTTGCAATTGCAAACATGGGGAGGCTAGAAGGAAATAAACATCTAGACGAGCATCGTGGGAAGATTTATAATGTGCTGATTTTGTTTTGGGTTAATTATTATGGGATGTTGAATGTTGGTCATTTGTGCGATTACAAGTTTTCATTGCAAACCAGGAAAATGATCTGTTTGGGTTCTTATTTTTTATAAATTAAAAAAAAATGATACGTTTGGTTCTATTTCTGCGGGCATTAAGGAAGGTTTATCAGTTAGGGCCGTTACTCTTAAAAGGACGAATATTGGCGAATATATATTACCAGTGTGTGTTTGTGTATTTGTGCAAAAACGGAGGGAAATTTAATCGTTATCAGATGAGAATACAAGGTATTGAGGATGCTAATACTGGGAGCAGTTAGATTAGATCTGGTCGTAATTCGTAAGGAGAAAAAAAAATGGCAATCTATCAACAAGAAAGTTCATAAAAAATGAAGCCAGATTTTGCTAAAAAAGAGCACTTTGATATACTCAAAGCAGTAACTAGTCAAGTGGTAGAATGCCAAAAGGAACTACTTTAGTATTAGGGATCTGCCTGGTGCAGAATTGAACTGCCTCATTTGGGGCAGTATTTACCCTAAAAAAATAGGATGGTATAGATCTGATCACAAAAATGGGCATGCCAGATTGAAAGAAAATGCTTTGCAACAGATTCTTTGTTAAACTCATTTGGCTCATACAAATTTTTAAGCAACCCAATGGGCAGACAAAGGACCTATTTCATTATTTGAAAAACGAACCTACCTCATCAAAATGGATACATAAATTGTTCCCTTACAATCCAGACCCCATTATCAATCTTTATGGTCATTCTTTAATTTTACACACGAAAGATACAGCATGAGGAGAAGATATGTTTGTACATGCACACAACACGAAGGAAAACAAAATAAAAGAGTATTGCCAAATTATGATTTGTCTACAAGTTATTTAGTGGCTCTTTACGGATTGGAATGTCCTATTTTGATAGAAAAGATGCTTGGCAAGAAGACACCGAGCTCCTCGCCAAGTTAATTACACAAAAGCATCTATGTAATGTCTAAGATTTGAAGGCTATAGAGTTAACTTAGACAGATTCTATCAAGATTGACTCTTCATTAACCTAATAAACCGCTACATTTAGATACTTTTTTCCCTGTTCTCTGTTTTTAATGTTTGAGCTTGAATCAGACTCTTCCTCGTAATATTCTCCCTCTCAGACGAAATTATACCAAAGATTATATGTTTGAGCTTTTGTGTAAGAGTTAGTCTAGCGAGAGCGCGCTGCAAGTTTGGCAGACGTCAGATCAGCCATCCCTGCAGTGCTGGCTAGACTCCTTCCCCTGAATGTCGGCACCTCAATGCCGAGATCCACTATTAGGAAACGGAAATTTTAACATGGCATGTAAGAGCTCCAGGTTGAGAAACTTGGTTATCTGGTATGTCAGAGCTCTAGGTTGTGAAAGGTCCTAAGTTCTAGTCTCGCTGGAGACGTTTATATCCTAATTATGTTCTATGTGTTGTGCTATGTAAATGCTTGCACGGGGGATATTAGAATATACAAAAATGAATAAAGATTTCCGTTTCCTAACAGGTTGAGCTTTTGGAAAACTCGGTTATATAACATCCACCTCGTCATCGCCAACGGCAGCGGGTCCGGACCTCGACCAGGTCTAGAGGACAAATGGCCATTGCCGCCCTCTTCGTCCTTCCCTCTTCACGGCGCCGGCACGAGGCCGTGCCTCGGTCGACCACCGCAGCAGTGCGGCCTCTGTCCCCACCTCCGCCCTTCTCTGCTTCAGTCTTCCTTGCCTCGTCTGCCCCCCCTTAGAGCTCCGCTGCGCACAACAGCGGGGTGGCGTTTCAACCACCAGCGAAGTGGGATTGGGAAGAGCCCCCTGCAGATGTATGTTCATAGGGATCTATTTGGCCTGTAAGGCAAATTTAGTCATTTAATTTTGGATTAATATTTTTTTTCAAATGCAGCTGAGTTTTTTAGGATGCAGGGAATATAATTTTCATGGTTTAATTGTCCTGTGAGTTGCGTGTGAGAAGATAGTGATTTATTTGGTGTGCCTAGCATGCTCCATCAGAATTGAGAGCACGTGAGGCGACATGAGGCGTTGATGTCCAAGATCGATGGTGCACAATGAGGAGGCGTGCACTCTAGCTATTTTTTGCTTACAATGGAACACGATTTCCCTCCTTGTGTGCTATCGCTTTTGAAGATTAGGACATCCACTGTTGCAAAGGAGTGAGTGATCTCACAGGGGTGCTTTCACGAATGGGACCTCATCCGGCTTAGTGTGTCTTCTTTAGTGCTATTGCTACGAAGATTTGAACAGTGGGGACCCCACGGCAGTCAAGTGCTTGATTATGATGTGCACTGAGATTGTCGTCCCATTAATTCCATATGCTTACAGAGGAAGCATGTGGCAATTGTACTGTAGTCTATAGGTGGTTGGGATTGAAATTAACGACCTAAGGTTGTAAATGACTTGATTAGTCTGTAAATTATAAAGCAACAGACAAGATGTGAGGTGGGTCATGTCATCTTAGACAATTAATTAGATGTTAACAAGGCAACTAGACTACTTTATTTAATTTTAGCAGATTAGGCGGCTGGAAGGGACGAGGTCTACCAGGCTACATATGAAGGGTAGAAGGCTCTAGATGCACAAGTCTTCATTCATCATTTGGTGGCTGAATGAAATGACTATAGGTCAATAAAAAGTAACATAGAATTGTAATTTTTATTAGGATGAGGGGAGGAGATGAGGAGGGTCAACAAACTTCTAGGTATGGAGATCCAACAATGCCTATTGGTGCCTTTGTATCGGCCAATGGATGCTGGGGATCCCATTTTGATAATCCCTAGTGCATCACCATATATAAGACCTTTTTAGTTAGCAAAAAAAAAAATATAAGACCCTTTTCATCCTTACGATTCCATAGGAAGCATCTTTCAAAAGACTAACCTGGACCATTTTTTATGTTCAGTATGAAATTTTGACTATTATCAACATGCTCCTAAATATTCTTTAAGATATTTTTATATTTTTTTACATATATAATCCTTATGAAATTTTGACATTTATATACATATATAATGTGAGTTTAAGGTCTATCTATTCAACTTGGAGCTAAGGAACACTCCATATCAATGTTGGGTGGTGCAGCTTCATGACCTTGGTTTGGTATGGAGATAACGAATTGCAATTGGTTATGGATAGGGAGTTTATAGAGAAAGAATCACATGGAGTGGGGTATTCCTTCTTTATCTAGTTATGTGCAGCTGGATAAGGGTGTGGGTCCGTTGGATTAACCTTTTGGGAAAGATGGATGTAGATGCCCCCTCATTTTGGGGAATAAAAATGGATTAGAAAAGTAGAAAAGTTGTTCACCTTTTGAAGAAGTAACACCACCTTTGCCATGGAAAAGAATGAATAATCAGGCTTTCATATTTTTAAAAAGCCAAGTTTAGAAAGAGGAGCAAAACCAAGTTAATTGTATTCACCCCAAGCAAATCTTCTCTACTCTTGGAAAGAAGTAGTGATGACCCATTACCACTTAAATTTTTGTGCACCAATTTTTCTTTGGTAGGACATCCTTCTGCCCGAACATGGAACATATCCAGTTCTAGCCGAGATCTGACCGAGTTTTATAGAAACTTTTTATTTTTTTGTAAATATAAATTCGATAAAAATTACATAAATATAATGAAAAAATAAGAAATACATAATAAAAAATATTGAATCTCGCTGGGATCTCAGGATGATCTTGGCGAGATCTCGCCGAGATTTATAGAAATTTTTTATCCTTTCGTAAATATGTAACATCTGACCCAATATATTTGTGCATCATCTTCCGATAGCCGTCTCGATCCTACAGAAGAAGTTAAGAGGAGTAAGATTCAACTATAAGAACTTACCAAAAATAAAATAATTCTTTTAACCAAGAATAGAATTTTTAACCAAGAAAAGTTCCACAGAAACAATAGGGCTGAGCAATGAGCATGCACTCATAGATAATAACTAAAACACCCTGAAAAAGCACGTGCGAAAATTTGGCAGCGGAAAACCTCATATGGCAATATATAATATAATATCTACAAACAATACGCAAAAAGTACTCCAAATGGTGCTATATGCAAAAGTTTGCCATTGTAAAAGTTTCTGCCTCATTGTGCTTTCCCAATAAATATAACTAATCACTTACGATAAAAATTGACATTCCCTGTGTTAAAATCCAATATTCCTTATTTGAAACCAAAATACACCCTCCATTCCATTTTAATAGCCCAATTTGAAAAAATCGTCATATATATTGGATTAAACACACTCCCAATGTCATGTTACAGTAATTCCATATATTGAATAGAAAGATAAGCACATTACATTTGGAAGCTGCAGTTGTTGAATGAGAAGTACGCTCTTGAGAGAAGATTCTCTTATATGCGAATGGTCAGTATATGCAAAAAATCATAGACACTGTGCTTGATGATTTTAATGTATTTACTTGTTGTAGACTAGTAGTTTATATTTTATTGTGAGGCAGGTAAAATGAGAAGCAAAATGATGCCATTAATGTTGCTTTGGAAGATCTTGCTAGCAGGCAGAGGCATCTTGAGGAGAACTCAAAGCTAGTGCATGATTTGAAGGTTCTAATATTTCATATGCCCCTAGTTTAAAAAAAAAAATAGTATCAACTTATAAAGCTGATAATTTTAAGTATCTCTCCATGCAGATGAGGATGAGAGGTATACATTTACCTCATCTTTGCTTGGCTTCTTAGCTGGATATGGCATAAGGACGCATGTTATAAATGCTTCTGCAATAGCCAATAGTGTAAAGGTATTGTGTTCCTACTAGATCTGAAAAATGCATTTTAAGTCTTAAGCAGCACCCCTCTCTTAACTCTTACATATGAAGTATAGGATTTAGCTTTTGGCCATTATTAAAAACTTGTACGCTTCTAGCTGACTTTTGTTGCTCGCTTCCAGCTTTTGTACCGGCAGCTACAAATGAAGATTATGATGTCTGATGTAAGCTACTAACCCTAAGTGCATGTAGCCTCAGCTTTAAGGACAGTTGTTATCTGAATAGAACAAGGCGAATTGATCTATTTATCTCTTTAAAAAGTAGCATTAAAAATTTTATTCCAAATTTGATTCATTTTCTTGACAGCCCAGTACCATAAATACAAGCAATTTGTCAGTTGAGAAATATCTCCTCCAATAAAAACTATCAAGCATACATTACAGCACAAAACTATCCTCACCAAGCAGCAAAGGTACTTAGAAGACTTTGTACATTTTTCTGGCTGACATGTGTCAATATAGCTTCCTATTAATTATTGTTTTGATAGGTTCTGAATAATTCCAGTTATTACCCTCTTGATCTCTATACACAAGAGATGATAACAGTTTCTAATATGCCAAAGCTTAACCGGAACCACAATATGATGGATTTGACAATGGTTAATGGCAGTAGCAGTGCTGGTCTTCACCATCAATCTAGCGATGACAATTTGTGGGAGTTCTCAACTGCTCCTTATAGGTTTATGCCTACTTTAAGTTTAAATTTTTTTTCATTTATTTTCTCCTTTTGTAAAATAGCCTGGTAGCAATCCGATATCACTTTGTGAATGTGTGCTACTGATGCACGTGGATTATAGCAGAGGAATTGAAAATCATGGGAATCACAGTTTGGAAGGCAGAGCTAGTAATGGTCCTGGTGATATCAGGGCCAGTGATGGTCACTTTAACATGCCTCCATTGCATGAAGATCAAATGTCTTCAGGTAATAGTATTATGTTTTAATGCGTAATTAATGTACCTCTAGAAATTGTGCATATTTTGTAACAAAAGGAATCTGAGATGCTCAGCTCTGCCCAAGCAGGAGAAGACTTGTTTCCGGGGATAGAAGGATTTCAAATCATTGGAAAAGCCAAGCCCGGAAGTAAGCTTCAAGCATGTGGTTACCCTACAAATGGAACCTCTGTGTATGTTTCAGGTAATTGGTTGCTAAATTTTGATAAGTCTGAATGATAGGTTTTCTAATTTTTTATTATATGCATTTTTCTCATTGTGATTGATATTGGTCTTATTTAACAGTGGGTTCGCCATCTTGAGAATGGCACTAGGCAGTATATTGAGGGTGAGCATCTTATCAAATCTTCTTATGTGATGACTGTCATTGCATTCATGGTGTTATTAATTCTTTCCTATTGGTTCTATTATGAAATGTATTTTTCAGGAGCCACCAATCCAGATTATGTAGTAACTGTTGATGATGTTGATAAACATATTGCTGTTGAGTGTGCACACCCATGGATGATGGTGGCAATCAGGTGCTTTGGAAGCTCTATTTGTTCATCTTTAGACGGTCTGATTAATATACATGAGCAAGTTATGGGCTTCTTCTCTGATCAGCATTTGTTACGCTGGTTGGATCTCTCCCTGTTGAGGGAGATCTCTCAGGGTAGAATCCCCATGGTGCAGTGTATGAAGGGTGTGTGAGTTTTTACCTATCCAATAGAAAATAAAAAGTTATGAGCTTCTTCTTTTGGCTTTCCAAAAAATGCTACAACTAACTTTTTGGTTTTGTAGGGAGAGTTGGTGCGGATTTTTGCCAGCAACCAAATGAAAATAACATGTGGTACATGAAATTTGCTTCTTACATGAATACCTAATTGAGTTGTCTGCATACCTAACTGAAACTAGGTTAGTCTTTTCCCAATTTGATTTTCGTGAACACCCCCCCCCCCCCCCCCCCAAAAAAAAAGAAATGCTTCTATTGTAATATAATACATTTCATGAGGTCACTTTCACAGCTTATTCATTTGCTTTTCTTCAGCGTATGAAGTCCTAGATGTTTCTTGAGTTTGAATGTAAACTTTTTTAGTGTGTTTCTGCAGATCCAGATGTTCAGCAGGAGATTGAAAATCAGGTGTCTTCTCGACGTGCCACATTTAATGTGCTAATGTTGGTATGTAAGGCCATAATAAGTACTGTTATGGATTCTTGTGGTAGCTTTTTATATATTCTACAAAGTTACTGTTTGGAGTATAGCAAGTGGCAAATAAAGTATTCCCACTGTCCAGAAATTACCTAAATTAGAAATCCAAAATGAAGCAAAACCAGTTCATTTTGGTTTTCTGATCCAAACAGGTACTATTAGACGGAGGAAATATATGCTAGAGTATTTGCTCTTTTGTCTAAGTAAATAGTAGGATAGTTTTTATTAACAAAGGGTAGTTTAGTCTTCTTTATGTAATCTTATTTCTTATTGGTCAGTCCTTCACTTTCGTGAGGGCATATGAGTCTTTTGGTGTAAATGGCTTCCTTAGGGGCTGTTTGGGAGGCCATTTGATGATTGTAGGAAAAGTAAAGTTTTTCATTTTCTTTTTTTTTTAAATGAAATGAAAATAATAGTTTGTTTGGTAATGCCCATTTTTTGTATTTTCATTTTAATCATTTAGGATATAAAGGGTTGTTTGGGGAGTCCATTTAGAAACCCATTTAAGGATAAAAAATGTCTTCTTGGCCCTTGAGCACCATTTTCAACTAAGCATGGGTTTTAGGGATTTAAAAGGGAGACATGAATGATGGAAGGGTAATCATGGTCATTCGTCATAAGATTCTCATTTAAAAATACATTTGACAAAATGTCTTCATGAGGATATTTATCTCATGAATAAAAATGACCCCTTAAATGATTTAAATGATCATTCACTGTGTAAATGTAAATGAAAATGTAAATGTGCATCTCAAACACTTTTTAGTGGGAAATGGTAGAACATGGCCTTAAATGATGTGGGAAATGGCCTCCCAAACATCCCCTTAGTCTATTAGAGATTGGACGATTACTTCTGGTTGTATTCTTCTCTTTTTATGATTCAATACAGAGTTCATTCCCTTCCTCTCAATCCCTAGTTCTTAAATTCCATCAGGATATAATTGGTCCATTAATTTTATCTCGTACCTGAAAAACTATGGAAGAAAACTTTTATAGGAAGTCTGCTATTGGTTTTATCAATCATAATTAGATAATTTTAACTCTCATAAAAAAAACAAAAGAAGATAATTTTAACTTGTATGAGTCTTAAGTTCTATGTATTTAAGTCCTCGCTAATTCTTTTTATTGCGAAGCCAAGCAAATATAAAAATCATGTCTGCATTTTCTTTTATCAGCCATTGCATTATCTCTATTCATTACAGGGAAGACTTCCCAATAACTTGCCTGACATAGCATTAAATCTGTGTCAGAGCATTTCCCCCTTTTGTGGAAATCCTGTCAGGCTCTATTCCCACTAAGAACAACAAATCTCCTCGAGTGATTCAGGGGTTCTTGGGTCTATTTTCTTTGAATGTTGGTTTCTCAAAACACATGCAGATAGTGTCTTCTGAAGGATGGGAACCAGCGACAGTGATTTTGAGGCGTTCCATCTACCAAATTAAGAGGATGGGTTCTGTTGTAGTTGAAGAGAAGTATTCACCTGAATTGTCAGTATGTTTTCGTTATCTCGTACAGATTTTTATTTTTTATCAATAACGGGTATCTGAATAGTTTCCTGTTTTATTGATGAACTGATGGTTATGCTGTTGGAAAAATACATAAATACATAATCAGTCATTTATTCGTTCATATACTTTTTTTGTCTGTCAGCACGTACTACCATGTCAAGTTACCAGTTCAACTGTCTTTGATTAAGTCTAATTCTGCATATTGAATTTATAATGTCCTTATTGGTCTCTCGAATATATCTTTCTGATGTCATATGGGGTCCGACTACTACTGCCCACAAATTCAAGGACCCCGGTATGAATGGGGCCCCACAAAATTGCTCCTCATCTGATGGCATAGGCATATTTATATGTTATAGTTATTCTTAAACTGATAGTATCCACCTGGTATAACTAATTTGAAACAATATATATTGGTATCTTCCTCGCATCAGTACCAAGGCTGGATTTTAATATCCCCAATTAGTGTTTTCTTCTATGTATCAAAAGAAAGGAAACATTTAGTGTTTTCTTCTCCTCTTTTAGTCAATAATCTGTTAGTTGTATCTTATCATATGACAGTAACTTTATGATACATATGCAATCATTGTTTTATTATTATTGTTCTCACCACTATTATTGTTAATATCATGGTATTTGTTCGCTTGTTCATATATAACAGATAAAGATTCCGAGCGGACTCACACCACAGTTTGTTCTAACATGTTCTGATGGCACTTCTTATCCATTTAGCACACAGCAGGACTTTAGGTGATTTATGTCTTTCCCTTTTTCTGTACTTATATGTAGATTCCAACCTATTTGTCCTTTCAAAAATTATTTGTTTCTCCAACCTATTTGTCCTTTCAAAACTATTTCTTTTGCATATTAGAATGCCAACTGATATGGCGTTCAAGGTTTTTCTGTTTTGATTATCCTGTTTAAATTTTAGATTATCCTGTTGTGCAATTCTAATATGAGGTCCCCGACTAGTATAGCATGTTAGTAGTGGGTGTTAGTTGTAACCCATTATTGGGTATTAATGAGAGAGAACTAACCCATGTTTAACAACCCACTTACTATGAGATGAATGAGTGAATTGGGTGAAGGATGAATAGTCCCACATCCACACCAAGGATGGGTTGTGGATGGTATATAAGGTCCAAGGTTGGCCTTATAAGTTAGGCCCAAGGGCCACCCCACTTTTGTGGGGGAGAGAGATGTTGGACTCATGCACCTAGGTGGGCTAACCCACACGCGTGCCGCCGTCCGGCTGGTTCGATTCGGTTCGCACGCGCGGCCGGGTCGGGTCGGGTCGGGTTGGGTCAACCAAAACGGGTCCGTTTTATTATGACCGTTAACGGACAGACGCGTCCGTTTAACGGGAAACAGGATGAAAAACGGGTTTTTCTGTACGGAATTTTTCCTCCATCTTCTTCTTCCTCCTCTCTTCATTCTGTGATTGCATTGCACACTGTGGTTCGCTGCGCGTGCTGTTTGGAGTGCTCCTACAGCGCGTGGTTGATCGTCTTATCCTGGGAGGCAGACGCCTAAGAGTCCTAAGCACCGTAGGGAGGGCGAATTCTGAGTGTTTCGCTTGATTCGATCATAAACTCTTCTCCTTCATTATCATCTTTGCAAAAGGTACACAGTTCATCCTTAATACAGTAGTAGTAAGTAATTTTAATAACATAGCATAGGGTAGCTTCCTTCTCGGTTGCTTTCTTGAATGATTGCTCTTTTTTTATAGATTATCCTAATTGAATTTTAGATGTAGTCAGATTTAAATGGCAAATCAAAATTCGTGTTTAGTGGGAATTTTAAAAAGAACTATTATATCAAAGGAACTGCTTAGATAATTTCACAAGTATCTTGTTGAACATGTTTCTTTTGTGTTGTTTCCATTGCCATTATTGATGAATAAATTTCCAGATTATTAAGAAAATATATTGATAATCTGTTTTCTAGTAGCTCGTGCTTTTGGATAAAAAAAGTTATCTAACATGGTACTGGAGCCAGATTGTGGGTTTTAGTCCTGATGAACACAAGTGTGTTCCCCTTATATGTGTTCGCATGCAAAGCTTGGCAGATGCTTGCACTGTGCGGGAGTATTGGAATATTAAACTCCTTACATTTCGAGCTTTCGGAAATAACGGTTATCTAACACAAATAAAGAGGATTTGTCATGACAAGAAAAACATGGAAATGGACGTCAGCAGATGATGATCTCGTGGCTTATCTCTTAGTTGGTTTGCATTTAGATTAAGTTTTCTATTTATCTACTGTTAAAGTAAGGATAAACTGTACATAATATTACTGCAATATATATGAGGGTGTTGCTTCTGCTGGCGTATCACTGATTCTCCTTTTAATTCATGTTGGAAACCAGATCGGACTGTTAAAATGGGATAGAGTATATATTTATGACGTTAGTCTCATGTCTTTTAATTTGATTTTGTAGAATGCGAGATGTCCTTGTGTTGACGATGAGAAAATTCCAAAACATGGTATTCACTGTTTCTTGGCGTTATGTGCATGAATGAATGCTTTGAACTTTGTAGATGACATGTGAAACCATCGTTTCATTTAGAAGATTTGTTCTTTTTAACCAAGTTGAATTTCATTTGAACAAATACTTATATGTCATTTTGCTATTATATTGCTCAATATGCATTCTCAGTCTGTGGTATAAACGTAGCATTTGTGCTTATTAAAGAACTTGAAATAAAATGCTTTTATGTGGGTCGATATTATTCACTGAGAAGCAAAGAAGGAAGGTCAGATGGAACCGGTAGATATTGTTCGCCGAGAGGCAGAGAAGGGAGGTTAGATGGAACCCACATAAAATCCTAAAGTTGGCAGTTTTTGGATTTATGACTGGAACAGAAAGTAATTGACCTTCATAGATCTCTCTAATTAGAATTTGTAAGCCAGAGCATATTCATGGAAAGGAAGTTTTTCTTTCTAATCTACAGGTGTTTTTTTTAAACTTTAGCGTGAAAAGTGGTTTTAACATTTTGTCTTGTTTGACATACAAACACCGAAATCTCCCTGACACTACATTGGCCGTAAAGTCTTAATAGAAACATACTATTCATTTAAAGGGTATTCATTTTCAACACAAGGGTTCCATCTACACTACCAATGTTAATCCTATTCATTTAAAAAAACATACTTGTCCCGCGTATGAATGTTTACCAGTTCATCAAACATGTCATAAAAACTTACTAGTTTCATGCTTACGGTTTACCTTATTTTTATTGTGCAGGCATGTTGTAATTTTTGTGTGCATTGTCTTCACATGCAGTCTTTGGACGATAAGAAGAAAGGAAAGATGTAGATTTAGATCTTAACCTCTTGTCTTTGATTGTGTACAATGAGAAAATATTCTTTGTGTAAAGGAGGTAATCATGTGATCTAATTTTTATTTGTCAATAATATGTACTCTCAAAAGGAAATATAAAGAAATGAAGAAGATGAGGAATTCACAATGTTGTAAATCATTTGTATACATCCCAACACAGGAAAAATAACACATAATCGATTAATATTTCTTTTTGAGAATTTAGATTTAGAAATCTGAGTGTATTGACCCAAGTCTTTTGAAATGAGATACAATATGCAAGAATTGTCATAATATTTCATGTCACATTCCTGGATGAACTGATGGAATTCTGAGTGTGTTGAGTGTGTAAGCTGTTGCATATAGATTACTCCCTCCGTCCAGATAATAGAGGCCTCATGGCAAAATGAGTAAATTTATTGGCTTGTGGGGACATGTACATTTGACTTTTTCTACCAACTACTTCATCTTTTTACCATTTTGCCTACCCATTCATTATTAAACTTGAAGCACACGATGGGAGTGTGGTAAAAATACAAGATGGGGTCATTTATTTTTGGATCTCTATAAAACCAGATGAGGACGCTATTATTTGGACGGAGGGAGTGTCTTTTTGTTTTAGTGAAAGCAAGTTAATTGGAAGGACATGATCGGGAGGACCTTCTCTCCATGCGTCCTGCCATTGGGAAGGGCCGATGTATGTATGTAGAATGGTTGCATATTGGTCGATGAGTTGTATTAAATCAACATGCCAGAAGTGGTACTTCGGTTATGTTATATTGAAGCTGGTTCAATGTTGATCACTTTCATGCCAAAAAAAAACACACACAAAAGATTACTCAATGCCAGCTTGGAGAATAGAATGTGCCTTGCTTATTTACGATTGTGAGCTATTCCTCTTT
Organism: Houttuynia cordata; assembly: GCA_039654745.1. Classification (NCBI taxonomy): domain Eukaryota; kingdom Viridiplantae; phylum Streptophyta; class Magnoliopsida; order Piperales; family Saururaceae; genus Houttuynia; species Houttuynia cordata. Next base: position 13,544,732 of record CM077511.1, on the reverse strand, counting down.
TGTTGAGTCAGGCCCCTCGTGAGGGGGTGTATGATGTTTTGAGCATGGACGATATATAAAATGTAGGTGCATCACTCTTGACACCAACTTTAGTAAATCACTCTTATCATCCATTTTTATCAATATTTGGCTGGAAAAAAATTTGTGGATAAGAATCCACCTAGCATGATAAATATATGCGGATCGCATGAAGCTAGCAGCCACTCTCGAAAGAATGTGGAGCCCAAAACAAAATGGTGGATCCTGATTGCAATGTGCTTGCTCAGGATGGGAGGATACAAATTTGTTGAATGAAAAAAGAGAAGGTTGGACGACTTTGCCAGGTTTTAAGGATAGGTTCTGCAATAACAAGAACCAAGTCAAAAGGTGGTTATTATGTAGTTGGTCGGAAGTTAGCCAAGCATAGAATTAATATCCGTCATTTTGGTTGTTTGAAATATTGCTGACTGAGTCATGTATCTGATTGCCATTGTTATAAGCTCAATTACACAAAAGATCTATTTCTCTCCTAAGACGTATAATAATTGCTATATTATAACGATTTAGTTTCCCTTCTCATCGCTTAATGGGTATTAGCTATGTCATATTTGCCAACTTGTTTCTCATTTTTCCTCTGATTAGTTTGTTTTTGACAAATGGGTATTATAGTCTGAATAATGCTTATCATTTAGTGTAAGAACCTTCAATGTTTGGTCTGTCAGACAATAAAAAAAAGTAATATCACTAAAATAAATTAGAGAAAGATACAGCAAATGAGCATAAGAAATGACCCAAATATCAAATCGAAGTTCTATTACTTTTTATAGAGGATGCAACAGAAATATCTTATAAACATATTGGCTAAATGCTGCATTATTGTGTAAAGGAAGACAGTTGTTTCAACCACATCCTTGGCTGTGGGTAGCACGCCATTTTAGTACGCATCAGTTGGTTATTATGGTTGTACCTACTTAGGTTTTCATGGTCCAAATTTATATATCTGCTAGCTTCTGTGCACTTATTTTTCCGTGAATGGCAAGATAATATGACGATACAATAACAAAACGGTCATGTAACGGTGGATGACTTTGATTCAGGATACTTAAATTATATTCTCTTTCTCTTTCATACTCCCAGCTCCATCAAGAATTATTTTTTACCATAAGGATTTTCAGAATGAACTAAAAGTTAATTCATTTTGGAAAACCTTATGGTAATAATAATTCAGGACAGAGAGAGTATATGAGTATACAATGTATACAATGTATACATCTAGTTGCCTTGGGTTGCAAGATAACTATTAATTTCCAACTACTAGCTACTTAAAACATGTTGGCACAGAGAACAGGTTGACAAGAAATTCCGGAGCAAATTCTACTTGAGTAGATATAATGAATTAACATTTTTAACTTGTACTTGCGTTCTTTATTATTAGTAAATAGTAAGAGATTTCTGTAAAGGAATTTCTTACAGATTTTCCCATTTCATCTCATGGACTCTCCCTCTCATGTTCTTTTTTTGTACAACTCTCTCTCATGGTCTAGTGTAAAGAGAATTCCAATGTTTTAGCCATAGTTGTCATCAACAACTTAAGTTGTATGTTTACAATTGCAAATACAATTAATCTATTTAACTAGCCATCCAATAGGATCTATGACCAAAAAAATCTCTGACCTTTATGAACTTAGACGTGTATAGGGTGGAAGTTCACATCAAATTCATTGCATTGAAATGTCTCATCCTGGAGGAGGCTTGAAGCAACCATAACGTTGACTTTGGCTGATAAATAAAGCCTCAACGTTGACATTTATTCAATCGATATAAAGTTGACTATTACATAGTTGGTGTTTTTACTCCTCAATCAATTCTCTTGAGCAAGTGGCAAACCACCACATTTACAATTAGTAACATATGCTTTCCTCATAAATATGGTAGCCAACCTGGTGACTTCAGGGGGGGGAGGGGGAATGGTAGCCAACAGCCAAAGCTTGAAGGAAGATTTCATGCATCACTTTGTCCAACCAGGAAGTTTGTTGAAGAATGAAGTTCGTGCAAGCTCAGCGTAGCCATTGAGCGAGCTCTGTGCATTCAACTACTCCCTGGTTGTGGGCTCTTCTGAGTTTAAGAGCCGAAAAGCCTTATTTATTGGGCTTTTATACTCCCTCCATTACATATTAGTTTTATGGATTTTAAACAAACTGTGCCATTTGTAGTCCATGTTATCCTCCCTATAGTAATTAGTGGATGGAGACACGGAGGAGCTGAAAGAGTCAAAAGTTAATAAATTGAGTTTCCTAGGTGGTTCCCATTTCTGTTTTAATTGCTCCATAAGAAAAAAGACAGTACCATTTAGATGATGTGTTTCAACATTCAATAAAAGCCAACAAATTACCTGATGGAGTCATAAGTAAAAACAGGAAGGAGGGAGTATCACATTGTTTCAAATGTGAACAATTTACATGAGCTGGAGGGAGTATATAAGAGCATTTGAAATGATTAACCCTATGCCCAAATACTATATTTCCTCTGTCCAATGAAGTTTGTTTGGATTTGAAAAATGACGATTCCATGGGTTTGCTCTCTCAAGACCAAAAACACTGAGATGGAAAGAACCTCTCGTTCATAAAGTGGCCTTAGAGTACAATAAATTTGCAGATGAGCTTCATTGGAGGGTGAAAATCTAGTCTGCGCTATAGCGCTAGTGCCCGGAAGACTGAGTTGTTAGATCACAGCCCTGGCCATGATCTGACGGGCGAGGCTCTATAGCACACTAGTGCTGCAGCGCAGGCTAGGCAGACTCAAGAGTATATATGCCAAATAATATGAAACCTTGGAGCACTAACAAAAACACACTTAAGGGCACAATGTTTTGATCCTCTATATTTTTTTGATAATGAAAGGCATCCGAATCCTTAAGACCCCGAAGGGCAGGGCAACCAGCCTCTTAGAGCATCGTTATCTTCTATATATTTCTTACTAAGTTTTTCTTTTTACAAAATTCTTCTCAGTAGATGATATAGCCCAAGAAGAAAATGGACATTTGAGTCCGGACAAATTAAGCTGCTTTCGTCCTGAAAGGGAAGAAAGAGGAGGAGACCTACACAGCATGCGTCATGAAAGTCCCTTTCGTACACCAATGCGTACAGGCCGAGTCGTATATCGGTTATGTGGGCCGAGCTAATTGGCTAATGGAAACGCGTATACAGGCAGAAAATTCCAGGAAGGTGATTGAAGTGGGCCCCGGCCCATTAACGGCGTGTGGGACGAACTCGCGCCGCACGCCACGTTTGACCCTGCAAGTCATTAGTCAACACCAAATCGCTTTCTTTATTCATCGCCTTTCTTGACCCATTTCACACGGCCCATACATTGACACATACCTGTGGGCCCATACGTGCGACTCGGCCAATACGTTGACACGTAGCTCCCTTGCGGCCAACACGTGTGACTCTCCTATTAGCTCAAAAAATGGACAAGGGGGATTCTGAGGATTAGTGGGGGGATTAAGATTAGGAATTTGGATTTGGGGGAGGTGGCCATTAATAAAGAAGAGAGTAGTCAGCTTAGCTACCTTGTATAAAAAAATCCATCCTACCTTGTCACCATCCGGAAATTAGGGTTTGGTCTCCATCCCAAAAATAGGGGATTCTTTTATCTTTTTTTTTTTTTTTTCATTTAGCCTTGATTATTTCGTTGGTTGGTTCCTCCTACAACCTAAAATTTGTTTGTTTATTGTTATTATATTATTTGTACATTTTTTTAGATGAAATGTTTATACATTTACATGTATGGATTTATGGGCCATGGTTGAAGGTGTCAAAATGTGTCATTATTGGATGTGAATTTTTTCCTTGGGTTGGTTATGGAATAAGGTTGATAATGAATGGCTAGAGTGCCCCTCAATATTGGAGCCAAAAGTGAAGTTTAATAATAAGGCTTCGAACTTTTGAAAGGTGTTCCTCCATCTCCAAATGCTTGTTCTTATTTATTCTGATAGGTAATACTCACGCACCCTTTTGTATGCGAATGAGATTTGATCCTTGTACCTCTCATAAAACACGAAGAGATTCAACTAGCCTGACAAAGGCTGGATTGGTGATGGTCTCTTCGATCTTAGGGATGGCTACTTAGCATAAAGAAAAAAAAAAAGAAAACAAGTAAGTTTGGTATTGTAATCCTACCATAGTGTGAAGCTGTGAATGGGAAAGGAGCCAATAAAACAACAAAGTGGGATTGGTGGGAAATCCACTTACGGAGATGGACTTTGTAAGTGGAACTAGAAAAGACTGCTAATGACGGGTTGTCTCATGCATAAATTATATCCACATTTCTAAAAACAGGGCCCAAAAGATGATCATATGGGTTTTCTTTATATGATCTAGTAAGGAACAAATGGCCAATATGTCAAAATTACACACCTGATTCCATGCATTAAATGAGATTTTTGCTCCTAATTTGGCTGGCAATGGGAGCAAACAATGGTCAAGTTATCCAATCCAATTGTTGGCTAGCATTAGACCCTACATGTCCTCGTCTTCGATCAGAATTAGTGGCAAGTCTTCTTCTTTTTCTTCATCTGTTAAACATGCTCGTGTGAACTAGTTGCTAAACATAACAACCTTCCTAGCTAACGTTCAATGACCACCATAGTAAACTACAAACACAAGTGATGCTTAACCTAACTACTCAATCTAATGTGCCCAACATAAGTTATAACTGTAAGGTATTTATACAAACTGTTTTTAGTACAAAGGCATGGCAAACATGCGTCAATGATGACAGCTTGATCATGCCTTGGAGCTGCAACTTGTGTAAAAAAAAGGAACCTTAATAGGCAAGTACAATCTGATACACACAATTAGTAACAACACAAACCTAAGATTCTATTTAAAGAACACAAAAAATTAAGACAAAAAATAATAAAGTCATGGCTCATGGGTGCTTTGGTAAAATTCATGCCGACCATGAGGCATGAGATATGTATACGAGATTATACCCGCTCTTCTTCCTAAACTCTTCTTCTTATTCTCCTTCTTCTTGGACTTCTTCTTGTGGGACTAGTTCAGTGGTTCACTTCAAAAGCCATTCAGGAAGGAAGAAGGGATCACATTACTGAAAACCCATTTGCGCTTTCTTGTGTCTTGTTCCTGTTTCATCAAGCTGGCGATCGATCAGGAGCAGCCCCCCTTTGAACTCAAGCCCAAGAGTCGCAGAGTCATGGTGAGTGCGCAAGTTGCAATCTTTATGGAACTTTGTTTCCCTTCCAATGCAGTTTCGGTTTGCTGGTTGTGTTGTTTTTCTCATTGGTTTTTTTTTTGTGGGTGGAATGCAAGCAGGGAGCAGGAGGCCCAGAGGATGACAACATGTGGCCGCCATGGCTGCGCCCGCTTCTGCAGACGAACTTCTTCGTTCAGTGCAAGTATCACGCCGATTCCCACAAGAGCGAATGCAACATGTACTGCTTGGATTGTATGAACGGGGCACTCTGTTCTCTATGCGTCAACTATCACAAAGACCACCGAGCCATCCAGGTTTGTGTTTCTACTCTGTTTTTCCATCTTCTTCTTCATCTAAGAATTTGTTAATTTTGATGTACTAATTGATAGAATTCTCCATTTGGTTTGCAGATAAGGAGGTCATCTTACCATGATGTGATCAGGGTGAATGAGATTCAGAAGGTGCTTGATATATCAGGGGTACAGACCTACATTATAAATAGCGCCAGGGTTGTGTTCATCAATGAGCGGCCTCAGCCCAGGCCAGGCAAGGGCGTTACTAACACCTGCGAGGTCTGCGAAAGGAGCCTCCTTGACTCCTTCAGATTCTGCTCCCTCGGCTGCAAGGTACTTCTTTTTGCAATTCAACCAGTCCATCGATCAACTAAATGTGGAAGAATGAGGACCCTGTTTCTTCATTTCCCTTCCAAAATTTTAATCTTTTTCTTTCAATTGTTCAATGACAATGATCTTATAATTCTGAATTTGTTATACTTACATTTGATTTGCTTTCAATGAATTTTTTATGATGTTCTTGTATGTGAATTTGGTCTTTAGATTAATGGAATGACGAAGAATCCGATAAAGAGGCGTGCGTCTGCAGCTGAGCACTCAGAGGATTCCTACTCTAGCAACAGCCAAAGCCACGACAAGAGCGTGCCGAGCTTCATCCCTTCGACGCCGCCACCAACCATTGCCGGTTTCAGGAGTGCAAAGAGGAGGAAGGGAATTCCTCACAGGTCTCCCATGGGAGGACTCATCCTCAACTTCTAGAGATGGCTGAAACCACTATATGCATAATGCCTAGTTAAATCCAGTGTACAAAAGTATCAAGCCCCCATTCTCAGCTCTGCTCAATCTCTTTACTGATGAAGAAGAGGCCGGTGCAGGAACTCCTAGCTCTGGTGTATATACAGGTAAATGAAATAAGAAAAAAAGAAGAGTCCAAGACTCAGCAGGGCTTATAGATGAAGAAAACAGCTAAGGTGAGAGGTAGTTTAATGGAGGCAGTGGAATAGTGATAAATACCAAAGTTTGCTTGCTTGCTTATAGTAACAATGTAAATGTGAATAGATTATATATTTGCTCATGTAGAAAACTAGAAGAAAAGGGTGTAATAATGTGGAAACAGTGTGTCCATCTCTTGATCATGAGAATGGAAATTAGAGAAAACTAGTCTCTTTGTATTTTACAGTATATCACCACTTCCATTGGAGGTAGGTTTGTCAAACTATTCTTTTCTACTATGCTGTTTTTTTCTCAATAACATTACTAGGAAAAATTCGCATAGGCCGAGTCGCATACTAATCGTTATGCTGGTTGATCCAAGATCAAGGAAGGCGACCTGAGGGAGGGAGGGTTGCTATCATGCCTGACGTATTTAGGTTTGGAAAATTGAGGGGAGCTGAAAGCAGGGGCGGCTGCTGGCTAGTCTGAGAGACAGTGAGATTTGGGTGGGCGGCCAACCTTCTTCTTCATCATATTCACCCATCATAGCCGATGGCCCACTTCTGACTTCGCTCTTCATATGTATCTGCGCATCTCTTTCATGCGGTTTTTATTCTTACTCGTAGCATCTTCTTCTTAGCATTGATTGTCTCTATTTGATGTTCACATCTTTCATACATATAGTATGGAAGAGAACAAAGTGCTGGCAGCAAACAGTTTGGTGGGGTTTTAATAGGGGTAGGGGAGCTCTAACAGTTGCAACGGTACTGATGTCACAAATCAGATCACCATGGCCAATAATGGAGATAGCCATGAGGGCATGGTTTTAGATCATAATGGCTTGGTGAGGAACTAAGGATAACGCCAATCAGTAGTAATGCTTTGAGCCTAGTCATCTCTTTCTCATCTATCTGAAAATGAGGATGGGCTGGACAAGAGTCATAATGCTGCGGGTCTGTATGTCCCTCATCTGTGATTCTATGTCCATGGCGACAAACTTGAAATTTGATGCAAGTGTAATGTTTACTCCACACAAGTAAAAGGCAACTGTTTACTGGTCTTTCTGAAGTTGGGGCCTGACAAATTTTGGATATCCCCACCACATGAATTACCAAATACATCTTTTCCACATGCAAAATATTGGCATAAGAACAGCCCCCCCAAATTAATTAAGCAACTAAATCAGTCAATACACTTATTACTGTATGCTTCTATTACTCTGTCCCAAATTGGATGCTCTCGCTCTCTCTAACAGGAAGCACTGATATTTTCCTATGTAGGATACCACTTAGCAGAAGGCCAAAAGTGTTTTTTGTTTTGATTGAATCTGAGTCTCTAGGTTCTGGGTGGTAAGTGGTAACTGCCATTGTGGGAATGAAAGAAAAATAGGAAGATGTACCAGTGGGGTATCCGAATGAATAATGGAGAACCTTAATGAGTGGGTGTATGTGGATCAGACTGAGTTTGTTTACCTGCTTTATCCAACTGAAGAATTTCTTCCTTAATCAAATGAACAAACGGCGTGAAGTACAGGCTCATCTTGATATAAATATTTACATTTTATGTTTACTAACATTATTGCTAGTATAGTATTCCCTTTCTTTCCTTTGTGCACCATCCACTTGTTCTTTTCATGGATCCAATAATAACAAGTTTTAGAGGAGGTCCAACACCTAACTTGTGAATTGCTCTAAGCCATGATGTCACTTGCTTTGAGCCTTACTGTATGACTTTTCTTATCATAACTTATTCATTGAAGCCAAAACAAAAGAAAGATGGGGGGAAAGGGGCCACTCTCCTTTGAGGTCGCTTAGGGTGGAGACCTGCATCCGCTGATCTTGGATTTATCCATGACTAAACCATTCGTAAATTTCACCACAGCTCTTGTCTTCTTCACTGAATTAATCACATTTCTTCATCAACAATGCAAGAGGTTGGCATTTTCTGATAATTATCACTATATTAAGACATCAAATCTTGGGACCCACCTCGTTGGATGGGCACAAAAGCAGGAATTGACCACTGTTTGTACTTGTTTCCTGGAACAAGTGGGCGGGTTTTTTTGCTGCGTTTCAGGCTTTCAGCCTACTTTTCTTCTTAGAATTCTGGTGGGTGGGATTGGAAGATAGCCATTAGATTCAAGATAAGGAATGGCCAACATTGATTGATTATAAGCTCCCATAAGCCAGCCATTCTAGAAGGGAGGGCGGCCGGAAAAGAAAAGTGGAATTTGGAAAGACAAGGTTGAAAGGCCGGGTCTATTGACTCTATTCGATGGATGGAATGAGAATATGCCCCTTTTTCTCAGCATAAAAGAAAATTTCTATGCAAGATTTGGGCCTACTTTTCCATAAAGAAATCACAAATGAAATGAGGGCTCTCGTGTTATGTGATTCCTCGTGGAACACACATTACATGTGAAAGAGGCCAATATGGGATCTTTACTTAGGAGTTAGATTACAGTTCTATAACTCATAAAAAAATTACAGTTCTCAGTGATAACCCTACAGCAGATTCTTACACATTTTCCATACACAGATGATGTGTATGAAAAATGTGTAGGAATCTGCTGTACAAATATCATTTCCCTTAAAAGAAGTTATTTAGAGAGAAAATGATATTTGTACATCAGATTTTTTACACATTTCCATACACAGCTGTGTATGGAAATGTGTAAAAATCTGATGTAGCGCTATCACTGTCCTATTAAGAGCTACTGAGCCTCAAGAAATACTATTTTTGGAGTTTGGGTTAATGGGCCGCGCACCAAATCTAAAAAGAGTGAAACTCTCACAATTTTAACGATATCCACATTACGAAACCAAAATGAGCTAAATCATTTTGGTGACGGAGGAAGTATTTGGGATCTCATTGTTAAGCAAAAATATTGCTGGTGTTCTCAGCGGTGTTCTTGTTTTTTTTCCTGTTGCGGTTCAATTGTCGGTCAAGTACGGATTTCCCAAACTCCTTGACAAGCCAATGACTTATTTTTTCCTTCAGATGTCATTAACTGAAAGATGAAGATAAGGAGGGCGGATGCCTAGATTATGATTCCACCATATAATCTACTCTTCTAAACCATGTGTTTTGAATGGTTAGTTCCGTCTGTTCCTTGGATAACGGGCAGTCCTCCCAACATTCATCTAACAATCCTCTCCCCAGTAGTTAGTTTGTCAGCAAACAGTTGTAACAAACTAATGAACTAAATAAACAAAGACTTAAATAAATAAAAGAGTATTTACAAGTAAGTTGACATGGAAATCAGGCTTTGATCCTTTGATCAAATAATCCTATTTGGTGGTTGAATATGAGTCTATGACAAGTGATGACTTATGAGCTATCGTTTGTTGATGCCAAGACCGTTTGCTTCTCTTCCGATATTTAGCTTGGTCTCTGCTTATTTTTAAGAAATGTATTAGAATCTGCTTGTACTGAATTACTTACCAGTTGTAGTCAAATCGATACTTAGACCAAAAATTGTTTATGAGGATTCAATTATAGAACCCTCAAATGGAATTCATCATTCATGGATCGAGCAAAAGCTACATCCTGAGACCCTTCTATTGCTCGTTTCGAAGCTGGCAGTGATGTCATTTCCATGTAAGAATAATCTTGTAAAATAAAAGCCGGAACAAGATAAGCCCACAACATGTTTCCCGTCCCCGCAGAAGCCCACCTTTATCTAGGACGGCCCATTCGACATGTGAAGGAAGGAATGCCAAAATTGGCAATCTTTCTATTCAGTTCCTTGGTTAACACCCGGTTTGAGGGTTGACCCGGTTTGATGACTGGGTCAGGCCAACCGATTTAATCTGGTGGGTCAATCTGAATAACCATCTCCTCTTTTTTTGTTTTTCTCCCCCGGCGGCGACCCCTCTCCCTCCTCCCTCGGTTTTAAAACCTGGTAGGCCCGTGCTAGCCGGTTCGTGGGTCAACCCGCTTCAGTCCAGCTATTCCGTCCCGGAAAAGGAACAGGGTTTGGTTCAATCGACTGGGCCGAACCGGGTTTTGAAACAGAGACTATTATGTAGGAGTACTCCTATAATGAGTGTCCTTACCTTGCTACTCCGATGACCGCTCTGTCGTTTGGGGTGTAAAAAAATAAAACATCTACAGTGAATGTTTCACTTTTATTATTATTTTTAATTTTTTTCACTTTTATTATAAATAGTGAAAGTAGATTTTTGACTGTAGATGTTTTGGATTAATCATGAACCAAACGATACGTAGGCTCTGTTTGGTTGCTACTTTTCAAAGTAGCAACAAAACACTGTTTTTATTTTTTTTAAATACCCATATCGTTTTTTAAAAATTACACTAAATATCATTATAAGAAGTTCGGCTGACTTCTCTTTGGGCGGATTCTCTTTTGAGCCAACCAAACGGGGCCGTAGTATGCCTTGGGCTCCAAAAGCACTCTTCTAAGTTCTACCTCATTAACAGAAGCCCCACTTAAATGTCTGGCTTGGTTTGTGGGCTCCGCAAACTTACAAAGCCCATCTAGCCCACAACAGTTCAGACCTAGGTGGAGAACAAATTGGTCATTTCATCCAATCTCCTCACTCGAAAGCCAGCTCTCATGGTGGCGGGAGCCCAAGCAGATAAGCCTGTCCATCCCATCCAATGGCACTCTCTGCAACCTCCCTCGTCTCCATCTCCTCCTCCTCCTCCTCTTCTTCTTCTTCAGCAGCATGCCAACAACTTCCCAAGCCATCTCTGCTAAAAAGGCTCCATCTTTTGAGCTCAATCTCTTGCACTTCCCTTCGATGTGGCTCGTCCTTCCTCTCCAAACAACCAACTCATGGAACACGCCAGTTCCTGCTCTTCTCCGCGGTTCAACCGGTTGCAGTTGAAGATGATACGGAGAAGGAAGTTGTGGTTGAAGAAACCCAGAAAAAGGTTCTGGAGAATGATGCAAGACGGAAGCTTTTCGTTGTCAACTTGCCGTTTAGCTTCTCTGCTCCTGATATACGTAATCTTTTCGGGCAATGCGGGACGGTGGAGGATGTTGAGGTACTTTGCTTGCTTTTTGATGTGTTTGTTTTTATGGTGTGTGGATGGCTTGTTTTTGTTTTGATTTTTTGTGGGTTGTTGTTTGATTCTTAGATTATTAAGAACAATGGGAAGCACAAAGGCTTTGCTTTCATTACAATGGCATCAGCAGAAGAAGCTCGAGCTGTCGTTGAAAAGCTTGACTCGTTCGTAAGTTGTCATTGCCTTATGACTCGTCTTGTTCATCTTAATGCTTCTTATAGAACTGTTGTCAATAAATTATCTGAAATAATTACCAAAAGCAAATAAATTTGCTGAAATGCTTGAGTTGAACATATATGATTTTTCTTTTCTTATTTCCTGAGCCTGGTTCCATCAAATTAGCATTAATCAAAATGCGGAAGGAGTCTAATTGTATTTCCAGCATGCCCATTCTTCTTGCCTATCTATGATTCATTTGTTGTGTCGACTTCCAGTTTGATCTTTTTTTCCTTGGTAATTTGTGCTTCTTTCGTCCGTGGTACGGTGATCTAGGAAGCGGAAAGAGTATATCGTGAACCGCATCATATTAAAACTATGCCTTCTCTGAAAGATTCTTTTCCTTCGACAAGTTTTTTCTAAGATATGTAAATTTTGTAAAAGTATATATTTATGCATAGATTTTTCTTCGAGGTAATTTGTGCTTGTATTCGTCCATGGTTTAGGGGTCAGGGAAGTGGGAATGAATATATATTTTGATAATAGGAATGGGTATATTGTTAATGTCATTGTGTTTGTTTTTCGCTTGCACTAAAAGGTTCTTTCTCTTAGACAAGTTTGTCTGCAATGAATCCTTCCTATATGAATAAATATATTTGCATTGATGCAGGAAGTGCAAGATAGGATCATCAGGGTTGAGTTTGCAAAGAGTATGAAAAGACCTTCTCGAGCTCCAGCAGGACCTCCCATTGGTGAAACCCGACATAAAATCTATGTGTCAAATCTTGCCTGGAAAGCAAGGTCTAGTCATTTAAGAGAGTTGTTTTCTGCCAGCTTCAATCCTGTGTCATGCAGGGTGGTTTTTGATACCCCAACAGGGAGATCTGCTGGTTATGGGTTTGTTTCTTTTTCCACCCAGGAGGAGATGGAGGCTGCAATTTCTGCTTTGGAAGGGAAGGTGAGCTCCCTTTCAGTGTCTAGTATTTTCTGCTTTTCTGTCTTGTTTTGTGAGCGATTCCTGGAAAGTAAGTATAGATTGTCTAACTTTGTTGATTACTTAGCTTCCAATACTGTATCTGTGTACTGATCCTGTTAGCGGTCCATATGTGCCCTAGTTTTCTCTTTTTTCCTGGTGGAGTGAGATTAATGAACTCCTATGAAACATCATTCCTTGGGCAGAGTCAAAAAGGTGTTCTACATACTCATTGTGTTTGGATGAGTTACAGGTTTAATTGCTCAAGCTTGTAATATATCCAAAATCAAGCATGAAGTTAAATAGGAGGTAAATAAGTTCGTAAATTTAGGATATTGGATGCTAAGAACAACATTGTTAATGAGAAAGAAAATGCTTATCACAAGTGAGGAAGAAAATAATATATTGGATAGAGAATTAGCTCTGCATGTTGGTCTCTACAAAATGGTTTTGATTTTATTTTACTTGAACTGAGGGCGTTCTTCACTTCTGTAATCAGACATCATTTTAATGTTCTATAAGGGCGTATGGACTAGGTAAAAAGCACATCGGAATTGGTTACTTTTTTCTTTCATAGTTGATCTCCTATTACTCCATCCCATATTAATAATACACGGTTCAGAAAGAGTGATATCTATGGAAACCTTTCAAGTAACCTTTTTTACTCCAATTACTATCCCTTTTTAGTGCATCCTTTAATTGCTATATAAAATGGGACAAATGATCTTTTAAATGAAACTATCAATATGTGGCCTTCCTACTTAGAGGATTGTTGAAGTATTTGAATGTAAAAAGTTGTTCTTTATAGTTTTTTTTCTCAACAGAATCTAAGGCTATAAGTTGAGACAAAGTTTAGAGACATCGCTCATAACATCCCTGATGCAGGACAACCAGTTTGAGATCCGACAAAATTTAAACAAGTAAAGAAAACTCTAAATTTTAGCAATCCTACTCAGGCAAGATAAAGAATTTAATATAAATGGCTACGAATAATTCAGATTTGATTTCAAAGGGTTGAAGGGCAGCAACAGTTGAGAAACTGTTTTAGGCTAGGACTAAAAGGCTTGACATACGAATTAATGTTTACCACGCACTTGCACTTCAGATCAAATATGATAATTTAGATGAACAACTAAAACCACAAAGATACGAAGAAGACAGCTTACTTGACCGTATGGAGTGAACCAAACCCGAACCCGAAGTGATTTGAGTCGTCTAAACTGAAACCCGAACCGGGTCCCTCCAGAGTTAACGCGAACCGGACTCGAAAGGGGGAATCTCGTCTGCTCGAGTGACGACCAGAAGCGCAGGCGGCCGAGAGGGATGGTACGGCAGGGGTCTGACTCCGGCAAGGGTTCGGCGCGGGGAGTCGGCGATGGTCCGGTACTCTTCGGCAGAACAGACGGCGGCGGCGATAAAGTTGCAGACAAGCGGTGGTAGCTAGAGACGACAAATGGCGGCCGGGGAAGAAGACCAGAGGGACTGGCGGCCTGCTCGACTGGGTAGCGGCGACCGTGACAAGGCGGCGACCAAAGAGGCGGCGACAATGACGGCAAGGCGGCGATGGCCTGAGTCTTGGAACCACGATAAGTTTCTGACCGAAAGGTGATGGCTTTGGACAGCCAGAGCGCCGGAGAACTCCACTGGGTAGCGGCGAAGGCTATGGCGGTGGGAAATCAAGCGGCTGCGACGACCACGACGATGACGATGAAAGCACCACGTTTGGGGTTTGGATTCGGCACCAAGACCCACCACCGGATTCGGCACCAGTGGTTTCCGGCTTCGGCACCGGCGTCGGATTCAGCACCGACGGGATTTCTCCTTCACAGAGGTATCAAAACAATATTTCTTTTCTTTTTTTTGCATAAACTGTAATGATCTTATTTCATAGAAGGGGTAGCCTTTAAATAGGCATTACAAGAGTTTTAAACCAAGAAAGTAATTTAAGCTTGCCCGAATTAGATACGGGAATCAAGCTTTCTAAACAAAGAAAATCCCTAATTGAAATAACATGCTGAAAATAGAAAGTACTAATTATGGGAACAGAAATTAAGCAAATCTAATGGGCACGGGCCTTATTCCGGCGGGTGTAAACCCGTATAGGTCCCGTGTCCGCACCAACTCTCCCCGGGTGGGAGAAACTCGACCCCGTCGAGTTATGTGCAGGAAAACGCTCATATAACTCCAAGGCATCCGGATCAAGTGTCTGCAACTCGTCACGTGTGATCCATGTGCAATCTGACTCGGGGCGTCCCCTCCAACGAATAAGATAGCGTTGTACCCCTCCATCTGTGGTGGAAATTACCTGTTCATCTAAAATAGCATCAACTTGATCTTTTAGTGCAAGTGGGTAAGGCAGTGGAATAGGATCAGGGATAGGTGAGGGGTCATGGTCAGGGGACAAATCATCAAACGGGTTATCAGGGATGGCAAGAGGGCCATGGTAAGCAACCAAATCCTCAATGTTAAAAGTGGTAGGGATGCCAAAATCAGAAGGTATATCAATAACATATGCATTAGGACCAATGCGTTTTAACACTTTAAAGGGACCAGCACTACGGGATTGCAACTTGCGAACGGCACCAGAAGGAAACCGCTCGGGGCGAATCCGAATCATAACATTGTCACCCACATTAAATTCTTTAAAGCGCCTACGAGAATCAGCTTGAATCTTATAGCGTTCATTACTTGCTTCAATTTTATTATGGATCTCTTTATGCAAATCATGAACATGTCGTGCAAATGCATCAGCTGACTCAGAAATACGAACATGAGGGGACATGGGAATAAGATCTACAGGCTTCCTAGGTTTGTAACCATGCACAACTTCAAATGGACTCATGCCTATAGACTTATTGACTGAACTGTTATATGCAAATTGAGCAAAAGGAAGAATTGAATCCCAGTTTCTATTATTGTTTCCCACCAAACAACGTAAAAGGTTGCCAAGACTACGATTGACGACTTCTGTTTGACCATCAGTTTGAGGGTGATAAGCCGTGGAAAATTTTAACTTTGTTCCGACCATATGCCAAAGGGTTTTCCAAAAATAACTCATAAAGCGAACATCCCTATCAGACACGATGGTTTTGGGTAAACCATACAGACTCACGATTTTATCGAAATAGATTTTCCCAATTTTGGATGCATCAGAGGTTTTGGAACAAGGAATGAAGTGGGCCATTTTGGAGAAGCGGTCGACTACCACAAATATGGAATCATGCTTTGTAAAAGTACGTGGTAGTCCAAGCACAAAATCCATACTAACATCTTGCCATGGACGATCTGGCACAGGAAGAGGGGTGTAGAGGCCAGTATTTTGCTTTTTGTGTTTGGCCAGTTGACATGTGCGACATTGACTAATGATTTTAGCAACATCTCTTTTGAGGCTCGGCCAATAAAATTGGCGCTCGACTTCGTCAATGGTTTTGTCACGACCAAAGTGTCCTGCTAAACCACCAGCATGAATTTCCCACACTAAGAAATCTCGCACAGACGTACGGGGAATGCAAAGCTTGTTTGCTTTGAACAGGTACCCATCGTGAAGATGGTAGCCATCATGGGAAAGGGGAGAATCATTACTCAGGTCTAGGAAAATCTCTCCAAAATCAGGGCACGATGCATAGTCCTCCTTAAGTCGATCAAAACCTGTAACTTTGACACTCAGCATAGAGAGTAAGAATGCTCGACGACTAAGTGCGTCAGCTGCTTTATTCGCAACCCCTGCTCGATGTTTCAACACAAAAGTATAAGACTGTAGAAACTCAATCCAATGACCATGTCGAGAATTAAGTTTCTTTTGAGAGTTCAAGTAACGCAAAGCCTCATGATCTGAATAAAGGACAAATTCATGCGGTAGAAGGTAATGTCGCCAGTGACGTAAAGCTTGCACTACCGCATAGAATTCTTTGTCATAGGTTGAGTATTTTTGCTTAGCCTCATTTAACTTCTCACTAAAGTAAGCGATTGGATGACGTTCTTGACTAAGGACGCCACCAATGCCTATACCAGATGCATCACATTCAACCTCAAAAACCTTTGAAAAATCAGGGAGGCGCATTACGGGTGCTTCAGTCATCTTCCTCTTTATCTCTTCAAATGCTCTAGCAGCAGCATGTGACCATCGAAACTCACCTTTCTTCATACAATTCAGTTATAGGGGACATGATGGTGCTAAACCCACGAATAAATCGACGATAAAAAGTAGCAAGCCCATGAAAACTACGAACATCATGAATAGTCTTAGGCTCAGGCCAGTCGACTATCGCCTGTACTTTTTGAGGGTCAGCAGAAACTCCCTTAGAGGAAACTATAAAACCCAAGAAGATAACTTGATGTGTAAGAAAAGAACACTTCTTAAGGTTAGCATATAAACTTTCATTCCTCATGGTGTTACAAACTTGGACAAGGTGGTCTAGGTGTTGCTCCTTGGTTGTGCTATAAATGAGGATGTCGTCAAAGTACACAACAAGGAATTTGCCCATGAATGGACGAAAAACTTGCGTCATCACTCGCATAAAGGTGCTAGGAGCATTAGATAGGCCAAAGGGCATGACCATCCACTCATAGAGGCCATCCTTTGTCTTAAAGGCGGTTTTCCACTCGTCACCTGGACGAATTCGAATTTGGTGGTAGCCACTTTTGAGATCGATTTTGGAAAAAATTTTGGCACCAGCCATCATATCAAGCATATCGTCAAGCCGAGGGATGGGAAACCGATATTTCACTGTGATCTTGTTGATCGCACGGCTATCCACGCACATCCTCCAGGATCCATCTTTCTTAGGTGTTAGGAGCGCGGGTACGGCACACGGACTCATACTTTCCCTAATGAACCCCTTACGGAGGAGATCATCAACCTGCCTCTTTAACTCATCATGCTCAGTGGGGTTAAGTCGATAATGAGGCAAATTTGGGAGAGTTGCTCCTGGAACAAGATCGATAGCGTGTTGGATATCACGCATGGGTGGCAACTGGTCCGGGAGATCTTCAGGAAAAACATCCTTAAATTCTGTAAGGAGATTAGTTACCTCAGCAGGTGTGTCTTCCTGAGTGTCCGGTGAAACTTCCTTTGCGACGACGGCAAAGAGAACATCTTCAGTGCTCACTTCTCTCTCAAACTCTTTGGGGCTAATGATGTGCAAGCTCTTATCTTTGGTTGTAGCACTTTTGGGATTCTTAGGGAGGGGTTGCAGTTTTAAAGGGTTCAATTTGATCTTATGGCCATTAAAAGTAAAAGTAACAGAGTTGCTGCGACCATAGATTGTGACATCTAAGTCAAAGAGCCAAGGTCTCCCTAAGATAAGATGACCGACATCCATGGGTATGACATCACACCAGATTTTGTCTGTGTAAGAGTGAACGTCAATTGGTACTAGACATCGCTCATTGATAGGGATGGATGTTGTGTCAACCCAAGAGACTTTATAGGGATTAGGGTGGGGAATTGGTTTGAGACCTAAGCGGGAAACAAGTCTCGAAGAAACGGCATTAATACAGCTCCCACTGTCAATGATTACTTTACAATCTTTTCCCCCACACTTAACATAAGTGTGGAAGATTGTATTCCTACGCCAATCATCATTCTCTCGAGGCTGGGTTAGGGCACACCTAACGACGTTCAGAGTTGGGGCAACAAACTGAGTGTTTGCGCGACCGAATGGAGAAGGAGAAGCTCTAATACAACCGAGGAAGCCAGGTGCTTCTTCATACTCAGCATCAGAGTCATGAATGTCTGCTAGATTGGGCTCATAGACCTCCTCGTCGAGGCTGTCATCATCAGAGGGCATTTCTTGTTCACTAATAACAAGAGTCTTCTTAGTAGGGCACACGGCAGCAACATGACCAAATCCTTGACACCTATAGCAACGACTAGGTGTTGGGGAATCTCTATCTACCCGTTTGTCATTATCAGTAGAGGCACGCACAGGAGGAGGAGCTTTGGCTGGGTAAGATCCGGACTGTGGTTTACGCCCAGCAAACGGAACTGGACCAGAATTAGACCTATTCCCTGCATACGTGGACGATCCCCCATATGGCTTACTGGAAAGTGGTTGGGGAACAGCTAATTGTGGGCGAGGTTCTGGACGCCGAAAGGAGTGAGGTTTAGTGATCATCTCATAGTCCTTGACAAAGGCATAAGCTTGTTCAAGAGTAGCAATACCTCGAAACACAAGCTCCTTCCTAAGGTCATCATTAAGACCCTTTCGAAATCGAACCAGAATCGAATCATGTTCCTCACGGACTTGACAACGCACCCGATACTCCTCAAATTCAGCAATATACTCTAGGGCAGACCGGTTACCTTGCCTAAGCTTATAGAAAGTCTCTATGAGATCACTTCTATAGGACCGAGGCAAGTAATTAGTGCTCAGGCGCTCTTTCATGTCCATCCAAGTAGAAATTGGAGGTTCATGTCGAAGGGCTATCAAACCTTCAACATCCTCCCAAAAGAGTTTAGCTCGCCCGATGAGTTTCATCTTAACAAATTTGACTTTTTTATCCTCAGTTAACTCATACCACTCAAAGAAGTGGTCCATTTCTCTCACCCAATCAATGAATACTCTAGGATCAAGGCTACCATCAAAGGAAGGTGCCTCAACCTTAAGGTTCCTCATGATGCGCTCATTTGGGTCACGGGGCTCCCTAAGGTCCTGATGGTGATAATAGGGTTGAGGGGGTGGGCCTCGGCGATGATGGGCAGCACGCGCATTGTATGGGAATGGACCAAAATTGGCGTAGGCAGGTTGGTCATGGGCATGAGGATCAACCTCATTAGACGGTGCAGCGTCTGGCGCCTGAGAAGACTCACCGACAAAGTTGTGGTTGAACCTCTGAGAGGTCTCAACAGAGTCTAAACGAACATTGGTTTGGGCAAGATCGTGACGAAACTCCTCATGTTGAACGGTCAGGTTTTCTAGTCGTTTGTTTATGTTTTCTAGTTGGGTAGCAATAGCTTCTAAGGGATCCATAACAGAGTGGGATTCAGACAAACTGGGAGAAATGACTTTACCAGAACGCAAATGCATGTAATGAAATGCAAACTAGAGGGACTCTTTTTTTTTTTTTTTTTTTTTTTTTTTTTTTTTTCAAATACCTAGCCTAAATGATGCATGGGCCACCAAATATGATGCAGGACAACCAGTTTGAGATCCGACAAAATTTAAACAAGTAAAGAAAACTCTAAATTTTAGCAATCCTACTCAGGCAAGATAAAGAATTTAATATAAATGGCTACGAATAATTCAGATTTGATTTCAAAGGGTTGAAGGGCAGCAACAGTTGAGAAACTGTTTTAGGCTAGGACTAAAAGGCTTGACGTACGAATTAATGTTTACCACGCACTTGCACTTCAGATCAAATATGATAATTTAGATGAACAACTAAAACCACAAAGATACGAAGAAGACAGCTTACTTGACCGTATGGAGTGAACCAAACCCGAACCCGAAGTGATTTGAGTCGTCTAAACTGAAACCCGAACCGGGTCCCTCCAGAGTTAACGCGAACCGGACTCGAAAGGGGGAATCTCGTCTGCTCGAGTGACGACCAGAAGCGCAGGCGGCCGAGAGGGATGGTACGGCAGGGGTCTGACTCCGGCAAGGGTTCGGCGCGGGGAGTCGGCGATGGTCCGGTACTCTTCGGCAGAACAGACGGCGGCGGCGATAAAGTTGCAGACAAGCGGTGGTAGCTAGAGACGACAAATGGCGGCCGGGGAAGAAGACCAGAGGGACTGGCGGCCTGCTCGACTGGGTAGCGGCGACCGTGACAAGGCGGCGACCAAAGAGGCGGCGACAATGACGGCAAGGCGGCGATGGCCTGAGTCTTGGAACCACGATAAGTTTCTGACCGAAAGGTGATGGCTTTGGACAGCCAGAGCGCCGGAGAACTCCACTGGGTAGCGGCGAAGGCTATGGCGGTGGGAAATCAAGCGGCTGCGACGACCACGACGATGACGATGAAAGCACCACGTTTGGGGTTTGGATTCGGCACCAAGACCCACCACCGGATTCGGCACCAGTGGTTTCCGGCTTCGGCACCGGCGTCGGATTCAGCACCGACGGGATTTCTCCTTCACAGAGGTATCAAAACAATATTTCTTTTCTTTTTTTTGCATAAACTGTAATGATCTTATTTCATAGAAGGGGTAGCCTTTAAATAGGCATTACAAGAGTTTTAAACCAAGAAAGTAATTTAAGCTTGCCCGAATTAGATACGGGAATCAAGCTTTCTAAACAAAGAAAATCCCTAATTGAAATCACATGCTGAAAATAGAAAGTACTAATTATGGGAACAGAAATTAAGCAAATCTAATGGGCACGGGCCTTATTCCGGCGGGTGTAAACCCGTATAGGTCCCGTGTCCGCACCAATCCCCCCCCCCCAAACAAAAAAAAAAAGAAGCGAAGATAGAAAAAGAAACAGACATCATGTTATTGACATGCCTTATTTATTTGATCAATGCACGAGTCTAGAGAAATTTTAGGTTTGATAAACATATTTATTTGTTTTTTTTTTTGGGGACAATTCAGAATGTCACTTTGCTCCAAATCATAGCCTTTCCCATTTATAACCAATCTCGATTGTTGAGCAGTGTGATATTATGGATTGCTAGTGTGAGTTGTAGAATTGTTTTACTTGCATTAAAAGAAGCAAAACATCCAGGATGATTAGGTGCATTATATTAGACTCATCTGTGCAACTGCTAGATAATTCTTTATTTTTCCTCAATGCCTCTTTGTTTTGTAATCTTTAAACAATGGTATATTAATATTATCCTTGAACTGAAGAACATCTAATTGATAGGTGTTATATAGAAGCTTCAGGTCCCTTTTAATAAGTTTGAAATTAAAATACTTCAAGAAGGGTTCTTGTTTTGAACCTGTATAAATGATTAAGCTGGACAGCACTAAATCTCAAAAGAAAGTTTCTCTTTCAGTAAGAGAAGTACATGCAAGATTGAATGTAAGTGTTAATTTAACGCTCTTATGTGTGCCATGAGAACCACTTCGACTTGCACTTGTACAATTTCCGGAAGGTAGTAAAATTTTCTTGTATGCTTGCTATAGGGAGATTCAGTCATTGGATATTGTGCTTCAGAGTATATAAAACAATCAAGATCAATTGATGTACTTGTAGGAGGAGATTTTCATGCTGCTTGATATTGTGCTTCAATAAAAATATCAAAACATGATCATCACTTAAGGTACTAGTGTGGAAGAAATTTTTCTCAGAGATTTCCATCAACATGGTTTTTTCTCTTATAAGACTAAGTAGATAAGTAACTGAACCTTTTATTCGTAGTAAGGTTAGGTTGAATACTTAACCAACAAGAACTGTAAGAATAAAAAGAACTATTATCTGGTTTTAATTTTAAGCCATGCTCCCATGTAAAAGCAGACTGGTTTTGATTGTTACCAGCTTTGTGATAGAAGATGGCTATATTAATATTTCATGTGCAATCACCATGTCATGAAGCCAATCCACATATTTGGAAAGGTGTATGATGAATATGATGATGTTGAATCTTCTTATCATTGTCCCCTCTTTGGAGGGTTGTGTCAGGAAGGGCATCCGGCGTAAAAACTTGCCACTATGTTTCTTTGTATGGATTTTGTACCATTTTGATTCCGATAAGAGTCAAATGCGGTATATAATCCATGCCGCCGACCCCAGATAGCTGAGATAAGGCGCATGATGATGATGATTATCTAGTTTTAATTTTGTTACTTTGTCACCTCTTACAAAGGAGTTGGCACATAACAGGTTAGAATGGAGGTGTAAGATCCATGTTGCCAACCTCAAATTGTTGGGAAGAAGGGCTACTTGATTATAATAATGATTATGGTTATGATTATGATCCGGTTTTAATTTCCTTCTCAGGAATTGATGGGCAGACCGCTAAGGTTGAAGATAAGCCAAAAAACAGCTGAAGAACCTGAACATAAACCAGAAACGGAAGATAGCCAAGGGCAATCCGACTTGTCCTAGGTGTGTAAATTTGAGAACTTGAATTGTACAAATTTTGTAGCTTGTATTTATTTTTTATTCGTTGTTAGTTACTATATGATGAAGAAGATTCCTTCGAATCTGTCATCAAAGGTCACTGCTAAGATTATCTAGTTATAGCTATCGATGTAATTGGTTGTCCTGTATACTTGTCCTCAGTGCTTGAAATGTACTCTTAAAATAACATGGTTGCCATCTATCGTACTGAACAGTTGCGGGGCTAATATCATAGCTCTTTAGTACAATGACAACCTCTAATCCAATCTTTGTGTATTAATCTTGGTAGTTCTTTGCACCTGCGGCTGGTTGACTGCATCCTGTCGCTGAATGTCTCTATTATGTCTCCATTTCCTTTTTCAATTAGAGATCAATTTCATTTTAGGAACAAAAATAGAGATCAATGCCATCAGATATATTAGAAAGCAAAAATAAATTCAGGAAGTAGCTCAAAGAGCCGAGTATGGTGAAAATTGGCAAACAGGTTAAAACTAAATTCTGAGAGTGAAGAACAGGTTTGATCTCCTCCTACTCGAGGACTGAGCAGGAGAAAGTGAAAAGGGAGCCTCCCGTCTTTGCAACTACAGCTCACAACAACCAGGAATGAAAAAACACTATAGAGCAGAACACTAGCGAAACGTCACCACCGTGAGAAACCTATATGATTTGGAACTTTTTAGCAGATGAGTTCAATGATTAATATCAGTTAAACAGGTCAAAGTTCTTCCCTTTTTTCTGTTCTGTTTACTATGGTGCTTGCTTGACATGAATGTGGCTAACTGTCGGATTGGCGGTTAAGTACTTTGTAAAGGTCGGAGTTTCTGTTGGAGCTGGATGAGTTCCACCAGCAAAATTCAGAAACTTGTGATGGCTGATGCACAGTGGCAGTCTGCCATTCCAACTTACCACCTACCCCTTTTTGAAAATGGGGTTGGACCATACCTCAGCAAAACATCAGGGTAACATCATTGATGGAAAAAAGAAGAGAAAATGATCTCCACTTGTTAACAGGAAGTCGGTTGTTTGCCAACCCTACTGTCTGAATTGTGGTCAATTCATAATCTATTTGATTGACATCATCAAAGCCATAGTCAGTCTGTTTAATGGGAGTTCAGAACTGAAGAGAATTGCACGTGGAAAATTGATCATTTTACCAGCACGTTGGTCCCATAAGCCACTGTTGCTAATAGGTCAATATCCTTATCCTTCCTTTTATGTATTTATGTTTTTTTTTTGACAGACAATATCCTGGATCTTTCTGGTTTCCACTCATCATTTTCTCCAATTTGTACGTTTTTGGCGATTGATTGAACACTTTTTTGAGTTAATACAACTTCTGATTTACCGATAAAAAAGTTGGCATGCTAAAGTCTCACCTTGTCAAGCCAAGTGCAGTGGGATCCTGCCATTCTAGTCATCTCTACCCTTTATTCTCGTCATTCTCGTCTTTTTCCCACCTTTTCCAGACTCTTCCTTTCCCTTTGGAATCTTTATTATGCTGGTTTAGTGCGATTTCCACGTTGCTAGAGACAGCTGGAGGAGTTATCATCAACTCATGGCAATTATGTTCTTACTAAAAAGTTGATTTTTTGTCCAACTGCAACACATATAGAGAAGGCTATGCCTATGACAGTCTTTGCAGTTCAATTGTTACAGAAATTGAGAAGAATCTCCTGAGGTGCAGTGTAAGGGCAGTTGCACTGAATTTTAGTGCAACAAGGCTGCTATTGGTTCTTCCATTAAGAAAGGGTCTGGGTAGGTGGACGGATTCAGACGTGGGTGATGAAGTTGGCGTGACCCGCAAATGAGGATGGACAACGGTTTTGAGAAACAAATCGGCCGGTTGAACATAACTTAATGCAAACAATCATCTAACAAAAATAATACCATATTTTTTAAAGAAATACTCCATAAGAACCTTCGATGTTAATCTTATATGCACATCATATCAATTCATATCATGTCATAAAACATAAATAAGTGTCCAGAGGTCGCTGGTAGGCTGTGACAGAGAGGGGACGGATCCAATTAATTCATCTGGTTATCCTTATGTTAAATTTGTTATTCATGATTGGCAGTTTTCAGAGATTTTGAATTGAAGTCCCCATAATGTGTAAAGAAATGCCATCAGTAGTTGAACTCAATCGCCATTGCAACACAAAAGGTTGAATATCTCCAACTCTTATTTTGATTACTAACTTAAAATGGCCATGAGAAGAGCAAGCATCTTCTCCCACAAGCATAATAGTGCTTTGGTTTCACTATCAGGTGCCCATCAGTGTCCAACCTCACAGTCATCCTCCTCACAAGTCTTAGTCCAAGTACATTCAACCACTCATTATCCCAATCTCTTCAAGTCACCAAAAAGAAAAAGCTACAGTCTTTGCCCGTCTCTGATTCCATGTTTTCTTTTTTTGGTTTGATCTCATTTCTCAACCATCTCTCTCCTGCTACTAGTCTTCTTTTCTTTTGTTCCTTTTCTTTTCATCAAAGCACTTTGGTTTTTGCTTCTTTTTCATCTCACCTTCTCTTCAGAGCTCAGTCTTCAGTCACTCTGCCTTTCTCTCTCCCCCACATTCCCCTGTCTGCAATTCCAGTCCCCAACACTGCATAAAAAGATTAAAAAACCTCTGGAATACGTTCCATCCATTTCTCCACTGAAACCAAAGGAGATTCTTCCCAGAAACCCATGACAAATCCGAAATCAGATCTTAATTTAACTGTAAAGGCTTGATTGATCTAGTACCTCTGCCTCCTTGCTCTGTCCTCCTCTGTAATGATTGAGCCTTTTATTGCACAGCCTCACCAACAGCTCTTCTTCTTCTTGTTTTGACAAGACTCTGCTACTTCATTGAGCTTTTTACAGTCTTCATCTTACATGGGTTCTACTGGGAATCCTCAGACATGGGCACCTTATGCAAGCATCAGAGACTGCTCTCAGGGCTTCTGCAGCATATACTGTCCCCAGTGGTGCTACGTCGTCTTCCCTCCTCCCCCGCCTTTCCCCATCCAGTCGTCGGACTCTTCCGTTGGTGCCAACTTCTCCCCCTTCGTGGTTGCCATCATCGGCATTCTGGCGAGTGCCTTCCTCCTGGTGAGCTACTATGCCTTTGCCTCGAAGTACTGCGGCAACTTCGACTCGCCGGGCCGGCGGTCACCCGGACACTCGGGAGAGGAGCCGGAGGGGAGCCAGAGCCCGGCTGGGGAGCACGAGGCGTGGCAGGATGGGAGTACTGGGCTGGATGAGGCCCTCATCAAGTCTATAACTGTCTGCAAGTACAAGAAAGGAGATGGAATTGTTGAGATCACTGATTGCTCTGTTTGCCTCAGTGAATTCCAGGAAAATGAGAACTTGAGACTACTTCCCAAGTGTAGCCATGCCTTCCATGTTTCTTGCATTGATACCTGGTTGAAGTGTCACACCAATTGCCCTCTCTGTCGGGCGCATATCGTCCCAACTGGCCCTCTACTGCTCCAATCGCCACCTCCGGCGACTCCACCAGATCCTCGCCCCGAAAATCGTCAAACAAATGATCATACTTGTGTTAGAATTGAAGAATTGGAGGAGATTAGCCTGCCTAAGCCAGCTGTTGAAGAAGATGGTGTTCACTTGAGGGGACGAGATAGTGTAATTGAGATTGCGGGTGAAGGAGTGCGGCCGGTCAGGTCTTCGTCGATCGATCCTTCATACAGAAGTCGGGTATCAGTTGCTCATGTGCTGGAGATGAACTTGGAAGAGGATGATTATCATCTGAAGGATCAACAGCTTTCAGGTGGGGAAGGATCATCAAAGAGAGGTGAGGGGGAGAATAGCAGAGGTACTGATGACAAAGGCAGAGTGTTGAATTCTGTTTCCACGATGAGATCAACTTCAAGTGGACAATTGTTCTACACCATGAGGCATGGAAGAGTAGCTTAATGGTTTAAGAGCTGTATGAGCCTCCAGCTTGATTGATAACACCTTAATTTATTTCTTGGTGTTCATACTGAGATTTGAAAACCATGCTCAAAGTCTGCCATGCTCAATTGCTTGCTTAGTGCATCCTTCCAGCTGTGGATGATTCTCATTAAACTCTTTCCTTCATTCTTTCCTTGAAGCAAATATAGAATGTGTTTTCCATTGATTTTTGCATGCATCAAACTTGTTCACTATAATCGGAATCATTTGAACGTTGTAAGTTGACAGAAGCTGTTGTCATATGAGTCACTGGAGCATTTCCTTTGGAGTTTGCTTGGCCTTCTTTTCTCTCTTCTAGCTTATCCCTCTTATACAGTCATTAAATTTGTTTAGATGTAATCTGATATTTGCCGGCTAAAGGAGTTTTAAGTCCTAATCTTCTAAAGTATTATTGGCCTTCGAATAATGTAGTGATGCCCACGAGTCATGGCTGGTCATTGAGGACTTACATTTGACAACTCCCAGTGTAAAATAATGTAGTCTGGTTTACTCTCAGCATCAGTAGACATGGGGACAACTTCTAGGGCCACACCTCATATATAGTGTTGATGGGATTACTACTAGTAGGGATGGAACCAGGGCGGGTTTGGGCCGGGTATTGGCATACCCGGCCCCGGAACCATTTTAATTCTTCAAACCCAGAACCGTCCCAGACCCATTACGGGTCCAGTTTCAAGGACCCGGACCCGCCCCGGTACCAGAACTTGAAACCCGGACCCGCCCCGCCCCGGGTACCAGTTTTTTTATATTTTTAATGTCATATACATTAAACTATTAACTCTTTTAATTTTTTTATTAATAATATATATCTATAAAAATCCAAACTACTCAAATCAAGAGATATGAGTGCTTTCGCCCAAAAAAAATATTCATAAAAAAAAATAAATATGGGTCCAAGTATATGATATATATATATATATCTATCATGTACCCGGGTCGGGTCCGGGTTTTACATGAAAACCCGGACCCGACCCGACCCGATGGGTCGGTTCCTCTTTCAGACCCGGAACCGGAACCGGGTATTGCATAAGCAATCCCAGAACCGGCCCAATAAGGCCGGGTCTTGTCGGGTCGGGTAAAAACCCGACCCAAGTTCCATCCCTAACTACTAGCGATGCTATCGCGTCGCCATTCATCGGCCACTTTCAGGCCCTCGATTTCAATCTTCATATTCCTTGTTGAAAAGAAGCCTTCCATTCGATCCACATATGGTAGTGCTGTCTTATAAATCTAATGTCCATACAAGTAGTTACAAGGAAAGCAAAGAATGTTTTACATTTTCAGCATAAAATAACAAGGTTAACAAATAGACTTTGCTCTGACATTCTGATCAAGAATTACTGCAAACAATACAAGAGAACATCCTATTAGCAAGTGACTTCTTCCGCTGCTTCTTAGTGGTCAATTTGGGAGCACCCAGTAAGATGACCTCCGAATTGTCATGTTGTCCATTCCTCTTACAGTTCTCACAAGCCTCTAAGAAAGTCTGAAAGGCCTCCCTCACGTACTTGGCTCCTTCTCCTACTGTCATGTTCTCCACTAGCTTGTGCGGGTATATCTCCTTTTTGCGGTGATCACCATTCAATGCAGCTCCTAGCTGTACCAGCTCCTCCTGAAACTCACTCAATTTGGACTCCTCGTTCGCCTCCGCAGCTCTCAATTTCCTCGGCTCAGGCAAACTAACTGTGATAATTAAATCATAAGCAAAATCTTGTAGTAATATTATTGTTAATGGTATATGAGAGATAGGAAGAGAAGGCTAGCCTTAATCTATTACCAGGGCAGTCTGTTCTTGGAGATTGGCGAGTAATGACAGACTCAAATGTGCCAGCCCACTCATCTCTCTTTGTCAAAAACTCCTTGAGATTGAATATCTTCTTAACAGTTGCTGGTATAGAGGAGTGCTCAAACTGGGACGTTGGGTAGGGTCCTGATGGCCCATGCACCACTGCAACCCACAATCCAAATCAATTGCCAACATGTAAATATGTTCATGCATTTAAAATGGATCTATGCATAGAGGAGTACTGCACCTGTTCCTGGTTCAATCCAGGGAGAGATCATGATGGTGGGCACCCGGACGCCTAGCCGGTCGAACTGGAAATTGAACGGTGGTGGGCCGACGATCCCGTCTGGGCTGGGGACTCCGAACACCGGAGAGGGGACATGGTCGTAGAAGCCACCGTGCTCGTCGTAGGTGATGATGAAGAGAATCTCGTTCCACTGAGGGCTGGCCCTCAGGGCCTCGTACACTTGCTTCACAAACTTTTGCCCCTCGGCGACGTCGTGGGAGGGGTGGTCATCATTCCCAGGTAGGAGGTTGGTGTCGAAGTACCGCTGCTCTACCACCACGTAGTTGGGCAGCTTCCCCTCCTTGCAGTGCCTCTTGAAGGCTAGATCAAATTCATGGAACTTGCCTATGTACTTCAATTTTCTCAGGTTCCTGCCCATGCATGGTTACCCCGCCGTAGCTTAATCAATCTCTACTTCTCGGACAATTAATCAAACTCATGAAACTGCATGTTTTTATTAAGTCAATTACCATACTTCTATATGTGGAAAGATCTTCTTGTATTCTTTAAAATGTATGATTATGACACGTATGAATATGATGATAATATTCATATAGAATGAGTTACTAATGGCCATTTCTATGGTTGCATAAGGCCCATTAAAAAAACATGAAATGTATATTTACATAAACTGTAATCATCCTGCTGATAAAAAATGGTTATACATTTGATAGCCTCATACTCTTATTAATGCACTCTTATTGAAACAAATCACATAGAGCTAGTGACATACAGACTACAGTAGATCTGCAAAAGATCATTGGAATGTCTGGATAAACTTTCAAATCAATTGTATTAGCGAGCTACGTAAATTGATAAGAAATCATTCATTCATACTAATTCCAGCCTAATCACAACCATTCCCAATGATAAAAAAAATCATACTTGTAGCTTGTCCCCCTAGTAAAAAATGCCTAGTTAGATGAACCTTCTATATGAAGCTGCACCACCACAATGGTGCTTTCCCCTCCCCTTTCTTGTCTTTCCTACTGTGTTGGACACTTGCACCACCATAATTAGAGTTATTTGAACAAAAGTTATTTCCTCTTGAACATGGAGATCATTAACGACAGATACAAAGGCATGGACTTAGTTAAGCTGCTAGCTCATACTTGTAGAAGAGAGTGGAAGGAGGATACTGGTAATAGATACCAAAGGAATACCCGGCCTCATCCAATGAATCAAATATGGTCTTCTGAGGAGCTCCGGCTATTAGCTTGGCCGTGTCATTGCTAACCAGCCCGTGGGACGTGGCCGAGTGGACGAACAGCCGGTTCGGTTGTGTCGATGCCGGCATCGACGCGAACCACCGGTCGCATACTGCGAACTCCGCCACCAGCTTCTCGTAGACCGGCACGGCCTCCGGACGGAACCCGTTCATCACCGTCTCGGACATACCCTTCTGCACGCTCTCCGCCTGCTGCGCAAAGCCGTTCATCAACGGAACCTTGCTGGAGGAGGACTGCATTGGCTGTTTGCCGTCGCCGGCATCGAACTTGTCTCCGAAGACCTGCTCGTAGATGGCCTGGATTGAGTGGCCGGGGTCAGGGTCCACGTACTCGGAACGATCGCCGAAGTAGACTCTGGTCGAGTCGGGGTCGGAGGTTGAGACCGGGTTCCACTCCTGTCCGGTGACACCGTCGATCTCCGGGTTGAGGGACTTCATCCAGCCGAGCATGTGGTCGAAGGACCGGTTCTCTTGCACCAGAACCACCACTGTTTTGATCGGAAAAGGGCTCGGGCGCGGCTGCGCTGCTGCCATTATGGACTCTGGATAGCTTATCTTAATTAGCTTGCAATGGTTGATTGGTTTGTAGGCAATTTGCTTTGGGTGGAGATGATCAATGGAGGTGATCAGTGGAAGAGGTGGTGTCTTTAAGGGGAAGGTTACGTGAAAGAGGATGTAAAGCAAAGAAGGGATATTCGCATATGAATCACTAGAATGCTTGTAAAGAGTGTCTAAATTCTAATGGTGGATAGATTTAGTGCAACTGTAGGTCTGTGACGTATCAATAGTAGTTGCAGAAAAATTTGGGATTTTTGTATTGATTTCGGCGTGCAAATCCCAACTGATAGGTGATTAATTGGCAAAGGAATTAATCTACGATGATTAACGTGTAGCAATTTGGTATCTATTTTTCCTAGTAACAGAATAAAATGGTGATTTGGTACACTAGGACTAGTTACCTGTTACGTAGATATATGGAACTGGCCTGTTCAAGGTTGAAGGAAACTAGATAAGGCATGTACTAAACACGCAAATTGTGTTGTGTGATGATTCAGAGCGTGACCTGTAGAAGTAGTACCAAACTAAGAAGGGTAATCTCATGCACTCTATCATATTCGATGTCGTTGTTCATTGATGTGAATGTGCATTACGTAAGATAACTAACGCCTTTCTTTATCATAGTTAGATGACTTGTTAAACAAAAGATATGCCTTTCCATGTTGCAACTTCTACTCCTTTTTTATATATACAATTTCTACTCCTTTAGCTATACTCAATTTGTACAAATATCAAAATGCGAAGGAGAAGCATTTGAAACATAAATACTGTGGTACCCGTGTGTCGTGTAACTAGTCAATTATATGAATATTAACTCAAGTTGAAGTCTTGTCATCATCATGTATTGGCTTGTTGTTGCCAGAATAAGAGGAATGTCTTGTTTGCTTATGTGGAATTTGCATGAGTATGCTAATTGAAGACAGTTCTGTGACAAGATGAAACGGATAAGCAACGCATCTGTGATGACTCTTTTTAACTTCTAAGTATGGAGAAGGAAGACAGCAGTAGGTAGGTAGGAGTACTGAAGTGGAAGACAAGAAAAGATTCGAACACAGTTATGCACCTAGAAGAGCAACTCTGAATAGCAATAAAATCAGTTCCTTCGTCAGGCAATGCGCCATTTACTAGTTCATATATATATATATAGAAAAAGTTTAAATGTAGTTATTGGATCTTGATATGACGGTTACAAATATCTACATGGAACTCACATAACTACTGATTTGACACACCTACCTATCCACTGATTTGATACCCACCATCGGATCGAAATCTAACAACCCAAAAGATTGCCTCATACTCCTTATATGAGAACGATCTCATGTAAACCATCCTATATTCCCAAAAAAAAGCAGTTGCATACGGTGAGGGACATCTATAATCTTTGATAAGGGAGATCTAACATTACTCTCTCCATCCCTTATCAAGCGTCCTATTTGTTTTTTTCAGAATGAACTAAAACCAAATGGGGTACTTAATAGGGGACAGTGAGAGTATTAATTTAGATATATTAACTCTAATAATCCATGTAATTAAGAAGTAAAGAATTAATTAAGTTGAAGGCACTTGGTTAGGCGGATTTCACGTGCCTAACCACCTAGGCTAAGATAGCCATAGCCAGGCACTTTGTTTTGCATTTCTTTTTACATCCCATAGTTAAAATGTACTCCCTCCAGTCTTTTTTAATAGACACAATTCATAATCATAATCAAGTAGCATCTTTTCCCAACTATTTGGGGTCGACAACACAAATCTTATTCTTCCATTCTAGCCTGTTTTGGGCTACCTCTTTTATAAGAGATAGTAAAGTCAAATCCTTTTTTATTAACTCCATCCAATAGACACAATTGATTTTCGAAATAAAAACAAAAACTTAGCATGCACATGCAACTAAGATGGCCGAACATTCTGTTTGCTTCTTAGTGGTGAATATAGCTACACAGCCGAATGTATCAAATATTAGGCTGAGACTTTGCGACAAAAAAATAAAATTCAGGTTGCAAAATATATTTATATGGAACAATCTAGCCAGCGTTGTAGGGCTGCCAACCGTCAGATCAGTGGGGCTTGCAGAGCTGGAAAGACCGACTCTATTTATATTAGGTGTACAATAGAATCAATGATGAATGATTTTAATACATTTACATATCATACTAATCATAGCCATTGGCACACCAAATTTTAGCCCAACTTTGATCTCGAACTTACAAGTTTTCTGTTAGCAAGACCCACACGATCTTGACTCCACCACACCTTGACTCCGGCGACCCCAACAACCCTATCCCGCCCCATCCGGTAGTCAGGACCTCGATGACGCCGCCGCCGCCGCCTCCGTCCCTCGCCCTTGCCCCCCCCCCCCCCTCTCTCCTCTTCCCCGCCATCCCCCCTCTTCCCCTCCCCACAGTGGCCAAAGGCGCCGCCTTTGGCACTGTTCTCCGATCCCGCCACCACCCTGCCCCATCCCACCTTCACCCCGACCAGTCTACCACCCTAGCAGCCTCAGCCTCGCCAAAACCTCCTTGCCTCTACCACTGCCCACGCATCCTTGCCTCTACCATTGCCCATGGCCTCCCCCATCAGGTCCCCGGGCTTCTCCTCACCCCCCGCAACTGCATCCCAACCCCCCCCCCCCCCCCCCCCCCCCCCCACCCAACCTTTCCCCCTTCTTTGGGCCCTGGAGTAATTGCCACATCCTCCACTGCAGCGCCTGTCTCCCCCTCTTGGGCAAGCCTCTTCAGAGGTGTCTCTGAGGCATCCAACTCACTCACCTTCCACCTGGAGCTGAAGGGGCTGACATCAGTCAGAATCCCGTAAGAGATTGTTGACAGAGAGGGATTAAGATGGAAAAACACGCTTGCTGGTTATGCCATGGGGAAACGCCCGTCTTTTGTGTGGTTTAAGGAGTATGTCTCTAAGATTTGGAAGCCGGTTGGGTCATTTGAAATGCAATCCTTGGCAGGCGGGTTCTTCATATTCAAATTCACCTCTCCGGAGGATTGTGAACGAATCCTGAATTCCATGTGGACAGTCGGTTGTAGGCCTCTGATCTTACGCAAATGGCACCCAGGCATGCATCCGATCCGAGAGTTGGTGAAATCGGTCCCGATTTGGGTTCGCTTCTCTGATCTTCTGCCCTAGTACTTTGCAAAGGAAAGTCTGAGCATGGTGT
This sequence comes from Houttuynia cordata, assembly GCA_039654745.1. Classification (NCBI taxonomy): domain Eukaryota; kingdom Viridiplantae; phylum Streptophyta; class Magnoliopsida; order Piperales; family Saururaceae; genus Houttuynia; species Houttuynia cordata. Next base: position 13,511,158 of record CM077511.1, on the reverse strand, counting down.
CTAGCTTTGTGGGTCACCCCCTATTTTCTGACAGAGCTACAGTCGACCGAACTCACCTAGAATATGCCAGAACCTACATTGAAATAGATTCGGATTTCAAGTTTCCCTTCATCGTCCATGTGGCCACTGGGGATGGGACCTTCTTCTCACAACCCGTGGAGTATGAATGGAAGCCTCGCATCTGTTCCAAATGTAAGTGTTTCGACCACACCACCAACTCTTGTACATCAAAAGAAATTTAGATTGAGACACTACACCACCCATCACTGGATGTTGAAGTGGGTGGAAACACTATGGGTTTGACAACTACAGAGAATGTCTTGCTTGTCGCAGCTTCTCCTAAGCCTATCACAGTTAGTCCTACTTCTCATATGGCCCAAAGTGTTGGGATTAATGCCATATCGAATCCAGGACTAGAGCTCCCCAAGTCCTCCTCCCCTGAGAACATCCGTCTGGTCGACAATCGCTCTGGAGACTTGAGGTTGGTAACAAGCAACTCACCATCTGCGATTGGATAGGTACCCTATATGGTATTGGGTAAACATGTAAGGGCACATGATGGCTCACCCCTATACCTCTCCTCCACCACCCCCCATGCCACAGTGAATGTGAATGCGAATGGAGGCCCAACACAGGATGATCTGACCGTATTGTCTCCACCTCCCTTGGAAGCTCCCAGGGGTGTTCCTCAGCTGGTCCTACACTCGCAAGATTGGAACTCTCTCGGGAAGAAGGGGGTAAAGCCCCTATCTAAGCCTGACCAAGAATGGATTGAGCATTCATCAAACCCTTTCCACCTAATACAGGATAGTGATGAGTCAAATTCTGAAGCTTCGTCCTCTCTGTCGACTACAGCTAGAAAGACCCAACCTGCCCGGGCGGTGGCCTAGAATAACACTACCAAGAAACAGAAGGCGAAAACTAAAGTGGGGGCGACTACCCCTAATCCCAAGTAAATGTCCATTTGTAGCTGGAACATCCATGGTCTGGGCCACAGAAGTAAGAGGTCGGCGGTACTAGATCTTGTCAAGAATGAAGATGTGTTCCTGTTAAGCGCTATGTGAAACTAAAGTCAAGAGAAGACAAGTGGATCATATTAGCAGAAAAGTTATTACGGGATGGGAGTCCTTTAATAATCTGAATTCCGATGAATCGGGAAGGATCCTGGTTTTCTAGAATCCTAATATTGCTACTGTTCAGAAGGTGCAGGAGACCCCCCCATGCGCTTCATTGCCTTGTCACGTGTTCCTCAGGTGAATCCTTTAATTTCACAGCAGTCTATAGTTCTAATGATGCCTAGGAGCGGAAAAACTTGTGGTATACCTTTGCAATTTTAGTAATACAATAAGTGACCCTTGGATAGTGATGGGCGACTTTAATGCTATTCGTCATTAGTCGGAAAGAATGGGAAGAGGTACCGTGCCTCAAGCTAACATTAGAGCTTTTAATGACTGCATCTTACAGGCTGGATTGCAGGAAATTCCATCCTCTCTATCCTTCACATGGAGCAATAATCAATCGGGTAACAACCTCACTCTTTGTCGAATTGATAGAGCTTTTGTTAATCCTGATTGGTTCATCAGATACCCCACCTCCAGACTCTATTGTCCTCCTCCAAGTTTATCGGACCATAACCCCATCATTTTCAGAATGCGCCATCCTTTCCCAAAAGGTCCAATAACATTCAAATTTTTTGACATGTGGAAGCAAGATGCAAGCATACGAGAGGTTATCTCTAAAGCCTGGCAGACGCCCATTCAAGGTCAGCCCCTGTTTATGTTTTTCAAAAAATTGCAGGCATGTAAGGAAGCTCTTAAAAGGTGGAATAGAGATAACTTTGGGGATGTTAATGCCAGATATAGAGCAGCGGTACTTGATCTCCATTCCATACAATCCGCATTGCAAAATCAACCCCTTGATGATGCTTTGAGGAGGTGTGTCAACTCAGCGCTGCAAAAAATTCGTGAAGAGGATGGTATTAGAGAACAATTCTTTCGGCAGAAATCGAGAATTAAGTGGCTCCAAGAGGGAGACAAATATTCTAAGTTCTTTCATGCCTCCGTCGCATCCCACAGTGTGCGGAACACCATTCATGAGATATTTGATGATCTGGGCACGAAGCTGAAATCCCCACAGGACATAGGAGCCAAAGCAGAGCTGTTTTATAAAAACCTTTTCACTCCTACCTCGGCAACCGCTCAGGTACCAATCCCTTTCTCGCATATTCTAACTCCGGATCAAGCTGCCTTCTTGTCTAGTGAGCTAACTGATGATGAAATCAAATGGGTAGTTTTCCAGGCGCCAAATGGAAAGGCTCCAGGTCCGGACGGATTTCACAAAGAATTCTTTACTCACTTTTGAGACATTATTGGCCCGGACTTCTTATAGGCAGTTCGAGACTTCTTCAAGAGAGGGCACATGCTCAGGGCCATAAATCACACTTTCCTAACTCTCATCCCTAAAAAGGCGAGTTCAAAGACTTCGAGGAATTCAGACCTATTGGCCTATGCAATTTTCTCTACAAAACTATCTCAAAGCTTATGGCAAACAGGCTGGCTGTAGTGCTCCTACTTCTTATTAGTCTCAATCAATCGGCGTTTGTGAAGGGGAGAATATTAGTGAGAACATTCTGCTGGCTCATGAACTCGTCTGCAACATGCGAGTGCAAATACACTGCCGGGTCCAATGGATCCATTTGTTGTTGAACCCAAGAGACTCCAGGACATGGAAAATGTAGTCCCATCTCACTTTATCAAAGGCCTTCCTTAGATCAACTTTTACACAGAGTCCTCAACAATTAGTCAAATTATGAGCACTTCTCCAGCTCTAGTGGCCTTCGGTAGGGATGCCCATTATCACCTCTCTTATTTTTATTATGCATGGAAGGACTATCAGCCATGTTGAATCAGGCTTCATTGAATTGTCATCTCAAGGCTCCAACCATTGAGGGAGTTATGCCTATCTCACATCTCCTATTTGTTGATGACGTTATGTTGTTCTCGAAGAAGGATGTTCAATCGGCAGTATGTATCTGGGACGTTCTCTCAGATTTTGCAGACATGTCCGGTCTCTAGGCAAATATTTGCAAGAGCTCTATATTTTTCTCTGCAGGGTGCCAATACAAATCTACCATCCTAGAAATGCTTGGATTTCAAGAAGGGTGCTTTCCGATTATCTATTTAGGTATGCCTCTGTCCTCTAAGCGTATTTCCTATTCAGCTTATAAGCCTCTTCTTGACAGGATATCTGGATGGGTAAATGGGTAGAAAACTGCACTCCTATCATACGCTAGGAGACTATAATTGATTAAATCAGTTATTGGTAGATTGAATGTATTTTGGACATCCTGCTTCAAACTCCCCCAAAAAAGTCTGCCACAAAGTGGAGAGTATCATGGCTATGTTCTTGTGGAAAGGTTCCACCCAATCCAATGGATTTCACAACTGTTCTTGACAGAGGCTTTGTCGCCCTCTAAAAGAAGGAGGTCTTGGGGTTAGACATATTCAAGACATCAACAACGTAAATCTCGCTAAACTCTTTTGGAGATGTCTCACCTGTAAAGAATCTCTCTGGTGTCTTTGGGTTCATAGGGTGTATCTCAACACCAACTCCATTTGGACGACTAGGGCGCACAATTGCTCCTATGCCTGGCAATCCATCCTCCAATTACAATCATTCATGCAGGAGAGAGTTGTTGTCAACATTGGGAATGAGTGCACAGTAAGGATGTGGGTGGACCCATGGAGCGGCCCCTTAGCCCTAGTTCGGAAATTTGGTAACAGAACCGTTATAGAATTGGGAGGCAACACAAAGGAAATAGTAGCGGATTATCTCAAGTCTGGAAATCTTCAAACTGAATGCATACTCTCAAGAAGAGGTGATCTTGCCAAGAAAGAAATCCTAGACAAAATGTCGGTGTTTACTGAATCGGAGGATTCCTATGGGTGGCTCAACCAATCTGGTAAGTTCACCTTTAAGAGTGCGTGGGATGCTTTTAGAGCGAAATCTGGGAAGGTGTCGTGGTATGACCTTATTTGCGCTTAGATGGCTCTCAATGAAGGGTTCTTCACTCTGGACAACCTGAAGAGAAGAGGGATATCCCTAGTTAACAAGTGTGTTATGTGTAGGAAAAACAAGAAATCTACCAGATACCTAATGTTTGAATGCATATATGCTAAGGTGGTATGGCGAATATTCCTCCGTAAGTGCAATATTCATCATACAATTGGGGGGTGTTTCATAGAATTGGAATGGCTGACTTAATTGATCAGGAACAATAAACACACAGGGCATATTATCCAAGCTGGTTTCACAAGCTTTATTTCTATGATATGGGAAGAGCGGAATAAGCGAATCTTTGAAGACCAATAGCTCGAGACATATATTTTGGGCCAAAACTTTATCTACAGAGTAAAGGAGATTCTCAACGCCTTTCATCTTAAGGATATTTGCCTCACTCAATGCCCTTTTTTGCATACCTTTTGGGAGCACAACCCCTAACCAAAAGGAATGAAAGGATCTCGAGGAATGGGGGGACGGACTCCTTTTGCACTGGTTGGATCGTTCGATCGGCCGGATTAGCATTTTGTTCTGTGTTTTTTTTTTATTTTCTTGAGGCGTCCACACTTCATGTGTTGTCATGTTGAGGTAAGGTTGTACTCACTTAGCTTCTTTAATACAATTTTTTAATTATGAAAAAAAAAACTTTGATCTCGAACTTATACCACGTGACTTCGACCAGTTCTCTACTAACAAATTATCAAATTGGTGTGTCAATCTCATGAGAAGCATGATGGGCTCAGCCCAAAAGGCAGAAAATGTCTCAACATGGGCCTGAGCCCACCTCATTCCACATCCATTGTCCACCACCATTTTCTTGTTCATCCGACACTGGTCTGGACTTTTAGCTTCTTCCCCAGCATGGAGAGCAGCCGTCCGGCCACAAGCTTCCGGTTTCCGGTGGGCAATCCATTTGCCTTCAAGGTGGGTCAGGTCTTCACCGGCGTCGGCGTCGGCGTCGGATGTGGGATCGGCGTCGGCGTTGGAACCCCTCTCAACTTAGGTACCACAGGCCTTAACTCTCATGCTTCAGCTTCTTTCTCTGTTTCTCTACCTATCTTGGTTATAGGTTTATTCTAAAAAGGGTAATCAAATCACCACTTTATTCTTCTTCTGTCAATCTTTTGGAGTCTTTTAAGATGCCAACTGATTGCAAGCTTTGGCTTGTCTTTGGATAAAGTAGAATGTGATAGCTCAGCTTTTTAAAGTTTCTTGTATAGTGACAAGGGTAGTAATTTTATGTTGCTTGAGAAAAAGTAAGTATTTGCTACTGCAAATTGAATACAAAAAAAATTGGATATTCAATGAGGATTTGATGCCAAGTTACAGACCACATATGTCAATAAAAATAGGCTATTTGGTTGTTCAATGCTGGAATAGCTGACTATAGTTTTTCCCTTGAAGGTCAGTCGGTTTAATTCTATGAGAAAGTTAATGCTTTGCGCCAAGTGTGTAGAAGATAGATTTATCTTGTAGTAGTTGGTCTTTTGTGCACGTAGCATCTGAGAGTATCAACTGTTGTAGGTGCAATACCTGTCCTGCAACAAGTTATGGGTGCTGCCCGAGGAGCAACGGATGCTTTTTCAGGCGTTGGAAGACATATTAATGGTTCCGTAAGTGCACAAGTTTGTAGTTTTCCTGTTTTTTCTCATCTTTCTGGATTATGCTATGATATCAATTGATGCTCTTTTCATCAGTTCAGAAGACTGGGAATGAAGAGAATTGAAGCAGGCGTTGGATGTGGTGCTGGCATTGGCCATGGTTTCGGAGTTGGTATGTGGTTAAAGATCTCATATGCTGTCGAATGCTGTCTTTGTGCTTAGTTTCTCATGAGTTTCCTCCTTACTCTCGTTAGCAAATTGAAGAAACTATGATATGGTTATTCTTTCACAGGCCTAGCAATAAAGCCTGGAGTATTAGACAGCATACAATCTTTTATAGCAGTACGTTCGATTGTCCTTATCTTTGTTTACATCACTATTGTGATGCTGCTCATGTTTTGAATGCATCAATACTTAGATTGGTCAGCTAACGTTTATCTATCTAGTTTGGTCTTCTAACTTTGATCTATCATGTTTGCTAGCAAGGGATTACAAATATTATTGGAAAGATAGGAAGCTTGCCCGGTGGGCCTGGTAATGTTACAAGTTATTTTCAGAGAGACATTACTAAGGCTGTTGAAACTCAAGGAACTAACTTCACGCCAATTGGAACTGAAGTTACTGAAATTGCATCACATGATCGAGTGAGAGATCAAAAGTCAAATGTGGAATCTCGGGGAGAACACATTTCCCAAAGAATATCATCGGAAGCATTGCTAGGTAGACAATCCGAGAAGGTCATTAACAGTTTCCTGCAGAATCCTCTGTTAGAGAATAAAGAGGAGTCGGAGCTTGATGAAGTGGTATGCATATAATAAAGATTTTTCTTTCTGGTTATAGTGGATTGTTGTTGAATCGTCACCTTTTCTTTCTATATACTGTACTCTACTGCAATTGGAACATTTATGGACTGACTACTCTTGACATAAGCATAATGATTACTCTTGAAATATGCTTGCATATGCTTCAATCTTTAGGTTGCAACATAAATGCATGAGTTGGTTTTGATAGCTTCTTCCTTTCGTAAAAGCAGGTCAATGTTGCCTTTTGGGTCCAGTATACTGCGTGTTCCACAAAAACACCAATTTTAACCGAATTTGAGTAAAGACTGAGCTTATGAGCTGCCTAAGATACAACCAAATGAGCTGTCCTCTGTCAAGGCTAATTTTGAACCAAATTCTTACTAAAAGCATATGTGAAAATTTTGTATTATTATAGTCCTGTTCTAAGAAATTTGAGCTTATTACTCCCAGATAATGTTTTTTGCTTCTTTAATAGTTGCATATTTATCTGTTTATAGTCTGCAAAAAATGGTTGATTATGTGTCCTGGAACAACAATTCTAATTTGCTCTGCGTTTTTATATATTTTTTATGTTGTTGTGGAGGGAATACTTCTTTTTTCCGAAAAAGATAAAACTAAGCATTCTCATGCAGAATCAATTTTTGCAGGCAAGGAAGCTACGATCTGAAAACAATGTACTTCAGATGGTAAAACTTTTACGGCATTCCTTTTCTTTTCTTCATTTGTTTTTTCTTGAAGACTGAATCATTTTTTTTCCTATTAATTTACGCAGTATTTCCTTGGTTTCAGCTACTAAAGCACCAGCAAATTATTGAAGAATTGATCGAGGAGAATGACAAGCTTCGCCGTGCACTTGTTGAGGATCTAAAAGTACCAGCTAGCAAACTTCTAGATGGTAGGCACACAGGATCTAAACTTAATGATCCATGTTCTGATTGCTTTGAATGCCGTAGAAAACGAAGGGCTAGATGAGGTGCAATGCAGGTTGAGCTTAAAGCGACCTGACATTTATCAGATATTACCCTTTGAGCAAATTGTAACATGGAATGGCAGACAAGATGCATCTTTTGTTCAGCCACCAGCTGAGACTGGCATATGGTGTATGCAGAATCTGCACGACTGAGCTGAACCCTGGCAGATACCAGAGGAAGATGTTTTAATGATCTCGGAGAACAATGTCAGAGTAACCTGTTTCAATATTTCCTGTAAAGGTGTGAGTAGAAACATAGGAATTGTGAGCTGGAAATTTTGGTTCTCTTTGCATTCACACCTTCAAGAGCTGAGAATGAGTGAAATCTTAGCGTATGGACCCATCTCCTGGCACGTTTCAGTTTGACCTCCTTTGATCCCCTTTAGAGACAGAATTTGTATTCAAGTTAGATGAGAAATTTCATCTATTACGTACTATTAAGAAACTCATTTTGCTAATTTGTGTCACTCTGAACTGAGCTCTTACTTTTACGGATTTAACCCGCTTTCTGGGAGGGGAATGTTTTTGGTCATCCTTCTCTTCCTGTTGGATGGCTTGTCGGTTGAATCAGTTGTAACTAGCATATGCAAGAGTCTACTAGAGATCAATAATCAGTTTAAACTATTTGCTTCAGGAGTTTCTTAGAGTTCAGCGATCTTTGATATTTCACTCACATGTACACCTAACTGAAAATGATCGTTTGAAATCGGCAGTTGAACTATATGCACTGTGTCTCTTTAAATGTGTCTCAACTTGTGAACCATAAGAAAAGGCCATGCTGTTCATTGCAATGTACATATGGTGATTATGCATTGACCTGATTGAGGAGAAATGCTAATTGTAACTAAGTCACCAAAGATACCAATCTATTTGGAGGTGATCACATTAAAAATAGACAGACTTGCAACCCACAAGAGGAACAGGTCGCAGGTTGCCAAATATTAATTGTATTAGAGGAACAGGTCGCAGGTTGCCAAATATTAATTGTATTAGTTATGAAGAGTATCGGTAGGTTTAGTCTGTTGAACAGCTCTGAAAATTTTCATTTTTATGTCCCCATGAGTAGCACTGCTCTTGCTATGCAACCCAATAACTAATTCAAGAGCTAACTAATTCAGGAGTTGTTGCAATACAATAACTGTTCCATATCAACAACTCATAGTCTGATTAGCCCTGTGTTGGCAAGAATCTAAATCATTTGAACCTCTTTGATTGGAGTCTCACTGGCCTACTCACATGTTGGTTCACCTGCACAAAGAAAAACTCAGATGTGTTCGTTGATCATATGCATTAGACTATTGGGCAATGATCATATCTATAACGTAGTAAGAACCCTGCTCTGATTAAATATATCTTCGGATGAAAATCTGGTTACAATATGATTTTCGACTTTGAACAGTCTTTTTAATAAACGAAATACAAATTATATATTTTGGCTAGGAAAATATGGTCATTATTGTTTTTTCTGTAGTACGTATAATTATATTTGGATTCCAGAATAGGTTATTATGATCTTATATTCAGAAGACATATGAACTAAAGCAAGGAGAATCAGATATAATTATCTCAGCTTCAATAAGTTAGGTGAATGAGAAAATGGTAGGGTCCAGTGAAAGTTGATACGACTAAAATACTCAAAATTTTAGACCTAGTTTTGGCGTATATAAAGTCATCAACCTATATAATCCTCCCCATAACTTCTCGTCTTCATCACTTCCATTCATAATTAGAAGCCATATAAAGTAGAGACATGGCCGGAGTGTCTGCTATCCTTGTTCTTCTGCTGGCTGTGCCCGCCGCCTATGCCACCGATTATATGGTCGGCGATAGCTCTGGTTGGAGCACCGGAGTGGACTACAAGACGTGGGCTTCAGGCAAGACATTCGCCATGGGAGACAACCTGAGTAAGCTCATTAACTTCTTTTATCTAGCTTCCTCATTTCATTTTAATTTCCTCTGATAGACATTTTCTGCCATAGACCAGGATTGATCGTGTAATCCACAATGCTGTGGAGCATTTGGTCTTATAAGGGTAATGCAACCGGGCTCAATGACCAGAGTCCGTGACCATGGGGCATCTAGGGGTCTTAGCTAAATGAGATTGCTCTCATATAGCTTATATGAGGCTAATTCCATTTGTAGTTGTTGAATCTTGATCTGACGGTTATAAATAGTTACATGACACACTCACCTAACTTTGATGTGACATACTTACTTACTCACTGATTTAATATTCACCATCGAATCAAAATCCAATGGCTCAAATAATTAGCCTCATGCTCGTTATATGAGAGCAATTCCTCACTCTCTCTCTATATATTGTTATATAACATGATGGCCATGATCTTGTAGGTATATTCCGTGTTGGTTAGTGTATATGTATCATCATGCTAAGGACCCTAGACTCGTATGCATGGACCTGAACCTACATTAAGCTATGATCTAGCAGCATGAAATTGATGAATTGCAAACACATGCAAATAATGTGCAGTTTTTGCCTACACGTCGATGCACAGCTTGGACGAGGTGACGAAGGCCGACTACGATAGCTGCAGCGCCACCACCTCCATTCAGAGCTACAGCGACGGCAACACCACCATCCCTCTCACCAAGGCCGGCCCACGCTACTTCATGTGCCCTGCCTTCAGCCACTGTGGCCAGGGAATGAAGCTGGCCGTCACAGTCTCTCCTGCCGCCGCTAGCGGTGGCTCCACCACTCCAACCATCGCAGCTGGCCCCGCCAATGCCCCGGCATCGCCGACCACCAACCCGGAGACCCCGTCTGACACGACCAACCCATCGAAACCTGCAGCTAGCCCAACCAGCACCACCACCCCATCGGGAGCAATCAAGAGGCCCTCATCTTCCACTCCATCAATTCATAGTGGGGCAACAAAGGGGGTGCAACATGCCGGGGGGTTGCTGCTCCTCGTTGGCCTGGGGCTTGCGTTCATGAGCTAGGAAAGTGGCAGTGCTTCATTATTTTTGTTTTGTTCTTGTGTTCGTCATGGTTTCTGTAGTTTGGGCATGTCAACATGGTGATAATTGTTTGCTCTGATTATAGTACATTGTTACTTATATTTGTAAGAAGATTTATATTGTTCTCGAATCTCAATGTTTGATGTTGTTTTCTTGGTAAATGGTCTTCATGTTGGAAATAGACAAACCCGGTGTAACCCGTGCTTGTTTCCATGCCCAGGGTGATAGCCATCAGATCCAAGTGATCTGACGTCCTCCAACCCTGAACACGGAAAGAAGCACGGGTTCTAGGGATTACTCCTAAATTTTTTGTAATGTTTGATGGACTCAAATATGCACCCTAGCTCATATTAACGTTTTCCTTCGTGTCAATGTATAGTCCCTCGAGGGGCTGGGATGGGGCAGTGTGGTGGCCGTTAATTTCCCATGATCAGACGGTTAGTGAAGCCTCACCATTGTATTGATGGTCGTTAAAAAGGTAGCAATTGTAGGAGTTGGTTTTGGTTTGAGGAAGGGCCTTGACATCAGTTGTCATTGTAAGTCAGAGAACTTCCAGGAAATGAGGAGAATTCGTTAAAAAGAAAGGGCGAAAGCCTTATGCAGCAAACGCCATTGTGCTCCCATCCTCTTTCTTGAATTTCTGCAATTTTCGTCTCTGGCATGGGACGTACAAGCTGATCTACGGGGTTTCATAGTGCTGTCCCAGCACGTTAAGGGGTCTCAACCTGTAGAGGTACGATGGTTTCACCATTCATATTCATGCATGTTTAGACATCGTCGTCTCTTAGCTTGTCGTGGTGTTTAAATATCTTGAACACTATCTATGTCAATTGGCATCAGACATTCTGAAATGCATGCTCTATTTATGTTGCTCATTTCATATTTGTATGATCTGATTTAGTAGAGATTGGTATTTTCTAGCCTTTGTAGTCTCTTCTGTAATTTAATCTACAAAGACGTGTTGAAACTTGAGAAGGAAAAGGAAACACGAGGTTTAAGAATGCATACCGCAACGACTTATATATATCGGTGTTATTTCGACATGGTTATCATATTATTCTTCATGTTTGTAACTTGTTAGTTGGAATACATGTCATATACCAGAGGTGGCTCCATATTTTGCCATTTGAAACTATTTTCCTAATAAGGTTGTAGATTAGCTCACCTGATTATTTTTAGAGAAAAAGTACATCTCTATTACTGATTCATGCAATGGTCAGGAGTAACTCCCTTAATGCTATGACTCATAGCCATTTCCCCCCTTTTTCTATTTAATTTATGGACGAACTATTTGCACGTCAATATCATGATTAATTTCTTTTTTACCTCTTTATTCAAAACAACATTTAATTTAAAATGAGAACAATATTCCGCGAATGATAAACTAACTTTGGATAAGAGAACAAGTCCAATGAGATGAAGCTTGACTCAAATCCTTTGTTTTTTAAAAAAAGGATAATTGAAGCAACTATCTACGTGGGTTTGGTGCTATCTAGGGGTGTTCACGGACACGGACGGACACGGACAACCTTCCGTCCGTGTCCATCCGTAATCTAAAGAGGTGTTGTCCAGTCCGTCCGTGTCTGTGACTGTCCGTGTCCGTCCGTTGTTGTCCGTAGTTGTCCGTGGACGTCCATGGACACTTATGGACAACAAAAAATATAAATGGTCTTCACTTTGGGCCGGTGCCCAGTGGTGCTAGGGCACGGGGGAGGGAGAAGAGGGGGGGGGGTGTTTATGGGGTTACGGACACGGACGTCCGTGGACACGGACAAGGTATTGTCCGTGTCCGTAGTACCCCATTAGAACGGACAGAAAGTTGTTGTCCGTGTCCGGTCCGTGGTCCGTACGGACCGTCCGTTAAATAGCGGATGGACATGGACACATCCGGACGGACGGACACGGACGTCCATGAACACCCCTAGTGCTATCTGCTCAAATTTAGATATGAAATTGTTGAAATTCCAAGGAGAAAATTGCGCCTTAACATTCCGCAAATAAGGTTTTATCCATTACTAAGTAGATTGATGGAAGCCTCCATGATTATTTTCCTTCAGTGTAACTCCTAGCTATGCTTGTACTTCTAGACATCTCTTTTTCTCTTCATTTGAAATCACCAAGGATTCATCTTATTCCTATTGCAGGAGGATACCAGGAGCTCCAGGACAATGGGTAGTGGGCAGATGATCACCATTTGTCCGGAGGAGCTTACATTTCCATGTAAATGATCTCTCCTTTCTTTTCAATTAACTTGATTGTGGTCAAGATGAAAGATCTTTTTAAAAAAAATCTATGTTGTTATTTTTTCCATGAGCAGTTGAATTAGACAAGCAAAGCTATTGTGATCTAAAAGTTGTCAATAACACTGAGCATCATGTTGCTTTTAAGGTACTTCTTCCTCATATAAGGATTTTGTTTATGGTATATATATATATACATAGAGAGAGAGAGAGAGAGACTGGTTTATATGAGATCGTTCTCATATAAGGAGCATGAGGCCAATCTTTTGAATCATTTAACAAATCAGCTGGTAGGTGAGTGAACCATCACTCACCCTTGTAACCATCAGATCAAGATCCAACGGCTATAATTTGAATTGGCATCATATAAGCTATATGAAAGCGATGTTATTTAAACCGATTTATATATAAGACCGGTTTATATGAGATCATTCTCAAGTAGTTAGATGAGTCAAGCCATCTTCATCCATCAAATCAAGATCTAACGGCGGATGTCAAATTACTGGGTAGGTAAGTGTGAATCATCACTGTTGTCGGATCTTGATCTGATGGCTCAAGATTACTCGGGCTCATGCAAGCTATATGAGAACGATCTCATTAAACTTTTTCCTATATATACATATATATTAATATTGTCTTTCTTCATCAATCATGACAATAATTGAAGGTCTTTCATCCTATTACAGGTAAAGACAACCTCTCCCAAGAAGTACTTCGTGAGACCCAATACGGGAATTGTTCAACCTTGGGACAATTGTGTCATAACAGGTATACTAATATTAAATTAATGTAACTATATTTGGCAATAGACCGTGTTCCATTCTATTCTTGTGATTTTTGCTTATGTTGCTATTTGTTTTTATATATAGTGACACTCCAAGCACAACATGAATACCCACCTGACATGCAGTGCAAAGACAAGTTTCTACTACAAAGCACCAAAGTCCCTCCTACTACTGATGTAGATGAGATTCCTCCTGAGACTGTATGTATTTGACTAATGATGTTACATAATTGTTTTTTTTTATTGGTTGTATTTTTCTTCCCACAAAGTTATCCAAAAAGGCTTATATTATCTCTTTTCAGTTCAGTAAAGATGGTAGTGATAAGGTAATTGAGGAATGCAAACTTCGAGTTGTTTACACCTCTCCTCCACATGCCAATTCTACAAAGTCGGAGGATGATGCATTACTGGATATGCGCAGTTCAAGGCGGAGTTTTGATACGAACACGGTATAAGATTTTGCTTAGTGCATTTGTGTTAGACATGTAATTGTTAGAAGGAAAGTGTAAGTTTTGATGCTTTTTGTTGGCAGATGCTCAGCAGCTCAATGTTTGATGAGGTTAGTGAATATAAAGATATGCAAATTACTTAAGAATTGACATCAACTTGCTATGCTAGTCCTTTAAGTTTTAAGTTCTCTGTTTGTAAAGTATTGGTGTTTTTATCACCTTGGCCTGCTTTCATGTTCGTGATAATTGACAAAAATGTGTGAACATGAAATTGAAGGGCCTCACTAAATTAATTTCTGCATATATAAGTTCTCGTCCATCATAGATTTGGAAAAAGCCTATGATAGAGTGCCGAGAGAGCTTATTTAGAGTGTTTTGAAGAAGAAGGGTGTCATAAGAGGTTACATAGATATCACAAAGGATAAAGGGGGAGATTAAGGAGTTTCTGGTTACGGTAGGTCTTCATCAAGGGTCAGCGTTAAGTTCGAATCTTTTCATTTTAGTTATAGATGAGCTTACTAGTTATTTGCAAGATAATGTACCTTGGTGTATGATTTTTGCAGATGATGTAGTTTTAATTGATGAGAGTAAAGTAGGTTTAAATGTGAAATTAAAATTGTGGACGGTTGCTCTAGAATCTAAAGGTTTTAAAATAAGTAAGACTAAGACAGAGTGCATGGAATTTAATTTTAAGGAAGGTAGAACTATAGATAGAGCCCTAGTTGAAATAAATGGGCAAGAAGTGCCAATGTGTGATCAATTCCGTTACTTAGGATCCATTATCTATAAAGAAAGAGATATTGATAGTGATGTGATGCATAGGATAAATGCGGGGTGGGTAAAGTAGAGGGCAGCCTCGGGAGTGTTGTGTGATAGGCAGGTTGACCTTTAGATGCCCATCTGAGAAGATTAGAAGAGATACATGTAAACGATGCTAAAAGAGGGAGAGGGAGACTTAAGAGAACTTGGATGGAGTTAATAAGAAAGGATTTGACTTTACTATCTCTTACAAAAGAGGTAGCCCAAAACAGGCTAGAATGGAGGAGTAAGATCCGTGTCGCCGACTCCAAATAATTGGGAAAATGTGCTACTTGATTATTATTATTATTATTATTATTATTTTTATTATAAGTTATCATCCATCCAATCACTACCTTATCTTATATATCCTATGCCAATTCTAGTTTAGTTTCCAATGTTTGAGCTAGAATTGTGAAACAGGGATACATGAAGAGGCTATGAGTTAGTTGGGATGAAAGAATGCAAAGCAAACTATATAATTGTTACTCTTTAGATCAAACTGCAAGAGTCAACAGACTGAAAATCATAAATTTATCCCTCTGTTAGTTTTCAAATAGCCAAGTAATTCATGGAGTACAAGCCTCTAAACTGTGGCTACGTGGAATTTAACAGCTGTAAACAACACATGTGCAAAGTGCACTCTGATCAAATTCGAAAAGTGGGAACTGATTATGCATTATAAGATGATCTTTTTTCTAGCCATTAAATAACACGTACGATAGAATGTCTTCTTTTGAAACATCTTCCAAAAACCACATCGATCTTTAACCGCATTTGATAACACAAATAGTCTAGCCAAACAATTCGCCCAACAATAAATTTTGCTATTGTTTTGACTCTGGAATCAAATACCCGGAAAACTAAATCAAAGAGGACAAGGATTAAGATATTTTCTTTTTTATCAGTTCGTTTTTTCTATTTACAAAATGACAATACATTTGCTGTAAATGTTTATCATTGGAAACTAAAGTTCGTTGTAAAAAACTATTTTATAAGAATGGCCGGAAGGTTGAGAGTTTCTTATCTAAAAAATTAGCCCCTTCGGCCACTTTTAATGGATACCGTTGATTTGCAAATGAACTTAAAAGTGATCGGAGGGAGTATTGTATATTATTATGCTATGGAATGATATCTCTGTTTTTTTTGTCAACGACGTAAAAAATGACTTGGATGTTCTTTTACCTGTTATAGTGCCATCAGCATGATACTTGAGACTTGCTTGCATGGCAACTATCATCATGACAGTCTTTCTGATTCTAATGGATATCATATTATATCTAAGAAACCTCATATTGGTGGTTTAGATACATGCTTTGAGATTGGCAAAGGAAGAACGAGATGCTGCTATCCAACAAACGAAGCAGTTGCAACGAGAACTGGTAACATACTCCATTGTATTTATGCTTTATGATGATTTCTCTTATTTACAACAAATTGTTGTGCCTATTATATTAAATCTCTCGATCCTTAGTAAGTTTAGGTGGAGAATTCCATTTTTCATTTTCCACGTTTATTGATGCTAGCTAGTTGGGAGTAAGCTGGAACTCATCAATGTAGATTCCCATGTTTACCCACCTATGAGATTAAACTTTTATATGTGGGTGGAGGCCTTAGAGCCTGGTCATTATCCTTTGTAATCTTTGTTTAGAATGTTGGCCTTTCTGCCAATCTCACGTACAGGTTCTCATTCTTTTCTTAGTAAAGGCTAGATCTTCCATTTATAAACCATTTCGAACTTTAATATGGATGAATGATGAAATTATCATCTCCTTTTTGCTGACATTTGCTTGTCGAAAGAGAATTCTTTTGATTCATACATAGCAAATGCATATAGGATTGCTTGCTACAAACGTTATAACTACTTTGGATACTCTTTTCATAAGGTTTCTTGGGATGACTAATCTCAGGAGCTTCTAAAGCGGCGCAGGAATCGCACGTCTGAAGCAGGCTTCTCCATTACATTTGCTGCATTTGTTGGACTCATTGGAATTACGGTCGGACTCCTCTTAAATCTTGCATTGACTTCACCGCCCACTGAATAACATGTGACAGAAGGCTTCTTCACCAATCCTGTACTTTACTATAGAGATAGTGACAAAATTTCTTTTCCTTTCTACCAAATCCTTATGTTGAGCAAGTTAGAAACCTTTGTAAATCTGTATTGTGATATGTATTTTTTATGGGACCCCTCATTCCTCAAGTTACATTTTCATCATTACCAAAAAATAATTCCCTGGTATTGAATTCTGGGAATTTCCAGCATTAGCGACAGACCTTTTAGTGTGCAAAAATCTTAATTCCACAATTTTTCACAAAGCATCTGCTCCAACCAGCGCAACATTAATTCAGGAATTGAATTCTTACACCTAAGAGGCTAGATTCAATTCACCAATATGTGACCTTTTTCTTCTATTAAAATATTCAAACTCAAGTTTTAATTTTAAAATGAAGGAGCTGATGATTGATGAGAGTGGAGTAATTAGGACTACTAATTAAGAAAATGACTAATAAAAGCTATTTTGGATAACTCACTTGAAGTCGTCTTTCATGTATTTTACTTTTGATAAGCATCAATTTTTTTGGCACAATCCTTAAATTCATATCTTCTTAATCATGAAGTGATTATTAATCTCTTGATGATGTCATAAGCATTGAAGTAAAATTAGGCCTTAAATTGTAGTATTTTTTTGGTAAGAGTGTTCATGATATAGACAGTAATCTACGGGTAATTCTATTATACGATAAATAAGAGAAAAAGTAGGATTAGAGCTAAGAAAGACTAATATTAAATTATTAAATAAATTTCATTGATTCATTTGGTAATGAATTAGGGAAGACTTTTTACATACTTATAAACTCTAAACCATAATCTTAATTGACATAGGAGACTAGTCCTAAAAATCTAACTAATGAAGGAAATTAATCCTAACTTAATTAGAATAGGGTTATAACATTCCACCAACGCTTCTGCATCACCTCATCCTCGAAGTGCTTGTCTTTTTGCATCGAATGCGAGAATTTGCGAGGCTTATCAAAATGTGTTAGGACCACCAAGGCTCATGTAGACGAATCATTGGCTAAGAATGGCATGGAATCTGAACCAAATTCATGTCCATTCCAAAAGAGCTGAACTAGTTTGTTCGTCAAGGGAACCAACCCTCTCCATGCAACCCATTCATACTTGAACCGTTTTTTTATATTGCAAACCAGACCTGCAAAGAGGTAAATCGGGCCGGCTAAATAGTCTAACCCGGTCTTCTTCCTCACCAAACACAAGAGTAGCCATTTTCTAGGAGATGAAGAGGATGACCATCATCTTCCTCGTTGATGCCCGAGTCAATTCGAACGGTGCCATTGCCAAGGCTTCTAGCACGACGATGGAAGGCAAATTGTGGCCTCTTGCAGTGGCTTCGGCGGAGGTGTCAGAGGCGCAGAAGGCGACGGCAAGGCAAGCGCCACGGCGTCAATTGGGCGGCAGTGGTGGTGGTGTGAACAGAGGCATGGACGGCATCTGTGGCGGCAATCGGGGCTGAAATAGGGTGTTGAAGTGCGTCGGCGGACATAAAGTTGGCAACTTTGTGGTGGTTATGCAGTAGCAGATCTAGTGGTGGTTGCGACGCAGTGGAGGCAAAAACACTCGTTAAGCGGTCGCGATGGATTGCGAGGAGGGTGATGGAGGAGGAGGAGCTGGAGCATTGGTCGATGAGCTCTGACGGCTTTTTAGTGCCATGATAGTGACTCATACCTGCAAAAGCAGTTGGCGTCTTCTTGGTCTTAGGCTTCTTCTCCGCGGAGGCCTTCTCGGCCTTCTTTGCCTCTGTCGGCTTATCGAACACCACCTTGCGCGAAGTGTCGCTGCCGAGCGAGGGAGGTGGCGTGGATGGATTTGAAGGCACAACCGCAGTCGATGATGGGGGAGACAAGTCGCCGGCAGCAGTGGTCTGGATGGCAATAGCCATGGGCTCCAACATACCCTGCAGAGAGGTCGCCAAAAGGATGTGGCGGCCATGACATTGGCAAACTAAGGGATGGGCTCGATGTGGATTGGCGGCGCTAGCGAGCTGAAAGTGGGCAACTGGAAGAACACCAACGGTGGTGAGACCACCGAGAAGGCACCTGACGACACAATGCCCCGCCAGGGCGCCAAACCAGGAGGTTGCAATTGCATGCTGGTGGGGAAATTTGGAGGTGGAAACATGGCCTGGGAGGCGCTGAAGCTCGGAGGAGAAGCCGACACAGAAAGGTGACGCAAAGTGAGCAAGATCACATTAAAGCAACGGGCGTTCTCTTGCTAACTCACGTCGAGGAGACAGGTGGACTCCGCAAAGTTGGTGGCGATCGAATTTTTCAAATCGGTAAGAGCTCTCTCAACTTTCGCTTCCAATTGGGTAATTTGGGAAGTATCCTGTGTGAGGGCGCGGTCATAGCAGCAGCAAGGGGTTGGTGAGAACCGAGAATCGAGAACTGCTCTAGTACTAATGATGTAGACGTAATCTATAGGTAATTCCATTATATAATAAATGAGAGAAACAGTATGATTATGGCTAAGAAAGACTAATATTAAACTAGTAAATAAACTTCATTGATTTCTTTGGTAATGAATTATGGAAGACTCTTTAAATATTTATAGACTCTAAACTATAATCCTAATTGACATTGAAGATTAGTCCTAAGAATCTAACTAATAAAGAAAATTAATCATAACCTAATTACATAAAGAGTTCAAATCTAGTGCATTGTCATTCATCATTCTACCTTATTATTTCTCCCAGTTGTGTCCTCGTGGGAGAGGCCTTAGGATTGACTCTAGCTGCAAGAGTTTTTGGGGCTGTTTGGGCATGATTAAAAGCGGATGTTTTGCTTCACTGTAGCATCTATATTTTTTTCACTATCCAATTGGATAGTGAAAAAAATATGGATATTACAGTGGATCTGGAAAATCCACTGTGGATATTTACTTATAATCACGCCCCTTACCCATAAAAAAATAAAACAGATTTCCTCCTCAATCATTTAGGGTACGTCTGTTGATGTAAAGTGCTTTTTTGTTTGAAGATGCTTTCTTCAACAACCTCCTCTCAAGGAGGATTAATCTTCTCTTGCAACATGATAGCATGTAAATTCATATGCTGAAGTTGACTCTTTGCAACATGATGACATGTAAATTCATTTGCTGAAGTTGATGGTGATTAGTCCGTACAAATTTATGATTTTGCACATGGCGGTAGTACGACTTTGCTGAAGTGGCTCTCAACCAAGGTGAGTTTTCAACTCTTCTCACTTTGTCTATCCAAACCCACTTTTGGTGAGTTTACAGCGAATTCGCTATGAACATAGCTAAGGGTGCCTTTGGCAACCAATTCCGCCAGAAGCAACATCAAAATCAAGGATATTCTGATTTTTCCGAAGAATTTAGGTCTTGATTAGCAGCTTCTGCTAGAAATAGAAATAGTGGTAATTTTTTTATAATTATCCAAAGTTGGAAGGGCAAGAACACACGGAGATAATGCATGAGACCCAAAAAAATGTGTTTTCTCTCTATGCCTTTGCCCTTGCCATCTTTAGGCAATTACAAAAAAGTGTTATTAAATGATTTCTTTTCTGCTTTCCACATAATATACCCTATTTTCTCCAAAAAAAAAAGTAAGAGTTTTCCATTGTTTTCTATTTTCTACTAATCTTCTGAAAATCGTAAGTAACCAAACATACCAAGCAGGTGATTTCTTGAGAATAGGGGGCGAAAATCACTTCCCAAATGTACCATAAACTTTCATTCTTTACGAAAATACCAACACCAATTCCATTTAAATCACGTTCGTTCAATTTAGATCTGACGCTGATAGACTCGTGTAGCTGCGTCATAATTCCATTTTTCATTCCAGTCCGCCGAATCCGTTTACTTCCCCACGAAGCGACGTCAAACAGCGACTATTCATCCCGAATCCGATCAGCCCCGACCCTTCCAAGTAATTTCCCAATTTTTTAGACCAAACTACCCCTCTCCATTTCCGGCCAGCCACTCCATTTGCATATGCCACTTTCGTAAATACCCCAAAAAACAGCGTCCAATAATCACCAACATCCATTTCTCCCTATAAATGTCCCCTCTCCCCGTCGAGCCCGCTCCGTTCTCTCCGATCACGCAAACTTCGCCGGAGTTTCCGCTGCGTGAGATACTGTACGGATCGAACTGGTTCTAGGGTTTTTGATTTTGGATCTGCGAGCTCTGAAGTTGGGAGGCTGCGATGGATTCGTTCTCGTCCTTCTTCCAGACGCAGGCCGGGTACGGCCGAGGCTGGAGCGCCGATTCGCTCAAGAACTTCCGGCAGATCTCCCCCGCCGTCCAGACCCATCTAAAGCAGGTCACAAAACCCATCTCTAATTTGTCTCTTTTCTTTCCGGTTTCTTTGAAAGCGTAATCGTGAAAATTATGGGCTGGATTGCTTGAAAAATGGTGTTTATTGACTAATTGATGTTTCGGAGTATGCATTCCAGAGGGTGAGTGAGGGTTTGAGGAGTTTGGAACGGTTCGGTGAGTGATCAAATGCTTGTGAGGCTTGAATGGAAAATTAGAGAAGAGGGTTCCTGGGTTGGGAGGAATGTGTTAGGAATTTGGTTTGGAGTGATATCGAATCTGTCATGTTTTGGTTGTTTCTTGGTTAAATGGTATTTTGGATAGTAAGGATAATAAGGATTTCGGCGGGTGAATGAGTGTTTGAGGACTTTGGAATGGTTTGGTGAATGATCAAATGGTTGGGAAACTTTTAACTGTGTGGAAAATTGGACGTGTGAAGCGATTTCTTGGGTTGGGAGGAAGTTTTTGTGAATTTCGTGTGGAGCTATGTCAAACTTGTTAGTCCCTCCGTTCCATATTAATAGTCCTAGTTGTTTTTCAAAATGAATGGAATTATAGAAATTTAATGGTCAAATAGTTGTAGCCAGTGTTTGTCTGTGGTGTGTCTGACAACATTTCGCATATTATTTGGGACCTTCTGCTGGAACACAATTGGCATTAAGGCCATCGGTGAGGTGCCTTCTCAAATTGTTTAGAGTTAACTGAATCTTGTAAAACCAGGACCATTGACTTCAATGAATGTAGAGGTTCTTGGTGTTGTGGAAGTTGGGAGGATAAGAGTTTAAATTTCATAATTTGCAGGTGTATCTGACTTTATGCTGCGCGCTAGTAGCTTCGGCTGTTGGTGTTTACATTCATCTGCTATGGAATGTTGGAGGTTTCCTTACAATGGTTGGAACTGTTGGAAGCATTATTTGGTTAATGTCAGCATCTCCTTATGAAGAGGTAGTTCTATTTTATACTTTGAAATTGTTTTTCTTTAAATCTCATGTTCGCAGAACAATGTAAACTAAAGTGGCCATTCTCCTTTTGACAGAGGAAAAGAGTTGGTCTTCTGATGGCTGCTGCCCTTTTCCAGGGAGCTACCATTGGTCCCTTGGTGGAGTTGGTTATAGATGTTGATCCAAGGTTAGCATTTTTAGAAATTTGTGCTATCTGTTACATTTTCGAATACCTTCATCATAGGGACGAACAGGTGCTTGCAGTCTTCAGTCTACTTACCACTTTTCTCTTGCATTATGTTCTACTTCCTTTTAACTTTCTACTATACTTAGGTGAGAATACTCCCTCCATCCTATGTTGATTGTCTGGATTGGAAATACAAAATGAACTGGAAGGATGTCTAATTTAGACAATTATTGTGGGACGAGGTACATTGTTAAACGGAAATGGTTTGATATGGTGCCACCCTTGGAATTCCGTATCGGATATTGGTATTGTATCGGTCGGCTTAAGAGACAAAATATCGGAGATATTTGTGAAAAAAATATCGGTGGTCAAAAACTAATTTTTACCATATGTTTTCGTAATCTAACTTTTAAAATGAGTTATACTAATTTAGATAAAGAATAGATTTTAAAATATGCATATTAGGATGGGAAACAAATGGGAAAGTTAATTTTTTCCCCTTTTTTTTAAAAAAAATTTTTTCCGAATTTTTTTTTCGAAAATATTTTTTTTTCAATTTTTTTTAAATAGCGATATATCGGCCCGAAACCGATATATCGCCGATATTCTAAAAAACTAAAAACGATATATAGTCGTATCGATTTATCGGGTGGGACCCGATATCGATATATCACCGATATAGAATTTCATGGTGCCACCATGATTCGCAATATCTAAGATATATCTGTATCTGCCACTTGACTGATACAAGACATGGGGAAAGATATGTTTTTCCCAGTATCTCAGATATATCTCAAAAATCTCAGATATAACTTGGATATTGACAAAATATCTAAGATATTTCCTATATATTGGACCTCTGTCTAACCTGAGCAGTGGTTTTTTTCTCAACCATTATTCCTTGGCTCCAGCCCTGAACCCAGTTTAGTTCCTCTTATGTCCTTTCACTCTAAAAGTAGGCATCTAATACAATCGATACATTTGGCTCTACTCTGTCCTTCCACCCTAAAAGGAGGCATCTAAGTACAATTGCTAGGATTCATGTCAATAGAAAACGGTTACCACTACTACTACAAGTACAACCTACCCATCATATGGGATCTTACATCATCTGCTTAGGCATGAGTATGAGAGCCATGTGAATCTAACAGATGACGATATGGGAGCAATACTGTGCCCACTTGGATTCCATATATGCTCAATCTTCTAGTGATCAGGCAGCTTTCCAACCTCCATGTCACTCCAGCTATTATTAATATATATCACCTATATCGGCTTCTAAGTTTTATTTGGATATAGACCATGAAGTTAAAACTTGTTTCCCATTACTAATCATGTTGTCTGCTTTATGAGTGTAATTTGTGTTACTTTAAGTGCATTAACATAGTATTATGATTATTAGTGGTTTTAGATGTTAATATAGGCTTAAATTGAAAAATATATGTCAAACATCATTTTTAGGCCACCAATGTTTTTTTCCACAATATCTAAGTTTTTTCCACAATATCTAAGATATATCTCTGATATATCTTATCTCTAGGTGACCGATATGTGTCAGATAAAAGATGTTGCGAACCATGGGTGTCACGGTTCATCAACTGTTGCTAGTAGTGCTTAAATTCTTTTTGTTATTTAAATGCACATTCATATATTTGCCTAATATCTCCGATTCACATGTCATCATTTTCATCATATGCCTTATCCCAGCTATCTGGGGTCAGCAGCATGAATTATGTACCGCGTTTGACTGTTATTGGAATAAAAATAGTACAAAATCCATACAAAGAAATATAGTGGCAAGTTTTTACGCCGGATGCCCTTCCTGACGCAAGCCTCTGAAGAGGGTACAGGAAGGGCATCCAAAACGATTCACATGTACATACAAAAAATTGTTATCGTACAGTAATATTTCTGATGCCTAAGACGGTATTTTGCTGAAATTGCAGCATTCTCGTTAGCGCTTTTGTTGGGACGGCTATTGCATTTGGATGTTTTTCAGCTGCAGCTACTTTGGCAAGGCGGAGGGAATTCCTTTACCTGGGAGGGTTGTTGTCTTCTGGCTTGTCTATATTGCTCTGGCTTCATTATGCATCATTGATATTTGGTGGCTCTGCTTCCATCTTCAAGTTTGAGGTAAATTGATTATTTTTAAGGCAGATTGTTGAGTTAGAGCTGAACTTCAGGCTCACTTCCCTATGTCTTCTTCAGTATCATTGACAAGGACATGTACTGTGCAACCTCTTAAAAAAACCATTTCTATACAGTGTGTAAGCTAGTTTAACATTAGATTGCTTCGATATATTTTAGCATGAAGTAACTTGATTGAAGTTTCTCGTTTGTTTTGAACTTTTCAGCTGTATTTTGGTCTTCTCTTGTTTTTGGGTTACATGGTAGTCGATACCCAGGAGATCATTGAGAAGGCACATTTGGGGGATCTAGACTATGTCAAGCATGCACTGACACTTTTCACTGATTTCGCTGCTGTCTTTGTACGAATTCTGATCATCATGGTGAGTTGTTCTAAGCCTTTTTAAAACTTTTTGTGTGCACAGCTGATTGTGCTAGTCAAATTTATTGTGTTTCGTTTTTGGGTGAAGCTAGTTTATTGTGTGCTGATTGTTCTTTACTTCTTTGTGAAGTTGAAAAACTCTTCCGAGAAAACTGAGAAGAAGAAGAAGAGACGGAATTAGACAGTCATACAGAATGTACACAGTCAAGAGGCTAAACTTCTTTCAGTTTTTGGCTTTCAGTTTTTACATCATTGCAAATGTACATCAAAATGTTAGACCTTTGTACTTCGAGGGTATAATCTGGGTTGTGGTGTCTGTGCATTCCACTTGGCATAAAACTTATTGTGGTGTTTAGAAACTAAAGTTCAGCCCCTTGACAAAATAAATATTAGAGCTGTGCTTTGGATGATGGTAGCCTTGTGTAGACTATGCTGCTTCACCGCTGTTATCTAATTGCTAGTGCTTCTTTTACCAGGTGGATAGAACGTCTTATATGATGGATTGCCTGGATTGGTTTGGATGATCATTGTCTCATCGTGCTTGTTGAGGATTTAATGTTGAGTAACTTGAATTACATTGTTTACAGTAAAAGATATCAAAGGCCCCAAAATTGATACAATCAACCAGTCAGGGTTGAGTATTCGAAGTTCTGTTTCGACTATTTTGTGTGCTTCAACTCACGATATTAACATGAACTCCAGGTATTTTGGGCCAAATTATTGAAAGCTTGGAACCGTTGTTAACATTGACCTGAATAGGCTTTTGTTATTAGAAGCGATCTGATTCACGATTTCTGTTGGCTTCAATTTGGTTCGCGTGGGAGTGATCTTCGGTCTTGAGTGAATGTTGCCAAGAATCTTGGTAGCAACCAACCTAATCTTGACATAAAAGGCTTATACCTTCGGAAGTAGTTTTGGTATTCTTGGGCATTATCTTACATGGCATCCTCTACTTCAACAGGGATTGTCAATCACCTAGATCAATGTTGCATGTGCGTTTGGGTACACTTTGGCTGTGGGTGTGCTGTCGATCTTGGTGATCAAGGACTCTTGTCATAAGTGGAGGATATCTTGGAGGATCCAAGTGAAAGACCAAACTCTTCCTATACAATCAGTCATTTACTGGTTAATTCGATAGAAGCATCCTGATTCACCAGCGTATTATATAAACATAATTCTTATTTCATTTCATGGAAATTTATTCAAATGTAGATTCAAATTCTTTGCCAATCTCGTATCAACAGTCAAAACGTTCTAGATTTAACTAAAGCTTAGGGTGTCCAGACTACTCACTATAGTGAGTTCAGTAGAAGCGTCAACCAATTTTGGTCGAAAACGAATGAGGTGTTGGATCGGACGTCATGAGTTTGAATCTCTACTCTCTTGGCCACCCACCGAGATTACAACCTGATTTACCAGCTGCGAGATGGGTAGGCCTTGTACCTGCCCAAGGGTACGTGCCCAAGGGGATTAGCGACGGGGTACGGTGCTCTAAGAGGCCTGTTGCCTTGCTCCTTCTAGTAGGGTCTTAAAAGGCCTCGAAACAACTACTTCAAAACAAAAAGAATTGGACTTAAGTTTGGTGTTCATATATATATATATATAAAAGTTTAAATGAGATCGCTCTCATATAGCTTATATGAGGCTACTTTAAATCATAGCCCTTGGATCTTGATCTAACGGCTACAAATAACCATAATGATCTCACCTATTTCCTGATGTGACACTCACTTACCGACTGATTTAATATCCATCCTCCGATCGATATTCAAGCCCCATGCTCATTATATGAGTACGATCTCATATAACCCCTTCTTATATATATATAGGGAAAAGTTTAAATGAGATTGCTCTCATATTGCTTATATGAGGCCACTTTGAATCGTAGCCATTGGATCTTGATCTGACGGCTATAAATATCCATAATCATCTCACCCACTCCTTGATGTGACACACTCACCTACCCATTGATTTGATATCCACCCTCCGATCGGAATCTAACGGCAATAAAGATTGGCCTCATGCTCCTTATATGAGAACGATCTCATGTAAACTTATCTCAATAAGGGAAAAGTTTAAATGAGATCGCTCTCATATTGCTTATATGAGGCCACTTTGAATCGTAGCAGTTGGATCTTGATCTGACGGCTACAAATATCCATAATCATCTCACCCACTCCTTGATGTGACACACTCACCTACCCACTGATTTGATATCCACCCTCCGATCGGAATCTAATGTCAATAAAGATTGGCCTCATGCTCCTTGTATGAGAACGATCTCATGTAAACTCATCTCTTTTAATAAATTACCTTAAACAAAGCTTTAAGGAATGAAAATGCAAAGGGAAAAGCTTACATGCGCATCTGTATAAGCCTCAGTCACCTCCAGCAGTCGGATTTTAAATATGATGACACCCTCCTGATTTTTGACACCCACCATCATATTGAAATCAGGCGACCGACCTCACTTAGGTCGGGTGAGCCGTGTCTCATCCAAACGGAACTCAAATACAAAACTGTTAGTAGTCATTTTAAAATAATAAAAAGATCCTCAATCACTTTACATTGCGTAGTTTTTTCGCATGGTTTTAAAAGCAGGACCCGCCCGGCCTGTTTGACCCGGGTCGACCAGAGCTAGGAGGTTTTTTAAGCGGCATCATCCATGTCTGCCTGTAGATAACCTGCCCGGTTGAACCGGTCGAGCGGGTCTGATTTTTTAAAACCATGGTCCTTGTCTCCCCCAAGTCTCGTCCAACAACCAAGACTAGAACCAGAACCAAACCTCTTCTCCTCGAGTCACATGCCTCCCCGTCCTCCCATATATTAAAATACAAGCATACAACTCATTAAAATACAAGCATACAACTCATCTCTTCCCTTCACTCTCTCTCCACATTACCCATCACCACCTCCAAAAGATCTCTTTATTCTCTTCTGCACCATCTTTTAACTCCTCCCATTAACTCACTTTTCTTGCCTTTCAAAATTTCAATCTTTCACTAAACACTGAAGAGAGAGAGAGAGAAAGAGTGAACAGTAAAAAGAGAGAGAGAGAGGGAGAGACCCCACCCACTTCTCAGCTCCTTTTACTAGCCCACATTTTTTCCCTCCTTTTTCTTACACTTGCCTATTTTGGCATTCCCAACCATGGACGCTCTCAGCATGCTCAAGTATTGGCAGGGAGATGGCGATGGTCGTGGAGGTGGGGCTGCTTCTTATGGTGATGGTGGAGGAGGCGGCGCTACTACTACTACTACTATCAAGGCCGCGGTAGTTGAACTCTCGGTATAAGAGACGGATGATGATGAGGCCGATGAAGACAATGATGAAGAGGGGCCCTTCTTCGACCTCGAATTCGCCGGGCCAAACAAGGGGGGAAGGGATTTTTTCTTTCCTATTTTTCTTTGTATTGATCACGTGAGCAACCAGGTCAACCTGGTTTCTTTCCACGAGAATTTTGGGTCAATGACCGGTCCCGTTTTTTAAATTTTATTTTTTTGGGCCTTCTTAATAAATAACGCTATTTTATCATCTAAACATGTTTAATAACGGTTAACAGTAGGGGTGTGTGCATGGAATGTCGTATCGGATATCGGTAAAATATCGGTCGGCCAAAGAGACGAAATATCAGAGATATTGTGTAAAAACATATCGGTAGTCAAAAACTAGTTTTTACCGTATATTTTCACAATCTAACTTCTAAAATAAGTTATATTAATTTAAACAAAGAATAAATTTTAAAATGTGCCTATTAGGATAGAAAACAAACATGAAAGGTTTTTTTTTCAAAGAATAAATTTCAAAATATGCCTATTAGGATGGAAAACAAACATGAAAGGTTTTTTTTTTCAGAAAAAAATTAATTTTTTTTAAATAATTTTTTAATTCAAAAAGACCGATATATCGGCGAGACGATTTTCCACGGGTGTGTGTAGTATTCTTCTGAACAAAAAGACTCCGCTCAACCGAGATTAACCGTTGGATATGTATCCAGCGTTCGAAACTAGGGGTTAACTCGGGTTGACCCAGTTACTGACGTCATTCGGCGGCGCCAGGGTGGGGGGCTCTGGCTTGACAAGGTGGCACCGTGGCCCCGACGCCGCCATGTCTAGCCAACCCCCCGCGACGCCACTGCATCAAGCTAGCCGAACACGTGCAGGAGAGGGGGGGGGGGTCAAATAACTCACCTTTGCACCGGGGATGGCTTGACGTGGGCATAGATATAGTGATGGAGGTTGGGCGACACGACGATAGTGGCGGTGCAGGATGGGACGAGGCGATGGCAGCGGGGGGGAGAGAAGGGGGGAACACGGGGGGTGTCGGGCTCCCGTGGCGGCGGCAACAGACAATGGCGGCGGCGCAAGGCGAGGTGATGGCAGGAGGGGAAGTGGGAACACGGGGGGACAGGGGGTTATAAAACCCAGCCGGTTGAACCGGTGACCCGGCCAACCCGACTCGAAATAACGGCCGGCTCAGGTCGAACCGGCCGGGCCGGTCCGGTTTTTAAAACCATGGACCAGAGTGACCCTCTCCCTTTTCCCGCCCAGACCCAACCCCTTTTCGTCTTGTCTTCCCGCGCTTTCCTCGCCAGTGTTGAAAATTTGAACTGAGCTTGTACCCAAAAATAAATCTGACCACTCATTTAGAAATCAACGTAGCTTATTCCTCTTCTTGCCCTTCCCTCCCTCTCCTGCTGTTGACCTGCCTTTCCCAAGGCTACTGTCACGGCAGCCACCTTTCTCATTCTCTGCCGGCTTTCTCAACCAACTCTCTCTCTCTCTCTCTCTCTGCTGCCAATCTCCTGTCAACTGCCTCCCTTGCTGCAACCACCTCCCTCTCGCCAGCTTCCTACTCTTCACAACGCCACCTCCCTCACCCCAATCAAAATGTTTTATCTTTATGCGATCAATGTGTTAATATTTCGTTGAACAAAAACTGTGGTAACCAATCTGATTGAAGCGTGAAATTTTTTTTCCATGCACTTTCTTACTTTGTATTGTGGCTGAAATCGGAAATTGCTGTTAAAGAATTCCTGTGTGTTACCGACAAAAAATAAATTCCTCTGTGCTTGTGCCCTTCCTGCATGGGCTCCGGCGGTAGCGGGGATGCACCTCCCTCCCTTGCCCTCTGCTTCGCCGAAAGCGCAAAAAGACACGGGCATCAAAAAAGAAAAAGAAACCATGGTATCACATTCATCAAAAAAGAAAAAGAAAAAGAAAAAGGTGTTTCCTACAGAACTTGGCCAATAATTCATTCCGAATCTTTCTTTTACTTCAAGAAAGAAAAGTAAAAGAAATCGAGCCACGTATTCTTTCCTTTGTTGCAATTAAATTCAAGCTGGCTGCCGGATTCTTTATAGACATGGTTACTCCAAGGGAACCTACATCTCTGCATCATATCTTTCCTTCGCTCTTTGAGTTCTAAGGCAGCAGTTGTTGCACTGTCCCAATTACAACAACGTTTGCTCGGGCACAACAAACCACTCTGGAGGGGGCAACACAACCCTAAGGAGTGCAGCTACAACACTCTGCTCGCTGTGTTTTAAGCACGCCACAACCCTATACTCTGAATCACAAGGTTAATTCTGAACTAGTTCTCTCTAATTTTCAAATGTAAATTCCCTGACCAACATGCAGGGGTGGTCCTGGATGTACATTGTGCAACGTCCGGGCTATGTCCTTGTCGTTCGTAGTTGTGTCCAGCTGAATGTCTTTGTCCATGAAAATTGGATATGGATCAGCCAAAAGGCCTCGGCCAACCGTTTGTCTGCTGTCCTGTTTGAAGGGTAATCGAGCCGCAACGGAAGCGAATTTAGGATTTGAATCCGGTTGATGTGGGATCTCAAATTTGGGGGTTTTCCTTAAATCAACAATTGAAACTCAAAGTTTATGAAATTAGAAACACCAACCTTCGGCCTTTGTGCCTACGAATCACTCCACGGATTTGATTATGTCCGAGAACACCAAATCCTTCACCGATCGAGTGTAGAACCTTGTGAAAAGCTATATTCCCCGAATTAACTTTTTCACCCAACGAAATCAAGGTCACCAAACTCTACTGATTGCAACCAAAAATCGCCCTTTCTCATTAGCATTGAGGGCGTCCCCTCTCTACCCCTTAATAAGGCATAAATCCGTTACAAATCATGCCAATTTCGGTTTCCCGAAATTGCTCAACAGATTTTCCAAGATGGTGACTCATATTTGACAATTCAATTTTGGTCGTACCAAAACGGCTAATTCCAAATATGTGATTTCCGGATCGGTGATGATTACAGTGTCTCTTCCAATTTAGTGTGGACCGGGCCCACGGAAGCCTAACTACTCCACATGCCTACACGCGCACGAGAGAGCCGACTCCTCTCAATCAAGACAAGTAAAATGGGACAAATAACCCATATTTACTTACATCCCCCACTATGGGTTCTTTGTTCATATTTGCGATCCACAGTGACTCGTGCACTAGTCCTGTCGTAATCCAAAACTATGAACATGTTTTACAAATAGATCCGTCGTTAAGGCCTTCGTTAACGGATCAGCTAACATCTCAACCGTAGGAAGATGACTCACTGTCAACTTTCCCCGTTGTAGCATGTCAAACACATAAAAGTAATGCACCTCTATGTGCTTAGCTCTTGAACTGATCTCCCCATTACGGAGTGTCGACACAGTTGCCAAATTATCACAATAAATTTGGACAGGAGCATCAGTCCACTGTTCTAGCTGTAACCCAGCTAGAAACTCTTTAATCCAAACTGCCTCGGAAGCTGCTAAACTGCATGCAACAAACTCAGCTTCCATCGTGGACTTAGTAACGCATTTCTGCTTCTTACTAGCCCATGCCACGACGCCGCCACCAAGCATAAAAACATAACCGGCAGTGGATTTCCTGTCATCCTTACACCCGGCATAGTCTGAATCACTATAGCCTTCCAATGACAGGTTCTCAGCCTGATATGTGAGTTTCATATCCTTGGTACCCAGCAAGTATCTGAACACCCGCTTTATAGCTTGCCAGTGTTGCATACCTGGGTTAGCCTGATATCGACTCACAAGGCTTACTACAAAAGCCAAATCAGGTCGAGTGCAGTTCATGGCATACATCAAGCTGCCAATAGCCTGCGCATATGGCACAGATTGCATCTTCAGACGTTCTTCGTCTGATGCAGGTGCCATTCTTTCGGACAAAAATGTCCCTTTATAAATGGGTGAATCTATGGTCTTCCAACCAATCACGTCAAAGCGTTTCAATACACTCTCAATGTACGATTCTTGAGATATACTTAGCCTCCTCGCTTTTCTATCTCTCTCAATCTTCATCCCGAGGATGTAAGATGCTTCACCCATATCTTTCATTTCAAATTGGGTCTTGAGCCATTCTTTAAGACTGAGAATCATACACGTGTCATTCCCCATTAATAATATGTCATCTACATATAGTGACAATATCATAAATCTACTCCCATCTCTAAAGGAGTATACACAATGGTCATAATCATTGGCCACAAAGCCATATTCACTTATCACCTTGTGAAAAGTGAAATACCATTGTCTTGGCGATTGTTTCAGTCCATACAATGATTTAATAAGCTTGCACACTTTAGTTTCCTCTCCGGAAACAACAAACCCCTCGGGTTGTTCCATGTAAATCTCCTCCTCTAAATCACCATTTAGGAAGGCAGTCTTTACATCCATCTGGTGCAACTCTAAATCTAAGTATGACACAATTGCCAACAAACATCGGATCGAGATGAACCTGGACACTGGAGAATAAGTCTCCTTGAAGTCTATGCCCTCTACTTGTGTGAAACCTTTCGCCACAAGTCTAGCTTTGTACTTCTCAATTGATCCATCAACTTTGAGCTTCTTCTTGAAGATCCATTTACACCCAATGGGTTTCCGTTCGTCTGGTAAGACAACAATCTCCCAGACTTTGTTCTTCAAGATTGAATCCATTTCCTCTTGAACAGCCTTCCGCCATTCCTTGGAATCTGGACTACACATCGCCTGCTCAAATGTGACTGGATCACTAAGTACAGGTTCATCTATCGATATCTCATCTTCACCAAGCATGGCATAGTAATCCTTCAACAAAATTGAAGGTCTACGCTCTCTTGATGCTCGAGTTTCAACATCCTCATTGGATGTGTTACCTATCACTTGTTCATTACTAGTGACAGTAACTTTCTCTTTCTCAATTTCAAAGAGTTCCACTTTCTGACTAGGAGTTTGTAGGTCTATATCTTCCTCAAGAAAATAAGCATCTCTAGACTCTATAACCCCCACTGTCCCATCATCATGGTGTACTACAAATCGATACCCTTTCGAATGGTCACAATAACCTATAAAATTACATTTTATGGTCTTGGGATCCAACTTAGTTCTTAGTTGATCAGGCACCCTGACATGGGCCTTTGACCCCCACACTCTCAAGTTCGAAAAGTTTGGACGTCTTCCCGTCCATAACTCATATGGGGTCAATTTGATCGACTTAGAAGGTATCCGATTTAGTACATAAACAGCAGTGTCCAGTGCTTCACCCCAAAACTGCGTTCCTAGTTCAGAGTGGTTTAACATGGACCTTACCATGTCCATCAATGTCCTATTACGTCTTTCAGCGACTCCATTCTGCTGAGGGGTATACGGTAAAGTATACTGATGCACTATTCCTTGGTTTGTACAATAGTCCTTGAACAAATCAGATGTGTACTCACCACCTCTGTCTGTTCTCAGAACTTTAATCTTCCGTCCTAATTGGTTCTCAACCTCAGCCTTAAATTCCTTGAATTTTTCTAAGGCATCGGACTTTCTCGATAACAAGTACACAAAACCATATCTTGAATAGTCATCTATAAATGTAATAAAATACATCATACCCCTTTGAGTCTTGACGTTTATAGGCCCACAAATATCTGAGTGAATGACCTCTAAAAGGTCAATTGCTCGTTGTCCTTTCGGAAAGGGTAGCCTAGTCATTTTGCCAGATAGGCAATCCTCACACGTGCGCAAATTATCACTTATTCTAGGTAGTAACCCACTACCCGACATTCGGTGTAATTTTGTCGCATTCACATGACAAAGGCGTAAATGCCACAACAATGCATTATCAACAGCAACACAAGCAACATACTCAGAATCAATCATTTCATTATTAGCAAAATCATTGGATACATCAAGTTTGAATAAACCATCAACTAAAGAAGCAGTAAATAAAATATTATTCTTCTGCCCCACAGTTCCCTTGCCACCCTTGAACCTGACTTCAAATCCCTTTTGAGTCAGAAGAGGGATTGAAATCAGATTCCTACGAATAGTAGGTGCATATAAGACATCTGTGAGGACCAGTGTGTTTCCTCCTAAGAGAGGAACACGAACAGAGCCAATCCCCAGCACGTCACAATAGGTGTTATTCCCCATGTAGATCTTGTGCTCTCCGGGACTAATCTCTTTCATCTCAGCAAAAGACTCCTTTGTCATTGCCACATGACGGGTTGCAGCCGAGTCAAGCCACCAACCTCTAGTGTTAGTGTTCA
Source organism: Houttuynia cordata (assembly GCA_039654745.1). Classification (NCBI taxonomy): domain Eukaryota; kingdom Viridiplantae; phylum Streptophyta; class Magnoliopsida; order Piperales; family Saururaceae; genus Houttuynia; species Houttuynia cordata. Next base: position 13,476,945 of record CM077511.1, on the reverse strand, counting down.
CAATCAGTGCCTCAGAAATCATACAAACTATGTCCTTTCCTCCACCCTGCTGTTTCTTTTTCTCGTTGCCCTGGGAGCCATTAGGACAGTTCCTGCTAAAGTGACCCATCTGGCCACAAGTAAAGCAGGCTCCCTTCTTCTTGTTCTTCGCCTTGTCTCCACCCTGGAATTGAGGCTTCTTTCCTTTCCTCTTGAAGTTCTTCTTTGAAGTGCCAGCATAGGACCCACCTTTCTTAGAGCCAACATGGTGAGCAAGGTTGGCAGATGCATTAGAGGCCCTCATATGCTCTCTCCTTTCCTGCTCCAAGCCCAGCTTGGCAGTAAGGTCATCGAGAGTGAGTTTCTTGTCACTCAGGTTCAACGCCACCACAACTGCTTCCCATGATGGAGGGAGGCTAATGAGTATCGTAGACACTTGGACCCCCAATGAAATTGGATCTCCAAGCATCTCCAACTCACTAGCAATAATAGTCATGGCATTTATGTGCTCAAGCACATTCTTGCCCTCCTCCATCCTCATGTTGGTATAGCGAGTGTGGAGCAACCTGATATGTGCCTCAGTATGCTCTCCATACCTCCTCTCAATGGCCTGATACATTTCTTTGGCCGTTTTGTGCTTCTCAAAAAGCAACTCCATAGAAGGCTCCATAAAGGTAAGCATCGTGGTCCTTGCTCGTGCATCCTCCTTCCTGAACTTCTCGTACTCTCTCTTTTGAGCAGGAGTACTACTTTCACCTGAAGGTTCAATAACTTGGTCTAGTAAATGACCCAAGTCGTCAAGGAATAGAATGTGACGGATGCGCCTCTTCCAGGTAACAAAATTGGTGGCATTCAACTTCTCAGTCTTTGCCAACTCACTGGAGACCATACGGGAAGCCATTGCAACTTTTATGAAATCAGCAAATGTTTCAATCAAATTGAAGATAAAAATCTACAATCAATGGAACAGGACAATCAGTGTAAAGAATAGCACAGTTTGAATCACTAATAACTATCAACAATTATATTATCAAGTGGCACAAATACTGCTTCAATATTAATTAGTTTTTCAAATTTTATCCCTCCGATCGATCGTGTCAAATACCCGATCGATCGCAGCTTTCCACTGTCAATTTTGCTCAACTTCCAGTAGATACGATCGATCGCAATTCGTGCCGATCGATCGTTTCCCTTTTTCAAAACAAATCAATGATCGACGCCGATCGTTGCCGAACGATGGCGAACGATGGCGATCGATGCCGATCGATGCCGATCGAAGCCGAACGATGCCGAACGATGGCGATCGATGCCGATCGAAGCCGAACGATGGCGATCGAAGCCGATCGAAGCCGATCGATCGTTTTCCCTTTTCAAGAGAATTACGATCGATGCCGAACGATGCCTGTCGATCGTGACCAGTCGTCTTCTCCGATTTTACCTTAGCGCGATCGATCGCTCTTGACGCCGATCGATCGCGACTGTAAAAGTCGAGATTTTCAGTCGGCAAAAACCGCGAGGAAAATTCCCACAAATTTCATGGAACCCTCACACCACCACGGAATCAAGGCTCCGATACCACTGAAGGGTAATCGAGCCGCAACGGAAGCGAATTTAGGATTTGAATCCGGTTGATGTGGGATCTCAAATTTGGGGGTTTTCCTTAAATCAACAATTGAAACTCAAAGTTTATGAAATTAGAAACACCAACCTTCGGCCTTTGTGCCTACGAATCACTCCACGGATTTGATTATGTCCGAGAACACCAAATCCTTCACCGATCGAGTGTAGAACCTTGTGAAAAGCTATATTCCCCGAATTAACTTTTTCACCCAACGAAATCAAGGTCACCAAACTCTACTGATTGCAACCAAAAATCGCCCTTTCTCATTAGCATTGAGGGCGTCCCCTCTCTACCCCTTAATAAGGCATAAATCCGTTACAAATCATGCCAATTTCGGTTTCCCGAAATTGCTCAACAGATTTTCCAAGATGGTGACTCATATTTGACAATTCAATTTTGGTCGTACCAAAACGGCTAATTCCAAATATGTGATTTCCGGATCGGTGATGATTACAGTGTCTCTTCCAATTTAGTGTGGACCGGGCCCACGGAAGCCTAACTACTCCACATGCCTACACGCGCACGAGAGAGCCGACTCCTCTCAATCAAGACAAGTAAAATGGGACAAATAACCCATATTTACTTACACTGTTATCTTGTAAGGGTGGGCAACGATTTCATTTCGTCACCATCCGAAGCAATCATAAGTTCACCAAACCGACACGGGTGAACTAATGATTGTGGACTTATATTGGAATTTTGTAACTCACTATAGCTTTTTCGTGCTTTGCATATTTTGGATCTTGCATATTATGCGCTCTCATATAGTAGTTTCATTCTGGTTTATCATGCCCCAAATTTTCAGCTTTGGATTTGAGTAAATATTTTTTAAAATTATTGAATACTTGAGGCGCCATAGATACGAGAGTCATTCACTTCAATAAAGTGAAAAGTAACGATGTAGATATTCTTTTATCTACATCTCTGCATCATTTCTTTCCTTTTCTCCTTGAGTTCTAAGCCAACGGTTGTTGCAGTGTCCCAATTACAACAACGTTTGCGTGAGCACCACGAACTACTCTGGAGGTCAGGAGCTACAACACTGCTCACTGTGGTTTACGCACGCCACGACCCGATAACTCTGCATCAAAAGGTTAATTCTGAACTAGTTCTCTCTAATTTTCAAATGTAAATTCCCTGACCAACGTGTAGGGGTGGACCTGGATGTAGGTTGTGCAATGTCCGGGCTGTGTCCTTGTCATGGAATGCCAGATCGCCGATATATCGGTATCGGACACAAACCGATACGCCGATACCATTAAGTATCGGATTTCGGGTTTTTTCCAAATATCGCCGATATAGTTTCGGACCGATATATCGGCCTTTTTTGAAAAAAAAAAAAAATTTTCAAAATTTTTTTTTTTTTTTTGGGAAAAAAAAACTTTCATGTTTGTTTTCTATCCTAATATGTATATTTTGAAATCTATTCTTTGTTTAAATTAGTATAACTCATTTTAGATGTTAGATTGTGAAAATATAGGGTAAAAACTAGTTTTTGACGACCGATATTTCGTCTCTTAGGCTGACCGATATTTTACCGATATCCGATACGACATTCCATGGTCCTTGTCGTCCGTAGTTGTGTCCGCTGAATTGTCTTTGTCTGTGAAAATTTGACACGGATCAGCCCAAAGGACTCGGCCAACCGTTTGTCCTGTGTCCTGTTATCTTGTAAGGGTGAGCAATGTTCTCTTGGGTGGGATTTGATTTCATCTACATCCTCGGTCATCGTAAGTTCACCAAGCAAACATGGGTGAACTAATGGTTATGGACTTATATTGAATTTTTGTAACTCACTATAGCTTTTCGTGCTTTGCATATTTTGGATCTTGTATTTTAGGCGCTCTCAGATAGTTTTATTGTGGTTTCAGTAAGTTGTATGGTTTCTAGGACAAGAGGCTGTGTACCTAGACAGCCATGCCCCCCAGATAAAACAAGACGCCAACAAACAAAGTCAACCATTTTTTTCAGTAATTGAAAGTGAAACAAATTGTTAGTGATTAAAGTCAACCATTTTTTTTCATTAATTGAAAGTCTGATTACACGGGTATTTATAGAGTCGAGAGTCCAGACAGGACTAATATAACTGACTTCTAACCGACATAGCCTAAGGCAGCTGTGACGAAATTCAGCAAAGAATTTTGAACAAATCCGAAATGAAATTGTATTGATATTTTCAAACAGCTATAGTTCTAGCTTGAATCCACAAACTAGGCTTCGAATCCACGAAGACTGATTACAAACTGAATCCACAGTTCTCAAATGAAAAAAAAAATGAAAACAGAGCCTCTGTTTCTGAAGAACCAGAGATCCAGAATTTTAGGAGAATTCAGATCACCACCGACCCAAAGAAAATGAAGAAAAAACCTATTTATAGTTTTTACATGCCGTTCAAATTCAAACGGTAACTTCAGGCGGGAATGGATGAATATTGACTAAATTGCCCCCGAGAGATTTCAAATGTTGCAGACTACTGTAGCTGGCTGTAGTTGCATCAATTCTCTCCGTCTGAAGAACAAACTCGTCCTCGAGTTGAAGAAGACATATCAGGTGCATGATAAGCAAAAATATCAGCCACATTGAATGTCTTAGAAATAGTAAAATGAGGGGGAAGATCCACAATGTAAGCATTATCACCTAATTTCTTTAGAATCTTGAAAGGACCATACTTCTTAGGATTAAGCTTGCTAAATTGTTCAGCTGGTAAACGCTCCTTACGCAAATGAACCATAACTAAATCGCCTTCGGCAAAGATCTGCTCACGGCGAAATTGGTCAGCATAACATTTATAACGAGAAGTAGCGTCCAGTAAATGTTGTCGAACTTCTTGATTCAGGGCCTGTCGTTGAGTCAAGGTATTAAAAGCAGAAACATTATCACCAGAGGTTTTAGGCAGTAAAGGAAGATCTACAGGAAAACGTGGAATCCAGCCATAAACAATTGCGAAAGGAGATCGACCCGTTGATCGGTTAACAGAAGAATTGAATGCAAATTCTGCTTGAGATAGGCATTGATCCCACTGCTTTGGATGATTACCCGAGAGACAACGTAATAAACTGCCCAAAGAACGGTTAATAACCTCAGTTTGGCCATCCGTCTGAGGATGGCAAGTGGAACTAAACTGGAGTTTGGTATCAAGACGACGCCACAGGGTTTTCCAGAATTGACTCAAAAAACGACTATCTCGATCAGATGTTATAGAACGAGGCACCCCGAAATGGCGAACAATGGAGTCGAAGAAAAGATCTGCTATGCGAGTTGCATCTACAGTTTTCTTACAAGCAGAGAATTTTGCCATTTTTGAAAATCTGTCGACAACCACATAAATGGAATCAAATCCCTTCTTTGTTCTAGGTAGACCAAGGATGAAATCCATGGATAAATCCTCCCAAGGAGCTTGCGGAATCGGAAGAGGAGAGTATAAACCTGTATTTTGAACATGACCTTTGGACTGTTGACACACATAGCACTGCTGAACAAACCGGCGAACATCTCTTCTAACAGAAGGCCAAAAGAATCGATCACGAAGCAAATGCAATGTTTTATCTTGGCCAAAATGTCCAGCCAGTCCTCCTTGGTGAAGGTCAGAAATAATCTGCTGACGAAGTGAACTATCTGGAATACATAGCTGATTGCCTTTGTAAAGATAGCCATCATTCAACAAATAATCCTCAAATCGATTATTCTGGATAATACAGTTTTGCCAAATTGTACTGAAATCAGAATCAGAAGAATATAAGTCACGAAGGCATTCAAATCCAAACACTTGAAGTTTGAATGTTTGCAACAGAGTTACTTTGCGACTTAGAGCATCAGCTACACGATTGAGATGACCTGATTTATGACGAATAACAAAAGAATAATCTTGTAATTCAGCAACCCATTTAGCATACATGCGATCAAGCTTAGACTGGCTATTTAAATAGCGCAAGGACTGATGATCTGTATGAACTATGAATTCATTATGTACCAAATAGTGACGCCAATGTTTGATAGCCTGGACGAGAGCAAAAAGTTCAAGTTTATAGGTATGCCATTTCTGTCTAGCAGAGTTAAGTTTCTCACTGAAAAATGCAATCGGGCGACCATTTTGGCTCAAAACAGCACCAATACCAACATTCGAAGCATCACATTCAATCTCAAATACCTTGTTAAAATCTGGCAGAGCCAAAATAGGAGCAGTAACAAGGCAATTTTTAATCAGTTCAAAACTAGTAGTAGCAGCAGGATTCCAGGAGAACTGATTTTTTTTAAGGCAGTCAGTCATAGGAGCAGTAATAGTACTGAAATCACGAACAAATCGTCGATAAAAAGAAGCCAAACCTAAGAAACTTCGCAATTGTGTAACTGACTGAGGTAAAGGCCAATCCCGAATAGCAGCTACTTTTGATTCATCCACATGGATTCCAGAAGAACTGACGACATATCCAAGGAATACCAATTTAGAAGTAAGGAAACAACACTTTTTAAAATTGAGGAAAAGACTGTTTAATTGAAGCACTTCAAAAACTGATCGCAGATGGAGGAAATGCTCCTCTTCTTCCTTGCTGTAAATCAGTATATCATCGAAATAGACGACCACATATTTGCCTAAAAAAGGTTTAAGAACTTGTGTCATAAGACGCATGAAAGTGCTCGGAGCATTCGATAAACCAAACGGCATCACAAGCCATTCGTATAAACCATCTTTAGTCTTGAAAGCCGTTTTCCATTCGTCCCCGGGACGTATACGAATCTGATGGTACCCACTCTTTAAATCCAGTTTAGAAAAGATTTTAGATCCATGAAGCTGATCCAACATATCCTCCAATCTTGGAATTGGGAAACGGTACTTGACAGTAATTTTATTCACAGCTCGGCTATCAACACACATACGCCAGCTACCGTCTTTTTTTGGCACAAGGAGGGATGGTACAGCGCATGGACTTAAACTCTCACGAATTAATCCCTTTTGTAATAATTCATCAATTTGCTCCTGGAGAATGGCATGCTCCTTTGGATTCATCCGATAGTGGGGTAGATTTGGAAGAGAAGAACCAACTTGAAAATCAATGCAATGCTGAATGTTACGCATAGGTGGAAGAGAATCTGGGAGTTCTTCGGCCATAATACTCTGAAATTCCTCCAAAAGTTGTTGCAGCTGAATGGAAGAAATAGTATTTGGATAATAAGAAGCCAAATCTGTCATTAAAGTGACAAGAACATATACTGATGAAGCTTGTTTAACATCCTTTCGAATATTCTGCACAAACATTACAGGCTTCAAATCTTGTCTTTTTTGTTTCCGAGAGAAACGAGAATTTTCGCCAAGTTTAACAACAGAAGAATTCATTGCAGGAAAATTGTCAGAGCATGATGGAGTAGAACTATTAACAGAAGAATGAGAATCAGAAAGAGTACTTTGTGCCATATCAATTGGCTGTGATACTGATTTACTCTCAGACTGTGCAGAAGACTTTAAGTGTTTAGCAGTACTCATAGGATGAAGAACTATCCGTATACCTTGATGATTGAATGAATATGTATTATTCCTGCCATCATGAATTGAACCAACATCATACTGCCATGGACGTCCAAGAAGAATTTGGCATGCAGTCATATCCAAAACATCACAAACAAGAGTGGTTTTATAATGTTTTCCAATGGAAAATGGAACATGACACTGATCTGTAATTTTAACCTCACCAACATCTTTCACCCAACCAATAGAATAAGGCTGTGGGTGTTTAGTAGTTGGCAATTTCAGTTTTGTCACCATATCACGAGCAATGATATTTTCGCAACTCCCACCATCAATTATCACATTGCAGACCCTGTTGTTAACAGTTCCTTGAGTCAAAAATAGGCTATGTCTTTGAGCAGATAATTCAGACTTAGCAGAATACATGAGGTTCCTAATAACCAAAACAAAAGACTGGTCCTCCCAACTAACACCTTCATCTCCCAGAACTTCTTCAATTTCACCCTCTGGAATAACAGTCTCTGAATTTTCACTTTCCTCATGACCATGAACTGTCACCATTGCAGTAGTTTGTGGTTGCTTTCTTCGGAGAGGGCAATCAGATGAAATATGACCAGGTTGCCGACACTTGTAACATATAGTAGTAGCTGGATATGCATAAGGATTTGGCTCAGAATTAGAGACTTGAGAGGACTTCTTTTGGATAGGTTTACTAGCTGCTGTTTGAACATTATTCACAGAGGCTACATCTTGCACTATTGTTTTCACACGATTGCTAGAAAAATCAAGATTTTGTCGTTGATTAATCCAATTACGTCCATGATTCTGTCCCAAAATAAATTCATGACGAAGAGCAGCCTGAATTGCTTCTGTCAAAGTTCTGAGTGGCTGACTAGCCAATTTTTCCTGTAAAAGAGGCTTCAAACCACCAGTGAATCTGGTTGTTACCTGTCCTTCAGTTTCATTCAGATTGTTCCGAGCTCGCAGTTTTTGAAACTCTGATGTATACTCAGAAACAGTTTTATTTCCTTGCCTGCAAGCTTGAAACTGCTTATACAACACTTGTTCAAAATCTACAGGAAGAAATCTATCACGCATCAAATTTTTCATCCTAATCCAGGATTTAATAGGATGTCGTCCCTGATTTATTCGATCTTGTTGAACCTGACTCCACCAAGCAGAAGCTCCACCCCTCAGTTTACAGGATATTAATCTTACTTTCATATCTTCAGGAACTTCCATACATTCAAAATAATTCTCAATTTCAAACATCCAATCCAGAAATTCCTCTATATCCATCTGACCATTATAAACTGGTAATGTCAATTTAGGAAGAAATCGGTAGGGTTCTCGATCCATACCTCGTTGAAATTCTCGATTTCCTGCTGGATCCACTCGTACCCGTTCCTCCTGTTCTTCTTCACTAGAGTAATTAAGATTTTGATCAACCACAGGAACAGCTCCATGCAATGACTCTCTCTGAACAGCATTTCCTCGATTTCTCCTATTTCTGCCGTGATCCGCCATATGTGGTCTAGCATGCTCTGCAACTTGTGGTCTCAGCTGGTTCAGACTTAACTGCTGTAAAATCTGCAAAGTTTGTTGCTGTAGTTGTAGCATTTGAGCCATAAACTGCTCCATCCTCGATTCTTCACCAGGACCTTGGTTTGCCATGAAAGGAACTCCAGAACCTCGCTCCGATACCAAATTGACGAAATTCAGCAAAGAATTTTGAACAAATCCGAAATGAAATTGTATTGATATTTTCAAACAGCTATAGTTCTAGCTTGAATCCACAAACTAGGCTTCGAATCCACGAAGACTGATTACAAACTGAATCCACAGTTCTCAAATGAAAAAAAAAATGAAAACAGAGCCTCTGTTTCTGAAGAACCAGAGATCCAGAATTTTAGGAGAATTCAGATCACCACCGACCCAAAGAAAATGAAGAAAAAACCTATTTATAGTTTTTACATGCCGTTCAAATTCAAACGGTAACTTCAGGCGGGAATGGATGAATATTGACTAAATTGCCCCCGAGAGATTTCAAATGTTGCAGACTACTGTAGCTGGCTGTAGTTGCATCAAGCTGCCACTTCTATAAATATTCTAACATTTCCCCTCAATCTCAGGGAGGTTCAACCACCATGAGATTGTCTTTAAGAAAATGAAATCTCTGAGTAGACACAGCTTTAGTAAAACATCAGCAATTTGATTGGACAGGAAGTTCCCCAGCCAAGTCTCTTTCCAAAGTGTAGTGATGGTCGATTTCAATGTGTTTAGTCATCGCGTGGAAGGCAGGATTGGCTGTTAATGCAATTGCATAAGTATTATCACACCAACCATAGAATTGGAACGTTAGAAACTGGAAAATGAAGAGCTTTGAGTATCATCTGCACCCACGCAATCTCTGTAGCAGCAAAAGCAAGAGCTCGATACACTACCTCTGTAGAAGAACGAGCTACATTAGCAGCAAAAGCAAGAGCTAATACTCTATTACAATCCCTTAAATCATGAAGAGGGGAGTGTTGAGGGAGGAGAAGTGCTAGATGGGAGGGGTGGGAGGAGGAGACGAGTTGGAGCTCAGCTAGGAGGGATTGAGGGAGAAGGGGAAGGTTGTAAGAGTATTAACTCGAAATTGGTCAAGTGTCACCCGCAGCTACAGAAGTTAAACTTCTCTAATCGTTTAGTTAGCCTAGTCTGATTAGAGGTGTCTTTTGAATATTGTACACGTAAGCCTTAAAGCGGTTCATGCTGTCCTGTAATAACTATACAATTTCTCTTCTATAAATAGACAATTAGTCTCAAGCTCTATTTTGAGCCGAGATTATTCTCCTAAAAGTTCTGTCATGGTATCCTTGAGCTAGGGCATGGCTCTCTGCTCTCTCACGATCAGATTTGGCATCATGTTACTGCTTCCGCTATTGCTGTGGCTTTCAGCATCCGATCCAAGGGTTTTTTTTGCTGCCGATTCCAGCTTCTTCTCAGCTCATTGCTTCTCTTCTTCCTCTTTCCGGTGTTTTATCTAAGGCTTTTCTGCTTCTATGATCTTTGATATGACAAGTATGACAACCAAATCAGGTTTGCCTTATCTCTCCCGAAGCTCAATGTCCTTCTGACAAATGTTCATCATCTCATTACAATCAAGTTAGATTCCTCCAATTCTTCCGTGGATCAGTTGCATAATCTACTTAATTCCCTTGGATTATTGAAGTATGTTCTTCCGGACACTGAAACACCGTCTCCGACGGTTGTTGATGAATCTGGTATTCATGTTGCTAATCCTAATTTTCAAAAGTGCAATACCTCTGATGCTCATCTCTTGAATTGTCTTCATGTTGCAATTTCCCCTCTGTTCTTAGTTATGTCATTGGTATTCATACCAGCTCGGCTTGCTGGATTGCTTTGGAAAAGCAGTTTATGTCTATGACCAGAGGACATATCAATCAACTGAAAGGAGAATTAATTGCTCTTACAAAAAGAGATATGTCTATTGATGCTTATCTTTAAAACATTAAACAGTATGCTAATCGTTTAGCTACAACTTCTTCTGCTCTTGCTGAGGAGGATCTTACCCTCTATTTGATTAAGGAGTATAATTACCCTCTATTATGCCCAGTAATGTCTTCAATGGTTTGTCATCTTCTTATAATGCTTTTCGACTGCAATTAACACTAGATCTCAGCCTCTTTCCCTAGAGGAATTTCATGTAATGCTCAAAGTGGAGGAGTTAAGTCAGACAAAAACATCTAGTGCTGCTTCTATTGTCTCTTCCTCGGCAGCATTTAATTCTTATCTTGATGAATCATCTCAGTCTGCTTTCGATAGTTCAACTCATATTCAGGCCAATTTTACAAATCGAGACAACTTTGGAAGAAGCAGTGGTTAGTCTCGTGGTCGTGGCCATCATGCTCATGGTCGTGGTGGTTATTTTCAGAACAGACCACAACTTCTGCATCTACCACATCTCAGCTTGCTGCCGCTGGTCCCTGTCAAATTTTTGGCGGACAAATCGTCCAACATTAAAATGCTATTTTCGGCTTGATCTCTCTCATCAACCGAGCAATAAGACCTTGAAGACTAATAGATCGCGCAATAATTTTTGCAACCAGCCAGACTTACTGGCCACTCCAACTGCTCCATCTACTTCCAACTGGATTGTTGATACTGGCGCGTCTCATCATGTGACAACTGATCTTGGCAATCTTCAAAATTATCAGCAGTATGAAGGTAATGATCAAATCCTTGTAGGCATTGGTCAAACTCTTCCCATTCAACATGTTGGCACTGGTCTCTTATCCACTCCTTCTCACAATTTTTCTCTTCATAATCTTCTTCATATTCCTAAGTTTTCATCCAATTTAATGTCAGTTCACTATTTTGCAACTGATAATCACTGCAATCTGATTTTTAATTCTGATGGTTTTCTCATTCAGGACTGTCGTACTCATCAAATTCTTTTTCAGGGGCCCGGTAAAAATGGTCTTTATCCTATCTCTAGCACACCTCAACCATCTACATTTCTTGTTGCGTTTACAGTTTCTCTTCTTCATCAAAGGCTTGATCATCCTTCATCAGTTAAATTTTAGCATCTATCTTCTCAGTTTGGCTGCTCTCACAAGAACATTGTTCAACACAAATGTCAAGTTTTTTTTTCAATGTAAAAGTCACAAATTGAAATTTGAACCTTCTACTTGCATTGTATCTCATCCTTTTGAGCTTATTCGTAGCAACGATTGGGGACCTTCTCTTGTAGAATCCTCAGATGGTTTTTGCTATTATGTACTTTCTGTAGATGATTATACTCGTTTCTCATGGTTTTTCCCTTTGAAAACAAAATCTCAAGTGTTTGATCATTTTGTTCACTTTATGAATCTTCTTGAAACTCAGTTTGATGCCAAAATTAAATGTTTTAGATCAAGATAATGGTGGGGAGTATGTGAATACAAAATTTCGTGATTTATTTTCAGCTTGTGGTATTATTTATCAGTTCACATATCCTCATACTCCACAACAAAATGGTGTCTCTGAAACACATCTTAGAAACCGGTCTTGTGCTATTACAAAGTGCATCTCTTCCTTTTCAGTTTTGGGCTGATTTTTTTGCTATAGCTAACTTTCTTATTAATCGGTTACCAAGTGTAGTCTTAGCTGGCAAAACACCTTTTGAAGCCTTATATAATTGTCTTCTTGATTATTCTTTGTTGTGCCTGCTATCCCTGACTGAAACCATATAATTCCCAAAAACTTGAACCTTCTTCTCGTCTATGAGCTTTCATTGGTTATACAGCTCATTCAAAAGGCTTTCGCTGCTATGATCCTACCTCTAAAAAGATTTTTCTCAGTCGCCATGTTTGTTTTGATAAACATCATTTTCCATTTACCACCTTATCTTCTCCATCTCCATATCTGACTGTTCCGTCTCTTTTTTCACTTACATGTCATACTCTTACTGCTTCTAATAGTTCTTCTTTCATCACTCCATCATCTATCTCCTTACCTTCTCAAACTTCTAATAGTGTCTCTACTAGTTCTCCACCACAACCATTCTCCATTTCTAATATTTCTTCTCTCCCAACTGCTTTCCATTCTCCACACTTGTCCTTAGCTATCAACAATCCTATTTTTCCTTCTCAATATATTCATCCAATGACCACTTGCCTAAAGGATGGCATTACCAAACCTCGGATTCCATTATCTCTTCACACTGTTGTAGATGATTCTTTGGAGGCAGAACCTACTTGTTTTTCTCGTACTTCCAGACATGCTCACTGTAGAGAGGCTATGTCCTCATAATCTAATGCATTGATTTCTCAAGGCACTTGGGAATTAGCTTCTCCATCTTCTGCTCATAATATAGTGGGCAACAAATGGGTTTTTTGTATCAAACACAACCCCAATGAATCGGTGTCTCGTTACAAAGCCTGTTTGGTTGCTAAAGGATTTCACCAAGAAGAGGGTGTTGATTACACTGATACTTTTAGTCATGTGGTTCAGAAAAATACAATTAGGACTGTTTTGTCTATTGCTATTCAATCTTCATGGCACATTCATCAACTTGAAGTGAGTAATGGCTTTTTGCATTGATTTCTTAATGAAGAGATCTTTATGGTACACCCCCAAGGGTTTGTTAGCACTGAGTTTCCTTCTCATGTTTGCAAACTTTGCAAAGCAATCTATGGGTTAAAACAAGCTCCACGGATTTGGTTCTCTCGATTCTTTTCTTATATTGTCTCTATTGACTTTCATCCTTGCTATGCATATCTTTCCTTATTCATTCATCATCTCATAGGCATTACTATAGTCATTCTCATCTATGTTGATGATATTTTGGTTCTTGGTCCAGATTTTCATTAATTCAATAGATTATTCAACAAATTGGCACCAAATTTGCCATTAAAGATCTTGGCTCTCTTAATTATTTGTTGGGACTCGAAATTCAATCAACTTCAGCTGGTCTTCATCTTAACATAAATATGCTATTGATCTTCTTCACCGATCTGGAATAGAATCTTGTAAACCATGTGCAACACCTATTGCAGCTCCTCGGAAAACTTCATCTTCCTCTGCTCTGTTTTCCAATCCCACATTCTATCGTCAAATTGTTGGGGCATTGCCGTACATCACTTTTACTGGACCAGATTTGAGTTTTGTAGTAAATTTTGCTTGCCAAAAAATGCACTCATCGATTGAGGATGATTTCCAAGCTGATAAGCGCATCACACGTTATCTTCAGGGAACATTACATCTTGGTTTATAGTTTGTTCCTAGTCCTTTTGTTGTTACAACTTTTAGTGTTGTAGATTGGGCTAGGAGTACTATTGATCGCATATCAACTATAGGCAGGCACATGCATCTTTTTAGGCTCAAATCCAATCATTTAGACTGCTAAAAAGCAACACACAGTTGCCCATTCTTAACAGAAGCCGAGTATTGTGTTTTTTCTCAAGTGGATACTGAAGTTAGTTGGGTTATTATGCTTCTTCGAGAATTACATGTGCTTCTTTCTTCAATTCCTCGCATTCTTTGTGACAATGTCTATGCCATATCACTTTCCTACAACCCTGTTTTTCATTCCCGGACAAAACACATTGAAGTTGAATATCATTATGTTCATGAGAAAATTCAAGCTAAAGAGGTAGTAATTCATCATGTGGCTTCTTAAGATCAACTGGCAGATTCATTATTCAGTAAACCACTCTCTTCTCCTCGTCTAAAATTTTTGCTCTCCAAGTTCATGTTGAGGGAACATGCCCTTGCGGGAGGGTGTAAGAGTATTAACTCGAAATTGGTCAAGTCTGACCCGTAGCTACAAATGTCAAACTTCTCTAATGGTTAAGTTAGTTAGCCTAGTCAGATTAGAGGTATCTTTTGAATATTGTTCACGTTAGCCTTAAAGGCGGTTCATGTTGTATTGTAATAACTGTACAGTTTCTCTTCTATAAATAGACAATCAGTCTCAAGCTCTAGTTTGAGCTGAGATTATTCTCCTAAAAGTTCTGTCAAAGGTGAGGTGGAGGCTTGGGGCTATGAGGTTGTGGACGGGGCGTCTATTTCTGTGGCAGTGACGCAAGATGGGATTGTCGAGAAGGACAATTCAAAGGTGGCGGCGGCGGGATAACCCCGCCTAGAGCAATGGAGGCCTTGGCATGGAACTGTCAGGGGTTAGGGTCACCCTGGGCAATTAGGTGCCTGTACAACCTCATCCAAAAGAGAAGACCCAACTTCTTGTTCTTGTCTGAAACCAGGATGGGATGGAAAGGATAAAGTTGAAGCTGGGCTTCAAGCATGTAATTGTGTGGTCGAATGAAGGAAGGGAAAGTGGCATAACCATGGTTTGGAGGTAAGACTATGAAGCGGAGTTGCAGAGTATTTCAAATAATCATATTGATCTTCAGGTGAGGGAGGCTCATCAGGAGTAGTGGTTAATTGATGGAAGACTTGGCCCTTGCTTCGGCAGCTCAATGGTAGGTCTCTTCTACCTTGGATTATTTTGGTGATTTCAATGAGATTTTGTGGAGTCATAGATAATGTGGGGGGATCTTGGAGGCCAAAGTGGCAAATTAGAAACTTCAAAGATGCCCTTGCTAACTATGAGTTGGAGGATCTGGCATTTTTGGGACCAAAATTTGCTTGGGCTAGACACCAGGAAGGGATCTTAATTTGGGCTTCTCAAGACATGGCGATGGTGAATGCCGGTTGGAGGGATGTTTTTACTTTTCACAGGGTGGAGCATCTGCCCCCACACCGCATCTGATCACAATCCAGTGTAGTTGACGGCAAAGAGCACCCTTGCTGATTAGAGAAGGGGAAGGCATAGATAGGGACGGTCCCTGATGACCCTGTTCGTACGTGTCTGACTTGTCCATGGTCGTGTTCGAGCCATATAAATCTATTTTTTAAAGTCGGACACGAACGCAAACACTGGCCCTCGGACAACTGTTTGTTTGAGGTCCAACACTTTGTAGTATAAGTGCCTCCTAGCCTACCTCTATATTGGCATTCAAAATGTTAACTTGGGTAATTACAAAGCAAAAAAAGGCTAATTATATCATTATTATAATGACGTGTATTTTTCGTTCTTTTCACATACTTATGTACTGTTCACTCAGCGACATGAGAGATTGGTAAAAAAATTTCTTCGGCATATTTACCTTTTACCTTTAGGCCTTCATGTGAGAACTAAATGACATGCAACAAGTTTCCCATATTTAGGATTTTTGAAAAGTGGCTTGAGTTGTGGCTTCTCAAGTAGTGTTAGGGAATTCATAATTAATATTATTAGTGTCTATGCATCTCAAGTAGGATTAGGAGAGAACCTTAAGAAATAATTTCAGGAGGAAATAAACTTAGTAATGTAAGGGAAACATAACGACGAAAATGTTATTATAGAGGGTGAAATATAAACTAGAATTATGGAGGAGGCTCTAGAATCAAAATGTTTTAAAATCAGTAGAACTAAGACTGAGTACATGAAATTTAATTTTAAAGAAAGTAGAATCTTAGTTGAAATAAATAGGTAAGAAGTGTCAAAGTCTGATTAATTCTGTTACTTAGGACCTATTATTCAAAAAGAAGGGAATATTGATAGTGGTGTGGTGTATATAATAAATTCTGGATGGGTAAAGTGGAGGGCAGCCTCGGGAGTTTTGTGTAATAGACGTTTTTCAAAAAAGATTAAAGTCAAGTTCTATAGGATAGCCATTAGGCCTGCAATGGAGCGGAGTGTTGGGCATCAAAGAAAACTCATATAGATACGTTGAATATAACCGAAATGAGAATGCTAAGGTGGATGTGTAGGAGAGATTGGATTAAAGATTAATATATTCGTGAGAGTTTAGGGGTAGCACATTTAGGGAAGAAGCTGAGGGAATATAGGTTGCATTGGTATGGAATATGCGGAGAAGATTAATAGATGCTCATATGAGAAGATTTGAAGGGATGCATTTAAATGATGCCAAAAGAGTGAGAGGGTACCTAAGAGAACTTGGATAGAATTAATAAAAAAATATGACTTTGTTATCTCTTAAAAAAGAGTTGGCACACAATAAGCCTCAATGGAAGCATAAGAACAATGTCGTCAACCTCAAATATTAGGAAAATGCGTTACTTGATTATAATTATGATTGTGGCTTATGCCTGTGTCCCTGTCCGTCGCCACGGGATAACCTAATGCTGACACGGCTAAATTGGTCGCGGACAAGCATTGATGGGCACGAACATGGACACCCCATGTCCGAGGTCCGTCCATCAGAAGACCATCCCTAGGCATAGACGTCCCAGAGCGGATGGAAGTAGTGCTGAGATTGATAGAGAGAAAGGTGACGCCTGAGTTGAATGACAATCTCCATAACCCGATCACTAATGAGAAGATCCACATGGCTATTTTTGCTATGTACCCCTTGGGCATGATGGTATGCCCCCTCTGTTCTACCCTACCAGAAGTTCTGGGATCTAGTGGGTCCTAAGGTTTCTATGGTAGTGAGGAAGTTGGGAGGAGATGTCAACTCTAGAAGAGATCAACCACGTTTTTATTGTTTTGATTTCGGAAGGTCAGGGGCCTACCAAGACATCCGAGTATAGACTAATCGATATCTGGAATGTGCTTTATAAAATCATTGCTCAGACGTTGGCCAATAAGTTGAAGACTATTTTCCCTCTTTTTATTTATGAGTGCCAGAGTGCATTCTTCCCGGGGAGGCTGATTATGTGCAACCTACTGATTGCTTTCGAAATGCTTCATACGATGAGGACGAGATACAAGGCAAGGTTGGTAGGATGGCAATGAAGCTCGACGGATAATGACGCGTCTTGGTTTTGATCATGGATGGGGAGTATGGTGATGGCCTGTGTGAAGTCTGTGCACTATGAGATCCTCATCAACAGCCAGCCGACGGGCCAAAGGTCTATCTACCTATTCAGCCTGTGGCATCGGGCAGGGAGATCCCCTATCTCCCTACCAATTCACCCTGTGTGCCAAAGGTCTATCTACCTTAATTAAGCAGGCTGAGCGGCGCAAGCTGATTGAAGGAGTGTGTGCCGCGAGAAGAGGCCCGAGGGTGACGCATTTATTTTACTCTTTTGGCACGCTCAAACAACATTAGTTGTAATGTTGCCGGTCCGATATTAATTTTAATCAACGTATCAGGAAATTGCCACTTGTTAGAGGTCTTTATTAGTTGTCAAGCAGAGGCATTAGCCTCACTTAATTTCTTTTGTATCAAAACGTTTCTCTCATGGACTTGCTGACTAATTCGTTTTCATACAGCTGGTGGGCAATACATCTTGGCAGCGCTTTTCTTTCCTATTCTTTGAGTAAGGAGGAGCTTAAGAAGCATCATGGACTTGGGACTCTTTGAACCTGTAATTACTAAGTCAATTGAGCTGATTGATGAAGAAGTGCGTTTCCTAGTTGGAGTGGAGAGTAGTATGCAACTGCTTCGTGATGACCTCTCAATGATCAAACCTTTCCTCCAGGAAGTTGAGGGAAAGCAGAAAGGTAGGAAAGTGGAGAAAGAATTTTTCAAACTGGTTCAAGATGTAGCATATGAATCAGAGGATCTGATTGAGACATACATTTTTAAGGTTGTGCAACAACGAAGAACTTGTGTTGTCGGAAATTGGATTTTATGCTGTAGGCAACTGCCAAAAGTGCATTTAGTTGGGACAGAAATTCAACGTATCCGGGAAAGGCTCAAAGAAATTTTAGATAAGAGAGAAATTTTGAAACTTGAAGACAGCAACAAAAGTGAAGCCTCTTCCTCAAACCAAAGCCCCTTCCATGCCGAAAGCAGAGAACCATCCATGGAAGACGAAATAGGTCTAGTGGGAATGGAAAATGAAGCTCAATCGTTGGTGGATCAGCTCATTACAGGTGATGCAAACAACTCCATTGTTTCCTTAATAGGTATGGGCGGAATAGGTAAGACAACCCTCGCTAGGAGAATCTACAATTCTGATTTAGTGAGGAATCATTTTCATCATCGCTCATGGGTTACTGTCTCTAAACCATTTATTCTATCAAGAGAACTCTTAGTGAATATTATGGCAGATGTCAATTGTATAAATAAACAAGACGAAGAAGAAATGAAAAAGATAGGGGTGATGACGAAACAAGAGTTGGGAGAAAAACTCTCTGGCTACCTTAGGTGTAAGAGATACTTGGTCGTACTTGATGATGTATGGACCACACAAGATTGGGATTCGTTAAAACACATATTTCCAGTTGTAGACAACAAAGGTGCAGTAATGCTTACCTCTCGAAAAAAAGATGTAGGTCAGTATGCAAATCCTCGAAGGCCTCCTTGTGAAATACGGGTCCTTAATGAAGAAGAGGCTTGGGAACTGTTTTGCAAGAAAGTTCTCGACTGTCCTTCAGATTTAGAGGACTTGGGGAAGAAAATTGTGCGGAAATGTGGTGGCTTACCTTTGGCGGTGGCTGTGTTAGGAGGAATTTTGAGGGGAAGAGAGAAGAATTTAAATGAATGGGAAGCTCTTTTGAAAAGCATGAAATGGGAGCTTTCAGAAGGTGAATCTAATATAAGAGAAATATTAGCGTTGAGCTACAGTGATCTTCCTTACTACTTAAAACCATGCTTTCTCTACTTGAGTGCTTTTCCAGAGGATTTTGTGATTTCTGCAACTAAATTGATATTGCTATGGGTAGCGGAGGGGTTCATTGAAAAAAGACAAGATTTAACAAAAGAAGAAACTGGACAGGAGTACTTGAAGGAGCTTGTTCGCAGAAGCTTGGTTCAAATTAAGACACGGAAGTATGATGGTAGGATTAACTCATGCCACATCCATGATCTTCTACATGATTTTTGCATCTCAGAAGGCCAACAAGTCAACTTTGTCCATGTTTGGCAGGGGCAGGGACATGATGAAGTCACTGCAATGAGCGGTATATCAGCACGTAGGCAGTCTATAATTCAGAATGCATCGATTAATAGCTATGTTTCTCAAGCCGGTTCATTAGAATGCCTCCGTACTTTCTTGACTTTTGCCGGTACTGATGACTATGATGACTTAGGAAAGACGGAGTGCAAACATTTATTTAGAGGGTTTAGGTTGCTGAGGGTGATTGATCTCGTGGGTGTAGGCATCTCCCGTTTACCAAAGGAATTTGGGGGCTTAATTCATCTAAGGTACTTGGGGTTGAAAGATACTAAGTTAGAAGTTTTTCCATCCTCTTTGAGACATCTTAGCAATTTGGAAACCTTGGATGTTGCGCGATGTGGTGTTAGCCAAATCCCTGATTTTGTCCTCAAATTGCCTCGACTCGGACATTTAATGATGACGTGGGAGGAGAGCATTAGTCTTCGCGGGGTCCCTCTCCCTGGATCGAATAGCCTCCAGACTCTAAGAGCGAGGGCTTTGGTCGTGGATGAAAGTTTTGGCAATCTAATTCATCTGAAAAAACTTTCCCTTTCGGGCAATTTTGACCCACGTCAAGCTAAAATGAAGCACCTCCGGTCGTTGGAGCTGTTCTGTGAATCAGGGCGGACACTTGAACCCTCGTCGATGCATCTTGCGGGGAAGGAGTCCCTCACGAAATTAGTATTGGTTGGGGAGTTGGATAAACTACCTAGTCGTCATGATTTCCCTCCACAACTCACCAAGCTAATATTGAGGTGGTCTTATTTAAGAAGCGACCCATTTGAAGAGCTACAGCACCTGCCCAACCTTCGGATACTGGAATTGCAAAATGGTGCCTTCGTGGGAAGTAGACTTGTCAGCTCTGGTGGAGGTTTCCCAAGACTTGAGTCCTTAGCACTTGGGATGTTGGATGAATTAGAAGAATGGGAGGTGGAAGAAGGAGCATTTCCACGGTTGAGCCACATTCGAATTAAATATTGTCGGAGACTAGGCATGCTTCCAGAAGGGTTCCGGCACATCACAACTCTCAACAAATTAGAGCTGGTAGGGATGACGGAGGAATTTAATGCACGGGTGAAAGAAGCTGAGGGAGAGGATTACTACAAGATCAAGCATGTCAAATCTCTACTTGTTCTTAACCGTGAATAACTGACATCGCCGCGCCGCTCTTGCAGGTACTCTCTCTCTAAGTCGTCGCCTTCCCCGGCGAGTCACACCCTCCATCCGTTCCATATTGATAGTCATATTTGGTTGTTAGTAAAACCAAATGGGACTATTAATATGGAACGGGGGAGTATTCAAACTCCAAACTTTTCAATTTGTGTTGTTTTGCTGTCCAAATTTGTCTACCCGAGCATCTATTTGGGGAAATTTGGTTTTTAGGCCTCTCTGCTTTGTGCTCGACGGCTTTGGTGGCGAAAAGGAAGACGTGTTGAGGCTTATAGCCTCCCTTTTTATATTGCAGTGAACTCAATTCCATGTTTTTTCTTCCTGATGTTGCCTTCAAATTTCTGTAAAGGATGAGCGTAGTTATCGACGTCCTCTTGGCTCGCCATGACCCTACCAGGCTGAATCGCCTGCTTCTCCAAATCCGCCTACTGTAATTTCACTTTTTATTTTATTTATACAAACTTTAATCTCACTTGTTTTAGTTTAAAAAAATTCTTGCTTTGAGTAGACTAGGCATAACTTAGTATTTTATGTTCTTCGATGCTGATGTCCATTCTTGTGAACATATTGATTATGGTCTTGAAAAATAACAATTAACTGAATATCAACAGTTATGTCATTGAAGGATTTGATTTTGCCATGTCTTAAATATACTTCTAATATGTAATCTGGGATATCTCGATGGAGAAATTGGTTTTCTGATTATTAATGGAATGTTCTCCTGTACTTCGTGAAGATTGTTATTAACTGAGCAATTTATTGGGAGACTAGCATCTTTGCACCGTTCTTCACATTGACATACAACATGAACATGAAATTACCATAAAAAATTTCAAATTTTAGTATATCCTTTTGATATCTTTGTGTTGTAATTTCTAGTTTGTGTTCTGACCTCTCGGCCATTCTCAAAATAAATAAATAAATTTGTGTCAATTATGTCCAACTCAAGTAGTGTCACAAATTTGATACCGAAATACTACAATTTATTTTGTTACTTGACTGCTACAAGCTATATACTATCTGGACATTAACATGAAATTTTGGGTTACAGCTCCTATTTCTTAGAAGTTCCATGTTTAACTGTGTACGTTATGACCGACCTAAATATTATCAATAAAGTAACACTTAAGTACAACATAATTTGTTGTTACTTGATTGTTAAAATAGCTTGCACAGGATAGCTGTTTTGGGACTAATCTGTAGAATCATAGAAGTTGCCAAGGCTCTATTACTCTCAGATTGTCACTGCGTGGAAATGGACCAAGTATAGATCCCAATTATACCTCTAGTTGTACTTGTAGGATTAAAGGATTGATGGCTTTGAGCATCCTACCCCACTAAAATTATTTTGCTTTTCCCCCCATCTATATATTTGCTTTAAATTCTGAAACTTTTTTCTCTGTCTGAGAAGAGCTTGAAATTCTAAAGCTGAAGTACTTGTCTTGGTTGCCTCAAATATTTGATTCACATCATTATAGCATGCTCTATTGATGTGCTAATAATCGTTAAGTGACTTGTCAAAAATATTATTCTTTTCTTCATTTAGTTTTATATTAGTTTTCTATCCTAAAAATATTTGTAGATAGTTTTTTTCTTGGATTATGTAACAGAGAGCTCAATGGTGTTATTTAATTGTTATTGTGTTACAAAATGTTAAACTGGTTTAGGAAGGTTATAGTTTCAGCTTTCCTTTCCTGGAGGAGAGGCAAGCTTGGATCGAGTGGTTGGTTGAGTGAGTGTGGAGTGCAGAATGATGGTGGGAAATGGTGTTGAGATCCCAATATAGTAGGTGGTGCCGCGATTGGTGGTTTTTGTAATCTGGTTCTTTCATGGTACCACAATTTGACCTGATGCCTATCATTGTAATTTGGCTTTGTTATCTTAGTGGTAACATTAAGAGGATACGAACAAAGAACTTGAGCATGCTATTGTCACACATTAGATTTCGCTGATTTATCTATGTCCTTATTTACTGTTAAAGCCTTGACCACTCCTTTCTTTTTCACGTTTTAAGACAATGCCTACATTCTTTGGCATGGTTGTCTGTATTTTGAATAATAACAATATCTAGGTAGTCGTGCAAGATTTAGATATGGATGTACAAAATATTGGGTTGGGCTAGTGTTTTAATCGAGTTATTTGTTGTGCTATAGTCTATAATGTTGTTGGCCGAGGGTGGGAGATTTAGCTTTAGACGGTCAGCCGAGAAAGGATGCAATGATTCTATGGGATGCTATGGTCAAGATGAGTGGATGACTACTATGACACTTGGAAGACAGGTTTACATTATTCTCAGTTATTATGAATGCTTATTGTATGGAAGCTGTAGACAATAGCCTCCGAATACCTCTTGTTCTGTTTGCTTATTTAGTTTGAGATATTGTGTAGCACCAGTTGTATATATGAAATGTTATGTCTCTTTTTCCAATTTGTTTGAGAGGCCAGAGTCGATATGCATATTATTATGTGGTGCATGAAATGAAATTTCGTATTTTGCTTTGAGGGGTCCCTCTACCTGAATCGAATAGCCTCCAGACTCTAAGAGCATGTGCTTCGGCCGTGGATGAAAGTTTTGGCAATCTAATTCATCTGAAAAAACTTTCCCTTTTTGGATTTGACCCACGTCAAGCTAACTGTATTGCCAAAATGAAGCACCTCCGGTCGTTGGCGCTGTTCTGTGATTTAGGGCGGACACTTGAACCCTCGTCGATGCATCTTGCGGGGAAGGAGTCCCTCACGAAATTAGTATTGGATGGGAGGTCGGATAAAGTACCTAGTCGTCATGATTTCCCTCCACAACTCACCAAGCTAATATTGAGGTGGTCTTATTTAAGAAGCGACCCATTTGAAGAGCTACAGCACCTGCCCAACCTTCGGATACTGGAATTGCAAAATGGTGCCTTCGTGGGAAGTAGACTTGTCAGCTCTGGTGGAGGTTTCCCAAGACTTGAGTCCTTAGCACTTGAAAATTTACTGGTGGAAGAATGGGAGGTGGAAGAAGGAGCATTTCCAAGGTTGAGCCACATCCGAATTAATCGGTGTCATGAACTAGGCATGCTTCCAGAAGGGTTCCGGCACATCACAACTCTCAACAAATTAGAGCTGGTAGGGATGAGGGAGGAATTTAATGCACGGGTGAAAGAAGCTGAGGGAGAGGATTACTACAAGATCCAGCATGTCAAATCTCTACTTGTTCGTGAATATTGACAGCGCCGCCGCCGCTCTTGCAGGCACTCTCTCTCTCTCTCTAAGTCGTCGTCGCCTTTCCCCGGCGAGTCACACCCTCCATCCGTTCCATATTGATAGTCATATTTGGTTGTTAGTAAAACCAAATGGGACTATTAATATGGAACGGTGGAGTATTCAAACTCCAAACTTTTCAATTTGTGTTGTTTTGCTGTCCAAATTTGTCTACCCGAGCATCTATTTGGGAAAATTTGGTTTTTAGGCCTCTCTGCTTTGTGCTCGACGGCTTTGTGTTGAGGCTTATAGTTTCTGCGCTCTACATTGTCTCCCCTTTTATATTGCAGTGAACTCAATTCCATGTTTTTTCTTCCTGATGTTGCCTTCAAATTTCTGTAAAGGATGAGCGTAGTTATCGACGTCCTCTTGGCTCCCCATGACCTACCAGGCTGAATCGCCTGCTTCTCCAAATCCGCGTACTGTAATTTCACTTTTTATTTTATTTATACAAACTTTAATGTCACTCATTTTAGTTTAATTATATATTCCTTTTCAAAAATTTCTTGCTTTGAGTAGACTAGGCATAACTTAGTATTTTATGTTCTTCGATGCTGATGTCCATTCTTGTGAACATATTGATTATGGTCTTGAAAATTAACAATTAACCTAATATCAACAGTTATGTCATTAAAGGATTTGATTCTGCTGTGTCTTAAATATACTCCTAATATAAGTGGAATGTTCTCCTGTACTTCGTGAAGATTGTTATTAACTGAGCAATTTATTAGGAGACTAGTATCTTTGCACCGTTCTTCGCATTGACATTACCATAAAAAAACTTCAAATTCTAGTATATCCTTTTGATACCTTTGTGTTGTAATTTCTAGCTTGTGTTATGGCCTCTCGGTCATTCTCAAAATAAATAAATTTGTGTCAATTATGTCCAACTCATGTAGTGTCACAAAATTGATACCGAAATACTACAAATTATTTTGTTACTTGACTGCTACAAGCTATATACTATATGGACATCAACATGAAATTTTGGGTTACAACTATCCAGGTAATTAATGTCCTATTTCTTAGAAGTTCCATGTTTAACTGTGTACATTATGACTGACCTAAATATTATCAATAAAGTAACACCTAAGTACAACATAATTTGTTGTTACTTGATATTTAAAATAGCTTGCACAGGATAGCTGTTTTGGAACTAATCAGTAGGATCATAGAATGCTAGTTGCCAAGGCTCTATTACTCTCGGATTGCCACTGCGTGGAAATGGACCAAGTATAGATCCCAATTATACCTCTAGTTGTACTTGTAGGATTAAAGGATTGATGGCTTTGAGCATCCTAACCCACGAAAATTATTTTGCTTTTTCCCCCCATCTATATATTTGCTTTAAATTCTGAAACTTTTTTCTCTGTCTGAGAAGGGCTTGAAATTCTAAAGCTGAAGTACTTGTCTTGGTTGCCTCAAATATTTGATTCACAACATTATAACATGCTCTATTGATGTGCTAATAATTGTTAAGTGACTTGTCAAAAATATTAATCTTTTCTTCATTTAGTTTTACATTAGTTTTCTATCCTCAAAATATTTGTAGATAGTTTTTTTTCTTGGATTATATACCAGAGAGCTCAATGGTGTTACTTAATTGTAAATGTGTTACAAAATGTTAAACTGGTATCGGAAGGTTATAGTTTCAGCTTTCCTTTCCTGGAGGAGAGGCAAGCATGGATCGAGTGGTTCAATGAGTGAGTGTGGAGTGCAGAATGATGGTGGGAAATGGTGTTGAGATCCCAATATAGTAGGTGGTACCACAATTGGTGGTTTATGTAATCTGGTTCTTTCATGGTACCACAATTTGACCTGATGCCTATCATTGTACTTTGTCTTTGTTATCTTAGTGGTAGCATTAAGAGGATACGAACAAAGAACTTGGGCATGCTTTTGTCACATATTAGATTTCGCTGATTTATCTATGTCCTTATTTACTGTTAAAGCCTTGACCACTCCTTTCTTTTTCACGTTTTAAGACAATGCCTACATTCTTTGGCATGGTTGTCTGTATTTTGAATAATGACAATTTCTAGGGAGTAATGCAAGATTTAGATATGGATGCACAAACTATTGGGTTGGGCTAGTGTTTAAATCAAGTTATTTGTTGTGCTATAGTCTATAATGTTGCGTGTGATTGTAGGGGAATGATGCTGGAACACTGTATGGATCTGGAATATACTTTTACATGCCGAAGCAAGAAAACTTGCAAGGAAATCATTAGAGAAGCAGCAAAAGCTTTTGAACAGGAAGATTGTGACTGAGATTCTGTATTTAAAAAGTTTTACAGAGGGGAAGAGTATCATGAGGGAGATTTAGCTTTAGACCGTCAGCCGATAAAGGATGCAATGATTCTATGGGATGCTATGGTGAAGATGAGTGGATGACTACTATGGCACTTGGAAGACAGGTTTAGATTCTTCTCAGTTATTATGAATGCTTATTGTATGGAAGCTGTGGACAATAGCTTCGGAATAACTCTTGTTCTATTTGCTTATTTAGTTTGAGAAATTGAGTAGCACCAGTTGTAGATATGAAATGTTGGGTCTCTTTTTCTAATTTGTTTGAAAGGCCAGACTCGATATGCATTTTCTTATGTGGTGCATGAAATGGAATTTCGTGTTTTGCTTTGAGCTGGCTTGATGTTTGCCACAATGACTATAGGGTACTGTAGATATGGCCTACGGAAGGGACCTCTGAGAGTCTGCCTCGTCCCGGTCAGCAGTTCAAATAAGCCCAAAGCCCTTGCTGTATGATATGAAATGTACCTGCTAAAATTTTGCTTCATCACCTTTAGTGGGGATAATTAGGTGTGGTTTGATTGCGTGTGAGAAAGAGGTTTGTCACTGGGTCCTATTGAGAATCAGGCTTAAAAGGTTACTGAGATAAGTGTAAATTTGGGTTATACTCCGTAACAGATAATTTGTGCTATAAGGTGTGGAATTGAATCCTTACCTTCTGATCTTCTTTAATGGGCATTATTGAGGGGTATACTATGGGTATGCTGTGAGTTAGGGATATGGTAATCTGAATTACAACTCACAAGGCTGTGAATCTGATTAGTAAGGCGTGTTTCTCACTTCAAAAATTATATTTACAAATTTACAGCAAAGTCTTAAGAAACGATGTGTCAGAATAAACTTACATTGTATTTACAGCAAGCCCTTGTGATTACTTCTGCAAAGCCCATTGAGGAACCCACCCAATTTTTACCTATCAATGATCAGCATCCTGCATCCTGTGAACACGCAGAATTGGATATGTTCCATGTTCAGCCAGAAGGATGTAATACCAAAGAAAATTTGGTCCACAAAAATTTAAGTGGTAATGGATCATCACTGCTTCTTTCCAAGAGTAGAGAAGATTTGCTTTGGGTGAATACAATTAACTTAGTTTTGCTTCTCTTTCTAAACTTGGCTTTCTAAAAGTATGAAAGCCTGATTATTCTTTCTTTTCTCTCCATGGCAAAGGAGGTGTTACTTCTTCAAAAGGTGACAATTTTTCTACTTTCCTAATTCATTTTCATTCCCCAAAAGGAGGGGCATCTTCATCCATCTTTCCAAAAAGGTTAATCCAACGACCCACACCCTTATCCAGCTGCATATAATTAGATAAAGAAGGAATACCCCAATTCATGTGATTCTTTCTCCAAAAAACTCCCTATCCATCACCAATTGCAATTCATTATCTCCACAATCCACTTTGAGGAACACCAAACCAAGGTCATGTAGCCGCACCACCCAACACTGACATGGAGGGTTCCTTAGCTCCGAGGTGAAAAGATAGACCTTAAACTCACATTATATATGTATATAATAGTCAAAATTTCATGAGGATTACATATGTAAAAAATATAAAAATATCTTAAAGAATATTTAGGAGCCTGTTTATAATAGTCAAAATTTCATACTAAACATAAAAAATGGTTCAGGCTAGTCTTTTGAAAGATGCTTCATATGGAATCGTAAGGATGAAAAGGGTCTTATATATTTTCTTTTGCTAACTTAAAAGGTCTTATATATGGTGATGCACTGGGGATTATCAAAATGGGATCCCCATCTTCCATTGGCCGATACCAAGGCACCAACTAAGCATTGTTGGATCTCCATACCTAGAAGTTTGTTGAGCCTCCTCATCTCATCCCCTCATCCCAAAAAAAAATTACAATTCTATGTTATTTTTTGTTATTTTCAACCTATATTCATTTCATTCAGCCACCAAATGATGAATGATGACTTAAGCATCTAGAGCCTTTGACCCTTCATATGTAACCTTGAAGACCTCATCCCTTCCAGCCTCGTAGCCTTCATCCTTCATATGTAAGACTTGGGCACTCTTAGTCACAAAATTTAGTTTTTTTATTAGGATGATTTGGACTATGGCTGAATGGAGGAGTAAGATCCTTGTCGCCGACACCAAATAGTTGGAAAAATGCACTACTTGATTATGATTATGATTTAGACTATGACTAA
Source organism: Houttuynia cordata (assembly GCA_039654745.1). Taxonomy (NCBI): domain Eukaryota; kingdom Viridiplantae; phylum Streptophyta; class Magnoliopsida; order Piperales; family Saururaceae; genus Houttuynia; species Houttuynia cordata. The sequence continues at coordinate 13,448,618 of CM077511.1, read as the reverse complement.
TCTATTTTTGTTTATTTTTCATCTGTTATTTCTAGTTTTTTTTTTGTTAACTGATTATTTCCAAAAAAAAATTTGAAATGTGATTTTTCAACTTTGATTAAATGTTAGTAGAAATGCAAATGCAAGGGTAAGTGGAGGCTTGAAATGCTATGTGGCCCTTGCAGCCCAATAAATTTGACTTATTTTCAATGCAACCACAGGTTTCTTTAGACAGATGGAGTAGAAAGTACGAAATAGAAATAAACTGTCACGAATCAAAATGGTCAAACCTCATGACGATCATGATCCCCTCATGGTCCCACAACCCTATTCTCGATGGGCCCCACACATGCATATTTCCGAATATACCCCCCACTCCACACCCACTCTTAGGTACCATTTGGCAATCACTTTTGCTTTTTTAAAAAGTTGTATTTTAATAAAATCATTTTTTTATTAACGAAAAACTAAATCGTGATCCATATATTAACACCCACCCCGAAAAGTGCTTTTGTCTAAAATTACCCTTAAAGCTTGTTTAGATGTGACAGATTTAAAAAAAAAATGGTTCTTGTGACGCTTTTACCTTTAATGAGATAAAAAGAATTGAATCTTGACCTCAATATGTAATCCAAAAGCGCAGATTTTAATCATTCATCAACCGTCTATTAGAAAATCTACGACTCAAATTCTATAAACTAGAATCTTGACCTTAATATTTAATTACAATTTTGGGAGAATGCCTACGATTATATTATTTTTTGTATAAGCAAATTGTCAAGGACACAACTATTAGACATGCCTTAAACCCTTTAATATTCTACAGGTATGAATCTCCCTACTGGAGAACAATGGCAGCCAACAAATTCAAGTGGCACGGAGATACAGGAAGAAGCGCTTGGTACTAGTTTTTTTTCTTTTCATTTTGTACATTATGTAACACGACAGGAATTTGTATACACAAATGATAAGGAAAAAAATGTGTAAATATGCCGAGCATGTATGGAACTCCATTGACTGCTATTGCAGTGAATTTGCTGATGCAACAACCATCTAAGAAAACAATAATATTTGAATCTACATCGTCATCATATTAAACTTTTGTAACTTGGCTTCGTCATATGATGGTTGAACGAGAAATATTAAAAAGGCCATCTTGCACCACGATAAAATTATGTAAAAAATTGTACATGACTAAGAGCAGGATCTACCCATCCAAATGTAAAAATGGAGTAGAAAAGGGGGCCTTAAAAGAGGTAAATTGAAAATGGTTGGTCGGCAAGTATGGCCCCATCTCAACATAGGCCTCGTTCACAGCATCATACAATTCTCAGCCCATTCCACCAGCTAAAATTTCACATTTGCAGTTTTAGCATCACGATGGGACTATAGGAGCCAGACGGAAAATGCTTAAAAACATTTGATGATAAATAGTGGTTCATTCTACCAAGTGAAACCCCTCTGGAAATGTGGTTAACCGTTGAGACATTCCAATACACGGGAGCACAAATATGAAAATGGGATATAATTACATAAGCATTGTAATATACCTCTCGGGCAGAACTACCACCACCTGTTATAGCATCCCAAATGCCTGAGACAGAGGGCAACACTAAACGGCCAGATATTGCTGCAGATGAGATCTGTTGCTGCCTTTTCAATGTAGTATGGCCAAATAATTGATGAGTCGGTCTTTTATCTGCTAAGTATATCATTTTGTTGATAGAAGATTCTCTTAATGCACTAAGTATATCATTTTGTTGAACCATTGCATTCATTTTACTCAAAGATTCTGATTAACATAGAATGTTGTTACCAAAATACCATGAACCATCATTACCTAGAGCTTTATTGAATTAATAGTAAAAATTATTGCACATGGTGCAAAATTTTCACAGAGATGCAGTAGTTCATTTCTTTTTTGGATGAAAGGATGCAATAGTTTTTCAAGAGAATGCATTGCCCCTCACGTTATATACATGTACCTCATTGTATCGACATTTCATAGTTAATCTATCTGAAATGGTTCAAATGCAAGAAATTACACATCAAGTACACAATATTTAAGTAGTCTAAACAAATCTAGTTCATTCCCACATTCTACACCTAATCTACTACTTACATTCCAAAGTTTTTACTACTGCAACAGATTAAAAATCCTTCACGATTGAATGCATCATTTTGGTATGAAATTTCAATTGCTCCACTGAAAAATTGGAAGTAGTAAAACAATTTACAAATTCATACGATAGAATGCACCATTTTGATTTTGATATAAAGTGCTAAATTATGTTAAAATCATATGAATGAATTATCATTGTGATGAACTCTCACATTCATTTAATGGAATTCTTCTTACAGACAAAGACATCAAATTTTTATTTTTCTTCAATGGGTAAAGGAGACAGTTGAGCTGGAGTGATGACTCCCCTGCCAAGTTTTTTAGTCTCTTGATCTTGTTTCCAGCTAGAAAAAGACATAATGGGGCAGACAATTGGCTTCAAGGGAAAAAGATAAAGGGAGATGATGTTATAGAGACAAGGAAAGAGATAGGACTATATGTAGGACCAACCAGTTCTTGTGACAGACGGGAGCCAAAGGATATGTAATTACTTCAACTAAACTCTTGATTCCTCCAATTATTGCACCCACATATCTAGGAATTTTTAAATCCTAAAGAACATCCAAAATGCCATTATGGGCAAATTAATAAAAAGGCTATGTCCTCACATTAGGAGTCCATGCAACAGAAACATAAATGGTCGTAAAGGATAATAAGCCTTCATACATCTGGTGAACAAAGCGGAGTATATTGCCTAACATCTGACAGACACTAGCAAATGACACAGACGTTCTTATCAAAGGAGTAGAATTAAGCTTTTTAACTTAATGCACAAGACAAACCACCAACAACCACACAATACCCAAAATACAAGAACATGGTGCAGAAAATGCTTATAACTCCTGATTACCACTATGGAATATCACAAATAATAAGTGATTTCCATACCAAAATAATCAGTTAAGACATACAAGAAGTAACATATTATCCACATTCAAAACCATATAACTACACCAACGGTCCTTAATCTTACAACAAACCAAAACTAGCGCACCTTCTTTCTAGCCGATCTGGTGGTGTCGATGCTGCTGGACGAGTTGAACATCTATGAGGGCCTCAGTTTGGTGGTGATATTAGCGGTGGGAAACTGAGGTTGTTCGATCGGAGACGACGACTGTTTGTATGATTCATGTGGCTATCTGATCGGAGACGACAACAGCGACAAAGGAGCTGACGGTGGCAAAATGTGGAAATCACGGTGGGTGTTCAATCCGAGACGACGTCGGGAGAGGTATGGACTTGGAGTTACACAGCGGCCATCCCGGCGGCTTTCTGGTCTGAGACGACAACGGCAGAGGGAAGGGGAATTCATGTTCGAGAATTAAAAACCGAAAATAGGGGAGACCTATTTCGGGACACAGCAAAGAAATTCTAAAAGGCAATTCTAACACACAAAAGTCGCTTTTGTAGAAAATCTTCACACAACAAGATTTTCTAAAAAGTGGCTTTAACATCAGTTTTTAAGTAAAAGTTACTTTTACCGGCTTAAAATCACTTTTTTCATAAAGCTACTTTTTATATAGAATTTTCTTTCGAAAACGGCTTTTTTATATAAAAAAAAGTGGTTTTTTTACCTAAAATATGACTCCCATGTGTCAAAGAAGCAAAACATCCACGGTGAATATTTTATTTAAAATATTTTCAACTACAGCTAAAAATTGAAAAAATCCGAAAAACACACCCAGCTGATTTTTTTTAGCTGGATGTTGGAAAAAACATGGATGCTACAGTGGACATCCAAAATCCACACTGGATGTTTTGGCTTTATCACGCCCCTAAAAGCACTACACTGTAGCATCTATATTTTTTTCTATCTATCTGAAATACTTAGATAGAAAAAAAAAGCATTGATGCTACAGTAGATCTTCAAAATCTATTGTGGATATTTGCTTATAATCACGCCCCAAACGGCTCCTCCCTCTATCCACCACCGTATCCCATTTATTTCGGTCGGAAGTTAGCGTCCGGTCCACCTCCCGGCCGGGTTCGGTCTGGTCTTCTCTCCCGCATCCGCATCCGCATCCGTATCCGCCTCCTCCACCTCCTCTATTGTCGCCTGAAACCTCGGCGAAGAACTCGGAGACAGGGAACAACGCCTCGTCTCCCTAGTCTCCAATTCTCGAGCTCAAGTGCTTGCAGATCTTGCACTGCATAATTGGATGGTTTACGTTAATTGATTCCTTCTTTTTTTGTTTTGTTACTGAAATTTACGGTTTTTATTGGGTTTTTAACCGTAGAAACTTTGTCTTGGTTGGGAAGGAAGAGTTTTTTAATGGGGTGGTTCTTTGGGTGGATATGGTGTGTCTTGGTTATACCTAATCAGTCGTGTGATTTTGGAGTTTTCGGTTGTGGAAGAAATTGCTCGAGGAACTCGCATTTTTTGTGTTTTTTGGTTTATATGCGATTGAATGTGGGTTATTTTGGTGTAGTATGGGGATTAGGTGGTGGCTTGTTTTGATGGTTTGGCAGTGAATATGGAGGACCGGGGAGGTTCGTTCGTCGCGGTGAGAAGGATTTCTCAAGAATTGGAGAGGAGCAGTGGTTATCATTCAGCATCAGGTATGTAGAACAGAATTTAATGTAAGAAAATTATACTGCTGATTTGGGGTAGTTTATTTTGATTGTATGGTTGCAAGACTTATGTGTTGGGAATTATCTAGTATTGAACATTCCGACCGAGTACAAAAAGAAAATCGAGAGTTTGTTGTGAAAATGTCGTCTCGGATTGAATTCTACTCTGGGTGATAGGAATTGATTGAAAATAGAAGAGATTTAGTGATTTCTGTGAAAGAAAAAACTGCTTGTTAGTATGTTTAGAAGTATGTTCATGTGACAGGAAACTGTTTGACTTGATTGGATTCTTTTTCTGAAGTGTGTGAGATAAGTGTTTGTAATTGGTCAATGGCCCTGGAAATTTTGGATAAAATTAGAAATGAAATGTAGCATCTTTCCACTCGTGCATTGTTACAGCTGAGGGGTTGTGACAGGATCAGCAGCTTGGATTGGAAGAGGCCTTTCTTGTGTCTGTGCTCAAGGAAAAGACAGCTATGCCCGCCCATCATTTGACTTAACCCACCCAGGCATGCCATCGTATGCATTTGTTTCTTGCATTTAGGATGCTTATAGAGATCAGCTTATTCCAATATAGTGCACAGCAAATAACATTACGAGGTGCTTTTTTGGAATCTGGCTCTTTGGGTGCCTCTTTGTGTGCTACATGTTTCGCTGTATTTCAATTCTGTTATTAATTTTGGTTTTTCAAGTTGATGATACAATTTATCTTTGATATTGGTTTTGCTGATTTTTTTTTCAGAAATATATAAATAATTAATTATATTTAACCAAATTTTGCAGATGACTAGTCATTTGCAAGATAATGTACCTTGGTGTATGCTTTTTGCAGATGATGTAGTTTTAATTGATGAGAGTAAAGTAGGTTTAAATGCGAAATTAGAATTGTGAGGGTTGCTCTAGAATCTAAAGGTTTTAAAATAAGTAGGACTAAGACAGAGTGCAATTTAATTTTAAGGAAGGTAGAATTATAGATAGAGCCCTAGTTGATATAGATGGGCAAGAAGTGCCAAGGTGTGATCAATTCCGTCACTTAGGATCCTTTATCCATAAAGAAGGGGATATTGATAGTGATGTGGTGCATAGGATAAATGCGGGGTGGGTAAAGTGGAGGGCAGCCTCGGGAGTGTTGTGTGATAAGCGGGTTCCAAAAAGACTTAAAGGCAAGTTCTATAGGACGGCCATTAGGCCTGCAATACTCTATGGAGCGGAGTGCTGGGCACCAAAGAGGAGTCATATAGATAAGTTAAATGTAGCTGAAATGAGAATGTTAAAGGTGGATGAGTGGGATAACTAGGAGAGATAGGATTAGAAATGAATATATTCGTGAGAGCCTAGGAGTAACTCCTTTAGGGGAGAAACTGAGGGAATGTAGGTTGCGTTGGTATGGGCATATGCAAAGAAGACCTTTAGATGTCCCTGTGAGAAGATTAGAAGGGATACAAGTAAACGATGCTAAAAGAGGGAGAGGGAGACCTAAGAGAACTTGGATGGAGTTAATAAAAAAGGATTTGACTTTACTATCTCTTACAAAAGAGGTAGCCCAAAACAGGCTGGAATGGAGGAGTAAGATCCGTGTCGCCGACCCCAAATAGTTGGGAAAATGCGCTAATTGATTATGATTATGATTATGATTATGATTATGATTTAACCAAATTTTGTGTTTCAGGAGGTGCGCTTGCAAAGGCTTCAAAGTAGAACAGATTTTACGTATGACAGTTGGAAGACTGAACACCAGGTAGCACTACAAAATCAGTCATGTTGTAAATTTGTACTTCTGAGTAGAGTGCTTACTTTCCATCAGACTTGACTTGTAATGTGCACTTATAAATCTGTATTTAGATTTGGTTAATCTTAATTGTTTCCAACCTTTCGGAGGACTTGATTCATGTATCTTAATCCAAGTTAGTTTATCTGGATACACAATCTTCAAAATTTTTGGCATACAGACAGTGGCAGAGTTATTAAATTCGCAATAAATAATTTAATTATCGTCTTCCTTTCATTAATTTGTAATCGCTTAACTGAGTACGTTGTTTGCTATCTTGGCTAGCCTTAGACTCTGCTTATAATATTTGTATAGTTCTGAAGATTTTTTTGCAATCAAACAAAGATGATTAAATCTTTTACTCTTGCTTGATAGCTCGACTTCCTGGGGCCAGTTTGCATGGTCAGGCCGTTGGCGTCTTGGCCTTGGCCATATTTCGTAGCTACGTTGGCGAGTTAGCAGGAGCCAGTTCTTGTGCCTGATGGTGATATGTGGTTGGCTGTGTAGTCGACAGCCTAGGCGCTACAGCCTGCAGTTGATGTCGTGGTGTCGATCTTTTTTTTAAAGGGAAGCTTTTGTTTACGTTTTTTAATGGAATCTCAACCATAGGTCTTTTTAATAAATTACCTTAAACAAAGCCTTGGGGTTATAGGCAAATATCTACGGTGGATTTTCCAAATCTACTGTAGGCAAAAAATATGGATTCTACAGTGTAGCAATGTTTGCTTTTAATCATGCCCCAAACGGTCCCTAAGCCTCAATCACCTCCACGTGACTCCACCAGTTGGATTTTAAATATGATGACGCCCTCTTGATTTGACACCCACCATCAGATTGAAATTAGGTGACCTGCCTCTGGGTAAGCAGTGTCTCATTTAAATGAACTCAAATACAAACTTTAATAATCATTTTAAAATAACAGAAAGATCCTTAATCACTTAAACAGTATTTAGTTTTTTTTACATAGTTTTAAAAACGGGACCCGATCAACCAGTTTAGCCTAGTTAGATTAAAGCCGGAAGGTTTTTCGAGCAGGATCATCCGAGTTGGCCTAGTAGATTAACCGAACTGGTCCAGCAACTAAGACCATAACCAAACCTCCTCTCCTCGAGTCACAACTGAACCAGAGTTAGGGGAAGACCAGAACCATGGTTTTAAAAAAACCGAACCCGCTCTTGCTCCGTATATTAAAATACAAGCATACAACTCATCTTTTCTTTTCACTCTCTCTCCGCATTACCCATCACCACCTCCAAATGATCTCTTGATTCTATTCTCCACCTTTTTTTTAACTCCTCCCATTAACCCACCCTTCTTCCCTTTCAAAGTTTCAATCTTTCAATAAACATTGAACAGAAAGAGTGAAAAAGAGAGGGAAACAGCGCAGTAGAAAGAGAGATAGAGGGAGAGACCCCCACCTAGGGGTGCAAGCAGGTCAGGCTTTTGCGGGCCGAAGGTTGGCCCGACCCGAGCCCTAAGACCCTAAACCCTAAGGCAATTCCAAAAATCCGGCCTGGCCCTATCCCTAAGTGGGCATAGGGTCGGGCTACAGGCTTTCGGGCCTTTCAATTGGCATAATATTTTTGTGACTCAATCTCTGATCATAAGCCCTTGAAAGATGTTCTATTACTCATGTTACAACTTACAAGCACCGGATGGTGCTCCTGCCTGCAAAATTTATCCACATGAAACTGTTACACAGCTGAAAAACATTGACAACAGATTTTGAAGTCAAACAATCAACATATGACTATGACAATGAGAGTTCACTATTCAAGTAGTGACTACTACAAGTCCTTATGCTAGTAGATTTCATAAGGACAACCTTTTTTTAGGAGATTTCATTAATCTGATGGTTTAAGCTTTTGTTTTCCTGTTTTAATATGCTTCTTGCTGTTAAAGAAGAGGATAGTAGCCCCACCAACCAAGGAATCTTCCTTTCCACATGATACATCCCATATCTATGACTCCACAGTACATAAATAACGAACGGATTCTACATTTGTAATCCCATGAGGACAATGTTAAACAAACTTACCATCAATACAAGTTGCGCCTGAGAAGTTAAATCTGGATATTTTGTACTGAGTGTAATCAACTCATTCCAGCAATAAGGTGGTCCGGTTGATTCCAACCTTGCAAATGAGCAAAATTCAAGCTCCTCAAACAATGACTCAATGCTTGGAATAGTTAATAGAAACAGAAACCAATTAATGAAATCTCCTAAAAAAGGCTTTTATATGAATAGCAAACCTGGTTTTCATGGGAAGCCCAAAGAGAAGAAATTTGTACACTACTTGCTTATTTCTTCTAGTTTTAAGTACGATAGTGTATTCCATTCAATACTCAATCATTCAAACCCACGATATCAAAAAGATGGTAAACTTGAGTATAAGCATTATCAGAATCTTAATCATTTGCAACAAAAAGAACTTATTGCATACAGCAAATTTGTTACAACTATGACAAATCAAATAAATAATTCATTAAATAACATTTTAAGTAATAACAATAAGAATCCTCTATTGATTGCAACCAAAAAAATAAATCAAATAGCTGGAAAAAAATTGTCGTCCTTCCGTCCTTTTTAATAGCTCCATTGGGGGAAATTGAAAAAGTGATGGAGCTATTAAAACAGGATCGAGAGAGTATGATATTATAGGACTTGAAAAAGCCTAACCAGATTTGTCAGGGATGGAGGGCAAATGGCCCTCAAGGCGCTCTATGCGAAAAGTGATAGGGAGATTAATGTCACATGACAGGAAGAACCTAAACTCATTGTTGCTCATCCTTCAAACTCCTGAAAAAATAAATGGCCAATTTCCCATAACAATCAGACAAGCAAAATCAGACCTTTAACTTAATTAGACAAGGTCGACATGATACACACAAGGAAACCAGCTATTAACAGATTGTATTAATCTGATAGCAACACATACATGACGAAACTAGTAAGCAAGCCATGAAACATTCGTTATCAAGGAAACTCTGGTGAACTTTAAAAGTTGATAGACAGGGGAAGATTGATGAATTGACCCAAAATTTTGCGAAGTTGGAAATTGAGATTGCAACATGCACATATGAACTTGAACTGATATTCAGCACCAGAAATCAAATTAAAAAAAAAATAGTTTTTTACTACTCACCAAATTGCCGCCAGTTACACGGATGAGAGATGTAAGAAGCTACTCATAGAAAACGTCTACATTGTATGAGAACTTAAGAAACAGAAGTTCTTTACTGAATCACGCCATGACCGGAAAGTTTCAATTTTTGGCGGTGATGAACTGAGGATTGAGGTACGGAGAAGACGGCGTCACGAGAGGCGAGAAGGTGGCCGCAAGGCAAGAGGTTTGGAGCTCTGGAGAAGACAACAATTCAATATGTCTTAAAATTCTGGCCCATAACCGTAGTTTTACGGGCTGGGCTTGCGGGCCGGCCCGCAAAAGTTGCACCCCTGCCCCCACCCACTTCTCAGCTCCTTTTACTAGCCCACATTTTTTCCTTCATTTTTCTTACACTTACTTGCGTGTTCTGGCATTCCCAACGATGGACTCTCTCAGCATGCTCAAGTATTATTTAAGATAATAATAAGCAAGCAAGCTCTTGCAGATGAATAGGAAGACTCAAGGCAAAATCAGTTGGAAAGTGATTATGCTAGAGAAAACTGAATAGTATTATTTAGGTGTTAATGTATTGGGGAAAACATTTAAACTGGTACAAGCATGTTGTTGCTTCACCCTTCCTTTTTCTTGTGAGAGGCGACCATTGAATGAGTGGATAGAGTGTTGAGCGGTGAATGCAGAATGCAGAACGATGGTGGGAATGTGAGTTCAGACCCCAATGAGTGACTGGATGTTTTGCCTACACCTTTTGATGAAGTATCATATAGGTGGTAGCCTACTGCAGTATACATTTTGCTAGGTTTTTGTATATTTACAGTAGACGTTTTTTTGTAATCTAGTTCTCTCATAGTATCGCAAATTGACCTGACATTGTAATTGGCCGTTGTTATTCAAGTGGTTGCTTCAAGTGGAAGAAAATAATAAATTTGAGCATAATATCACGCACTAGATGTCTATGATTCGTATTTTCATTTAGGAAAGTACGATTTTTGTTGTCCAGCTGGAAGAATAATGGTTTGTGCTGCAGTTGTATATGTCCCCTGGGTGCTCATTTTGTTGATGAAATGCAATTCATGCATTATTCGACATGGTTATCTGTATCCTCTAACCGCCATGGACTTTAGCCGCCGCCGCCCTGGTCTCTACACCCCCCCCCCCCCCGCCCTAATTCTCCCATTCCAGGGCTTGGTCATGCCTTTCGGGTTTATCTATGCGGGTCCGGACTAACCCGTTATTTCTGGTTCTGGCACGTGCCCGAGAACCGACCCTCATTCCTATGCTGCCATGCCGAACCAACCCGTTGCCCACTTCCAGCCCGTTCATCAATCGAGTTCCCCACTCCCTCATGTGGGTCCAGTTGTGGGTCCCCCTCTATATGCTCTGATGCATCCTAGGTTTCAAGCCCCGCAAGCATCTACTTATGATAATGCGGATGATTATTATGTGTCTGATGACGAGTTTCCTGATCATATTGATTATCGTGGACGTGGAGGGCGCAATCGTGGTTATGGTCATGGACGTGTGGACCATCGATACGTAGATGCCCCTATTAATCAGGAGGGCACTGTCTAGGCTCACCCGGTACATGTCACGTTTCCTGTATTTAATGGCCGCGATCAAGAGGTGTGGAAATCACGTGCTAAACGCTTCTTCCATTTTCATCGAACCCCCGCTTATGAGCGTTGCGAGTTGGCTTCCTTTTATATGGAAGGCCGCGCTATGCATTGGGTGGACCAGTATTTAGAGTGTCACCCACAATCTACATGGGACAAGTTTGAGCAGGCCCTTCGTCTACGCTTTGGCCAAACTGCTTATACGAATTATAATAGTCTACTTCCTCATATTCGCCAGTGTGGGTCAGTTCAGGACTATCAAGATGAGTTTGAGTGATTAGTGAACCGTGTTCAGGGATGGCCTGAGCATACACATATGGGAGTTTTTGAAGCAGGCTTATGAGTGGATATTAAAGTTGAGTTGCAGTCTTTTCCATGAGTATCTTTGACTGAAACGATGCGTCTAGCTCGTGTTTGTGAAGAAAAGCTGACTCAGTTGGGGCGTTCTTTCTCTAAGCCTTCTCCTTCTCCTTCCCACCTGCCTTCGTCATCTGACCTGCCACGTGCTACTAAACTGCTTGGTAATTCCTCAACTGCTCCTATTACTCAACTTACTCCTTCGCAGATGGCAAATCGATGTTCAAAAGGATTATATTATAATTGTGATGAAAAATATGCCCCTGGATATCGTTGTACTACGTGTCAATTCTTTATGCTTGATGAGTGTTATGATGCTGATTATAAGGATGACACTTGTGCTAATCTTGTTGAGGAGGATTTGACCTCTATTGAGGCTTGTTAGATGGAAATTACTTTGTGGGCCTTTTCTGGAACTTTGATTCCACGTACTATGCGCGTCAAAGGGTTGATTAATAAACAACCGGTTTCAGTTTTGATTGATAGTGGGAGTTCCCACAATTTTGTTAATGACCGTGTTGCTCGCCTTTTGGGCTATCCTATACAGGACTCTGAGACTTTTGATGTATTGATTGGTGATGGTAATGGTAATTGTCTCCAGAGTTCTGGTATTTGTTCTAAAGTTGATTTGCAGTTACAGGGCCAGTCTTATATTATGGACTTATACTTGCTTCCCACCAAGGGGGTTGATGTGGTCCTCGGTGTTCAGTGGCTGGAGGATTTAGGCCCTGTTTCTTGGGATTTTCGCCATATGACCATGGACTTTACTTATGGTGGCAAACCGGTACGTATCACTACTCAAACCGCATGGCCATTTTCAATCTACAGAATCTGCCGCTATACTTTGCCATTATCATTGTCATGGCGACTTATTGCAGCCTCGGCCGGTAGTCGATGTTCCAGATTTTATGGATGTTTCACCGAATTTGGCCACCTTACTTGATGAGCACTATGCTATTTTTGAGGAGCCTCATGGACTACCTCTTCCTCGTGCATATGATCCCCATATGCTTATCCAGCCTGGTGCACCTCTGGATGAGGTCCCCGAAACGCCGCCGCCTCTTCCAAAGCCACAACCTTCAGCTTGACTGCCATATTTTACTAGAGTTGAGTTTCGCTCATTTTTGCCTTCGCTGCAATAAAATGAGCACCTCGTTGACGAGGTGATGTGGAAGCATTGGTAGAATGTTATGGACTCAATTATATTCTCTTACTTCTATTTGGAATAAAATTTCTTTTTTAATAAGGTTTCCTAGTTAGGATTTACTACTTCTATTAATACTATTAGGATATTTTTACTCTTTATATATGTAAGGCTTATGGCCAAAATGGGATTATGAGATGAGAAAGTCAAATTAGTTTTTATTTATTTATTTTGTTTTAGTTTAGCTTTGTTCTTCTCCGTTGTAGACGCTGTGTCTACATCAAAAGCCTAGCCTCCTTGAGACCATCAGAGACCAATAAAAAAAAGATAAGGGGCTAGGGGATTCACCTTAGGCCTTTTAAGGGAGAGAAAAAACAGTAGGTTGGACACTACCATAATATGAGAATGACGTTACACACTCCATTACAAGGTTGGCCATCTGTCATCAAAGCCTTGCATCTATGATTCTACATCAAGTCCATTAGGCAGCTCCACGCCACTCTGTCAAAAGCCTTACTCGTGTCCTATTTTAGTGCAAGATAGCCCTTCTTCCTAGGCTTCTGGCTCTCAGAATAGTTTCATATGCAATCAGGAGATTCAGGATGTAATCTGTAAGCCTCCCAGAGATGAAAGCACGTGTTATCTGTAAGCCTCCCTGGGATGACAGCACTTTGATCTTCAAGAATGATCTGAGGCAGGGCCTTCAACCTATTTGCTAGAATCTTACTAATAACTTTGGTAACATAGTTGCACAAACTTATAGTTCATTGGAATTGGAATTGGAACTAGGTAAGTCTGAGTTAGGCAAGGAGGGATGTGATCTGTATTTAACATGTTGAGGATTGCAACTGTCACATTGTCTCCAATAATATGCCAATATTTGCGGAAGAAAAGGGCAGTGATGCCATCTGGTTCAAGGGATTTGGCTGGCTTAACTGGTAAGTGGTAAGGCTCTCTCTCTCCGGTGAAATCAGCTAAAAGCTTCTCATTCATGTCTTCAGAAACTACTCTATGAACCTTCGACAAAACAGCTTCAGGACTGGCTATGTTGGAGGAAGTATACCTCTTTTTAAAATGGTGGGAGGCCATCCGTTTGACGTCTTCCTCGGTGATTCAGTGCCCCTCTTTCATATCATAGTTCAGCCCTCTCATGTAGTTTTTTTGTCTCCTCTCGGAAGCCTTTGCGTGGAAAAGAGAGTATTCTTGTCTCCTCTTACCCAAATTTTTTTTCCCACACTGTCTCCACATGATTTCTTCTCTAGAGAGTAGTTCATTAATTTTCATTTTTAATGCTCTTTCCTTTTAGGAGAATTTCTGTCCTCCAGCCAACTTAACCTTTTATTTGCCTTTTTCAGCATCTATTTGATATCCAAATTCTCCATGCTCCATTAACGAAGCTGCTGACTGCAAGCCTCAACTGAGCTCTTGAGGAATGCAGGTCATTGCAAGGGAGCCAAGCCTTCCTTATAGGGCCGGAGCCAGGAATTTTCACTAGGGGGGGCAAAAATATTCCTTAAAATTTAGCCAAGACAAATGTTGATAATAGTGGAATTTATTAAATAATAAACAAAAAAATTACTGATCGGGAACACTGCTCAAAATATTTCTCGATTGGGTTTTTTAGAACTGACCCGAAAGGCGTCGGTTCAGTTTAGACTAAAGACGTTGGTTCAATTGACGCCTCTCTCTTAAGTTGAAAGGCGTCAGTTCAACTAACGCTTTTCGGGTTAATTTTTTTTTAAAAATTCACGCAGGCACTAGTGTGGCTCGTTAGATACCCTGATCAGGAAATATTTTGAACAGTGTTCCCAATCAGTAATTTTTTTTATCATTTAATAAATTACCCTTGATAATAATATATCACCTCTAAAATTCTAAAGCAAAACACATTTCTATAGTGATGTTTCAGTTGATTGTCTAAAATCTTCTACAAAAATAATAGGAAAGACGAAGACAATGCGATTGGTCGACAGTAGTGACAGTAAAGAGTAGGCAAGTAAGAAATTTTGTTTATGGCTTTGTCTGGTATGAGCGGGAGAATTGCAAAGATTCTAAACACTAATAGCTAAAAAAAAGATTAATAGCCAAGCTCTAGTGCAATTGCTTTAAACCATAAATAATATTTGTTCTTGTACTAAAAAAATGGTCTTAAATACTAAACGGCTAAACTCAAGTAATACCCAAATCTATAATATTTTCCTCAAGATGTCAACTCAAGCCCAGCATCGTTACTTTTTTTTTGTCTTTTTGTAACCCCAACCTCCAACTTTACCTTACCCAGGAAAATCGTCCAACTTTAATGGGCCTACAAAAGAATAGGTAAACTAAGCGATTGAGGATGGGCAAGGTAATTACGAAAATACCTTATAGTTATATTAACTTTCTACACTAATGGCAAGGTCAGCTGGGGCAATTGTCGGCACACACGATATTAATATGCGCTCCAGCTACCTACCTTTCTGACCTATTTAATTACATCTTCTTTCATCTTGCAACTTGCTAGAATACGACCACCGACATTACTAAGATATGTGGTCTTTAAATATGGTGTCACATTCCACAAAAAATGGTGTCAGGAAAATTAACCCGATCAACTTACCTGACCTGAAGATACCCAACTTGACCCGATTGCAAAATAGGGTCGGTGCGGGATTCAATTTTACTATTCCGTTTTTAAAAAAGGTTGGATAGGGTAAAAGATTCCTCACTTCTTTTGAGAATTAGTGATTTTACGAAAAGCTGTCTTGTAGTGGAACCAAAGAAGCCTTTAGTGTTGATGACAAGCTGCAGCCCGTTCAAGTGGTCTGAACATGAAGTATGGAGGTGTCTGACACTAGCATTGGGGAAGGACTCCAGTATTCTACATGACTACATCACTAGATTTTTATTACTGGCTGTCTTCGAGCCACTACACTAGGTTCTTTGTCTTTTGGCACAAATGCATCACTAGGTGCAGAACCCAAACATATTGGCATATGTAAAAGAAGATATAATCACATAGATATAACCTTAATAGTCTGAAAGGTGGCTGCCTACTGTATTTGTTGGGCAGCGAAAAAGTGGATCATGCGAGGCCGAAGCCTACTTCGATACTTCTTCACTCTCAAGCCCCCGCCACATCGAAAAATTATTGGGTACACACGATATTCATGTTCGCTCCAATTATTTGGAGCACACGCTTATAGCATGTGTGCCGTTGATCTCTAAGATCGACAATTCTTTGTGCCCGGCAGTATTGTGCAGATTGTACCCAATAATTTCTCTACCACGTCATCATTTACTGGTGTAAGTGGACAACAGCGTAGCAATATTATTTTCAAGTGTTCACCGTTGATTCCGGTCAAGATTCTGGTCAAAATTTATCAGCGGCCACTTTGGTGAAACCAGCGGATTTGATAACCCGAGCTTAACCTGTTCTGGCATCAAGGGAAAACAGCCTAAGCAAATGAGGAAGCGGCCATTAATAGCTTAACATGCACCTGATCCCACGTTATGTATTAGTTCTGAGAATTAATACGAACACTATATTAGTGTCTCACAGGATAATTCACGTCATCTAACTCCCTACCAGAGCTATTTTAGGCTATTAATGGATAGCTCAATTTGCAGCATTTTTTTGGCTTATCTAGCAAGACACTAAAATTAATGAACAAAAAATTGCGTGTGTTTTTATACTCTTTGTGTCCAAAAAAAGTGTCTGCATTTGAAAATAGCATCGTCTCTCATCTCGCACATGTTGCAAGCTGAGCTATCCGTGTCTAATTGCCTACCTACCTTTCTGACCTATTTAATTACATCCCTATCTAATTGCCTAACTACCTTTCTGACCTATTTAATTGCATCTTCTTTCAGTATCCTTATCTAATTGCCTGCCTACCTACCTTTCTGAATTATATCCGTATCTAATTGCCTACCTGCCTACCTACCTACCTTTTGGGACGGAGGGAGTATTTAATTACATCTTCTTTCAGCTTACAACTTGCTAGAAAACGACCATCGATATTACTAAGATAAGTGGTCTTTAAATACGGTGTCACATTCCCCGAAGAAAATGGTGTCACAAATAGGGCTGGGAAAAGCAAAATAGGGTCCGGTGTGAGTTTGAATTTTATTAAACCGTTTTAAAAAAGGGTTGGATAGGGTAGTTTACTCGCATATAGTGCTAGGAAAATCCTACCCAATCCGACCCTAAAATTACCCGACCCATGCGGGTTTGAAAATTTTACCCTATTTAAAATAGGGTCGGGTATGGTAATTACCGAATTACCTGCACAACCCTATTTTACCCGATGTACATATTATAAAATATTATAATATACGTTTAATATTGAATAATCTAATTTTTAAATATAACTTTATTTCTAAATCACTAAAAATCTTATGTTAACCATATCTATATTAAAATTTAGTCAAATAAAGGTTAATTTTGATTTTTTAAATATTAGATTAGCAAATAAAAGTATTTATTTTTATTTATTTTTTTAAAAGTAAGGTTGGGTCATTACCCGACCGAATTAGGGTTAGAGTCGGCCATTCTCGACCCTACTCATGAATAGGTTACTTGACCCCACCCGATTCCCAGCCCTACTCGCATAGCCCCTAAAACCCGACACCAACACAATTTACCCATTGAAAACTGAATCAAAAGAGTAGCAGGAAGTTGAAGATCATGAAGACAATATTAGTTAAATTATCTATTTTAATTTATTTTTAAAACTTTTTAATAAATAACATATGTGCCAATATTTGACTATTTTGGATTATTGTTAGTATATTATAGGTTTTTTATTTAATAATAGTCTTATTCTAAGTGATTGTTCATTTATACATCTTATGCAGATTGCGTAAATGACTGCGCGGTTTTCCACGTTGTGTCCATAGTAATCAGCGGGCCTAATTATATTCTCACTCCGGTGAAGCCGAAAATTTGATGGATGATGATTATTAAAGCAAAGCCCAAGAAGAGTACAAAAAGATTAAAAAATACGCATCCAACTATCTTCTCAGCCCCGGATAAAACACCCCTCATCTATGCCTAAAACCCTTCCCCATGGAGGATTAACTAGTAAGAAAAATACAAGGAAAAAATACCATTTATAAGAAAAAAAAATCTCAATTTTTAAAAAAAAGAACAAACTATTTATTCTAGCGCCAGTCACCCCTCTTTTACTTCTTCTACTTTTTTTCCTTCGTTTTTGAAGAACTCAAGCGCGTTGACATATTTTCATCGTCATCAGAGTCATCTTCAAAGTCTTCTTTGTCATCACTATATTCCCGCTTCTGCCTAAAACTTGAATAATCAAGAGGACTACAGAGATCAACTACAAGATTAATGGAGTTCTATTTATTGTTCGCAATGCTATCGTTGTGCAATTGAGATAACTTCACTTCTATTTAAGATTATGGGGAAGTTGAGATAACTTCACTTCTGTTTAAGATTATGGGGAAGTTGAGATAACTTCACTTCTGTTTAGACTTATTCCACAATTAGGGTGTGCCTTTTTTTAGGACAGTGATATCCCTACATCATTTTCCTACGGCACTTATGTAAGTGAGTTACCCACCCACAATGTTGTAGGGAAAATGATGTAGAAATATAATTTTTCTTTTTTTACCTGTTTTATTCATAGGGCTGATTTAAATGCGGGTCAAGGTCGGTCTGACCTGACTCGACCCAATTCCCATCCCTAGTGATGATGACCTTGCTCCAATATTTATTCCTAATTTTTCTTTATTCTCTCGGCTAGGAATATAATATTGGTCCAACTTGCTTGTGGTTATATTCAAGTGATAGGCTACCACTAGGGCTACTCATGAGCCAAGCTCCAAATTTGACAACTCGAGCTCGGCTCGGGCTCGCAAGCAAAAATGCATATTTCGGTTTTGGTAGGATTCGAACCCAAATGCAAAGGAGTATACTCAAGACCTTAACCAATTGACCTACAAATGTTTTTATACTCTTTACGTACCAAAAAAATATTTATTACATATTTGAAGTGGGCTATACTGATAATTTTTTTTTATAACGAGGGGTGTTGAAGTCCTTAGAACCCGACTAGAAGGGCAAGGAAACTAATCTCTTAGAGCACTACATCCCACCGCCAATCTCCTTGGGTGCATACAAGGCCCACCCATCATACGCATCGGGTAAATCAGGATATAATCCCGAGTGGGTGGCCAACGGAGTGAGGGTTTGAGCTCAAAACATCTGTTCAAGGGAAGTGTGTTCTATTCATCACACAAACACCCTGCATCTTAATATCAAACCCGGGTGAATCCAGTTCTCGAGGACCTCCACAGTTACTATATAATATAATAAACCAAAAAATATAGAAAAATATACAAAGAGAAATCTAATAATTCATTTGAATACACGGGGCATTTTTTAAATAGACCCAATTTATTTAAAACATTAAGATCACGCGCAGAAAAGATCTAAGTCGCTCATTTACATCCTAGAAGACTACGAGTTTTAATTTTAAGTGAAGAGGCGTTCAGATTAGATCCGGCGGATGGAGTTGTTACAATGGGTCTTAACACAATCCAAAGAAAAAAATAAAAAAGTAAAATAACCTGAGCCGAATGCTTAGGTGTTTCAACCAGAACAGAGTGCTCGAGTAGAAGCTCGAGCACTGGTGAACACTGAACAACATGGTGAGGTCGACGAAGGCATTTACTACACAATACAATAAACCAAAAAATACAGAGAAAATAAACACAGAGAAATCAAATAACTCGTTTGAATACACATGCATGTTTATATTTAACTTTATTTATGCAGGTTTTAAAAGTACCAATTGCATATCACCAAAGTGAAACACGTCGAACGAGTCCAGATGAGATTCGATGGATGATATGGCTACAACGGGTTCTAGCCCAATGAAAGAAAAAAAAAGAAGAGAGAAATTAAACCTGAATTGACCGGTTCAGTGGTTCAGTTCAGGAAAGAAAAAAAATAAAAAAACCACCTGAGCTCCTCTGCTCTAGCGTCTCCAATCGGCCGCAATGCCCTAGGCTGGAAGACGACGATGGGTCTCGACGGTGGCCACTTGAAGGAGAGAGGACGACGACGGCAGCGGCCATGGGCTCGAGCTTGAGGTTCGGCAAGGCGAGGCTGACAGGCGAGGAGCAGAACCAGCATCATCGCGAGGCGAGGATAGGCGCCGACATCATCACGAGGAGCGGAACCAGCAGAAGGCGAGGTCGACGGCGATCGGCGAGGCGAGGCTGACAGGCGATGACAACGGCGGCCATGGGCTCAAGCTCGAGGCAAAAACAAGCTCGAGCTCACGATCGAGATTGACGGTGACGGAGGAGGAGCTCACGACCAGAACCATCCAAAGCTCCCACCTTTACCCCTCTCTGGCACTCCTCCGGCCATCTCTGTCGGATTTCCGATACGCCGGTGGCTCTTGCAGCAGCAGAGAGATGGGGCAAAAATAAGCTCTAGAACAACGGCGATAGCAGACCAGCAGAAGGCTGACCGTCGACGACGACAGCGGCCATAGGCTTGAGCTCACGATCGGGGGCGAGATCGATGGCGACGATTTCTAGTAAGGAGAATTTCTGATTTACTGGTTTTTCGAGCTGATTCTGGAGTCGAGCTCAAGCTTTTCGTCGAGCTAATTCTCGAATCGAACGAGTCGAGTTTTTTCGAGTCGAGCGAAGTCGAGTTACTGGGTAGCTCGAGCTCGAAAAAAGTTTAGCCGAGTCGAGCCAAAAAACTCACGAGCTGACTCGGCTCGTGAGCACCCTTAGCTGCCACCCATGTGCTGTTTATAAATCGAGCAACCAATTAGATCAAGTGCAACTTGTATCTTGCATTTGCTTAAGTTACAATTATCAATAGTATAGGTCATACCTCATTTCCCTAATCGTGGAATGCTCTAAGCACGTGCAGTTTGACTAGTTGCTTCAAAACACGAATCACCCACTCGCTGGTGGTTGTTATAAGTCGCTATTGAGCGACTCGCTGGTACTCACATGAGCTGCCAGCCTGCCACCCATGTGCCGGTAAAAACGAGCAGCTTTTTGTTTTTTTCTCTCTTTCATTTTAATCGTCTTTTTTGGATAATTAAGATGAAGAGTACAAAAAAAATAAAAAAATTATGCATGCAACTTTCCTATAAACCCGAGGCAAAAACACCCTCATCTAGGCCTAACACCCCTCCTCATGGAGGATTAACTACTAAGAAAAATATAATAAAAATACCATTTATAAGAAAAATATTTAATTAAAAAATAAATTATTTTGTCTAGCGTCACCCACCCCTCTTGTACTTCTTCTTTTTTTTCTTCTTGTTGAAGAACTCGGGTGCGTTGACATTTCTTCACCGTCATCAAAGTCATCTTTGAAGTCTCTTCTTCATTACTGCCTAAAACTTGAATAATCAGGAGGATGATAGAAAGAACTACAAGATTAATGGAGTCTTATTCATTGCTCACATTGCTATAGTTGTGAACAGTTAAGATAAGTTCACTTCTGTTGATTGACTTCATTACTATGAATTTTAGGCTCCCACCCCTGGCCAATGAATGACTTGGCTTGAGCCAGCCGAACATAGGTTCAATGGTGTAACTTCCGTCCCTAAGCCACTGTGGCAAGAATCACGAACATTATGATAGAGTTACCATAACATTGAGGGGATGGCTATTAACGGATAGCTGAAATTGTAACCTTTTTTTGGGGGTGGAGGGGTAACAAGCCAAATTATTTAACTTTCTTGGTATGAGTACCTTGTTTCATTGTGATGCAAGATAAGCCAAATTATCTTACTCCCTATCAAACCTCTTTACTTATATACTATCTCGTTCCTGTTTTAATTGCTCAATCTGAAAAAAAATGGTCCCTCTTTAGATGCTCCATATGGTCAATTTATACTAATTTTAAACTTTTCTTCCCCTCATTAGATTGGGTTTCCATCGTCCAATAAAAACAACAATTATTTAGATGGAACTATTAAAACAGGACGGAAGGAGTATATATCCTATAATATCATCTTGCCACTTGCTAGAATATTGCCTTCAATATTACTTAAAGTGGTCCTGGACTATGATGTCACATTCATTAAAAAAAGGGGAACTACGGTGTCACGACCTTGATCTCTCTTTTTTTTCCTAAAGAACCTTGACCAATAATTCATTCATAATCTTTCTTTTACTCAATACCCAATTGGTTCAGTAACTAAAATCACACACTTGCTGTTGGTTGTTATCAAGTCTCCATTGAGCCAGGTCAATGACCTACCTGTCATCCATTTACTGGTTATACAAATCGAGCCACGTTTTTTTTTCTTTGTTATAAATACTGTTGTAATTAAATTCAAGTTGACTGACGGATTCTTTATATACATGGCTACTCCAAGGGAACCTACATCTCTGCATCATTTCTTTCCTTCTCTCTTTGAGTTCTAAGCCAGCGGTTGTTGCAGTGTCCCAATTACAGCAACGTTTGCTCCGGCACAACGAACCACTCTGGTGATAAGGAGGGTGCAACACGACCCTCTAGAGTGCAGCTACAACACTCTGCTCGCTGTGTTTTAGGCACGCCACCACCCGATTACTCTGAATCACAAGGTTAATTCTAAACTAGTTCTCTCCAATTTTCAAATGTAAATTCCGGCCCGTGAAGGGCTAGTCCTGGATGTACATTGTGCAACATCCGGGTTGTGTCCTTGTCGTCCGTAGTTATGTCCAGCTGAATGTATTTGTCCGTCAAAATTGGACACAGATCAGACAGAAGGCCTCGGCCAACCATTTGTCCTGTGTCCTGTTATCTTGTAAGGTTGGGAAACGTTTTCCTGGGTGTGATTTGATTTCGTCTACATCCTCGTTCACCAAGCCAATACGGGCGAACTAATGGTTGTGGACTTATATTGGATTTTTGTAACTCACGCTTTTTGTGCTTTGCATATTTTGGATCTTGTATTTTAGGCGCTCTCAGATGGTTTCATTGTGGTTTAAACTCTTCAAGAAATGTAGGGGCTGTTTGGCAACTTCTTTGAGGAATAAAGGAGTCGATTTATCTGGAACCACTTAGACAGGACGAATTTTGGCCTCCTTTGAACACTCCATCTCTTCAGAAATATAAGCGGGTATGTTTGTGCTAGTTTCATCAGTTTTCATCTGTCCTTATTCTCTGCTATTTTTTGTGCAACGAAAGGCGAGATGAGCACTATCTGGTGCATATCCTCTCCAGAATATGTAGAAGCAAGGGGTGTAAACGAGCCGAGCTTGGGTATGTCTCAACTTGAGCTTGAAATTTCAAATACGAGCTGGAGCTCAGCTCGGCTCATTTAACAGCTCGATCCCTCCCAACTCGAGCTCGGCTCGTTAAGGATTTTGGAGCTCGGCTCAAGCTCAAGCTCAAGCTCGAGTTCAAATGCCTAATACAGGAAGATCAGCCCAGGCTCGAGCTCGGCTCGCCAGAGCATTACCGACCGATGGCATAAGACTGCCATCGCCTCACTCAGCTGTCCCTCATCGGCACCAGCAGCCGTCGCCCCCCCTTCTCCTTTTTCTCCCTCCCCTCCCCCGGCGATTGCTTTCGTCGACGCCCCCCCAAATGAAAATTTATTAGGTGTAGGTGTCCTATCGTGGTGTCTAAGACCAATGGGTGAGTGACACACAATACCCATTGTGGGCCCTTGCCCATTGGTGATCGACACCAATCGGTGTTGTGTCACTCACCCATTGGTGATCCACACCATGATGTGTCCTATCTACATCCAATAATTTCTTCACCCAAATGTCCTTCCCATGTGGCAATGATGAGAAGCAGTGCCAGACTACTGCATCGTCGGTGTCATCCCGAGAGAAAAAAAAAAGGTGTTCCCTCCCTTTTGTTGACGTGGCAAAATCTGGGTGATGGTCCTGGGTCCCCCTTCCACTTGTCCTTTGGTTTGGTTTTGCAATCTGGTCATATATTTTAGTTAGGAAAATATTTACCATAAAATAAAGACAAATCAAAAAATGGGAAAAGCCAACTATAGCAAAAATTCGTCAATTGGAGAAGGGATGGAATCATAAAAAAAAAAAGTTTTAGAATTGAAAAATTCAAAGGCATGTGATGAGGAGGGAGGGGGGTCAATTCTACTCCAATGTTTAAGAGAGGGTTTCTATAAGCAGTGTGAGCATGAAGATTAGGCTAAACAGTGGGATCTATAATTCGGCGGTCTCTCAGAATTGGCAGGCTTTCTATACTGCTCAATCACTCTCTAGTGCCTGAAGACTAGACTAAACAGTGGGATCTGTAATTCGGCGGTCTCTCAGAACTGGCAGACCTTTCTATACTACTCACTCACTCTCTAGTGCCTCGATGTGCTTTGGCCGAGAATTCTACAAATATATTGCGTGATATCAAATGGACAACGTAGACATGTGTTGTCAGCCCAACACATGTACGGCTCAAATGCCTGATAGTCTTCTACTTCAACCCCTCCACCTTCCTCGAGGTCTCCACTCAAGGAAAGCCAAGGAATTTCCTAATTTTCTTTTAAGCCTGTAGACTGGCTGGCTAAAATGAGTTAGGTGGATTGGAGATAGAATCCTTTTATAAAAAAAATTGGCTTATAATGGAGTAACTGTGATCCTTTCTTACTTATTCACGAGTCTGCAACCAAGAAAGTCAATTACCGACAGTGTCAGCCCCAAAGAGAGCCCATAAACTAAATCGGTCAGGGGAATGCATGAACTCTTGAAAGAATATGGTATTTTATTTTTCGAAAGTGCAAATTTTATTTTTGTTGATAATAAAACTTGAAAGAATGATTAATTTATAGAGTTGTCACACACTATTGTGTCACATTCGAAACATAACTTTGTAATTTAATAGCCTTGGTTATTTATATGTAGAAAATTAAAAAATGAACAGTTAGATTTGTTCAAAAATAAAAATTTAATATTTGTTTACTAAAAACTAAAACACTAATATCCCATTTATGTGTCCAAATTAGAAAACCAAATAAAACACCATGCAACCGAGTTAGACATGGCTCAGCTCGAGCTCAAAATTTCAAATTCACTTGTATGGCCCCATCACCCATGTCTAGTGGTAATTCTTGAATTTCAAGATACTATTAGAGTTGATTGTACGAATAATTATCATATTTTTAAAAAAAATATCGAACACCAGCTTCTTTCACAATGAAGTGGAAAAAAATAAATTTAATATTTAATAAAAGGCTAAATTTGTCTTCATAAGGGCACTTAATTAGTAACGAAATAGCAAAACAATTTAACTATCTCTAGTTATTCTACATTTCTGATAAATAGTTCTAAGCGCATATTAAGCTTCCAACCTTTGCATTTCTCCTCTAAAACTTTGCACCCACGTAGTAGGTACTATATCTTCCTATGTGAACAAGAAATTAATTTTTTATTCTCTGAAATCTTTTACAAATAAATATTTATACATATTAATATTTTTATTTTATATTTATATATATAACATAACGAGCCGAGCTCAAGCCCGAGCCAAGCCCAACACGAGCTGAGCCTAAAGTCGAGCCGAGCCAAAAAGCTCATGAGCTGGCTTATCCCGTTTACACCCTTAGGTAGAACGCATGACCGATTCATCCCGCATTGCTAGTTTTACTTGCCAAAAATGACTTACTTAAAACTCTCGATTCTGTGGGGCGGAAATGACTTACTTAAAACTCTCGATTCTGTGGGGCGGTCAACAAAGCAGTTGTGCCGCATGATGTAGCCTGTAGCGTAAAAAAATTAACAGCAGCCTAGCATGACTCCACCCCCTTTGGAGGATATTTTAAGAATCTCTATCTATACCGGATTCAGTCACATGCTGCATTATCTAAGTTTCAAAAGCATTATCTAGCATGGCTGCTTTGTGTTGATGAAATCTGTGAGGGAGATGTTCTCTCATCATTTTTGATCCCTAAAATGCTCTAGGGTTTATTGCTCAACATGTCACATCATTTCTTTCTTTCTTTTAAGGGCCCAACCTATTCACGAAGAGGTTAAAGAAGAAAGGGCTTCAAAACTTATCTTATTTTAAATTCGAAGGGGAACCAAACAGCTATGTACCTAGACAGCGGTCATGTCCCCCGTATAAAACAAGACGCCAACAAACAAATTGTTAGTGATAAAAGTCTAAACCATTATTTCATTAATTGAAAGTCTGATTACACATGGGTATTTATAGAGTTAAGATAGGACTAATACAACTAACCTCTACTGAATAGCCTAAGGGTCCGTTTGGTTGGGCTTAAAAAGAAGCTGAATTCTTAACTTCTTCCTCCGGATCGAACTTCTTTTTTCGAATATACAAAAAATAAAGATAGAAGAAATTACCACAAACCGCCAATGATTTATCTTGCACTTAAAAAACCCTTTTTTTCCTTCTCCTTTTTCCTCTAAGAAATTCCCTTTTTTAACTCTAAAGCTCATTCAAAATTATAGTATTTTCTTATTTTTTCTCTTTACTTCTCTTTCTCAAAAAAACTCATTTTTAAAAAGATTTTTTCACAAAAAACCTCTTATTGCTTTAGTAAATTACACTTGACCTAAAAATACGTCAAGTAGTGGGTCACTCCACATGAGAGGGAAGCCCTACAACTATGAGCCTCACATGAGGAGAGAAAAACCCAACAATATATCTATCGACAACCAATTACATTTCTATTTGAAGGAGCTGAAACTAAATCCCAAGTATGTTGTTCACAAAGAGCATTAACTCATTATGCATAGCATCCCTCCAGTCAACATGTTTAACAGCAGCAATAAAAGATAAAGGTTCAACCTATGGAGCAAAATTACTCGCAACAAATAAAGAAAATGGAATTTTGGGTTTGACTATGCCAAATTTACTACGAGTTGTCATAGGATGAATAGAAATAGAACTTGGAGAAGGATCGGGTAGTATAGAAGGAGAGACACTAGGAGAGAGAACGGAGGAAGTAGTTGAAGAATTAGAACTTGTAATAGAGGAGGAAGAAATAGAATTAGGAGAAGCATCTCCCACTAGGGGGTGATCAAAATTAATTTTGATGCAAGCTTTTAGTTTGCCAGCCAACTTTGAATGCCTCTGGGTTCGGCAGTTTTGGTGGTGCTTCTGGGTTCAGCGGCCAATTAGGACGCCTTTGGTAGAGTGGTTGGGTGTTTTTGTTTGCCAGGCATTCCCCTAGGTTTGGACACATTGGACACGAACTTGGATTAGTCCAATGGAGCAAGGGTATTGTGTGTTTGCTATTATTGTCATTGTTATGCCTCTGATGAAGTTGTTTATTCGAGGCATTGTCTTTGTTGTATTTTTTTGGGTTTGTTTGATCAATAAAAGTAATTTCTAAAAAAAACGATACAAAGTTAGTGATGCAAACACCGGATGTTTTGCTTTTAATCATGCCCCAATCGGCCCCTAAAGATCATGACTAAAATGTTGTTGCCCACGGGCGATGATCACGCTGTTATCAATCGATCGTGTCTAGCTAGCCTCACCATCATAAACATAGTACATAGTGCAATATAACACAGAAATTATTAGTACATTAGCACCCTAAGTACTATGCTCATGGGCTTGGTTGTGGTTCCACGAAAACATTTGTCTCTTCACTCTAGCAATTTCACCCATTTGGATCCCAGCAATGAGAGAAATCTCACAAATTTTCCTGATTAGTTTTCTAATGGATTTTAGCTAAATTTCAAGGCATGTGTTGATAGACACAAAGCCATAACCCTTTATCATTTTTCCCCCAAAACACATGTGATAATTGAAAATTGAATCGAGCAATTGGCAATATTGTTAGGAATCTTTTATCATGGTCTCACAGCCATAATTAATTTTAGTCTCTTTTGACACGCTTTTTTTTTATAATTAAAAGAGCTGAAACTAGCTTACAAAGAAGGAATACAATCATAATCCAAGTGGATTGGGAGGAAATCAGGGGCTCCCGCCATCTCTCCCTCTCCTAGCTAAAGCATTAGCCACCCCATTTCCTTCGCGTGAACTTTGGAATAGGATATACTCTCAAACGCAAGGCAACATTCCCTCATCCTTCATACCAGAACACCAATTGGAGAGTTAGGGGCTGTTTGGGAGGCCATTTGATCACGTAGGAAATGAAAAAAATTTCATTTTCATTTGATGATAGTAGTATGGGTTTTGGGGATTCAAAAGGTAGACATGAATGATAGAAGGGTAATTATAGTCATTTATCACAAGATTCTTATTTAAAAACCGATTTGACAAGTGAATTATGAGGACATTCACCTCAAGAATGAAAATGATCATTATGGTCATTCATTATGTAAAGGAAAATGAAAATGTAAATGTGCCTCCCAAACACTTTTTAGTGGGAAATGGTGGGAAATGAAGTGGGAAATGGCCTCCCAAACAGCCCCTTAATCTCCCTCCCATCCTCTAACATCCTAATAGCTTTGCCATTTTTGCCCTCCACAATAACCTTCCTCACCCCCCAATCATGCGCCAGAAAAATACCATAGATCAAGGTGTTGAGCTCCCTAGTCTCCTGATGAAGGGGATGGGAATCCACCCCAGAGGCGCAAACTACCAACCTGCGCCCCATGGTCCCTGATGTAGAGTCCACAGCCGATCAGCTCCCTCCCTTCTAAACTATTAGAATATACAATTTAAGGAAAAAAATTGGTGGTCAGTTTATAAAATTTAAGGGGATGGAATAAAATTTTCCGTTTAAGGAAAACTTGGTTATCTTATATAGTATCATAGCCTGAATTACCAATAAACAGTCCATAGGAGGAACTAGGTTGGCTCCCAACTTAAAAACCGGATGTGTGAGAGAGAGATTGTTGGGGTTTATCCCACATCGGATGTGGAAGAGATTGGTGGTTAGTTTATAAATGTGAGGGAAAGCCTCACCTCTCAAGCTATGGTATCAGAACTCCAGGTTTTAAGGTCTTAAGTTTTAGTATCGCTAGAGGCATTTATATCCTAATTATGTTCTCTCTGGGATGTTAGAATATACAATAAATAAATAAATATTTCCAATTCCTAATAGCTTGAGCTTTTAGAAAACTTGGTTATCTTATCTAAACATCCCCGATGTATTGATCTTCATGCAACCATACTGCTCAGGAGGAGGCAACCAACGCTCATGACCCTGAGGGCTGTCAAACCTATCCACCTGCATGCATAAGCGAACCATATTGCTCAATCTTCCTCCTCAACTCATCAGGGGTTAAAGGAGGCTTCCCCAGGCGTGTCTCATTTCTGTGCTGCCAAATATAAGAAGCAGTAGAGATGATCTTTTTTAGCTTGACTCCTCAGTCTCCTTCCAGAATAGCCTTGATCATATCAGCTGGCTTCGTATCTTGATTGACAGAGATCATTGAAAAATATGCAGAAGAGAACCAGATTAGAGAAACCTTTGGGCATCTCTAGATCACATGAACTGTGTCCTCCATTTCCTCTCCACAGAGATGGCTGGTACAATCAACATTAACACCTTAGCTCGGCCCTAGAGGGAAGAAGGTCTCTAGTCAGCCTCCACCCAAAGACTTTGTCTTGGGACAGTTTTCATGCTCCAATTCTTCCTTAGAAGTTTTCTGTTGCTAATGTTCACCTCCAAGCGCTCCCTCCCTTCCTCACCTTTATCTTTTATCAACATGGAGTGCGCACTCTCAACCGAATAAAAAACCATTTTTGCTCCCCATCCAGTAGATCACATCTTTAGAACTTCTCTTTCCAATGGAATATTCAAAGTGATATCCCTGTCCCTAGGGTTGAAGAGTTAACATGTGAAATCCTCCAGTCCCTTGTGTTCTCATCAACAAGGCTGCTCACCAGCATATTGGACTCATCCAAAGGGCTTGAAGTGGACGACAAGAATCAATATTGGCTAGAAGGGGAGTGCTCAAATGCCACTGGAAGGAATGAGGAGGAAATCCTGCTAAGCTATGAAGCCAACAAGAGGATAATATAGTAGGACGGGAAAATGTGCAACTAAACGTGGGGAGCGAGGGAGAGGCCCGATTGAGCTCTGGGCAAACCAAGGAAGACGGGAGGAGAACAGTGGGACACAAGGAGGTACAAAAATCTGGAAGGAAGCAAAAGGGCTCTTGCCCCGGAGGAAGGGGATGAGGGGAAGGGATTGCACAGAAGGACAATTCAAAGGCGGCGGCTGCGGGACATCCCCACCTGGAGCAATGAACCTTGGCGTGGAATTGCCGAGGGTTAGGGTCTGGTTGAACCGGATGAGATGGAGGATATGAAGTCCCTACATGGCAAGATTAGAGAATGTGGCATCAGATTCGAGGAATGAAATAAAGATGGGGGATTTAGAGGCGAGGGATGATCAGCAGGCGTGGGGGGAGACCTGCAAGCTGAATTGGATGAGCTTCTCAAATGGGAAGAGATCCTATGGAGTCAGAGAGCTAAAGCCACATGGCTCAACGATGGAAACCAGAACACTAGTTTTTTTCATTAGAAGCCATCCCAGAGGCGTCGTAATGCTTAAACAACATTAGTTGTAATGTTGCCGGTCCGATATTAATTTTAATCAACGTTTTTGAAACATTTATCAGGAAATTGCCACTTGTTAGAGGTCTTTATTAGTTGTCGAGCAGAGGCATTGGCCTCAATTTCTTTTGTATCAAATTGTTTCTTTCTCATAATTGTAATCAATGTTTCACTTGCTGACTAATTCCTTTACATACAGCTCGTGAGCAATAAATCTTTGTAGCGCTTCTTTCCTATTCTTTGAGTAAGGAGGAGCTTCAGAAACAACATGGACTTGGGACTCTTTGAACCTGTAATTACTAAGTCAATTGAGCTGATTGATGAAGAATTACGTTTCCTATTTGGAGTGAAGAATAGTATGAAACTGCTTGGTGGTGACCTCTTAATGATCAAAGCTTTCCTCCGGGAAGTTGAGGGAAAGCAGAAAGGTAGGAAAGTGGAGAAAGAATTTTTCAAACTGGTTCAAGATGTAGCATATGAATCAGAGGATCTGATTGAGACATACATTTTTAAGGTTGTGCAACAACGAAGAACTTGTGTTGTCGGAAATTGGATTTTATGCTGTAGGCAACTGCCAAAAGTGCATTTAGTTGGGACAGAAATTCAACGTATCCGGGAAAGGCTCAAAGAAATTTTAGATAAGAGAGAAATTTTGAAACTTGAAGACAGCAACAAAAGTGAAGCCTCTTCCTCAAACCAAAGCCCCTTCCATGCCGAAAGCAGAGAACCATCCATGGAAGACGAAATAGGTCTAGTGGGAATGGAAAATGAAGCTCAATCGTTGGTGGATCAGCTCATTACAGGTGATGCAAACAACTCCATTGTTTCCTTAATAGGTATGGGCGGAATAGGTAAGACAACCCTCGCTAGGAGAATCTACAATTCTGATTTAGTGAGGAATCATTTTCATCATCGCTCATGGGTTACTGTCTCTAAACCATTTATTCTATCAAGAGAACTCTTAGTGAATATTATGGCAGATGTCAATTGTATAAATAAACAAGACGAAGAAGAAATGAAAAAGATAGGGGTGATGACGAAACAAGAGTTGGGAGAAAAACTCTCTGGCTACCTTAGGTGTAAGAGATACTTGGTCGTACTTGATGATGTATGGACCACACAAGATTGGGATTCGTTAAAACACATATTTCCAGTTGTAGACAACAAAGGTGCAGTAATGCTTACC
This sequence comes from Houttuynia cordata, assembly GCA_039654745.1. NCBI lineage: Eukaryota > Viridiplantae > Streptophyta > Magnoliopsida > Piperales > Saururaceae > Houttuynia > Houttuynia cordata. Next base: position 13,417,301 of record CM077511.1, on the reverse strand, counting down.
TCTCGAAAAAAAGATGTAGGTCAGTATGCAAATCCTCGAAGGCCTCCTTGTGAAATACGGGTCCTTAATGAAGAAGAGGCTTGGGAACTGTTTTGCAAGAAAGTTCTCGACTGTCCTTCAGATTTAGAGGACTTGGGGAAGAAAATTGTGCGGAAATGTGGTGGCTTACCTTTGGCGGTGGCTGTGTTAGGAGGAATTTTGAGGGGAAGAGAGAAGAATTTAAATGAATGGGAAGCTCTTTTGAAAAGCATGAAATGGGAGCTTTCAGAAGGTGAATCTAATATAAGAGAAATATTAGCGTTGAGCTACAGTGATCTTCCTTACTACTTAAAACCATGCTTTCTCTACTTGAGTGCTTTTCCAGAGGATTTTGTGATTTCTGCAACTAAATTGATATTGCTATGGGTAGCGGAGGGGTTCATTGAAAAAAGACAAGATTTAACAAAAGAAGAAACTGGACAGGAGTACTTGAAGGAGCTTGTTCGCAGAAGCTTGGTTCAAATTAAGACACGGAAGTATGATGGTAGGATTAACTCATGCCACATCCATGATCTTCTACATGATTTTTGCATCTCAGAAGGCCAACAAGTCAACTTTGTCCATGTTTGGCAGGGGCAGGGACATGATGAAGTCACTGCAATGAGCGGTATATCAGCACGTAGGCAGTCTATAATTCAGAATGCATCGATTAATAGCTATGTTTCTCAAGCCGGTTCATTAGAATGCCTCCGTACTTTCTTGACTTTTGCCGGTACTGATGACTATGATGACTTAGGAAAGACGGAGTGCAAACATTTATTTAGAGGGTTTAGGTTGCTGAGGGTGATTGATCTCGTGGGTGTAGGCATCTCCCGTTTACCAAAGGAATTTGGGGGCTTAATTCATCTAAGGTACTTGGGGTTGAAAGATACTAAGTTAGAAGTTTTTCCATCCTCTTTGAGACATCTTAGCAATTTGGAAACCTTGGATGTTGCGCGATGTGGTGTTAGCCAAATCCCTGATTTTGTCCTCAAATTGCCTCGACTCGGACATTTAATGATGACGTGGGAGGAGAGCATTAGTCTTCGCGGGGTCCCTCTCCCTGGATCGAATAGCCTCCAGACTCTAAGAGCGAGGGCTTTGGTCGTGGATGAAAGTTTTGGCAATCTAATTCATCTGAAAAAACTTTCCCTTTCGGGCAATTTTGACCCACGTCAAGCTAAAATGAAGCACCTCCGGTCGTTGGAGCTGTTCTGTGAATCAGGGCGGACACTTGAACCCTCGTCGATGCATCTTGCGGGGAAGGAGTCCCTCACGAAATTAGTATTGGTTGGGGAGTTGGATAAACTACCTAGTCGTCATGATTTCCCTCCACAACTCACCAAGCTAATATTGAGGTGGTCTTATTTAAGAAGCGACCCATTTGAAGAGCTACAGCACCTGCCCAACCTTCGGATACTGGAATTGCAAAATGGTGCCTTCGTGGGAAGTAGACTTGTCAGCTCTGGTGGAGGTTTCCCAAGACTTGAGTCCTTAGCACTTGGGATGTTGGATGAATTAGAAGAATGGGAGGTGGAAGAAGGAGCATTTCCACGGTTGAGCCACATTCGAATTAAATATTGTCGGAGACTAGGCATGCTTCCAGAAGGGTTCCGGCACATCACAACTCTCAACAAATTAGAGCTGGTAGGGATGACGGAGGAATTTAATGCACGGGTGAAAGAAGCTGAGGGAGAGGATTACTACAAGATCAAGCATGTCAAATCTCTACTTGTTCTTAACCGTGAATAACTGACATCGCCGCGCCGCTCTTGCAGGTACTCTCTCTCTAAGTCGTCGCCTTCCCCGGCGAGTCACACCCTCCATCCGTTCCATATTGATAGTCATATTTGGTTGTTAGTAAAACCAAATGGGACTATTAATATGGAACGGGGGAGTATTCAAACTCCAAACTTTTCAATTTGTGTTGTTTTGCTGTCCAAATTTGTCTACCCGAGCATCTATTTGGGGAAATTTGGTTTTTAGGCCTCTCTGCTTTGTGCTCGACGGCTTTGGTGGCGAAAAGGAAGACGTGTTGAGGCTTATAGCCTCCCTTTTTATATTGCAGTGAACTCAATTCCATGTTTTTTCTTCCTGATGTTGCCTTCAAATTTCTGTAAAGGATGAGCGTAGTTATCGACGTCCTCTTGGCTCGCCATGACCCTACCAGGCTGAATCGCCTGCTTCTCCAAATCCGCCTACTGTAATTTCACTTTTTATTTTATTTATACAAACTTTAATCTCACTTGTTTTAGTTTAAAAAAATTCTTGCTTTGAGTAGACTAGGCATAACTTAGTATTTTATGTTCTTCGATGCTGATGTCCATTCTTGTGAACATATTGATTATGGTCTTGAAAAATAACAATTAACTGAATATCAACAGTTATGTCATTGAAGGATTTGATTTTGTCATGTCTTAAATATACTTCTAATATGTAATCTGGGATATCTCGATGGAGAAATTGGTTTTCTGATTATTAATGGAATGTTCTCCTGTACTTCGTGAAGATTGTTATTAACTGAGCAATTTATTGGGAGACTAGCATCTTTGCACCGTTCTTCACATTGACATACAACATGAACATGAAATTACCATAAAAAATTTCAAATTTTAGTATATCCTTTTGATATCTTTGTGTTGTAATTTCTAGTTTGTGTTCTGACCTCTCGGCCATTCTCAAAATAAATAAATAAATTTGTGTCAATTATGTCCAACTCAAGTAGTGTCACAAATTTGATACCGAAATACTACAATTTATTTTGTTACTTGACTGCTACAAGCTATATACTATCTGGACATTAACATGAAATTTTGGGTTACAGCTCCTATTTCTTAGAAGTTCCATGTTTAACTGTGTACGTTATGACCGACCTAAATATTATCAATAAAGTAACACTTAAGTACAACATAATTTGTTGTTACTTGATTGTTAAAATAGCTTGCACAGGATAGCTGTTTTGGGACTAATCTGTAGAATCATAGAAGTTGCCAAGGCTCTATTACTCTCAGATTGTCACTGCGTGGAAATGGACCAAGTATAGATCCCAATTATACCTCTAGTTGTACTTGTAGGATTAAAGGATTGATGGCTTTGAGCATCCTACCCCACTAAAATTATTTTGCTTTTCCCCCCATCTATATATTTGCTTTAAATTCTGAAACTTTTTTCTCTGTCTGAGAAGAGCTTGAAATTCTAAAGCTGAAGTACTTGTCTTGGTTGCCTCAAATATTTGATTCACATCATTATAGCATGCTCTATTGATGTGCTAATAATCGTTAAGTGACTTGTCAAAAATATTATTCTTTTCTTCATTTAGTTTTATATTAGTTTTCTATCCTAAAAATATTTGTAGATAGTTTTTTTCTTGGATTATGTAACAGAGAGCTCAATGGTGTTATTTAATTGTTATTGTGTTACAAAATGTTAAACTGGTTTAGGAAGGTTATAGTTTCAGCTTTCCTTTCCTGGAGGAGAGGCAAGCTTGGATCGAGTGGTTGGTTGAGTGAGTGTGGAGTGCAGAATGATGGTGGGAAATGGTGTTGAGATCCCAATATAGTAGGTGGTACCGCGATTGGTGGTTTTTGTAATCTGGTTCTTTCATGGTACCACAATTTGACCTGATGCCTATCATTGTAATTTGGCTTTGTTATCTTAGTGGTAACATTAAGAGGATACGAACAAAGAACTTGAGCATGCTATTGTCACACATTAGATTTCGCTGATTTATCTATGTCCTTATTTACTGTTAAAGCCTTGACCACTCCTTTCTTTTTCACGTTTTAAGACAATGCCTACATTCTTTGGCATGGTTGTCTGTATTTTGAATAATAACAATATCTAGGTAGTCGTGCAAGATTTAGATATGGATGTACAAAATATTGGGTTGGGCTAGTGTTTTAATCGAGTTATTTGTTGTGCTATAGTCTATAATGTTGTTGGCCGAGGGTGGGAGATTTAGCTTTAGACGGTCAGCCGAGAAAGGATGCAATGATTCTATGGGATGCTATGGTCAAGATGAGTGGATGACTACTATGACACTTGGAAGACAGGTTTACATTATTCTCAGTTATTATGAATGCTTATTGTATGGAAGCTGTAGACAATAGCCTCCGAATACCTCTTGTTCTGTTTGCTTATTTAGTTTGAGATATTGTGTAGCACCAGTTGTATATATGAAATGTTATGTCTCTTTTTCCAATTTGTTTGAGAGGCCAGAGTCGATATGCATATTATTATGTGGTGCATGAAATGAAATTTCGTATTTTGCTTTGAGCTGGCTTAATGTTTGCCTCAATGACTATAGGGTACTGTAGGTAGGTATAGCCTACGGAAGGGACCTCTGAGAGTCTGCCTCGTCCTGGTCAGCAGTTCGAATAAGCCCAAAGGCCTTGCTGTATGATATGAAATGTACCTGCTAAAATTCTGCACCTTTAGTGGGGATAATTAGGTGTGGTTTGATTGCGTGTGAGAAAGAAGTTTGTCACTGGATCCTATTGAGAATCATCATCAGGCTTAAAAGGCTACTGAGATGAGTGTAAAATTGGGTTAGACTCCATAACAGAGCATTTGTGCTATAAGGTGTGGAATTGAATCCTTAACTTCTGATCTTCTTTAATGGGTATTATTGAGGGGTATACTATGGGTATGCTGTGAGTTAGGGATATGGTAATCTGAATTACAACTCACAAGATTGTGAATCTGAAAATTGAGGCGTGTTTTTCACTTCAAAAAGTATAATTATAAATTTACACCAAACTTTTAAGAATCGATGTATCAGAATAAACTTTCAAACATCGTATTTACAGCAAGCCCTTGTGATTACTTCTGCAAGGCCCGTTGAGGAACCCACCCAATTTTCACATATCAACGACCAGCATCCTGCATCCTGTGAAGTGTGAAACGAAAAATTGGATATGTTCCATGTTTAGGCAGACGGATGTAATACCAAAGAAAAATTGGTGCACAAAAATTTTAGTGGTAATCGATCATCACTACTTCTTTCCAAGAGAAGAGAAGATTTGCTTTGAGTGAATACAATTAAATTGGTTTTGCTCCTCTTTCTAAACTTGGCTTTTTAAAAGTATGAAAGCCTGAATATTCTTTCTTTTCTCTCCATGGCAAAGGTGGTGTTACTTCTTCAAAAGGTGAACAATTTATCTGCTTTCCTAATCCATTTTCATTCCCCAAAAGGAGGGGCATCTACATCCGTCTTTCCCAATAGGTTAATCCTTCGACCCACACCCTTATCCTTATCCAGCTGCATATAACTAGATAAAGAAGGAATACCCCACTCCATGTGATTCTTTCTCTAAAAAACTCCCTATCCATAACCAATTGCAATTCATTATCTCCACAATCCACGCACTTTGAAGAACACTAAACCAAGGTCATGTAGCTGCACCACCAAACAATGATATGGAGTGTTCCTTAGCTCCAAGGTCAAAAGATAGACCTTAAACTCACATTATATATGTATATAATAGTCAAAATTTCATAAGGATTATATATGAAAAAATATAAAAATATCTTAAAGAATATTTAGGAGTCTGTTGACAATAGTCAAAATTTCATACTGTAACATAAAAAATGGTTCAGGTTAGCCTTTTGAACGATGCTTCCTATGGAATCGTAAGGATGAAAAGGGTCTTATATTTATTTTTTTTTGCTAACTAAAAAGGTCTTATATATGGTGATGCACTAGGGATTATCAAAATGGGATCCCCATCTTCCATTGGCTGATACCAAGGCACCAATAGGCATTGTTGGATCTCCATACCTAGAAGTTTGTTGACCCTCCTCATCTCCTCCCCTCATCCCAATAAAAATTACATTTCTATGTTACTTTTTATTGACCTATATTCATTTCATTCAGCCACCAAATGATGAATGAAAACTTGTGCATGTAGAGCCTTCTACCCTTCATATGTAGCCTGGTAGACCTCGTCCCTTCCAGCCTCCTAATCTGCTAAAATTAAATAAAGTAGTCTAGTAGCCTTGTTAACATCTAATTAATTGTCTAAGATGGCATGACCCACCTCACATCTTGTATGTTGCTTTATAATTTACGGATTAATCAAGTCATTTACAACCTTAGGTCGTTGATTTCAATCCCAACCACCTGCATACTACAGTACAATTGCCACATGCTTCCTCTGTAAGCATATGGAAATGGGACGACAATCTCAGTGCACAACATAATCAAGCACTTGGCTGCCATGGGTCCCCACTATTCAAATCTTCATAGCAATAGCACTAAACGAGACACACTAAGCCGGATGAGGTCCCATTCGTGAAAGCACCCCTGTTGAAATTTGACTTGAAATTAAACAAATTAATTTTAAAATACTGCGATCGATCGGCAAAATAACGCGATCGATCGTGTTACAATCGACCGTGATAAACCGATCGTTCGTAGTTACTGTAATTTTGTGAAATTTGTTTTTTGTATTGGAACGATCGATCGGTATGAAAACAATCGATCGTAGTTACTGGAATTTTAAGATTTGTGCACCGCGATAAAACGATCGATCGTAATTTTAGGCTAAATAAGGCGATCGATGCGATCGATCGGCATATAACACGATCGATCGGCTAAGCGGTTAGAGCGAGTAAATAGCCGTTTCTCTGCGGAAAAGTGCGTCTCTTCTTCCTAAAAAGGGCTAAACAACGTTCTTCTATATATAGAGAACGAGTTTATGCAGAAAAAGGTTACAGAAACAACAAAAGAACCCATTCATCTTCTCTCTTGATTCTTGATCCATCATTGAGCAATAGAATCTCCTCTGATCGAGATCCAGTCAGTTTGATTTGAAGTGCAACTTTAAACTGACGGTGTGGTTCGTTGTATCTCGGGAACGGAACGCGATTATTCGCCTGTGCACGGAGGGCGGCGTATCTGTTTCAAGGACAACGCATAGCGTGCCTCGAACCTGGTTCTAATTTTTATACTCATTCTAGTGATTTATGTGTATATTTGAAAATTTATGTGCATAATTTGGTAGTATTTTAGCCCTCTTTTATGTGACAATCCCAACAATCTTGAAACAGATACTCTTTGTTCTTGTTGATTGAATACTACTGCAATTATGGGTGTTGACAAATCATTGAAGCCTGATAAATTTGATGGAAAGAATTTCATGCGATGGCAAACAAAGATGAAATTTTAGTTGACTCAATTGAATATATTCTATGTTATTTCTGATGTTCATGTGGAAAAAATTGTATCTTCTGAATCTGACAAGACTGCTAGTTCGTCTGAAGTTGGAACTACTAAGCCTGTTGATATTGATAAATTCAAACAAGATGATGAACTATGCCATGGACAAATATTGAGTGTCTTGAGCAATGAGTTATATGATTTGCATGTGAATACTAAATCTGCTAAAGAGCTATGGGATACCCTTGATAAGAAATTTGGAAAGGAGCATGAAGGGGAAGAAAAATATGTTGTAGGCGAGTATTTTGACTACAAGATGGTCGATAACAAATCTGTTAGAGATCAGGTTGTTGAAATACAGAATTTGGTAGCAAAGATCATTGGGAAAGGCATTCCCGTTGACGAGAGGCTCCAAGTTCCGGCGCTTATAGACAAGCTACCACCCTCATGGCAGGATTTCCAAGTTAACTTGAAGCACAAAAGGGACGCAATGTCCGTTGATGATCTTATGGTGGCCATACAAATTGAAGAAAAGCATAGAGGTAAGATGAAAATCTTACAAGGCTCATCTTCTGGGGTTAAAGATAGTGCTCAAGCCAATATTGTAGAAGGGAAACCGAAGTTTCATGGCAATAAGAAGAACAACAGGAAGTTTAAGAATAAGTATTTCAAACCTGGTTCAAATATCTATAAGGACAAGAAGTCGAAGGTTTGCTGGGTCTGTGGAAAACCGGGACATTTTGCAAACAAGTGCAAAGAGAAGAAAGGTCAGGACCATAGTCATGGTGGGGCTGCATCTTCTGCTCATATTAACATGGTTACTTCAGATGACAGGTTAGTATTAACTAATTCTGAAATTAACTTGGCATGTGAATCTACCGATTGGTGGGTTGATACAGGGGCAACTGTTCACATCGGTGTTGATGTTTCTTCTTTTTCTTTCTATCAAGAAGTAAAGGATAGGACTGTCACGATGGGGAACTCCTCTGAGGCTAGAGTTTATGGAGTTGGAAATGTGGACATCCAGTTTACATCGGGGAACATGTTAACTCTTCGTAATGTGTTGCATGTGCCTAGTGTGAGGAAGAACCTTGTTAGTGGAGTACTTCTTAGTAGAGAAGGATATAAATTAGTGTTTGAGTCAAATAAAGTTGTAATAACTAGACATGGTACTTTTATTGGCAAAGGCTATGTGTGTGATGGCCTCTTTAAACTAAATTTAGTTTCTTGTAATAACTCTTTATTTCAAGTAGATGACTCTTTGATTTATCATGTTGATTCTTTTGATGTGTGGCATATGAGACTTGGACATGTGAATTCAAATACCATTAAAAGAATGATGAATCTTGATTTGATTCCGAAATTGCATGATGTAACTAGTGATAAATGTGAAATATGTGTTCAAGCAAAACAACCTAGAAAACCTTACAGGTCTATTGATAGGTCTACATGTTTGCTTGAATTAGTTCATTCGGATATATGTGAGTTGAATGGATTAATTACTAGGGGTGGTATGAGATATTTTATTACATTTATTGATGATTACTCTAAATATTGTCATGTTTATTTACTAAAGTCTAAAGATGAGGCTTTTGAGAAGTTTAAGGTCTATAAGATGGAGGTTGAGAATCAAACTGAGAGGCGTATTAAAAGACTAAGGTCTGATCGTGGTGGGGAGTATTGTTCCCTTGAATTTTACAAGTTTTGTGAAGATCAAGGAATAATACATGAGACCACAGCGCCTTACTCTCCTCAATCTAATGGAGTGGCAGAAAGAAAGAATAGAATTTTCATTGACATGATCAATTCTATGCTTTCATCTTCAGGTCTACCGAAGAATTTATGAGGAGAAGCAATTGTTTCTGCTTGTATGATCTTAAACCGTGTGCTTCATAAAGGACAAAATACAACCTCATATGAGTTATTGAAAGGAAGAAAACCGAGCTTGAAATTCATTAAGGTTTGGGGATGTCTTGCCAAAGTAAAAATTCCAAACGTAAAAATGGATAAGTTAGGTTCAAAAACATATGATGCGGTGTTCATTGGTTATGCACAAAATAGTAGAGCATATCGGTTTTTAGTAATAGGGTCAGATCGGCAGGATTATGCACCTAATACTATTAAGGAGTCCGATGGATGCAACATTCTTTGAGAATGTATTTCCTATGAAGGAAAAGAGTAAAGTTGTAGTGCATAAAGAAGATGGATCCTCATCTTCTATTCCAAGAATTGAAGATTCGGATACCAATGTAGAGGTTAGGAGATCTAAAAGAACCAGAATAGAGAAGAATTATGGAGATGACTTTTATACTTACATGGTGGAGAATGAGGATCCTTTGACATTTAGTGAGGCTATGTCATCTAGTGAATCTCCTTTATGGAAGGAAGCGATACAGAGTGAAATGGATTCAATCCTTGCACATGGGATGTGGGTTCTAACGAATCTACCTCCAGGGTTTAAACCCATTGGGTGCAAGTGGATTTTTAAAAGAAAATATTATCCTGATGGATCCATTGAAAAGTACAAAGCTAGATTAGTGGCTAAAGGGTATAGTCAAAAGGAAGGTCAAGATTTCTTTGACACGTATTCTCCTGTGACCATGATAACTACAATTAGAGTGCTTATTGCATTAGCAGCTCATTATAACCTCGAGATCCATCAAATGGATGTCAAAACAGCATTTTTTAAATGGTGAATTGGAGGAGGAAATCTATATAGAGCAGCCTGAAGGTTTTGTAGTTCCTGGTCAAGAAAGAAAAGTATGTAAGTTAGTTAAATCTCTCTATGGGTTAAAACAAGCTCCTAAACAATGGCATCAAAAGTTTGATAATGTTCTTCTTTCTAATAATTTTGTTGTATGTACATCGGATAAATGTTTATATTGGAAGTCTTTTAACGATAGTTTTGTGATGTTATGTTTGTATGTTGATGACATTTTATTGTTTGGTGATAATGTGGATCATATCAATAAAGTTAAGGGTTTTCTTAACGAGAATTTTGATATGAAAGACTTGGGTCTTGCCAAAGTCATATTGGGCTTAAAGATTGATAGGACTTCTAATGGAATAGTTGTGAGTCAATCACACTATGTGGAGAAGATTCTAAAGAAGTATGGTTACTTCGATAGAAAACCTGTCAGTACGCCGTATGATTCAAGTATAAGACTAAAGAAAAATCTTGGGGAAAGTGTGTCACAACTTAGATATTCACAGCTGATAGGAAGTTTGAGTTATCTGGCAAACTGCAGTAGACCGGATATATCCTATGCTGTGGGAAGACTAAGTAGATACACTAAGAGCCCTAATGAGTCTCATTGGATTGCCATTGAGAGAGTGTTCAGATTTCTGAAGGGAAGTGTAAATTTCGGTTTACATTATTTCGGGTTCCCTGCTGTATTAGAAGGATACAGTGATGCTAATTGGGTGTTAGATTCTGATGAAACAAAGGCCATGAGTGGTTATGTGTTTACACTTGGTGGTGGGGCAGTTGCATGGAAATCTTCCAAGCAAACTGTGATAAAAAGATCTACTATGAATGCTGAGTTAGTAGCTCTTGATAAAACTGGAGGAATGGCGGAATGGCTTAGGGATCTATTAATAGATATACCATGGTTGAATAAGCCAATTCCTGGAATTTTGATTCACTGTGATAGCCAATCAGCTCTTGATAAGGTTAAGAGTAAGAATCATAATAAGAGGTCTTCCAGGCATATTGAACTAAGGTATAAAATCTTGCGCAAGTTGACTACATCGGGAGTCATTACCTTAAGTTTCATACGATCAACGGATAACTTGGCTGATTCGTTTACTAAAGGGTTGTCGGCAGGACAAGTCCTTAACTCATCTAGGGGAATGGGCTTTAAAGCCTATGATTTAAGTCATCGTTAGTAGCAACCCAATCTCTCTGAGTGGAGATCCCACGACGAAGATTCAATAGGTAATAACAAGCTAATGCATGACTTGGAGAGCACTAATATAATATAATAAATTGTATGCTCGTTCCCGTGTGATGATGAGAGTGCTCTACTGCATATGAAACAGGATGACGAAAGTCTTAATGAGGTCAAGGCTTAATAAGCAGGGTATTGTTATGCAGATTACCCTTGGAGACTGTCACCTATATGAGTGCCACTGAGGTCGCAGTTAAGAAGAACGAAGGCTTGTTCTCTAATGTGCAACTCATGAAAAGATACAAAGCGCATGACCATAAAGTGCTACCCCAAATGATCTCGAAAAGGGAGTTACTCTAACTGTTAGGTTTGTCAAAGCTCTTGCTTTAAGGTTCAAGTTCAAGACTTAGTTCACTTCGAACTTGTGAGAGTGGCGGCCTACCAAACTAGGTGTAGGTTCAAACCCGCAAGGTACCTATCGCCGAAAACTTAGAGTACTATTGCTCAATGTCTCATTCATGTGTCGTATGCATTTTTAGTGTATAGAATAGTTTAATATCAAGTCATGGTGGGGATTGTTGAAATTTGACTTGAAATTAAACAAATTAATTTAAAAATGCTGCGATCGATCGGCAAAATAACGCGATCGATCATGTTACGATCGATCGTGATAAACCGATCGTTCGTAGTTACTGTAATTTTGTGAAATTTGTTTTTCATATTGGAACGATCGATCGGTATGAAAACGATCGATCGTAGTTACTGGAATTTTAGGATTTGTGCACCGCGATAAAACGATCGATCGTAATTTTAGGCTAAATAAAGCGATCGATCGGCATATAAGACGATCGATCGGCTAAGCAGTTAGAGCGAGTAAATAGCCGTTTCTCTGCGGAAAAGTGCGTCTCTTCTTCCTAAAAAGGGCCAAAATGAAGCACCTCCGGTCGTTGTGGCTGACCCATGGGGGGACACTTGAACCCTCGTCGATGCATCTTGCGGGGAAGGAGTCCCTCACGAAATTAGTATTGGATGGGAGGTTGGATAAACTGCCTAGTCGTCATGATTTCCCTCCACAACTCACCAAGCTAATATTGGAATGGTTAGGATTAAGAAGCGACCCATTTGAAGAGCTACAGCACCTGCCCAACCTTCGCATACTGGAATTGAAGATTTGTTCCTACGTGGGAAGTAGACTTGTCAGCTCGGGTGGAGGTTTCCCAAGACTTGAGTCCTTAGCACTTGATTATTTACGTGAATTAGAAGAATGGGAGGTGGAAGAAGGAGCATTTCCACGGTTGAGCCACATTCGAATTAAATATTGTCCGAAACTAGGCATGCTTCCAGAAGGGTTCCGGCACATCACAACTCTCAACAAATTAGAGCTGGTAGGGATGAGGGAGGAATTTAATGCACGGGTGAAAGAAGCTGAGGGAGAGGATTACTACAAGATCCAGCATGTCAAATCTCTACTTGTTCGTGAATATTGACAGCGCCGCCGCCGCCGCTCTTGCAGGTACTCTCTCTCTCTCTCTCTAAGTCGTCGTTGCGTTTCCCCGGCGAGTCACACCCTCCATCCGTTCCATATTGATAGTCATATTTGGTTGTTAGTAAAACCAAATGGGACTATTAATATGGAACGCGGGAGTATTCAAACTCCAAACTTTTCAATTTGTGTTGTTTTGCCGTCCAAATTTGTCTACCCGAGCATCTATTTGGGAAAATTTGGTTTTTAGGCCTCTCTGCTTTGTGCTCGACGGCTTTGTGTTGAGGCTTATAGTCTCTGCGCTCTACATTGTCTCCCCGTTTATATTGCAGTGAACTCAATTCCATGTTTTTTCTTCCTGATGTTGCCTTCAAATTTCTGTAAAGGATGAGCGTAGTTATCGACGTCCTCTTGGCTCCCCATGACCTACCAGGCTGAATCGCCTGCTTCTCCAAATCCGCCTACTGTAATTTCACTTTTTATTTTATTTATACAAACTTTAATGTCACTCATTTTAGTTTAATTATATATTCCTTTTCAAAAATTTCTTGCTTTGAGTAGACTAGGCATAACTTAGTATTTTATGTTCTTCGATGCTGATGTCCATTCTTGTGAACATATTGATTATGGTCTTGAAAATTAACAATTAACCTAATATCAACAGTTATGTCATTAAAGGATTTGATTCTGCTACAAGCTATATACTATATGGACATCAACATGAAATTTTGGGTTACAGCTATCCAGGTATTTAATGTCCTATTTCTTAGAAATTCTTGTTTAACTGTTTACATTATGACTCACCTAAATATTATCAATAAAGTACCACCTAAGTACAACATAATTTGTTGTTACTTGATTGTTAAAATAGCTTGCACAGGATAGCTGTTTTGGGATTAATCTGTAGAATCATAGAATGCTAGTTGCCAAGGCTCTATTACTCTCAGATGGTCACTGCGTGGAAATGTACCAAGTATAGATCCCAATTATACCTCTAGTTGTACTCGTAGGATTAAAGGATTGATGGCTTTGAGCATCCTACCCCACTAAAATTATTTTGCTTCCCCCCCCCCCCTCAATCTGTATATTTGCTTTAAATTCTGAAACTTTTTTCTCTGTCTGACAAGAGCTTGAAATTCTGAAGCTGAAGTACTTGTCTTGGTTGCATCAAATATTTGATTCACAACATTATAACATGCTCTATTGATGTGCTAATAATCGTTAAGTGACTTGTCAAAAATATTAATCTTTTCTTCATTTAGTTTTACATTATTTTTCTATCCTAAAAATATTTGTAGATAGTTTTTTTCTTGGATTATATAACAGAGAGCTCAATGGTGTTATTTAATTGTTAATGTGTTACAAAATGTTAAACTGGTTTAGGAAGGTTATAGTTTCAGCTTTCCTTTCCTGGAGGAGAGGCAAGCTTGGATCGAGTGGTTGGTTGAGTGAGTATGGAGTGCAGAATGATGGTGCGAAATGGTGTTGAGATCCCAATATAGTAGGTGGTACCGCAATTGGTGGTTTATGTAATCTGGTTCTTTCATGGCACCACAGTTTGACCTGATGCCTAACATTGTATTTTGTCTTTGTTATCTTAGTGGTAGCATTAAGAGGATACGAACAAAGAACTTGGGCATGCTATTGTCACATATTAGATTTCGCTGATTTATCTATGTTCTTATTTACTGTTGAAGCCTTGACCACTCCTTTCTTTTTCACGTTTTAAGACAATGCCTACATTCTTTGGCATGGTTGTCTGTATTTTGAATAATAACAATGTCTAGGGAGTAGTACAAGATTTATGGATGTACAAAATATTGGGTTGGGCTAGTGTTTTAATCAAGTTATTTGTTGTGCTATAGTCTCTAATGTTGCGTGTGATTGTAGAGCAATGATGCTGGAACACTGTATGGATCTGGAATATACTTTTACACGCCAGAACAAGAAAAACTGCAAGGAAATCATTAGAGAAGCCGCAAAAGCTTTTGAACATGAAGATAGGGACTGACATTCTGTATCCAAAAAGTTCCACAGAGGGGAAGAATATCATCACATGTACCTGGCCGAGGGAGGGAGATTTAGCTTTAGACCGTCTGCCGAGAAAGGATGCAATGATTCTATGGGATGCTATGGTCAAGATGAGTGGATGACTACTATGACACTTGGAAGACAGGTTTACCTTCTTCTCAGTTATTATGAATGCTTATTGTGTGGAAGCTGTGGACAATAGCCTCCGAATAACTCTTGTTCTGTTTGCTTATTTAGTTTGAGAAATTGTGTAGCACCAGTTGTATATATGAAATGTTGTGTCTCTTTTTCTAATTTGTTTGAAAGTCCAGAGTCGATATGCATATTATTATGTGGTGCGTGAAATGGAATTTCGTGTTTTGCTTTGAGCTGGCTTGATGATTGCCTCAATGACTATAAGGTACTGTAGATATGGCCTACGGAAGGGACCTCTGAGAGTCTGCCTCGTCCCGGTCAGCAGTTCAAATAAGCCCAAAGGCCTTGCTGTATGATTGAAAATGTACCTGCTAAAATTCTGCTTTATCACCTTTAGTGGGGATAATTCGGTGTGGTTTGATTGCGTGTGAGAAAGAGGGTTGTCACTGGGTCCTATTGAGAATCAGGCTTAAAAGGTTACTGAGATAAGTGTAAAATTGGGTTATAATCCGTGACAGATAATTTGTGCTATAAGGTGTGGAATTGAATCCTTACCTTCTGATCTTCTTTAATGGGCATTATCGAGGGGTATACTACGGGTATGCTGTGAGTTAGGGATATGCTAATCTGAATTACAACTCACAAGGCTGTGAATCTGATTAGTGAGGCGTGCTTTTCACTTCAAAAATTATATTTACAAATTTAGAGCAAATTTTTAAGAAACGATGTATCAGAATAAACTTACAAACATTGTATTTACAGCAAGCCCTTGTGATTACTTCTGCAAAGCCCATTGAGGAACCCATCCAATTTTCACATATCAATGACCAGCATCCTGTGAACACCCAGAATTGGATATGTTCCATGTTCAGGCAGAAGGATGTAATACCAAAGAAAAATTGGTGCACAAAAAAATAAGTGGTAATGGATCATCACTGCTGCTTTCCAAGAGTAGAGAAGTTTTGCTTTTTCCAAAATTAAATGACTGAATTTACCGGCTAAATAAATCCCTATGTACATGCATTTGCAAGGGTAAGTGGAGGCTTGAAATGCCGGTGTGTTTGTTTGTTGAAAGATAAAAAATCGTCAAGGTGAAAGAAGTACAAAAACTTTGTAAAAATTGAAATATGTTCGGATAATTTAAAATAAATGCACCCTAAAAGTACGTTTCAAGCCTGAAAAATTTTCAAACTAAAAGATTTTATACTTCTTTCACCTTGACGATTTTTTATCTTTCAGCAAACAAACACACCGCGTGTGGCCCTTTCAAGCTAATAAATTTGACTCATTTTCAATGCAGCCAGGTTTCTTTAGACGGATGGAGTAGAAAGTACGAAATTGAAATAAACCGTGACGACTCCAAACGGTCAAACCTCATGACGACTGCGATCCCTCCTGGTCCCACAACACTATCCTCGATGGGCCCCACACATGCACATTTCCGAATATACCCCCCACTCCACACCCTGTCCTGGGCTCCTGGCCTCTATCCACCACCAAATCCCGCTTATTTCGGTCGGAAGTTAGCTGCCGGTCCACCTCCCGGCCCGGGCCGGTCCGGTCTTATCTCCCGCACCCGCCTCCTCCTCCTCCATTGTCGCCTGAAACCTCGGCGAAGAACTCGGAGACAGAGAACAGCGCCTCGTCTCCAATTCTCGAGCTCAAGTGCTTGCAGATCTTGAACCGCAGAATTGGATGGTTTACGTAAGATGATTCCTTCTTTTTTGTTTTGTTATTGCAATTTACGGGTTTTTTTGGGTTTTTTGCCGTAGAAACTTTATCTTGGTTGGGAAGGAAGAGTTTTTTAATGGGGTGGATCTGGTGTATCTTGTTTATATCTAATCAGTCGTGTGATTTTGGAGTTTTGGGTTGTGGAAGAAATTGCTCGAGGAACTCGCGTTTTTTTTTTTTGGTTTACATGCGATTTTAGTGTAGTATGGGGATAAGGTGGTGGCTTGTTTTGATGGTTTGGCAGTGAATATGGAGGACCGGGGAGGTTCGTTCGTTGCGGTGAGGAGGATTTCTCAAGAATTGGAGAGGAGCAGTGGTTGTCATTCAACATCCGGTATGTAGAATAGAATTTAATGTAAGAAAATTATACTGCTGATTTGGGGTAGTTTATTTTGATTGTATGGTTGCAAGACTTATGTGTTGGGAATTATCTAGTATTTAACATTAAGGTGGATGAGTGGGATAAATAGGAGAGATAAGATTAGAAATGAATATATTCGTGAGAGTTTAGGGGTAGCTCCTTTAGGGGAGAAGCTGAGGGAATGTAGGTTGCGTTAGTACGGGCATATGTAAAGAAGACCAATAGATGCCCCTGTGAGAAGTTTAGAAGTGATGCATGTTAACGATGCTAAAAGAGGGAGAGGGAGACCTAAGAGAACTTGGATGGAGTTAGTAAAAAAAGATTTGACTTTACTATCTCTTACTAAAGTGGTAGCCCAAAACAGGCATGAATGGAGGAGTAAGAATGTCGCCGACTCCAAATAGTTGGGAAAAGGCGTTACTTGATTATGATTATGATTATGAACATTCCGACCGAGTGCAACAAGAAAATCGAGAGTTTGTAGTGAAAATGTCGTCTTGGATTGAATTCTACTCTGGGTGATAGGAATTTGATTAAAATAGAAGAGATTTAGTGATTTCTGTGAATCCAATCAAATCAAACAGTTCCCCTGTCATGTGAGCATACTACTAAACATACTAACAAGCTGTTTTTTCTGTGACAGTTCCCCTGTCATGTGTGCATACTTCTAAACATACTAACAAGCAGTATGTTTAGAAGTATGCTCACATGACAGGGGAACTGTTTGATTTGATTGGATTCTTTTTATGAAGTGTGTGAGATAAGTGTTTGTTATTGGTGAATGGCCCTGGAAATTTTGGATAAAATTAGAAATGAAATGTGGCATCTTTCCACTCGTGCATTGTTACAGCTGAGGGGTTGTGACAGGATCAGCAGCTTGGATTGGAAGAGGGCTTTCTTGTGTCTGTGCTCAAAGAAAAGACAGCTATGCTCACCCATCATTTGACTTAACCCCCACCCAGGTATGTCATCGTATGCATTTGTTTCTTGCATTTAGGATGCTTATAGAGATCAGCTTATTCCAATATAGCGCACAGCAAATAACTTTACGAGGTGCTTTTATGGAATCTGGTTCCTTGGGTGCCTCTTTGTGTGCCTCATGTTTCGCAGTATTTCAATTCTGTTATTGATTTTGTTTTTTCAAGTTGAAGATACAATTTATCTTTGATATTTCCTTTGCTGATTTTTCTTTTTCAGAAATATATAAATAATTAACTGTATTTAACCAAATTTGGTGTTTCAGGAGGTGTGCTTGCAAAGGCTACAAAGTAGAATAGATTTTACGTATGACAGTTCGAAGACTGAACACCAGGTAGCACTGTCTTCGAACACCAGGTAGCACTACAAAATCAGTCATGTTGTAAATTTGTACTTCTGAGTATAATGCTTACTTTCCATCAGACTTGACTTGTAATGTGCACTTATAAAACTGTATTTAGATTTGGTTAATCTTAATTGTTTCCAACTTTTTGGAGGACTTGATTCATGTATCTTAATCCAAGTTAATTTATCATATACACAATCTTCAAAAATTTTGGCATACAAGATAGTGTCAGAGTAATTAAATTTGCGATAAATAATTTAATTCTCGTCTTCCTTTCATCAATTTGTAATAGCTTAACTGAGTGCGTTGTTTGCTATCTTAGTTAGCCTTAGACTCTGCTTATGATATTTGTATAGTTCTTCTGAAAATTTTTTTGCAATCAAACGAAGATGATTAAGTCAAGTCTTTTACTCTTGCTTGATAGCTCGATACAGAGCAAAGCTCGCAGGAGATTTCAAGTGCAAGAAAAAGCTTTAAAAGGATTAACTTGGCAAAGTTTTCCTCTTGTAATACAATGATCATACTGAAAAAGGAAGTTTGGTCAAGCTTGTATGGTCCAAGTTTTGTCTAAAATTGACTTTGTTCTTTATGTATATTCTAATCAGATTGAGATAGTGTTTGGTTTGTATGCATATATAATATGCAGCGAGATGAGAGCTAAACAATTTCATTTTATTGATGTCTGATTATTTATGTTGTGAAGTGCTAAAACGTGGGGAAGATGGTGGTGTGTATAATGCTTCAACATCAGTTATTAATTGCTTGTTCTGGATACTTGGTAGGAAGCCCTGAGGGCTCTTTGGAATGCTGCTTTTCCAGAAGAGGAACTTCGTGATTTAATATCTGACCAGTGGAAAGAGATGGGTTGGCAAGGAAAAGACCCATCGACGGATTTCAGGTATCGTTTCTTATCAGATGCATCAAATAATATTTGAATGTAGGTAGTTTCTTTGAACGAATAGTTGATATTTTTCTACGAGTTCCTTACAGGGGCGGTGGCTTCATATCAGTGGAGAACTTATTGTACTTTGCTAAAAGCTATCCGGTGTGTTTTTATAAGTACTTGAAACTTGTTACATGTCAAATAGAATTTCAATCTTCAAGAGCTTATACACTTCTTGCTTGTCTTTTGGAATCTACCATTTAATATTTTAGTTGTCAAGACTTTGTTTTGCTTTCCTGTTTTATTTTCTCCTTGCTGTGAAATTTCCCCTATCCTAATTGTTTGTGTTTCATTTGCAGAGATCATTTCAAGATCTTCTGCGGAAACAGGAGGGTGACCGCTCCATGTGGGAATACCCATTTGCAGTTGCTGGTGTGAACATCTCATTTATGTTGATTCAGATGCTTGACCTTCAAGCTGGTATAGTATCTACTTGTGTTTTCCATGTCAAAGAGCTTTCAGTTGAGTTAACACCCTTTGTTAATTTTTGTGTCTGACTGCTGTGTTTTGGTTCTCAGCTAAACCACGAACAATGATTGGGGCAATTTTTCTGAAGCTCCTTTCAGGTATGTTATAAGGCTTTTGTTACTCTTAATAGAATATTTAGAGACAAAGGAAGCCTGCCTTCATGGATGTGGTGTAAAAATTGGTGGCTTTATCTTGTGGCTGTGGTGGAGCTGTTGGATCAGGAATGCTTCTGGGGGTCCTTATGTGCTTAACTTTTTTGAGAATGTGACATGATGAAGTTGTCATTATTATCCTTATACATTGATCCATATGTTCTGTCATATGCTTGATGTTTTAAGTATAAATCCGTTGTATATTAACCAATTTTGTTATCTGTTATGCATAATTTGCAAGTTTTCTGGAAGAGCTAACTCTGTACACACTTCACAGAAAATGAGTCGGCCTTTGATCTTCTTTATTGCATTACGTTTAAGTTGATGGATCAACAATGGCTTGCCATGCATGCATCGTACATGGATTTTAATGTACGTGTGTGCGTGTTATTTTCTTCGAGTTTTTGTTGGTTCTCTGTTTCTATGCACAGATGTCTTAGTTCCTACGTGTTTTCTTTTCCAATATGATGCCCAGGTGGTGATGAAATCTACACAACGCCGTTTAGAAAGGGAGCTCTTGCTTGAAGATATCACACGCTTGGAAGACGTGCCTTCTTATGGACTTCTCCTCAGATAGTGTTTACTTGAACCATATGAAAAATTTAGTCTTTGTACCATTATGATTTTCTTCTTTTACACTGCTGATTTCAGTTTCTTGAATAGTGCCTGCTCTTGTATTGGCCTTTCCCTTCCCCCAAGCTCTTGCAGTCTTGAGATCAGTGAAGCCAATGCTTCTGGCTCAAGCCACGATTCAAATGTAAGGAATGATATACATTTTTCAGAATCTGTGATCTTAAAACCCATGAACAGGATAGGTTGATTAGATGAAGAATGAACATTGACCTTACTGGGGCTGTGAGAAGTTGCTCTATATCTGGTCCTCAACTGAACATTAACTTAAGCCTAGCTCGAACTAGCCTGTATGTAGGCTCATTTTCGTGTTGCGTTTTCTGTAGAGTATTTTGTACTTATTTGTTTATCTGACTTTTGTATACAATAAGCATAATCTGACTGTCAAAACTTTTTCTTCTGTAACTGTTAAACAGCTTTTTCCTTATAATAATAAGGGCAATGACTGATATGCCGACCCTCCTCCCCCGCGCCTCTCTCTGCCAGCTACCTTCCCGTGGCCAGGTCGCACGGTTAGGCTGCTGGTGACTTGGGCTTAGCCATGTTTCGTAGCTACGCCTTCGCTAGCTGGTTGCGAGGTAGTAGCCTCGGCGCTGCAGCTTGCTGTCGATGTCTTGGCCTTAAAGCGAAGCTTTTTTTTTACATGTTTTAATGGAGCCTCAACCGTAGTTCTTTTTAACAAATTTCCTTAAACAAACCTATGTGGAATGAAATACAACGGGAAAAGCTTACATGGGTCATGCGCATCTGTATAAGCCTCGCTCAGGGCTGGTGGTCATTCGCACTCACCTGCCCCCTGATTTAACAACCACTATCAGATTGAGGTTCCATTTGGGGCGTAAAAAATCAGCTCCATCCACCTGGACAAATTTGGAAAAATCATGAAGTGTCTTCGCTGGTTAGTGGATTATCTCATTTATCCGCTCTTCAGTTGGATTTTTTCAAATTTAATGGCCCCTGAAATATGGCTGGAGGTGACCAGCCATGGGAGCCATGTCATGTCTCATCTAAACGGAACTCGAATACAAAATTGTTAGTAGTCATTTTAAAATAACAGAAACATCCTTAATCACTTAAACGTGAAAAAAAAGGCTATTTTTGTCATCAAAGCATGTTCAATAACGGATTACAGCAGGTGTGTATGTGCAGTATTTCGAACAAAAATGCTCCGCCCGACGAAGATCAACCGTTGGATGTGTATCCAGCGTTCGAAACCCATTCCACTTCATTCCCTAAATCCTGAGAGGCCGAGACCAGCCTGACCCCCTCCCTCTTCCCGCCCAAACCCCACCCCTTTTCCACCCCTCTTCCCGCTCTTCCCTCGCCGCCGAGAGCGCCGCCTCCGTCGTGTGCAGCGATCTGATTCTGAGGCTTCCTAATGAGCTCAAGCTCGAGGAGGTTGCCTGCTAGCTACGGCCGCCAAGAGAGGAGGGGAAATTGGTCACCCCTTCTCTAAATCTCGGATTGATCTCCCCCACGAACCCAATGTCCACAAGATCATACTCTCCTCTTCCCCCATTGACCCGAATTGTGTTATGGCCAACTTTAGTAAGGTCGACGGGTTCTCAATCTTCAGGCCTCGTATTTGGGATCAATGGTCGATGCGGATCGAGGGGATGTTCGCAGATATCGTGTTCTACAGAGGGACTTTGCTTGTTGCCACACCCACGGGAGAGTTGAAACGTGTGGAATTACCGCCTTATCGTCTGAGCTGCTGGTTCTTGTTGACCTCCTGCCGCCTCCCCCGCCGCCACCAGTGGACATTGATGATGTATTTTTTGGAACAGTCGACTACAATCTGGTGGAAGTCGAAGGGGGGCTTGCGGATGGTGTTTCATGCAGATATGCTTCTCAGTGACCCTGAGATCTATATGTTTAGGGCGGATTTTGAAGGTTTCTAGTGGGATGAGATGAAAAGCATAGGAGATTGGATGGTCGTTTTAAGCACCGGCGGTTTGAAGTCGATGAGGGCAAATGCGATGTTGGAGAAATTGGGTGTGGAAGCTGATTCGTTATATGATTTGGGATATACATTTCGAGTTTCAGAAAGAGAGATTGAGTTTGGTGGGTTTCATAATTGGGTAGGAGCTGTTTGGCTTGAACCAAATCCTTGGGATAAGGATATCTAGAGGTCAGTTCCTATTGGCTTTTTCTTTATTTGCATTTACTAGTGTTCTCGACTTTGGATAAATAAATGCCTTTAGCTATATGTTTAGTCGACAGAGGAGTTTTGGGTTTTAACGTGTATCGAGCATGTTGCCATGTTCCGAATCTGATTGAGCAAATATAGATGTTTTTCCAGCTTACATTCTTTCGCGTGTAGGAGGCCTTTTGTCATTGAGAAAAAAAGATGGCACTTTATACTATAGAAGTGAAATAACTCCTGCTTCCTAGCTGTATAGTCTGCTCGCTCCAAGTTAATTCAGTTGTTGAAACTCAAATTTCTTATTGCTTGTCTATTTTATGGATTATTGTAAAATTTGATCTGCTACTTTAGTTTCCAGATTTATAGGGTCATAAGCCAGTAAGAACATAAGCAAAACTAACCCCGAAAACTGCTCGGAAAAAATGTTAGAGAAACAGAAGGTCTTGGCCATGGGATAGCCAATATATCTCATCTCACTTTATGGAGAAGTTGTAATACTTTTGTCTTGCCCTCATTCCAGCTTTGAGCTACCATTGAGAGCAATTCTACTGCATCCATTTGATAGCCCGCATGATACAACCTACATTCCTGCTCTTATTGACCAACAAGTGGGCTGCATCTAGTAGCCACAAAGGTGATTCAGAAGCTCAGGAAAGGAAACGATTAAAAAGGAAAAAAAAAAGGGAACATATAAATATTGCATAAAAATTTCTATATATATATTTATTATCTACTCTATTATACGTGTCGTCCTTAATTTGTATCTGTCATTGCTCAAATACTATGACTCCAATTGGTGGAGGCTTCACTTAACTTGACTTCATAACATTTGAATCGAGTCCAGGTCTTGAATTGCTGTACATTTATACGTAATGTGTGCCATGCGTACAATGATCATAATGATGCACTCACTTAACCAGCCACCCACTAGTTGAAACAGAAGATAAACTGGTCAATCACTTGTAGACAACCTACTGCATAAACATTCCATGCCTACCATTGATATGGCTTGCTGTTAGCTATTTGATTTAAAAAAGCATAAACAACCTAATGCATCAACAAGCAGGCAGTCATCTTGTTCCTTTTGTCATTTGAGATAGGTTTCTGTCAATATTCAGAACGGTGACAGGACGTGATCTTTCCATACAGGGTCTTAATAGAAGACAAACAGATATATATGACCTCCTTGCTGTCTTCATATTAGGAGTCCTCTGTTTTGGTTTTAGTTTGGTCATTATTTTGGAGATCAACCAGGAAAAATAATTCAAGCCATTTATAATTAAATATTTATATTACCTATCTAACAGAAGGCCAAAATGCAAGAACATTTGAATTTATGTATTTTACAGCTCTAATGTTGATTTGAACTATCAATAGGTCTGAATCTGATGTAAAACCCTGGCAAGTTTGTACTTTCCACACATGAAGTGGAAGGAACCTGGAACAAAGCTATCTTTAATAAAGGTGCGACTATGACCATAGGTCACTTTAATCAGATATGTGAAGAAACTTATAGTTCTGAGGTGAAGGATGAACTGAAAATCTGTTATATGAAGGAGAAACTGAAAGACCAGATTCTATTAGTAAGATGGTTGTGAAATAAGCTTGACCTAATACGAAAACTATTCTAGGAGATAGGTTGGCCTGGAGAGTCCTAGTCACATGGGTGTTGAAATTGTGGTAGTGTGTTTGACATCATTCTAACACTATTCTTCTCTTTTTCTTGATTGCCTCATACTAACACTATTCTAAGATATAGGTTGGTCTGGGTTTCGGATATTTGGACTAGAATTCCTAGGCACATAGGTATTGAATTTGTGGTTCTTTGCATCAATCTGTCGTTTAGAATAAAAATGCTCAGAAAGTTAATTGTTCTGCTCATTTTCTTTTTCTTTTTTTTTTTGTTTGGGGGTGGGGTTGGTTGTCGGGGGTGCAACAGTATTGGTTTTCTTATCTTCATAATAAAATACAATTGCCTGTCTGAACTCCAGTTACAGAAATTTTTTCTGCTTTATGCATAGCCTTTCTCTTACCCTATGCATCGTATCTGTGAGTGTGATGATCTATGGGAACTTTTAGTTGTCCATTTCTTAATTTTCACTTCAACTGTTATGTCAGAATTATAGCTGCAAGAGATTCATATTTTTTATTGGGCCTCATCAAATCTTATGGAATCACATTGACAGGTGGAAGTTGAAAGTGGGACCAAGCACGTTTCTATGAAATGCATTTTCGGCTTCTACAAATTTTCGTTTTTCAACTCAAAAGATGGAGATTAAGGTACATGATGAGCATAGACTTGTTATGAAGAACACTCTATATGTAATAATGAAGAACTAGTGGATGCCAAAGGTGGACTTGAGTATGGTCCATTTGTCGATAGGCGGCAGTCATCTTACTAGCCTTGTCATACATACACTTGAGGGAAGTCAACTAATGGGAGGAGACGGAATCTTTTCGTGGATTAAGTTGGTTCTATGGTTTGGTCAGTGATCGCTTAAATATAAACCCTTGCAAGTGCACAAGGCAATTGTACTACGGTGAGTATTAAAGGGTTATCGAACCTCAGGGACGGATTAATCTTGTACCAAATTCAAGAGAAGAAAAAGATGTAGTTTAATTAATTCTAAAGAAAGTAATGGACTTTATCTAATCTAACTGAGATTTAATCAATATGGAGAAATATCAAGGCAGAGAATCCACCACTAAACATGCAATTACTACTCTCAATTATTATTACGCTCAAATTGACATGATATGGTAATTTGTATTCATGGTCAGACACACAAATCACAATGAATTCACTCACGTTCTTGGTCGGACACGAGAGTTCATCCACTACAAATTAATGTAGATAATTCTATTCTTGGTCGGGCATAAAATTAACATTTGGGCTAATGATCCTATCCTTGGTCGGGCATAGAATAAACACCAGCCTACTTTTAGCTAAGTGCAAGAATTAAAAAATGATCTAATTTCATGCATATCAATCAAGTCTATGGTCAAGCACTCAAAAGAAATTCATGAAATCGCATTAAGCATAAATCATATTAACTGTATAAAATTAAACTATCAAGAGTAGCAATACATATCTAGGGCTTCATCAAGCCTTGAATGAAAGTTTAGTTACACATAAAAAGGGAGAAAAGAAAAGCCTGTTTATGTAGATCCATCGTCATGAATCTTTCTTCTTTGCTCCAAGAGATCTCTTCTCTTCCTCCTCTCTAGCCTCCAATAAAGCTCTAGTTCTCCAAGGTCTCGCTCAATATGTTCTCCCATAAGACCTATTTATAATAGTGAAGAGAAACCCTTGCGTCCCCTTCCAAATCCAAGTCGAAATAGGTCTTATTTCGGTTTTCCGCTGACGGCGATCGATCGCTCCGTATTGACGATCGTTCGCTATACGATCGATCGTAATTCCTTCGTTATTTCTTCTGATCGATCGCTTTGCCGATCGACGCCGTATGATACCGATCGATCGTAGTTACTGTCTTGCGCGGATTGAAAAATTTCAATAGATACGATCGATCGTTTTTGGGTCCGATCGATCGTTTCCTTCAAAACACTGCTTTTACGGCTATGGCAATCGATCGCAATTATACACGATCGATTGTAATTATTGTTCATAAACTTCAAATGGCTATAACTTTCTGTCCAGAACTCCGAATTGCGCGTGGTTGGTGGCGTTGGAAAGTTGACTTCTTGAATTTAACATGAGACTTGAATCAGTCCAATCAGAAATATACACACGAAGTTATGAAGGTTTAACCATTGAAGTCTTATTTCACCCTATTTTTGCATCTTTGCTCTCATTTTCCTACAAAACCAAAAACTATATTAAAGTAGCAATAATTCTAATCAAACACTAGCATAAATATAAGTTTAAGAGATAATAAAATGCATATTTCATGTGTAGATCAGTCAGTTAGAAGAAACCAGGGACAAGTGTTTTCTGTGTCTACATATTTGCCAATGTTCATCTATGTTTTGGGATTTACATTATATATATTGACCTCTGAATTATAGGAATTGGGTGGTGGAAGGTTTGCTAACTTTCAAACCCGGAAGTGAATTACTTCCTCCATCCATATGAAGTGTCCTATTTGGCTTTTAGACAGCGAAAGTAGTTATAAAAAATTGTTATGACCCAAAGCCTCAATATCAGAGCATATATTCAACAGCATAATTGAAGCCCCGATTTTACGAATCATGAATTATTGAGTGATCCTACTAAGTGTAATTCAATGACTATTCTGCAGATAAATGACAAGAAACTAAAATACTCCCTCCATTCAACGAAGCCTGTCTGCATTTGAAGAAACACAGGTCCATCGTTACATAGCTGACTTTGCTCCCTCACGACCGAAAACACATGGGAAAGGGGAGCAAAGCTCTGTTTTTTTATATATGGACTCAAATGCAGACATGCTTCATTGGACTGAGTGTGTACGTGAGAGTGAAACTCTTGGTCATGCTCGAATGTGGTATAGCAAATAGCCAAATACTTTTCGCTATTACCCAAATTTTCTCTTGGAAGCCTTTGCGTGGAAGAAGAGAGTATCCTTCTTCTTACCCAAATTTTTTTTCCCACACTGTCTCCACATGATTTCTTCTCTAGAGAGTAGTTTATTAATTTTCATTTTTAATGCTCTTTCCTTTGTTTTATCTTTAGGAGAATTTCTGTTCTCCAGCCAACTTAACCTATTTGATATTGCCAAATTCCCCATGCTCCATAAACGAAGCTGCTGACTGCAAGCCTCAACTGAGCTCTTGAGGAATCCAGGTCATTGCAAGGGAGCCAAGCCTTCCTTATCACCACTTTACAGATTGGACTCCTAGTCCACATTTCTTCAAAACGGTAGATAGGCTGTCTCACTGTTTGACTGGTCGAATTCCTAGGTTTAGTGTTGATGACAAGGTGCAGCCGTGCAGGTGGATTGAACATGAAGTATGGAGTTGTCTGACACTAGCATTGGGGAAGGACCCCAGTATTCTACATGACTACATCACTAGATTTTTTGTTACTTGCTGTCTTCGAGCCACTACACTAGGTTCTTTGTCTTTTGGCACAAATGCATCACTAGGTGCAGAACCCAAACATATTGGCATATGGAAAAGAAGATATAACCACGTAGATATAACCTTAATAGTCTGAAAGGTGGCTGCCTAGTGTATTTGTTGGGCAGCGAAAAAGTGGATCATGCGAGGCCGAAGCCTACTTCGATACTTCTTCACTCTCAAGCCCCCGCCACATCCAAAAATTATTGGGTGCAGTGCAACCGGCAGCCCACACCACCTTTATGTGCCAATTTAATAGGACTCGTCAATTCCAAATTGTCGGCACACACGATATTCATGTGCGCTCCAACTATTTGGAGCACACGCTTATAGCATGTGCGCTGTTGATCTCAAAGATCGACAACTCTTTGTGCCGAGGAGTATTGTGTAGATTGTACCCAATAATTGATCTGCTACGTCATCATTCACTGGTGTAAGTGTACAAGAGTGTAGCAATATTATTTTCAAGTGTGCACCGTTGATTCAGGTCAAGATTCTGGTCAAAGTTCATCAGCGGCCACTTTGGTGAAACCAGCGGATTTGATAACCTGAGCTTAACCTGTTCTGGCATCAAGAAAAAACAGCCTAAGCAAATGAGGGGGCGGCCATTAACGGATAGCTCCATGTTCCCACTAATGGATAGCTCAATTTGCAGCATTTTTTTGGCTTCTGGCAAGACACTACAATTAATGAGCAAAAATTGCGCGTGTTTCTATACTCCCTCTGTCCAAAAAAAAGTGTCCGCATTTGAAAATAGCATCCTCTCTCATCTCGTACATGTTGCAAGCTGAGCTATCCGTATCTAATTGCCTACCTACCTTTCTGACCTATTTAATTGTATCTTCTTTCATCTTGCAACTTGCTAGAATACGACCATGACCCGAAGATACCCCAAAAGAAATGGTGTCACAACTGGGCTGGGAAAATTAACCCGATCGACTTACCTGACCCGAAGATACCCAACCTGACTCGATTGCAAAATTGATACCGAAGATACACTTGCTGTTGGTTGTCATCAAGTCTCCATTGAGCCAGGTCAATGACCTACCTGCCATCCATTTACTGGTTATACAAATCGAGTCACGTGTTTTTTTCTTTGTTATAAATACTGTTGTAATTAAATTCAAGTTGACTGACGGATTCTTTATATATATATATATGGCTACTCCAAGGGAACCTACTTCTCTGCATCATTTCTTTCCTTCTCTCCTTGAGTTCGAAGCCAGCGGTCGTTGCACTGTCCCAATTACAACAACGTTTGCTCCGGCACAACCAACCACTCTGGAGATCAGGAGGGTGCAATTCGACCCTCTGGAGTGCAGCTACAACACTATGCTCGCTGTGTTTTAGGCACGCCACGACCCGATTACTCTGAATCACAAGGTTAATTCTAAACTAGTTCTCTCTGATTTTCAATTGTAAATTCCCGTGCAGAGCTAGTCCTGAATGTAAATTGTGCAACATCCGGGCTGTGTCCTTGTCGTCCGTAGTTATGTCCAGCTGAATGTATTTGTCCGTCAAAATTGGACACAGATCAGACAGAAGGCCTCGGCCAACCATTTGTCCTGTGTCCTGTTATCTTGTAAGGTTGGGAAACGTTTTCCTGGGTGTGATTTGATTTCGTCTACATCCTCGTTCACCAAGCCAATACGGGCGAACTAATGGTTGTGGACTTATATTGGATTTTTGTAACTCACGCTTTTTGTGCTTTGCATATTTTGGATCTTGTATTTTAGGCGCCCTCAGATGGTTTCATTGTGGTTTAAACTCTTCAAGAAATGTAGGGGCTGTTTGGCAACTTCTTTGAGGAATAAAGGAGTCGATTTATCTGGAACCACTTAGACAGGACGAATTTTGGCCTCCTTTGAACACTCCATCTCTTCAGAAATATAAGCGGGTATGTTTGTGCTAGTTTCATCAGTTTTCATCTGTCCTTATTCTCTGCTATTTTTTGTGCAACGAAAGGCGAGATGAGCACTATCTGGTGCATATCCTCTCCAGAATATGTAGAAGCAAGGGGTGTAAACGAGCCGAGCTTGGGTATGTCTCAACTTGAGCTTGAAATTTCAAATACGAGCTGGAGCTCAGCTCGGCTCATTTAACAGCTCGGTCCCTCCCAACTCGAGCTCGGCTCGTTAAGGATTTTGGAGCTCGGCTCAAGCTCAAGCTCGAGTTCAAATGCCTAATACAGGAAGATCAGCCCAGGCTCGAGCTCGGCTCGCCAGAGCATTACCGACCGATGGCATAAGACTGCCATCGCCTCACTCAGCTGTCCCTCATCGGCACCAGCAGCCGTCGCCCCCCCTTCTCCTTTTTCTCCCTCCCCTCCCCCGGCGATTGCTTTCGTCGACGCCCCCCCAAATGAAAATTTATTAGGTGTAGGTGTCCTATCGTGGTGTCTATGACCAATGGGTGAGTGACACACAATACCCATTGTGGGCCCTTGCCCATTGGTGATCGACACCAATCGGTGTTGTGTCACTCACCCATTGGTGATCCACACCATGATGTGTCCTATCTACATCCAATAATTTCTTCCCCCAAATGTCCTTCCCATGTGGCAATGATGAGAAGCAGTGCCAGACTACTGCATCGTCGGTGTCATCCCGAGAAAAAAAAAGGTGTTCCCTCCCTTTTGTTGACGTGGCAAAATCTGGGTGATGGTCCTGGGTCCCCCTTCCACTTGTCCTTTGGTTTGGTTTTGCAATCTGGTCATATATTTTAGTTAGGAAAATATTTACCATAAAATAAAGACAAATCAAAAAATGGGAAAAGCCAACTATAGCAAAAATTCGTCAATTGGAGAAAGGATGGAATCATAA
This sequence comes from Houttuynia cordata, assembly GCA_039654745.1. NCBI lineage: Eukaryota > Viridiplantae > Streptophyta > Magnoliopsida > Piperales > Saururaceae > Houttuynia > Houttuynia cordata. The sequence goes on along the minus strand of CM077511.1, from coordinate 13,386,950 downwards.
AAAAAAAAGTTTTAGAATTGAAAAATTCAAAGGCATGTGATGAGGAGGGAGGGGGGTCAATTCTACTCCAATGTTTAAGAGACGGTTTCTATAAGCAGTGTGAGCATGAAGACTAGGCTAAACAGTGGGATCTATAATTCGGCGGTCTCTCAGAATTGGCAGGCCTTTCTATACTGCTCAATCACTCTCTAGTGCCTGAAGACTAGACTAAACAGTGGGATCTGTAATTCGGCGGTCTCTCAGAACTGGCAGACCTTTCTATACTACTCACTCACTCTCTAGTGCCTCGATGTGCTTTGGCCGAGAATTCTACAAATATATTGCGTGATATCAAATGGACAACGTAGACATGTGTTGTCAGCCCAACACATGTACGGCTCAAATGCCTGATAGTCTTCTACTTCAACCCCTCCACCTTCCTCGAGGTCTCCACTCAAGGAAAGCCAAGGAATTTCCTAATTTTCTTTTAAGCCTGTAGACTGGCCGGCTAAAATGAGTTAGGTGGATTGGAGATAGAATCCTTTTATAAAAAAAATTGGCTTATAATAGAGTAACTGTGATCCTTTCTTACTTATTCACGAGTCTGCAACCAAGAAAGTGAATTACCGACAGTGTCAGCCCCAAAGAGAGCCCATAAACTAAATCGGTCAGGGGAATGCATGAACTCTTGAAAGAATATGGTATTTTATTTTTCGAAAGTGCAAATTTTATTTTTGTTGATAATAAAACTTGAAAGAATGATTAATTTATAGAGTTGTCACACACTATTGTGTCACATTCGAAACATAACTTTGTAATTTAATAGCCTTGGTTATTTACATGTAGAAAATTAAAAAATGAACAGTTAGATTTGTTCAAAAATAAAAATTTAATATTTGTTTACTAAAAACTAAAACACTAATATCCCATTTATGTGTCCAAATTAGAAAACCAAATAAAACACCATGCAACCGAGTTAGACATGGCTCAGCTCGAGCTCAAAATTTCAAATTCACTTGTATGGCCCCATCACCCATGTCTAGTGGTAATTCTTGAATTTCAAGATACTATTAGAGTTGATTGTACGAATAATTATCATATTTTAAAAAAAAATATCGAACACCAGCTTCTTTCACAATGAAGTGGAAAAAAATAAATTTAATATTTAATAAAAGGCTAAATTTGTCTTCATAAGGGCACTTAATTAGTAACGAAATAGCAAAACAATTTAACTATCTCTAGTTATTCTACATTTCTGATAAATAGTTCTAAGCGCATATTAAGCTTCCAACCTTTGCATTTCTCCTCTAAAACTTTGCACCCACGTAGTAGGTACTATATCTTCCTATGTGAACAAGAAATTAATTTTTTATTCTCTGAAATCTTTTACAAATAAATATTTATACATATTAATATTTTTATTTTATATTTATATATATAACATAACGAGCCGAGCTCAAGCCCGAGCCCGAGCCAAGCCCAACACGAGCTGAGCCTAAAGTCGAGCCGAGCCAAAAAGCTCATGAGCTGGCTTATCCCGTTTACACCCTTAGGTAGAACGCATGACCGATTCATCCCGCATTGCTAGTTTTACTTGCCAAAAATGACTTACTTAAAACTCTCGATTCTGTGGGGCGGTCAACAAAGCAGTTGTGCCGCATGATGTAGCCTGTAGCGTAAAAAAATTAACAGCAGCCTAGCATGACTCCACCCCCTTTGGAGGATATTTTAAGAATCTCTATCTATACCGGATTCAGTCACATGCTGCATTATCTAAGTTTCAAAAGCATTATCTAGCATGGCTGCTTTGTGTTGATGAAATCTGTGAGGGAGATGTTCTCTCATCATTTTTTATCCCTAAAATGCTCTAGGGTTTATTGCTCAACATGTCACATCATTTCTTTCTTTCTTTTAAGGGCCCAACCTATTCACGAAGAGGTTAAAGAAGAAAGGGCTTCAAAACTTATCTTATTTTAAATTCGAAGGGGAACCAAACAGCTATGTACCTAGACAGCGGTCATGTCCCCTGTACAAAACAAGACGCCAACAAACAAATTGTTAGTGATAAAAGTCTAAACCATTATTTCATTAATTGAAAGTCTGATTACACATGGGTATTTATAGAGTTAAGATAGGACTAATACAACTAACCTCTACTGAATAGCCTAAGGGTCCGTTTGGTTGGGCTTAAAAAGAAGCTGAATTCTTAACTTCTTCCTCCGGATCGAACTTCTTTTTTCGAATATACAAAAAATAAAGATGGAAGAAATTACCACAAACCGCCAATGATTTATCTTGCACTTAAAAAACCCTTTTTTTCCTTCTCCTTTTTCCTCTAAGAAATTCCCTTTTTTAACTCTAAAGCTCATTCAAAAATATAGTATTTTCTTATTTTTTCTCTTTACTTCTCTTTCTCAAAAAAACTCATTTTTAAAAAGATTTTTTCACAAAAAACCTCTTATTGCTTTAGTAAATTACACTTGACCTAAAAATACGTCAAGTAGTGGGTCACTCCACATGAGAGGGAAGCCCTACAACTATGAGCCTCACATGAGGAGAGAAAAACCCAACAATATATCTATCGACAACCAATTACATTTCTATTTGAAGGAGCTGAAACTAAATCCCAAGTATGTTGTTCACAAAGAGCATTAACTCATTATGCATAGCATCCCTCCAGTCAACATGTTTAACAGCAGCAATAAAAGATAAAGGTTCAACCTATGGAGCAAAATTACTCGCAACAAATAAAGAAAATGGAATTTTGGGTTTGACTATGCCAAATTTACTACGAGTTGTCATAGGATGAATAGAAATAGAACTTGGAGAAGGATCGGGTAGTATAGAAGGAGAGACACTAGGAGAGAGAACGGAGGAAGTAGTTGAAGAATTAGAACTTGTAATAGAGGAGGAAGAAATAGAATTAGGAGAAGCATCTCCCACTAGGGGGTGATCAAAATTAATTTTGATGCAAGCTTTTAGTTTGCCAGCCAACTTTGAATGCCTCTGGGTTCGGCAGTTTTGGTGGTGCTTCTGGGTTCAGCGGCCAATTAGGACGCCTCTGGTAGAGTGGTTGGGTGTTTTTGTTTGCCAGGCATTCCCCTAGGTTTGGACACATTGGACACGAACTTGGATTAGTCCAATGGAGCAAGGGTATTGTGTGTTTGCTATTATTGTCATTGTTATGCCTCTGATGAAGTTGTTTATTCGAGGCATTGTCTTTGTTGTATTTTTTTGGGTTTGTTTGATCAATAAAAGTAATTTCTAAAAAAAACGATACAAAGTTAGTGACGCAAACACCGGATGTTTTGCTTTTAATCACGCCCCAATCGGCCCCTAAAGATCATGACTAAAATGTTGTTGCCCACGGGCGATGATCACGCTGTTATCAATCGATCGTGTCTAGCTAGCCTCACCATCATAAACATAGTACATAGTGCAATATAACACAGAAATTATTAGTACATTAGCACCCTAAGTACTATGCTCATGGGCTTGGTTGTGGTTCCACGAAAACATTTGTCTCTTCACTCTAGCAATTTCACCCATTTGGATCCCAGCAATGAGAGAAATCTCACAAATTTTCCTGATTAGTTTTCTAATGGATTTTAGCTAAATTTCAAGGCATGTGTTGATAGACACAAAGCCATAACCCTTTATCATTTTTCCCCCAAAACACATGTGATAATTGAAAATTGAATCGAGCAATTGGCAATATTGTTAGGAATCTTTTATCATGGTCTCACAGCCATAATTAATTTTAGTCTCTTTTGACACGCTTTTTTTTTTATAATTAAAAGAGCTGAAACTAGCTTACAAAGAAGGAATACAATCATAATCCAAGTGGATTGGGAAGAAATCAGGGGCTCCCGCCATCTCTCCCTCTCCTAGCTAAAGCATTAGCCACCCCATTTCCTTCGCGTGAACTTTGGAATAGGATATACTCTCAAACGCAAGGCAACATTCCCTCATCCTTCATACCAGAACACCAATTGGAGAGTTAGGGGCTGTTTGGGAGGCCATTTGATCACGTAGGAAATGAAAAAAATTTCATTTTCATTTGATGATAGTAGTATGGGTTTTGGGGATTCAAAAGGTAGACATGAATGATAGAAGGGTAATTATAGTCATTTATCACAAGATTCTTATTTAAAAACCGATTTGACAAGTGAATTATGAGGACATTCACCTCAAGAATGAAAATGATCATTATGGTCATTCATTATGTAAAGGAAAATGAAAATGTAAATGTGCCTCCCAAACACTTTTTAGTGGGAAATGGTGGGAAATGAAGTGGGAAATGGCCTCCCAAACAGCCCCTTAATCTCCCTCCCATCCTCTAACATCCTAATAGCTTTGCCATTTTTGCCCTCCACAATAACCTTCCTCACCCCCCAATCATGCGCCAGAAAAATACCATAGATCAAGGTGTTGAGCTCCCTAGTCTCCTGATGAAGGGGATGGGAATCCACCCCAGAGGCGCAAACTACCAACCTGCGCCCCATGGTCCCTGATGTAGAGTCCACAGCCGATCAGCTCCCTCCCTTCTAAACTATTAGAATATACAATTTAAGGAAAAAAATTGGTGGTCAGTTTATAAAATTTAAGGGGATGGAATAAAATTTTCCGTTTAAGGAAAACTTGGTTATCTTATATAGTATCATAGCCTGAATTACCAATAAACAGTCCATAGGAGGAACTAGGTTGGCTCCCAACTTAAAAACCGGATGTGTGAGAGAGAGATTGTTGGGGTTTATCCCACATCGGATGTGGAAGAGATTGGTGGTTAGTTTATAAATGTGAGGGAAAGCCTCACCTCTCAAGCTATGGTATCAGAACTCCAGGTTTTAAGGTCTTAAGTTTTAGTATCGCTAGAGGCATTTATATCCTAATTATGTTCTCTCTGGGATGTTAGAATATACAATAAATAAATAAATATTTCCAATTCCTAATAGCTTGAGCTTTTAGAAAACTTGGTTATCTTATCTAAACATCCCCGATGTATTGATCTTCATGCAACCATACTGCTCAGGAGGAGGCAACCAACGCTCATGACCCTGAGGGCTGTCAAACCTATCCACCTGCATGCATAAGCGAACCATATTGCTCAATCTTCCTCCTCAACTCATCAGGGGTTAAAGGAGGCTTCCCCAGGCGTGTCTCATTTCTGTGCTGCCAAATATAAGAAGCAGTAGAGATGATCTTTTTTAGCTTGACTCCTCAGTCTCCTTCCAGAATAGCCTTGATCATATCAGCTGGCTTCGTATCTTGATTGACAGAGATCATTGAAAAATATGCAGAAGAGAACCAGATTAGAGAAACCTTTGGGCATCTCTAGATCACATGAACTGTGTCCTCCATTTCCTCTCCACAGAGATGGCTGGTACAATCAACATTAACACCTTAGCTCGGCCCTAGAGGGAAGAAGGTCTCTAGTCAGCCTCCACCCAAAGACTTTGTCTTGGGACAGTTTTCATGCTCCAATTCTTCCTTAGAAGTTTTCTGTTGCTAATGTTCACCTCCAAGCGCTCCCTCCCTTCCTCACCTTTATCTTTTATCAACATGGAGTGCGCACTCTCAACCGAATAAAAAACCATTTTTGCTCCCCATCCAGTAGATCACATCTTTAGAACTTCTCTTTCCAATGGAATATTCAAAGTGATATCCCTGTCCCTAGGGTTGAAGAGTTAACATGTGAAATCCTCCAGTCCCTTGTGTTCTCATCAACAAGGCTGCTCACCAGCATATTGGACTCATCCAAAGGGCTTGAAGTGGACGACAAGAATCAATATTGGCTAGAAGGGGAGTGCTCAAATGCCACTGGAAGGAATGAGGAGGAAATCCTGCTAAGCTATGAAGCCAACAAGAGGATAATATAGTAGGACGGGAAAATGTGCAACTAAACGTGGGGAGCGAGGGAGAGGCCCGATTGAGCTCTGGGCAAACCAAGGAAGACGGGAGGAGAACAGTGGGACACAAGGAGGTACAAAAATCTGGAAGGAAGCAAAAGGGCTCTTGCCCCGGAGGAAGGGGATGAGGGGAAGGGATTGCACAGAAGGACAATTCAAAGGCGGCGGCTGCGGGACATCCCCACCTGGAGCAATGAACCTTGGCGTGGAATTGCCGAGGGTTAGGGTCTGGTTGAACCGGATGAGATGGAGGATATGAAGTCCCTACATGGCAAGATTAGAGAATGTGGCATCAGATTCGAGGAATGAAATAAAGATGGGGGATTTAGAGGCGAGGGATGATCAGCAGGCGTGGGGGGAGACCTGCAAGCTGAATTGGATGAGCTTCTCAAATGGGAAGAGATCCTATGGAGTCAGAGAGCTAAAGCCACATGGCTCAACGATGGAAACCAGAACACTAGTTTTTTTCATTAGAAGCCATCCCAGAGGCGTCGTAATGCTTAAACAACATTAGTTGTAATGTTGCCGGTCCGATATTAATTTTAATCAACGTTTTTGAAACATTTATCAGGAAATTGCCACTTGTTAGAGGTCTTTATTAGTTGTCGAGCAGAGGCATTGGCCTCAATTTCTTTTGTATCAAATTGTTTCTTTCTCATAATTGTAATCAATGTTTCACTTGCTGACTAATTCCTTTACATACAGCTCGTGAGCAATAAATCTTTGTAGCGCTTCTTTCCTATTCTTTGAGTAAGGAGGAGCTTCAGAAACAACATGGACTTGGGACTCTTTGAACCTGTAATTACTAAGTCAATTGAGCTGATTGATGAAGAATTACGTTTCCTATTTGGAGTGAAGAATAGTATGAAACTGCTTGGTGGTGACCTCTTAATGATCAAAGCTTTCCTCCGGGAAGTTGAGGGAAAGCAGAAAGGTAGGAAAGTGGAGAAAGAATTTTTCAAACTGGTTCAAGATGTAGCATATGAATCAGAGGATCTGATTGAGACATACATTTTTAAGGTTGTGCAACAACGAAGAACTTGTGTTGTCGGAAATTGGATTTTATGCTGTAGGCAACTGCCAAAAGTGCATTTAGTTGGGACAGAAATTCAACGTATCCGGGAAAGGCTCAAAGAAATTTTAGATAAGAGAGAAATTTTGAAACTTGAAGACAGCAACAAAAGTGAAGCCTCTTCCTCAAACCAAAGCCCCTTCCATGCCGAAAGCAGAGAACCATCCATGGAAGACGAAATAGGTCTAGTGGGAATGGAAAATGAAGCTCAATCGTTGGTGGATCAGCTCATTACAGGTGATGCAAACAACTCCATTGTTTCCTTAATAGGTATGGGCGGAATAGGTAAGACAACCCTCGCTAGGAGAATCTACAATTCTGATTTAGTGAGGAATCATTTTCATCATCGCTCATGGGTTACTGTCTCTAAACCATTTATTCTATCAAGAGAACTCTTAGTGAATATTATGGCAGATGTCAATTGTATAAATAAACAAGACGAAGAAGAAATGAAAAAGATAGGGGTGATGACGAAACAAGAGTTGGGAGAAAAACTCTCTGGCTACCTTAGGTGTAAGAGATACTTGGTCGTACTTGATGATGTATGGACCACACAAGATTGGGATTCGTTAAAACACATATTTCCAGTTGTAGACAACAAAGGTGCAGTAATGCTTACCTCTCGAAAAAAAGATGTAGGTCAGTATGCAAATCCTCGAAGGCCTCCTTGTGAAATACGGGTCCTTAATGAAGAAGAGGCTTGGGAACTGTTTTGCAAGAAAGTTCTCGACTGTCCTTCAGATTTAGAGGACTTGGGGAAGAAAATTGTGCGGAAATGTGGTGGCTTACCTTTGGCGGTGGCTGTGTTAGGAGGAATTTTGAGGGGAAGAGAGAAGAATTTAAATGAATGGGAAGCTCTTTTGAAAAGCATGAAATGGGAGCTTTCAGAAGGTGAATCTAATATAAGAGAAATATTAGCGTTGAGCTACAGTGATCTTCCTTACTACTTAAAACCATGCTTTCTCTACTTGAGTGCTTTTCCAGAGGATTTTGTGATTTCTGCAACTAAATTGATATTGCTATGGGTAGCGGAGGGGTTCATTGAAAAAAGACAAGATTTAACAAAAGAAGAAACTGGACAGGAGTACTTGAAGGAGCTTGTTCGCAGAAGCTTGGTTCAAATTAAGACACGGAAGTATGATGGTAGGATTAACTCATGCCACATCCATGATCTTCTACATGATTTTTGCATCTCAGAAGGCCAACAAGTCAACTTTGTCCATGTTTGGCAGGGGCAGGGACATGATGAAGTCACTGCAATGAGCGGTATATCAGCACGTAGGCAGTCTATAATTCAGAATGCATCGATTAATAGCTATGTTTCTCAAGCCGGTTCATTAGAATGCCTCCGTACTTTCTTGACTTTTGCCGGTACTGATGACTATGATGACTTAGGAAAGACGGAGTGCAAACATTTATTTAGAGGGTTTAGGTTGCTGAGGGTGATTGATCTCGTGGGTGTAGGCATCTCCCGTTTACCAAAGGAATTTGGGGGCTTAATTCATCTAAGGTACTTGGGGTTGAAAGATACTAAGTTAGAAGTTTTTCCATCCTCTTTGAGACATCTTAGCAATTTGGAAACCTTGGATGTTGCGCGATGTGGTGTTAGCCAAATCCCTGATTTTGTCCTCAAATTGCCTCGACTCGGACATTTAATGATGACGTGGGAGGAGAGCATTAGTCTTCGCGGGGTCCCTCTCCCTGGATCGAATAGCCTCCAGACTCTAAGAGCGAGGGCTTTGGTCGTGGATGAAAGTTTTGGCAATCTAATTCATCTGAAAAAACTTTCCCTTTCGGGCAATTTTGACCCACGTCAAGCTAAAATGAAGCACCTCCGGTCGTTGGAGCTGTTCTGTGAATCAGGGCGGACACTTGAACCCTCGTCGATGCATCTTGCGGGGAAGGAGTCCCTCACGAAATTAGTATTGGTTGGGGAGTTGGATAAACTACCTAGTCGTCATGATTTCCCTCCACAACTCACCAAGCTAATATTGAGGTGGTCTTATTTAAGAAGCGACCCATTTGAAGAGCTACAGCACCTGCCCAACCTTCGGATACTGGAATTGCAAAATGGTGCCTTCGTGGGAAGTAGACTTGTCAGCTCTGGTGGAGGTTTCCAAGACTTGAGTCCTTAGCACTTGGGATGTTGGATGAATTAGAAGAATGGGAGGTGGAAGAAGGAGCATTTCCACGGTTGAGCCACATTCGAATTAAATATTGTCGGAGACTAGGCATGCTTCCAGAAGGGTTCCGGCACATCACAACTCTCAACAAATTAGAGCTGGTAGGGATGACGGAGGAATTTAATGCACGGGTGAAAGAAGCTGAGGGAGAGGATTACTACAAGATCAAGCATGTCAAAATCTCTACTTGTTCTTAACCGTGAATAACTGACATCGCCGCGCCGCTCTTGCAGGTACTCTCTCTCTAAGTCGTCGCCTTCCCCGGCGAGTCACACCCTCCATCCGTTCCATATTGATAGTCATATTTGGTTGTTAGTAAAACCAAATGGGACTATTAATATGGAACGGGGGAGTATTCAAACTCCAAACTTTTCAATTTGTGTTGTTTTGCTGTCCAAATTTGTCTACCCGAGCATCTATTTGGGGAAATTTGGTTTTTAGGCCTCTCTGCTTTGTGCTCGACGGCTTTGGTGGCGAAAAGGAAGACGTGTTGAGGCTTATAGCCTCCCTTTTTATATTGCAGTGAACTCAATTCCATGTTTTTTCTTCCTGATGTTGCCTTCAAATTTCTGTAAAGGATGAGCGTAGTTATCGACGTCCTCTTGGCTCGCCATGACCCTACCAGGCTGAATCGCCTGCTTCTCCAAATCCGCCTACTGTAATTTCACTTTTTATTTTATTTATACAAACTTTAATCTCACTTGTTTTAGTTTAAAAAAATTCTTGCTTTGAGTAGACTAGGCATAACTTAGTATTTTATGTTCTTCGATGCTGATGTCCATTCTTGTGAACATATTGATTATGGTCTTGAAAAATAACAATTAACTGAATATCAACAGTTATGTCATTGAAGGATTTGATTTTGTCATGTCTTAAATATACTTCTAATATGTAATCTGGGATATCTCGATGGAGAAATTGGTTTTCTGATTATTAATGGAATGTTCTCCTGTACTTCGTGAAGATTGTTATTAACTGAGCAATTTATTGGGAGACTAGCATCTTTGCACCGTTCTTCACATTGACATACAACATGAACATGAAATTACCATAAAAAATTTCAAATTTTAGTATATCCTTTTGATATCTTTGTGTTGTAATTTCTAGTTTGTGTTCTGACCTCTCGGCCATTCTCAAAATAAATAAATAAATTTGTGTCAATTATGTCCAACTCAAGTAGTGTCACAAATTTGATACCGAAATACTACAATTTATTTTGTTACTTGACTGCTACAAGCTATATACTATCTGGACATTAACATGAAATTTTGGGTTACAGCTCCTATTTCTTAGAAGTTCCATGTTTAACTGTGTACGTTATGACCGACCTAAATATTATCAATAAAGTAACACTTAAGTACAACATAATTTGTTGTTACTTGATTGTTAAAATAGCTTGCACAGGATAGCTGTTTTGGGACTAATCTGTAGAATCATAGAAGTTGCCAAGGCTCTATTACTCTCAGATTGTCACTGCGTGGAAATGGACCAAGTATAGATCCCAATTATACCTCTAGTTGTACTTGTAGGATTAAAGGATTGATGGCTTTGAGCATCCTACCCCACTAAAATTATTTTGCTTTTCCCCCCATCTATATATTTGCTTTAAATTCTGAAACTTTTTTCTCTGTCTGAGAAGAGCTTGAAATTCTAAAGCTGAAGTACTTGTCTTGGTTGCCTCAAATATTTGATTCACATCATTATAGCATGCTCTATTGATGTGCTAATAATCGTTAAGTGACTTGTCAAAAATATTATTCTTTTCTTCATTTAGTTTTATATTAGTTTTCTATCCTAAAAATATTTGTAGATAGTTTTTTTCTTGGATTATGTAACAGAGAGCTCAATGGTGTTATTTAATTGTTATTGTGTTACAAAATGTTAAACTGGTTTAGGAAGGTTATAGTTTCAGCTTTCCTTTCCTGGAGGAGAGGCAAGCTTGGATCGAGTGGTTGGTTGAGTGAGTGTGGAGTGCAGAATGATGGTGGGAAATGGTGTTGAGATCCCAATATAGTAGGTGGTACCGCGATTGGTGGTTTTTGTAATCTGGTTCTTTCATGGTACCACAATTTGACCTGATGCCTATCATTGTAATTTGGCTTTGTTATCTTAGTGGTAACATTAAGAGGATACGAACAAAGAACTTGAGCATGCTATTGTCACACATTAGATTTCGCTGATTTATCTATGTCCTTATTTACTGTTAAAGCCTTGACCACTCCTTTCTTTTTCACGTTTTAAGACAATGCCTACATTCTTTGGCATGGTTGTCTGTATTTTGAATAATAACAATATCTAGGTAGTCGTGCAAGATTTAGATATGGATGTACAAAATATTGGGTTGGGCTAGTGTTTTAATCGAGTTATTTGTTGTGCTATAGTCTATAATGTTGTTGGCCGAGGGTGGGAGATTTAGCTTTAGACGGTCAGCCGAGAAAGGATGCAATGATTCTATGGGATGCTATGGTCAAGATGAGTGGATGACTACTATGACACTTGGAAGACAGGTTTACATTATTCTCAGTTATTATGAATGCTTATTGTATGGAAGCTGTAGACAATAGCCTCCGAATACCTCTTGTTCTGTTTGCTTATTTAGTTTGAGATATTGTGTAGCACCAGTTGTATATATGAAATGTTATGTCTCTTTTTCCAATTTGTTTGAGAGGCCAGAGTCGATATGCATATTATTATGTGGTGCATGAAATGAAATTTCGTATTTTGCTTTGAGCTGGCTTAATGTTTGCCTCAATGACTATAGGGTACTGTAGGTAGGTATAGCCTACGGAAGGGACCTCTGAGAGTCTGCCTCGTCCTGGTCAGCAGTTCGAATAAGCCCAAAGGCCTTGCTGTATGATATGAAATGTACCTGCTAAAATTCTGCACCTTTAGTGGGGATAATTAGGTGTGGTTTGATTGCGTGTGAGAAAGAAGTTTGTCACTGGATCCTATTGAGAATCATCATCAGGCTTAAAAGGCTACTGAGATGAGTGTAAAATTGGGTTAGACTCCATAACAGAGCATTTGTGCTATAAGGTGTGGAATTGAATCCTTAACTTCTGATCTTCTTTAATGGGTATTATTGAGGGGTATACTATGGGTATGCTGTGAGTTAGGGATATGGTAATCTGAATTACAACTCACAAGATTGTGAATCTGAAAATTGAGGCGTGTTTTTCACTTCAAAAAGTATAATTATAAATTTACACCAAACTTTTAAGAATCGATGTATCAGAATAAACTTTCAAACATCGTATTTACAGCAAGCCCTTGTGATTACTTCTGCAAGGCCCGTTGAGGAACCCACCCAATTTTCACATATCAACGACCAGCATCCTGCATCCTGTGAAGTGTGAAACGAAAAATTGGATATGTTCCATGTTTAGGCAGACGGATGTAATACCAAAGAAAAATTGGTGCACAAAAATTTTAGTGGTAATCGATCATCACTACTTCTTTCCAAGAGAAGAGAAGATTTGCTTTGAGTGAATACAATTAAATTGGTTTTGCTCCTCTTTCTAAACTTGGCTTTTTAAAAGTATGAAAGCCTGAATATTCTTTCTTTTCTCTCCATGGCAAAGGTGGTGTTACTTCTTCAAAAGGTGAACAATTTATCTGCTTTCCTAATCCATTTTCATTCCCCAAAAGGAGGGGCATCTACATCCGTCTTTCCCAATAGGTTAATCCTTCGACCCACACCCTTATCCTTATCCAGCTGCATATAACTAGATAAAGAAGGAATACCCCACTCCATGTGATTCTTTCTCTAAAAAACTCCCTATCCATAACCAATTGCAATTCATTATCTCCACAATCCACGCACTTTGAAGAACACTAAACCAAGGTCATGTAGCTGCACCACCAAACAATGATATGGAGTGTTCCTTAGCTCCAAGGTCAAAAGATAGACCTTAAACTCACATTATATATGTATATAATAGTCAAAATTTCATAAGGATTATATATGAAAAAATATAAAAATATCTTAAAGAATATTTAGGAGTCTGTTGACAATAGTCAAAATTTCATACTGTAACATAAAAAATGGTTCAGGTTAGCCTTTTGAACGATGCTTCCTATGGAATCGTAAGGATGAAAAGGGTCTTATATTTATTTTTTTTTGCTAACTAAAAAGGTCTTATATATGGTGATGCACTAGGGATTATCAAAATGGGATCCCCATCTTCCATTGGCTGATACCAAGGCACCAATAGGCATTGTTGGATCTCCATACCTAGAAGTTTGTTGACCCTCCTCATCTCCTCCCCTCATCCCAATAAAAATTACATTTCTATGTTACTTTTTATTGACCTATATTCATTTCATTCAGCCACCAAATGATGAATGAAAACTTGTGCATGTAGAGCCTTCTACCCTTCATATGTAGCCTGGTAGACCTCGTCCCTTCCAGCCTCCTAATCTGCTAAAATTAAATAAAGTAGTCTAGTAGCCTTGTTAACATCTAATTAATTGTCTAAGATGGCATGACCCACCTCACATCTTGTATGTTGCTTTATAATTTACGGATTAATCAAGTCATTTACAACCTTAGGTCGTTGATTTCAATCCCAACCACCTGCATACTACAGTACAATTGCCACATGCTTCCTCTGTAAGCATATGGAAATGGGACGACAATCTCAGTGCACAACATAATCAAGCACTTGGCTGCCATGGGTCCCCACTATTCAAATCTTCATAGCAATAGCACTAAACGAGACACACTAAGCCGGATGAGGTCCCATTCGTGAAAGCACCCCTGTTGAAATTTGACTTGAAATTAAACAAATTAATTTTAAAATACTGCGATCGATCGGCAAAATAACGCGATCGATCGTGTTACAATCGACCGTGATAAACCGATCGTTCGTAGTTACTGTAATTTTGTGAAATTTGTTTTTTGTATTGGAACGATCGATCGGTATGAAAACAATCGATCGTAGTTACTGGAATTTTAAGATTTGTGCACCGCGATAAAACGATCGATCGTAATTTTAGGCTAAATAAGGCGATCGATGCGATCGATCGGCATATAACACGATCGATCGGCTAAGCGGTTAGAGCGAGTAAATAGCCGTTTCTCTGCGGAAAAGTGCGTCTCTTCTTCCTAAAAAGGGCTAAACAACGTTCTTCTATATATAGAGAACGAGTTTATGCAGAAAAAGGTTACAGAAACAACAAAAGAACCCATTCATCTTCTCTCTTGATTCTTGATCCATCATTGAGCAATAGAATCTCCTCTGATCGAGATCCAGTCAGTTTGATTTGAAGTGCAACTTTAAACTGACGGTGTGGTTCGTTGTATCTCGGGAACGGAACGCGATTATTCGCCTGTGCACGGAGGGCGGCGTATCTGTTTCAAGGACAACGCATAGCGTGCCTCGAACCTGGTTCTAATTTTTATACTCATTCTAGTGATTTATGTGTATATTTGAAAATTTATGTGCATAATTTGGTAGTATTTTAGCCCTCTTTTATGTGACAATCCCAACAATCTTGAAACAGATACTCTTTGTTCTTGTTGATTGAATACTACTGCAATTATGGGTGTTGACAAATCATTGAAGCCTGATAAATTTGATGGAAAGAATTTCATGCGATGGCAAACAAAGATGAAATTTTAGTTGACTCAATTGAATATATTCTATGTTATTTCTGATGTTCATGTGGAAAAAATTGTATCTTCTGAATCTGACAAGACTGCTAGTTCGTCTGAAGTTGGAACTACTAAGCCTGTTGATATTGATAAATTCAAACAAGATGATGAACTATGCCATGGACAAATATTGAGTGTCTTGAGCAATGAGTTATATGATTTGCATGTGAATACTAAATCTGCTAAAGAGCTATGGGATACCCTTGATAAGAAATTTGGAAAGGAGCATGAAGGGGAAGAAAAATATGTTGTAGGCGAGTATTTTGACTACAAGATGGTCGATAACAAATCTGTTAGAGATCAGGTTGTTGAAATACAGAATTTGGTAGCAAAGATCATTGGGAAAGGCATTCCCGTTGACGAGAGGCTCCAAGTTCCGGCGCTTATAGACAAGCTACCACCCTCATGGCAGGATTTCCAAGTTAACTTGAAGCACAAAAGGGACGCAATGTCCGTTGATGATCTTATGGTGGCCATACAAATTGAAGAAAAGCATAGAGGTAAGATGAAAATCTTACAAGGCTCATCTTCTGGGGTTAAAGATAGTGCTCAAGCCAATATTGTAGAAGGGAAACCGAAGTTTCATGGCAATAAGAAGAACAACAGGAAGTTTAAGAATAAGTATTTCAAACCTGGTTCAAATATCTATAAGGACAAGAAGTCGAAGGTTTGCTGGGTCTGTGGAAAACCGGGACATTTTGCAAACAAGTGCAAAGAGAAGAAAGGTCAGGACCATAGTCATGGTGGGGCTGCATCTTCTGCTCATATTAACATGGTTACTTCAGATGACAGGTTAGTATTAACTAATTCTGAAATTAACTTGGCATGTGAATCTACCGATTGGTGGGTTGATACAGGGGCAACTGTTCACATCGGTGTTGATGTTTCTTCTTTTTCTTTCTATCAAGAAGTAAAGGATAGGACTGTCACGATGGGGAACTCCTCTGAGGCTAGAGTTTATGGAGTTGGAAATGTGGACATCCAGTTTACATCGGGGAACATGTTAACTCTTCGTAATGTGTTGCATGTGCCTAGTGTGAGGAAGAACCTTGTTAGTGGAGTACTTCTTAGTAGAGAAGGATATAAATTAGTGTTTGAGTCAAATAAAGTTGTAATAACTAGACATGGTACTTTTATTGGCAAAGGCTATGTGTGTGATGGCCTCTTTAAACTAAATTTAGTTTCTTGTAATAACTCTTTATTTCAAGTAGATGACTCTTTGATTTATCATGTTGATTCTTTTGATGTGTGGCATATGAGACTTGGACATGTGAATTCAAATACCATTAAAAGAATGATGAATCTTGATTTGATTCCGAAATTGCATGATGTAACTAGTGATAAATGTGAAATATGTGTTCAAGCAAAACAACCTAGAAAACCTTACAGGTCTATTGATAGGTCTACATGTTTGCTTGAATTAGTTCATTCGGATATATGTGAGTTGAATGGATTAATTACTAGGGGTGGTATGAGATATTTTATTACATTTATTGATGATTACTCTAAATATTGTCATGTTTATTTACTAAAGTCTAAAGATGAGGCTTTTGAGAAGTTTAAGGTCTATAAGATGGAGGTTGAGAATCAAACTGAGAGGCGTATTAAAAGACTAAGGTCTGATCGTGGTGGGGAGTATTGTTCCCTTGAATTTTACAAGTTTTGTGAAGATCAAGGAATAATACATGAGACCACAGCGCCTTACTCTCCTCAATCTAATGGAGTGGCAGAAAGAAAGAATAGAATTTTCATTGACATGATCAATTCTATGCTTTCATCTTCAGGTCTACCGAAGAATTTATGAGGAGAAGCAATTGTTTCTGCTTGTATGATCTTAAACCGTGTGCTTCATAAAGGACAAAATACAACCTCATATGAGTTATTGAAAGGAAGAAAACCGAGCTTGAAATTCATTAAGGTTTGGGGATGTCTTGCCAAAGTAAAAATTCCAAACGTAAAAATGGATAAGTTAGGTTCAAAAACATATGATGCGGTGTTCATTGGTTATGCACAAAATAGTAGAGCATATCGGTTTTTAGTAATAGGGTCAGATCGGCAGGATTATGCACCTAATACTATTAAGGAGTCCGATGGATGCAACATTCTTTGAGAATGTATTTCCTATGAAGGAAAAGAGTAAAGTTGTAGTGCATAAAGAAGATGGATCCTCATCTTCTATTCCAAGAATTGAAGATTCGGATACCAATGTAGAGGTTAGGAGATCTAAAAGAACCAGAATAGAGAAGAATTATGGAGATGACTTTTATACTTACATGGTGGAGAATGAGGATCCTTTGACATTTAGTGAGGCTATGTCATCTAGTGAATCTCCTTTATGGAAGGAAGCGATACAGAGTGAAATGGATTCAATCCTTGCACATGGGATGTGGGTTCTAACGAATCTACCTCCAGGGTTTAAACCCATTGGGTGCAAGTGGATTTTTAAAAGAAAATATTATCCTGATGGATCCATTGAAAAGTACAAAGCTAGATTAGTGGCTAAAGGGTATAGTCAAAAGGAAGGTCAAGATTTCTTTGACACGTATTCTCCTGTGACCATGATAACTACAATTAGAGTGCTTATTGCATTAGCAGCTCATTATAACCTCGAGATCCATCAAATGGATGTCAAAACAGCATTTTTTAAATGGTGAATTGGAGGAGGAAATCTATATAGAGCAGCCTGAAGGTTTTGTAGTTCCTGGTCAAGAAAGAAAAGTATGTAAGTTAGTTAAATCTCTCTATGGGTTAAAACAAGCTCCTAAACAATGGCATCAAAAGTTTGATAATGTTCTTCTTTCTAATAATTTTGTTGTATGTACATCGGATAAATGTTTATATTGGAAGTCTTTTAACGATAGTTTTGTGATGTTATGTTTGTATGTTGATGACATTTTATTGTTTGGTGATAATGTGGATCATATCAATAAAGTTAAGGGTTTTCTTAACGAGAATTTTGATATGAAAGACTTGGGTCTTGCCAAAGTCATATTGGGCTTAAAGATTGATAGGACTTCTAATGGAATAGTTGTGAGTCAATCACACTATGTGGAGAAGATTCTAAAGAAGTATGGTTACTTCGATAGAAAACCTGTCAGTACGCCGTATGATTCAAGTATAAGACTAAAGAAAAATCTTGGGGAAAGTGTGTCACAACTTAGATATTCACAGCTGATAGGAAGTTTGAGTTATCTGGCAAACTGCAGTAGACCGGATATATCCTATGCTGTGGGAAGACTAAGTAGATACACTAAGAGCCCTAATGAGTCTCATTGGATTGCCATTGAGAGAGTGTTCAGATTTCTGAAGGGAAGTGTAAATTTCGGTTTACATTATTTCGGGTTCCCTGCTGTATTAGAAGGATACAGTGATGCTAATTGGGTGTTAGATTCTGATGAAACAAAGGCCATGAGTGGTTATGTGTTTACACTTGGTGGTGGGGCAGTTGCATGGAAATCTTCCAAGCAAACTGTGATAAAAAGATCTACTATGAATGCTGAGTTAGTAGCTCTTGATAAAACTGGAGGAATGGCGGAATGGCTTAGGGATCTATTAATAGATATACCATGGTTGAATAAGCCAATTCCTGGAATTTTGATTCACTGTGATAGCCAATCAGCTCTTGATAAGGTTAAGAGTAAGAATCATAATAAGAGGTCTTCCAGGCATATTGAACTAAGGTATAAAATCTTGCGCAAGTTGACTACATCGGGAGTCATTACCTTAAGTTTCATACGATCAACGGATAACTTGGCTGATTCGTTTACTAAAGGGTTGTCGGCAGGACAAGTCCTTAACTCATCTAGGGGAATGGGCTTTAAAGCCTATGATTTAAGTCATCGTTAGTAGCAACCCAATCTCTCTGAGTGGAGATCCCACGACGAAGATTCAATAGGTAATAACAAGCTAATGCATGACTTGGAGAGCACTAATATAATATAATAAATTGTATGCTCGTTCCCGTGTGATGATGAGAGTGCTCTACTGCATATGAAACAGGATGACGAAAGTCTTAATGAGGTCAAGGCTTAATAAGCAGGGTATTGTTATGCAGATTACCCTTGGAGACTGTCACCTATATGAGTGCCACTGAGGTCGCAGTTAAGAAGAACGAAGGCTTGTTCTCTAATGTGCAACTCATGAAAAGATACAAAGCGCATGACCATAAAGTGCTACCCCAAATGATCTCGAAAAGGGAGTTACTCTAACTGTTAGGTTTGTCAAAGCTCTTGCTTTAAGGTTCAAGTTCAAGACTTAGTTCACTTCGAACTTGTGAGAGTGGCGGCCTACCAAACTAGGTGTAGGTTCAAACCCGCAAGGTACCTATCGCCGAAAACTTAGAGTACTATTGCTCAATGTCTCATTCATGTGTCGTATGCATTTTTAGTGTATAGAATAGTTTAATATCAAGTCATGGTGGGGATTGTTGAAATTTGACTTGAAATTAAACAAATTAATTTAAAAATGCTGCGATCGATCGGCAAAATAACGCGATCGATCATGTTACGATCGATCGTGATAAACCGATCGTTCGTAGTTACTGTAATTTTGTGAAATTTGTTTTTCATATTGGAACGATCGATCGGTATGAAAACGATCGATCGTAGTTACTGGAATTTTAGGATTTGTGCACCGCGATAAAACGATCGATCGTAATTTTAGGCTAAATAAAGCGATCGATCGGCATATAAGACGATCGATCGGCTAAGCAGTTAGAGCGAGTAAATAGCCGTTTCTCTGCGGAAAAGTGCGTCTCTTCTTCCTAAAAAGGGCTAAACAACATTCTTCTATATATAGAGAACGAGTTTATGCAGAAAAAGGTTACGGAAACAACAAAAGAACTCATTCATCTTCTCTCTTGATTCTTGATCCATCATTGAGCAATAGAATCTCCTCTGATCGAGATCCAGTCAGTTTGATTTGAAGTGCAACTTTAAACTGACGGTGTGGTTCGTTGTATCTCGGGAACGGAACGCGATTATTCGCCTGTGCACGGAGGGCGGCGTATCTGTTTCAAGGACAACGCATAGCGTGCCTCGAACCTGGTTCTAATTCTTATACTCATTCTAGTGATTTATGTGTATATTTAAAAATTTATGTGCATAATTTGGTAGTATTTTAGCCCTCTTTTATGTGACAATCCCAACAACCCCTCTGAGATCACTCACTCCTTTGCAACAGTGGATGTCCTAATCTTCAAAAGCGATAGCACACAAGGAGGGAAATCGTGTTCCATTGTAAGCAAAAAATAGCTAAAGTGCATGCCTCCTCATTGTGCACCATCGATCTTGGACATCAACGCCTCATGTGGCCTCACGTGCTCTCAATTCTGATGGAGCATGCTAGGCACACCAAATAAATCACTATTTTTTCACACGCATCTCACAGGACAACTAAAGCATGAAAATTATATTCCCTGCATCCCAAAAAACTCAGCTGCATTTGAAAAAAATATTAATCCAAAATCAAATGACTGAATTTGTCTTACAGGCCAAATAGATCCCTATGAGCATGCATCTGCAGGGGGCTCTTCCCAATCCCACTTCGCTGGCGGTTGAAACGCCACCTCGCTGCTGTGCACGGCGGAGCTCGAGGGGGGGAGGGGAGAGGGGGAAAAAGATTAATCCGTAAGCCTTGACTCTTGCTTACGTGCGTTCCATTTCTAACATATAAATGCTAGTAGTCGTAACCATAATCAAGTAGCATCTTTTTCCAACTATTTGGGGTCGACAATATAAATGCTACTAGTATGTACCAAAAAATGCTACAATTAATTGCACCTAAAGGCTTACGGTCATGGATGCATACAACATTTGGATGAGTCTCAAGGTGAGTCAACTTGCGTGTGGACCTCAATCAACACGCAATCTAGTTTTGAATCTCCTTATTATGTTTGACAGTGTTAAACACGGTGAAGGTGGGTAAAATGATATTACATGTAAAAGGCTGAAGCTATTTTTCCTTCTCTTTTTAACCCTCGTCGATGCATCTTGTGGGCAAGGAGTCCCTCACGAAATTAGTATTGGATGGGAGGTTGGATAAACTGCCTAGTCGTCATGATTTCCCTCCACAACTCACCAAGCTAATATTGGAATGGTTAGGATTAAGAAGCGACCCATTTGAAGAGCTACAGCACCTGCCCAACCTTCGGATACTGGAATTGCGCATTAATGCCTACGTGGTTAAAATGCGCAATTCTGCCTACGTGGTGTTTGTCACTTCGCTGGCGGTTAAAATGCCATTACATGTAAAAGGCTGAAGCTATTTAGCTTTAGACCGTCAGCCGAGAAAGGATGCAATGATTCTAAGGGATGCTATGGTCAAGATGAGTGGATGACTACTATGGCACTTGGAAGACAGGTTTAGATTCTTCTCAGTTATTATGAATGCTTATTGTATGGAAGCTGTGGACAATAGCTTAGGAATAACTCTTGTTCTATTTGCTTATTTAGTTTGAGAAATTGTGTAGCACCAGTTGTATATATGAAATGTTGGGTCTCTTTTTCTAATTTGTTTGAAAGGCCAGAGTCGATATGCATATTCTTATGAGGTGCATGAAATGGAATTTCGTGGTGTGCTTTGAGCTGGCTTGATGTTTGCCACAATGACTATAGGGTACTGTAGATATGGCCTACGGAAGGGACCTCTGAGAGTCTGCCTCGTCCCGGTCAGCAGTTCAAATAAGCCCAAAGCCCTTGCTGTATGATATGAAATGTACCTGCTAAAATTTTGCTTTATCACCTTTAGTGGGGATAATTAGGTGTGGTTTGACTGCGTGTGAGAAAGAGGTTTGTCACTGGGTCCTATTGAGAATCAGGCTTAAAAGGTTACTGAGATAAGTGTAAATTTGGGTTATACTCCGTAACAGATAATTTGTGCTATAAGGTGTGGAATTGAATCCTTACCTTCTGATCTTCTTTAATGGGCATTATTGAGGGGTATACTATGGGTATGCTGTGAGTTAGGGATATGGTAATCTGAATTACAACTCACAAGGCTGTGAATCTGATTAGTAAGGCGTGTTCTCACTTCAAAAATTATATTTACAAATTTACAGCAAATTTTTAAGAAACGATGTGTCAGAATAAACTTACATTGTATTTACAGCAAGCCCTTGTGATCACTTCTGCAAAGCCTATTGAGGAACCCACCCAATTTTTACCTATCAATGATCAGCATCCTGCATCCTGTGAACACGCAGAATTGGATATGTTCCATGTTCAGCCAGAAGGATGTAATACCAAAGAAAATTTGGTCCACAAAAATTTAAGTGGTAATGGATCATCACTGCTTCTTTCCATGAGTAGAGAAGATTTGCTTTGGGTGAATACAATTAACTTAGTTTTGCTTCTCTTTCTAAACTTGGCTTTCTAAAAGTATGAAAGCCTGATTATTCTTTTTTTTCTCTCCATGGCAAAGGAGGTGTTACTTCTTCAAAAGGTGACAATTTTTCTACTTTCCGAATTCATTTTCATTCCCCAAAAGGAGGGGCATCTTCATCCATCTTTCCAAAAAGGTTAATCCAACGACCCACACCCTTATCCAGCTGCATATAATTAGATAAAGAAGGAATACCCCAATCCATGTGATTCTTTCTCCAAAAAACTCCCTATCCATCACCAATTGCAATTCATTATCTCCACAATCCACTTTGAGGAACACCAAACCAAGGTCATGTAGCCGCACCACCCAACACTGACATGGAGGGTTCCTTAGCTCCGAGGTGAAAAGATAGACCTTAAACTCACATTATATATGTATATAATAGTCAAAATTTCATGAGGATTACATATGTAAAAAATATAAAAATATCTTAAAGAATATTTAGGAGCCTGTTTATAGTAGTCAAAATTTCATACTAAACATAAAAAATGGTTCAGGCTAGTCTTTTGAAAGATGCTTCATATGGAATCGTATGGATGAAAAGGGTCTTATATATATTTTCTTTTGCTAACTTAAAAGGTCTTATATATGGTGATGCACTGGGGATTGTCAAAATGGGATCCCCATCTTCCATTGGCCGATACCAAGGCACCAACTAGGCATTGTTGGATCTCCATACCTAGAAGTTTGTTGACCCTCCTCATCTCCTCCCCTCATCCCAATAAAAATTACAATTCTATGCTATTTTTTGTTATTTTCAGCCTATATTCATTTCATTCAGCCACCAAATGATGAATGATGACTTGTGCATCTAGAGCCTTTTACCCTTCATATGTAACCTTGAAGACCTCGTCCTTTCCAGCCTCCATAGCCTTCATCCTTCATATGTAAGACTTGGGCACTCTTAGTCACAAATTTTAGCTTTTTTTATTAGGAAGATTTGGACTATGGCTGAATGGAGGAATAATATCCTTGTCGTCGACCCAAATAGTTGAAAAAATGCATTATTTGATTATAATTATGATTTGGACTATGACTAATCTATTTTTGTCTATTTTCCATCTATTATTTCCAGTTTCTTTTTGTTAACTGATTATTTCCAACTTTTTTTTTTGAAATGTGACTATTTTTCAACTTTGATTAAATGTTAGTGGCTCACATTTGTTATGTCCCCAGTGGTACCAAAGCACATAAGAATTTTTGGAGAATGGGGCCTCTCTAATGAGAAATAAAACGATGTGCCCTGCATGCCACCTGGAAGCTGTACCCATGTGACTGGAGCTGTCGATCTTGAAAAGCGATGGCACACAAGGCGGGAAATCGTGCTCCATTGTAAACAAAAAATAGCTAGAGTGCACGCCTCCTCATTGTGCACCATTGATCATGGACATCAACGCCTCATGTCGCCTCACGTGCTCTCAATTCTGATGGAGCTGCTGGGCACACCAAATAAATCATTATCTTCTCACACGCATCTCACATGACAAAAATTATTTTCCCTCCGTCCCCAAAAACCTGGCTGCATTTGAAAAAAATATTAATCCAAAATTAAATGACTAAATTTGCCGGCTAAATAAACCCCTACGTACATGCATTTGCAAGGATAAGTGGAGGCTTAAAATACTGTGTGGCCCTTACAGGCTAATAAATTTGACTCATTTTCAAATTTCAATACAGCCAGGTTTCTTTAGACGGATGGAGTAAGTACGAAATATGAAATAAACCGTCACGACTCCAAACGGTCAAACCTCATGACGACCACGATCCCCTCCTGGTCCCACAACCCTATCCTCGATGGGCCCCACACATGCACATTTCCGAATATACCCCCCACTCCACACACTGTCCTGGCCTCTATCCACCACCAGATCCCGCTTATTTCGGTCGGAAGTTAGCGGCCGGTCCACCTCCCGGCCCGGTCCGGTCCGGTCTTATCTCCCGCACCCGCCTCCTCCTCCTCCATTGTCGCCTGAAACCTCGGCGAAGAACTCGGAGACAGAGAACAGCGCCTCGTCTCCCTCGTCTCCAATTCTCGAGCTCAAGTGCTTGCAGATCTTTAACCGCAGAATTGGATGGTTTACGTAAGATGATTCCTTCTTTTTTTGTTTTGTTATTGCAATTTACGGGTTTTTTTGGGTTTTTTGCCGTAGAAACTTTATCTTGGTTGGGAAGGAAGAGTTTTTTAATGGGGTGGATCTGGTGTGTCTTGTTTATATCTAATCAGTCGTGTGATTTTGGAGTTTTGGGTTGTGGAAGAAATTGCTCGAGGAACTCGCGTTTTTTTTTTTTTTTGGTTTACATGCGATTGAATATGGGTTATTTTGGTGTAGTATGGGGATAAGGTGGTGGCTTGTTTTGATGGTTTGGCAGTGAATATGGAGGACCGGGGAGGTTCGTTCGTTGCGGTGAGGAGGATTTCTCAAGAATTGGAGAGGAGCAGTGGTTGTCATTCAACATCCGGTATGTAGAATAGAATTTAATGTAAGAAAATTATACTGCTGATTTGGGGTAGTTTATTTTGATTGTATGGTTGCAAGACTTATGTGTTGGGAATTATCTAGTATTGAACATTAAGGTGGACGAGTGGGATAAATAGGAGAGATAGGATTAGAAATGAATATATTCGTGAGAGTTTAGGGATAGCTCCTTTAGGGGAGAAGCTGAGGGAATGTAGGTTGCGTTAATACGGGCATATGTAGCCTATTCAATGAAAGCAATTCTCTTCAATGCTCTGGTTTTTCTGCGTAATTTCAGATCTTCAACAAATTGGCTCCATCATTTCTCCTCCCCTAAAAACAAAGCTTGTCCTCAAACAATCAATGGTTTTCCGCTATAACTGAGCATCATAGTCCTCAGCATATGCTTCAAGCAGCTGAAAAGTAACTGCAACATCATCATGATCAAGAGGATCTCTGCCAAAAATTCGCGGCCACACACAAGAGAAAGGTTGCGTGGAAACTAGAAGTGTTTCAGGAATATGTTTAGCAGCGTCAAAAGCTTTTTGGCATATAGTCCTCGATGCGCTATTAATCCCGTGCAAAAATATTGCTGAAAAACTGAACCAATAATTTCGAATCATTATCTGCCCTTCCACAGGATATCTTCCTGAATCATTATCTGCCCTTGATCCTTTAGAACATTAAGTTCTTTATTTGGATCTTTACTGAAGCCTGGAGGAGCATCCATGCAGGTCGTAGTCTCTTCTACTAGAGCAGAATTTGTGCTTCTCAATAGTGCTGGCACATGCAATATCTTTTTCCCTTTAGCAATATTTATGTTATCGAGTTCAGTCCTTTCTTTGCTGAGACCAAATCTGTCATGCAAACCAACTGAAGTTTCTGCCTGCGTGCCACATGTTCCTTTCTAACCACTAGATCATAGAGAAAATATATTGATATTCTGATTTGATGGAAGATCGACATAAGGCTTTCTGTAAGTCAACTCATTGCGTAAAACAAGTCCAGAGGTTTTCACATTTTTACAAAAAAAAAGACTTCAAAGGGTGAGTAGAGCTGGGACTGCTTTTTGCTAATAAATGACTTGAAGCACCTCGCTTAGGGGATGGACTTTTTACCGCAGAACCTGATACTGAGATTGCTACTTCTTCTGCAGAAATGAACTTCACTTTTGCCATGTCTGGAGTTTTCATTGCAGTACCTCTATAAGAGAAAATGTCTTTCCTCCTGGTGTTATCGAGAATGAACAAGCCTTTACTCAACATCTCATTAATACTTCGTTTTGTTGTACCAGACTTTTGCCTTTTATCCATATGTCCAGTGTGATTTTTGAATTCAGTTATAGAGGATGATTCACTCTCATGTGTTGCTTTGCAGTCTTCATAAAACCATAAATGAGGAACCGTAAGGAGATTGTTCCACATACAGTATATGTGCTCTGACGATGGATGGCATCGATTGCATGTCGCTAGTAAGTTGAAAAAACCAGCAACGCCAATGAAGTGATTAATTGATACATCCAAGTAGGCTAATCTAACAGGTTTTCCAGTTCCCACTGGCAGCTCCCCAGAGAACTGGCTATACTTTTTCCCAGTAAACTGCAATCTAGTCGAAGAAGCAAGCTAAAAAATGAATTGATTCTTCCATTTAATTCCTCCTGGATCATATGGGAAGTAACACATTTTCTGATTATCCTTTACACATTCTCTACCTGCATCATCAAGCATCGTTTTCTTTGATCCAACTAGATCAATGAAGGTCATTCTCTGAACCTCCCAAGAGAGGGCATGCGACCTCCTATAGCCACTCTTCATGTTAAGTGGGCCGCCATCCAGAGATAACTGAGAGGAAATCCTTTTCAGTTTGTCAAAACCTTCCGATCTAGATTTAAGTTCCCTAAAATCAGATCCAGCTTCTTCCAAAACAAGAGTTGCCTCTGCCATCTGCTCAACGTCACATTCCAGCTCACATAGAAGATAAAGCTCATCCACTGCTCGATTAAGATTTTCAAAAAGAAAGCACCAAAGCCGTTCTCTAAACCTTTCTTTGCTTTCCCCTGGCTCTGCTTCTCCAAAGGCACTCATTAACTGACCCTTCAATAACACTACATCTCCTCCTATAATGTCCACTGGACACTTTTGGCTTTTAACATTAGCTATTTCTAAAGCATTATCTGATGCATCTAGTTGATCATTGCTTCTGTTAGTACACATTTTTTATCCTTGAGGAGGTGCAGATGTAGCTGAAACTTCGTTGGAAGCTGGAGTCTCATGAACATTAGATACACCCGATACGACAACACTTTCAGTATGTGATGTATTTGACATGCGATCATCCTCTGCTTTGCTGCAACTGGACTGAATGTTTTCATATTTTAAATACTTCAATTCAGCAAGGTGAAAGTTAGCTTGTATGGCCAATTCGATTGCTTCATCAAGGAAACCAACTCGTTGAGATGCAACAAGGCTGTAAATACTGGGATTTAGGCCTCCAATAAATCGAGAAACTAGTGAACATTCTGTTTCAACCAGCCCATATCGATCTATCAACCATTGGAACTCTTCGACATATTCTCGAACACCTTGTGTGCCTTGTTTACACTTTTGAAACTTTTGCAATACAAGCTGTTCATAATCAAATGGAAGATATTGCCTTCGCAACAAAGTCTTCATTTTGCACCAACTATGAATAGGAGACTGCCCCATATGTAGTCTGATTGTTTGCAATTGTTTCCACCACTCATATGCTTCACCCTTAAAGTTGCAAGTGGCTATTTTAACATGTTTCTCAGCTGGCACCTCCATTTCATCAAAATATCTCTCAACTAAAAATAACCAGTCCAAAAAATCTTCCATATGCCACATTCCTCCATTTTCCCGAAAATTGTGGCAAATCTGACTTATGACTACGATTTCTTCTTGATGTTCTCAATTTCTTATAATTGGAACTTCCATCAGACTCATATTGCCCTAAAGAACATGGAAGACTGCTGTAATTGATTTTCGCATTTCTAGGAACTCGATCCAAAATTTGCGGTTGAATTGATCTAGCACTCAACCGACCCAATACTCGCAAAACTTGCTGTGAAACTTCCAAAATTTGTTGTTGTATATCCAAATCTGTTCCAGGAGTCTCGATTGCCATGAATAACAACCAAGTCCTCGCTCCGATACCAAAATGATGCAGCCAGGTTTTACAAAAAAACAACAATGAAGTAAAACAAACAATCACCAGAATATTGTAGACAAAACCTCAAACACCTTGCTGACAGAAACAACAATTAATTGATTCAGCCAACTTGCAATTCAATCCAGCAGAGTTTCACGATCAACTATTCACAATTCTTCAACCGTTGCCAAATCAATCAGTCTCATAGTATTCAACAGAAGAATAGTGACTAATAACTTGAAGTCTCACAGAGACTTTCAATTACAAAAAACTGTAAAGAGTTACAAATTGACTTGACAGAGATTTGTTTTAACAGATAACAAAAACTAACAAAGAACGGAAGCACCTGAGTCCACAGGCACAAAAAAAGGTCGCCGGAATCCACCAGCCTTGATGAGGAAATTTCCTCCAAATCCGGAGCTCAGCTCTTGACAAAAATCAAATTCAAAAACTAACTCCCGATCATCTCGTCTCGACACCTTTTATAGAAATATAAAAAGAACAAAAGACTAATATGCCCTACTGAGTTACACTAACTAACCATAACCACCAAGGATAGTTTGGTAACTTTTGTCAACTTTCAGCCTGCTCTGTTTTCATGAAATCCTCTGTTTTCATGAAGTTCTGTTATATGCACCGAACTGACGCCAGCATTCTGTGAGACTTCAAGTTGTTAGTCACTATTCTTCTGTTGAATACTATAAGACTGATTGATTTGGCAACGGTTGAAGAATTGTGAATAGTTGATCGTGAAACTCTGCTGGATTGAATTGCAAGTTGGCTGAACCAATTAATTGTTGTTTCTGTCAGCAAGGTGTTTGAGGTTTTGTCTACAATATTCTGGTGATTGTCTGTTTTACTGCATTGTTGTTTTTCTGTAAAACCTGGCTGCATCAGATTGAGACATACATTTTTAAGGTTGTGCAACAACGAAGAACATGTGTTGTCGGAAGTTGGATTTTATGCTGTAGGCAACTGCCAAAAGTACATTTAGTTGGGACAGAAATTCAACGTATCCGGGAAAGGCTCAGACAAATTATAGCTATGAGAGGAAATTTGAAACTTGAAGACATCAACAGAAGCGAAGCCTCTTCCTCAAACCAAAGCCCCTTCCATGCCGAAAGGAGAGATTCATCCATAGAAGATGGAATAGGTCTAGTGGGAATGGAAAATGAAGCTCAATCGTTGCTGGGTCAGCTCATTACAGGTGATGCAAACAACTCCATTGTTTCCTTAATAGGTATGGGCGGAATAGGTAAGACAACCCTTGCTAGGAGAATCTACAATTCTGATTTAGTGAGGAATCATTTTCATCATCGCTCATGGGTTACTGTCTCTAAACCATTTATTCTGTCAAGAGAACTCTTAATGAATATTCTGGCAGATGTCAATTGTATAAATAAACAAGACGAAGAAGAAATGAAAAAGATCGGGGTGATGAAGGAACAAGAGTTGGGAGAAAAACTCTCTCTCTACCTTATGTGTAAGAGATACTTGGTCGTACTTGATGATGTATGGACCAAACGAGATTGGGATTTGTTAAAACACATATTTTCAGTTGTAGACAACAAAGGTGTAGTAATGCTTACCGCTCGAAATATAGAAGTAGGTAAGTATGCAAATCCTGGAACCCCTCCTTGTGAAATACGGGTCCTTAATGAAAAAGAGGCTTGGGAACTGTTTTGCAAGAAAGTTCTCGGCTGTCCTTCAGATTTAGAGAACTTGGGGAAGAAAATTGTGCAGAAATGTGGTGGCTTACCTTTGGCGGTGGCTGTGTTAGGAGGAATTTTGAGGGGAAGAGAGAAGAATTTATGTGAATGGGAAGCTCTTTTGAAAAGCATGAAATGGGAGCTTTTGGAAGGTGAATCTAAAATAAGAGAAATATTAGCGTTGAGCTACAGTGATCTTCCTTACTACTTAAAACCATGCTCTCTACTTGAGTGCTTTTCCAGAGGATTTTGTGATTTCTGCAACTAAATTGATATTACTATGGGTAGCGGAGGGGTTCATTGAAAAAAGAGAAGATTTAACAAAAGAAGAAACTGGACAGGAGTACTTGAAGGATCTTGTTCACAGAAGCTTGGTTCAAATTAAGACACTGAAGTGTGATGGTAGGATTAAAGTCATGCCACTTCCATGATCTTCTACATGAATTTTGCATCTCAGAAGGTCGACAAGTCAACTTTGTCCATGTTTGGCAGGGGCAGGGGCAGGGGCATGATGAAGTCACTGCAATGAGAGGTATCTCAGCACGTAGGCAGTCTATAATTCAGAATGCATCGATTAAGAGCAATGCTTCTCAAGCCGGTTCATTAAAATGCCTCCGTACTTTCTTGACTTTTGGCAATACTTATGATTACTTAGGAAAGACGGAGTGCAAACATTTATTTAGAGGGTTTAGGTTGCTGAGGGTGATTGATCTAGTGGGTGTAGGCATCACCCGTTTACCAAAGGAAATTGGGGGCTTAATTCATCTAAGGTACTTGGGATTGAAAAAGACTAAGTTAACAGTTTTTCCATCCTCTTTGAGACATCTTAGCAATTTGGAAACCTTAGATGTTGCGCGATGTGGTGTTAGCCAAATCCCTGACTTTGTCCTCAAATTGCCTCGACTCAGACATTTGCTGACATCAGCGGGTTTTACATTTAATATTCAAGGGGAGGGAATTAGTCTTCGAGGGGTCCCTCTACCTGAATCGAATAGCCTCCAGACTCTAAGAGCATGTGCTACGGCCGTGGATGAAAGTTTGGGTAACCTAATTCATATGAAAAAACTTTCCCTTTCGGGCAATTTTGACCCACGTCAAGCTAACTGTATTGCCAAAATGGAGCACCTCCGGTCGTTGACGCTGACGACTGGGGAATGGGTAATGGGGACACTTGAACCCTCGTCGATGCATCTTGCGGGCAAGGAGTCCCTCATGAAATTAGTATTGTCTGGGATGTTGGATAAGTTACCTAGTCGTCATGATTTCCCTCCACAACTCACCAAGCTAATATTGGGATACTGGAATTGGCCTATAAATCCTACGTGGGTAGTAGACTTGTCAGCTCTGGTGGAGGTTTCCCGAGACTTGAGTCCTTAGCACTTGAATTTTTAGATCAATTAGAAGAATGGGAGGTGGAAGAAGGAGGCATTTCTGAAGTTGAGCTCCATCCGAATTTATGGTTGTAAGCAACTAGGCATGCTTCCAGAAGGGTTCCGGCAGATCACAACTCTCGACAAATTAGAGCTGGTAGGGATGAGGGAGGAATTTAATGCACGGGTGAAAGAAGCTGACGGAGAGGATTACTACGAGATCCAGCATGTCAAATCTCTACTTGTTCGTAATTATTATTGACAGCGCCGTCGCCGCTCTTGCAGGTACTCTCTCTCTCTCTCTCTCTCTCTCTCTAAGTCGTCGTCGCGTTTCCCCGGCGAGTCACAGACCAAATGGGACTATTAATATGAAACGGGAGAGTATTCAAACTCCGCACTTTTCAATTTCTGTTGTTTTGCTGTCCAAATTTCTATTTGGGAGAAATTTGGTGGCTTTTTAGGCATCTCTGCTTTGTGCTCGACGGCTTTGGTGGCGCCTGCGAGACGAAAAGGCTTTTTAGGCTATATGGACATCAACATGAAAGTTTGGGTTACAGCTATCCAGGTATTTAATGTCCTATTTCTTAGAAGTTCCATGTTTAACTGTGTACATTATAACTGACCTAAATATTATCAATAAAGTAACACCTAAGTACAACATAATTTGTTGTTACTTGATTGTTAAAATAGCTTGCACAGGATAGCTGTTTTGGGACTAATCTGTAGAATCATAGAATGCTAGTTGCCAAGGCTCTATTACTCTCAGATTGTCACTGCGTGGAAATGGACCAAGTATAGATCCCAAGTATACCTCTAGTTGTACTTGTAGGATTAAAGGATTGATGGCTTTGAGCATCCTACCCCACTAAAATTATTTTGCTTTTTCCCCCCATCTATATATTTGCTTTAAATTCTGAAAAAAATTTCTCTGTCTGAGAAGAGCTTGAAATTCTAAAGCTGAAGTACTTGTCTTGGTTGCCTCAAACATTTGATTCACAACATTATAACACGCTCTATTGATGTGCTAATAATCGTTAAGTGACTTGCTAAAATATAAATCTTTTCTTCATTTAGTTTTAAATTAGTTTACTATCCTCAAAATATATGTAGATAGTTTTTTTCTTGGATTATATACCAGAGAGCTCAATGGTGTGTTATTTAATCGTAAATGCGTTACAAAATGTTAAACTGGTATCGGAAGGTTATAGTTTCAGCTTTCCTTTCCTGGAGGAGTGGCAAGCATGGATCCAGTTGTTGGATGAGTGAGTGTGGAGTGCAGAATGATGGTGGGAAATTGTGTTGAGATCCCAATATAGTAGGTGGTACCGCAATTGGTGGTTTATGTAATCTGGTTCTTTCATGGCACCACAATTTGACCTGATGGCTAACATTGTATTTTGTCTTTGTTATCTTAGTGGTAGCATTAAGAGGATACGAACAAAGAACTTGGGCATGCTATTGTCACATATTAGATTTCGCTGATTTATCTATGTTCTTGTTTACTGTTGAAGCCTTGACCACTCCTTTCTTTTTCACGTTTTAAGACAATGCCTACATTCTTTGGCATGGTTGTCTGTATAACAATGTCTAGGGAGTAGTACAAGATTTAGATATGGATGTACAAAATATTGGGTTGGGCTAGTGTTTTAATCAAGTTATTTGTTGTGCTATAGTCTATAATGTTGCGTGTGATTGTAGAGGAATGATGCTGGAACACTGTATGGATCTGGAATATACTTTTACATGCCAGAGCAAGAAAAACTGCAAGGAAATCATTAGAGAAGCCGCAAAAGCTTTTGAACATGAAGATAGTGACTGAGATTCTGTATCCAAAAAGTTGTACAGAGGGGAAGAATATCATCACTTGTACCTGGCCGAGGGAGGGGGAAAATTATTGGCTACACACCGCGCAGGGGGAACAGTGTGCTCATCACACTGTTCCCATGCGCGGCGCGCAGCTAATAACTTCTCGAGGGAGGGAGATTTAGCTTTAGACCGTCTGCCGAGAAAGGATGCAATGATTCTATGGGATGCTATGGTCAAGATGAGTGGATGACTACTATGACACTTGGAAGACAGGTTTACCTTCTTCTCAGTTATCATAAATGCTTATTGTGTGGAAGCTGTGGACAATAGCCTCCGAATAACTCTTGTTCTGTTTGCTTATTTAGTTTGAGAAATTGGGTAGTACCAGTTGTATATATGAAATGTTGTGTCTCTTTTTCTAATTTGTTTGAAAGTCCAGAGTCGAGTGCGTTAAATGGAATTTCGTGTTTTGCTTTGAGCTGGCTTGATGATTGCCTCAATGACTATAAGATACTGTAGATATGGCCTACGGAAGGGACCTCTGAGAGTCTGCCTCGTCCCGGTCAGCAGTTCAAATAAGCCCAAAGGCCTTGCTATATGATATGAAATGTACCTGCTAAAATTCTGCTTCATCACCTTTAGTGGGGATAATTCGGTGTGGTTTGATTGCGTGTGAGAAAGAGGGTTGTCACTGGGTCCTATTGAGAATCAGGCTTAAAAGGTTACTGAGATAAGTGTAAAATTGGGTTATAATCCGTGACAGATAATTTGTGCTATAAGGTTTGGAATTGAATCCTTACCTTCTGATCTTCTTTAATGGGCATTATCGAGGGGTATACTACGGGTATGCTGTGAGTTAGGGATATGGTAATCTGAATTACAACTCACAAGGCTGTGAATCTGATTAGTGAGGTGTGCTTTTCACTTCAAAAATTATATTTACAAATTTACAGCAAATTTTTAAGAAACGATGTATCAGAATAAACTTACAAACATTGTATTTACAGCAAGCCCTTGTGATTACTTCTGCAAAGCCCATTGAGGAACCCATCCAATTTTCACATGTCGATGACCAGCATCCTGTGAACACGCAGAATTGGATCTGTTCCATGTTCAGGCAGAAGGATGTAATACCAAAGAAAATTTGGTGCACAAAAAAATAAGTTGTAATGGATCATCACTGCTTCTTTCCAAGAGTAGAGAAGTTTTGCTTTGGGTGAACACAATTAACTTAGTTTTGCTTCTCTTTCTAAACTTGGCTTTTTAGTTTTGCTTCTCTTTCTAAACTTGGCTTTCTAAAAGTATGAAAGCCTGATTATTCTTTCTTTTCTCTCCATGGCAAAGGTGGTGTTACTTCTTCAAAAGGTGAACAACTTTTCTACTTTCCTAATCCATTTTGATTCCCCAAAAGGAGGGGCATCTACACCCATCTTTCCCAAAAGGTTAATCCAACGACCCACACCCTTATCCAGCTGCATATAATTAGATAAAGAAGGAATACCCCACGCCATGTGATTCTTTCTCTGAAAAACTCCCTATCCATCGCCAATTGCAATTCATTATCTCCACAATCCACGCACTTTGAGGAACACCAAACAAAAGTCATGTAGCTGCACCACCCAACATTGATATGGAGTGTTCCTTAGCTCCAAGGTGAAAAGATAGACCTTAAACTCACATTATATATGTATATAATAGTCAAAATTTCATAAGGATTACATATGTAAAAAATATCATAAAGAATATTTAGGAGCCTGTTGATAATAGTCAAGATTTCATACTAAACATAAAAAATGGTTTAGGTTAGTCTTTTGAAAGATGCTTCTTATGGAATCGTATGGATGAAAAGGGTCTTATATATTTTCTTTTGCTAACTTAAAAGGTCTTAGATATGGTGATGCACCAGGGATTATCAAAATGGGATCCCCATCTTCCATTGGCCGATACCAAGGCACCAACTAGGCATTGTTGGATCTCCATACCTAGAAATTTGTTGAGCCTCCTCATCTCCTCCCCACATCCCAAAAAAGATTATAATTCTATTTAATTTTTATTATTTTCGACCTATATTCATTTCATTCAGCCACCAAATGATGAATGATGACTTGTGCATCTATAGCCTTTTACCCTTCATATGTAACCTTGAAGACATAGTCCTTCATATGTAAGACTTGGGCACTCTTAGTCACAAATTTTAGTTTTTTTATTAGGATGATTTGGACTATGGCTGAATGGAGGAGTAAGATCCTTGTTGCCAACCCCA
Organism: Houttuynia cordata; assembly: GCA_039654745.1. NCBI lineage: Eukaryota > Viridiplantae > Streptophyta > Magnoliopsida > Piperales > Saururaceae > Houttuynia > Houttuynia cordata. The sequence continues at coordinate 13,351,996 of CM077511.1, read as the reverse complement.
AATAGTTGGAAAAATACGCTACTTGATTATGATTATGATTTGGATTATGACTAATCTATTTTTGTCTATTTTCCATATGTTATTTCCAGTTTCTTTTTGTTAACTGATTATTTCCAACTTTTTTTTTTGAAATGTGACTATTTTTCAACTTTGATTAAATGTTAGTGGCTCACATTTGTTATGTCCCCAGTGGTACCAAAGCACATAAGAATTTTTGGAGAATGGGGCCTCTCTAATGAGAAATAAAACAATGTGCCCTGCATGCCACCTGGAAACTGTACCCATGTGACTGGAGCTGTCGATCTTGAAAAGCGATGGCACACAAGGCGGGAAATCGTGCTCCATTGTAAACAAAAAATAGCTAGAGTGCACGCCTCCTCATTGTGCACCATTGATCATGGACATCAATGCCTCATGTCGCCTCACGTGCTCTCAATTCTGATGGAGCTGCTGGGCACACCAAATAAATCATCATCTTCTCACACGCATCTCACATGACAAAAATTATATTGCCTCCGTCCCCAAAACCTGGCTGCATTCGAAAAAAATATTAATCCAAAATTAAATGATTAAATTTGTCGGCTAAATAAATCCCTATGTACATGCATCTGTAAGGGTAAGTGGCGGCTTGAAATGCTGTGTGGCCTTTAGAGGCTAATAAATTTGACTCATTTTTAGGCTAATAAATTTGACTCATTTTTAAATTTCAATGCAGCCAGGTTTCTTTAGACGGATGGAGTAGAAAGTACGAAATAGAAATAAACCGTCACGACTCCAAACGGTCAAACCTCATGACGACCACGATACCCTCCTGGTCCCACAACCCTATCCTCGATGGGCCCCACATATGCACATTTCCGAATATACCCCCCATTCCACACCCTGTCTGGCCTGTCAATATCTCAGTGTGTAAACCTTGTGACACGTGTAGTGTTGATGGGTTTGGGTAGTTAATCAAGGTACGATCTAGAAAATTTCATCTCTTTTGATCAGTGTTTTCAGACCCGGTTTGGTGACCGGGTCGGGCCAACCGGTTTGGCCCGGTGGGTCGACCCGGGTCGACCCGGATGACATCATAAATTTTATTTTTTTAATAGCAAAAGAAATACAAAAAAAAATTACAAAAAGGAAAACACTGAGTTGCAAAAATTGGCATGCTTTTGGGCCCCAATTTCCAAAAAGCAGTGCGAGGTATAGTGATCTATACTCTTTAACGAAGAATTTTCTACATGATATCTCATTGAGAACCCTATAGGCAAATACGTGAAAAAAGCACCGAATATACCCCAACAACAACCCTGAACTGTGACAACTGTGACACGCTTCATGCATCATTTACACAAGCCCTCGAAAAATTGCATTGAACTATGAACCATGTAGCTTGGGTCAGCCTTTTCTCACAACAATTGGAGTAACTTTATGCAGCCATTAGAATTGGCAGCAACAACCATGTTTGACTTTCCCCTCCAGCAGACACTTGAGACAAACAACCCATTATCATCATCAGTTTCTTGCCCAGAGATAGGATCTATGGAACCAAACTTGTGAGAGGTGATCGGCATAGGAAGTGAACGGTAGTAAGCATAAACCTGAGAATGTAGAAAGAGAGAAATAATCAGCACTCAGCCACAAGGAGAAAAAATAAAAATAAAGAGAAAAATAAAGACAGCAAGCCTAAGAAAACGTGGATCTTAAATTGTGGATAGCAATCACACGTCAGAAAGCTTTGTCAAATTAAAGCTGAGACAGAGCATTTTCAAGCATACAAGAAAACAGCAAAACTACTAATTGAGGTTCTCTGATGTACTGATGACTGCTCTTGGTTACAGCTTTCTGCTATCTTCTCTTGTACCATCGGCTCTACCCATGCTAGTTTCAGGCAGATAGATATCATAAAAAAGGCCTCACACATGAGACACGAACATATTCCATATGCAAAACAACTTAGCACATCACAATGTAGGCAATTGCAATGTTAAGTATAAGATATATATACAAATACTGATTTGCCAAAAAAGAATAGGCATTGGAAAACCAAAAATGACATCCAAAGATTTACACTTAAAATATAAGAGTGAAGGCATAAGCAAGCTACTAAACAAGGAAGCACCAGTACGACAGCCTTTGTCACAAAACAGAGGGGAAATAGTTAATGATGTGTAAACTTTGAAGGTATGAAGCAATCAAGGAAGCACTAGTACCCATCATACTTGCCTTTAGGCTTTCACAATTCTCAGGATAGACCTCCAAGACCTTCTCAACATAAAAATAGGTCTTCCCCAGTTTTCCAGTGAAGACAGATTCTTTACACACCAATAGGTGATTTGTAAAATTAGCTGATTCTCTACTACAACAACAATTTAACTCTTGACATAATGCTACAACTAGAATTTGATCCACCACCAATATCAATATTTATCAACAAAATTCAAACCACTTACCATAGTATGGCAATACAAATTCCTGTGGTCTACTGGTTTCTTTAATAGATGCCATGTAGTACATTCCTGCCTTTTCAAAATCACCCTGCATTTGAAGTGACAATATAAAAAACCAACTATACAATAAGACAATTAAATGAAAACAAGGATCTTGCTATCATTAAGTTTCCATATACCAAACCTTGCTATGATAAGACCTTGCCAGGTTGTAATACGAGTGTGCCTTCATCATACCATGAAAACTCAAATACCAAGATGGCTGACATATCCTTTTGACAATGATCTCAAATACTTCCTTTTGACAAAACTTTCATGTAATAATATAACTTAAAAAGTCTCAAATTAAAGTCTACTAATCAAAATTCTAACTTTGAAAGTCAAAATTAAAAATCTTCGTCGTCGTTCATATTTCCAAAAATTGGATCTTGATGACCTTGTGACGATTCTTCCACATTTCCTACAACCAAAAACATATTCTATTAACATTAGCATAGTCAAAATTACTTAATAATCATAAAAAAATTAGAATAATTTAAAACTTTAAGAAAAATGATATTACCTTTTCCAAGACTCCGACCTATCTCAGCAATGTCATCAAGAAGTTGTACGTCATCTACATCATCCACATTGACATTCTCCTCCACTACCCATTCTTCAACTAAATGAAATGCCTCCATTGAAATGGGGTCAAACATATTATCAATTTCTTCCTTCCTCTTCTTGTTATACATACGCTTATGCCTTCATTAAAAAAAACACTTAATACTAGTAATATCATAAAGTAAATAAAAAAGAAACATAATTAAACATTCTTACTTCATATGTAAATTGTGTTGAACGTAGACAAGATCATTTAACCTCTTGTGTTCCAACCTATTTCGCTTCTTAGTATGCACCCTTTCAAACACACTCCAATTACGTTCACAACCCGAAGAAGCACATGTTTGACTTAATATTCTAACAGCCATTCTTTGCAAATGTTCAACACATCCACCATACGTGCTCCACCAATTAGCTGAAAAAATAAATATTAATTAGTACTTGTTAAATACTATATACAATCAAACATTTTATGTGACAAGATAATTTACCTGGTTGCATCAATTCTCTTGAAGTTATTGCCATGGGCATTGCAAAATCTAAACTTTCATGCTTATAAGCCTTCATCTCTTTCGCAACCGTAGCTTGTAGATTTGCATCTCCATGGTGTAGCTTTTGAATCACCTTTAGAACATCCATTTTTACACTAGGAGTTTGGGCCTCTTTTGGATTTGAATAAAAAAATTTGGGGTTCAAGACATAAGCTGCAGTATGAATAGGATGTCGAAGTTGGGAAGTCCAACGTGCTTCAATGATATCCATATAAGGTTTATAGTCTGTCTCCTTTCCATGACATGCAATTTTAACTGCAGCCATTGCACTTCTCATTCCCTCGTATAAACAACCCATCGATGGCTTCGTATCACTATCAACGATTCTTAATAGTACAACAAGAGGCTCACTAATACGAATCATCTTACTACAAGTAACCCAAAATGATCCACTTAGAACTGTGTTCTCAAATACTACCCCTTTGTCAGTCTTTGATAACTTGTGAGAAGAGCATTCTTTAGAAACTAACATTCCTCGTAAAGCATCCTTACTACCATGAATACTTTGCAATGTCAAGAAATTTGTAGCAAAGCGAGTTGCACCCGGGCGAATAATCTCCCTTCCATTGTTGAGTTTTTTTAACAATTGTAACACATAAAGATGATTGTAAATAAACCTTGTAATAATCCGTGCTTCATTAACAACATCTTAAACCTCACATATGTGCTTAAAAAAATCCTCAAAAATTAGATCTATGCAGTGGGCTGCGCATGGGGTTCAATACATCTTCGGATATTTTACCATTAATTCCCTGCCAGCAGCCACATAGTTGGCTGCATTATCGGTAACCACTTGGACCACATTATCCGGTCCAACATACTCAACAATCTTAGATATTTCACGACACAACATATCAGCAGTTTTTGATTCATCGAAAGCATCAATGGACTTTATAAAAAAAGTTCCCAATGGGCAATAAACAAGAAAATTGATCAACGTCCTATTTCTATTGTCAGTCCACCCATCTGTCATAATCGTGCAACCATATTCATCCCAATATCGTCTATACTTTTCAATATCTTTCGTTACCTCCAAGACACTACTTTCCAAAAGGTTTCCCCTCAATGCATGATAAGTAGGTGCTTTAAATCCACGACCAATAGACCCAACAGCATCGAGCATTTCTTGAAAGTATGGAGACTTAATGGCATTAAAAGGAATGCAAGCATGATAAAAAAATTTAGCAACTGCCATTTGTGCCATATGAATAGCCCTTTTTCCTGCCATAGCACTTCCAATCCCAGGTTGGGCTCCTGGGGTAGTGGATGGAGGGAAGTAATTAGCTATAGGTTTGTTTCTTTTTGAACTACCTAGCTCACCTGGTTGACTTGGTAATGTTTCATCTCCCTCATCTACTTCATCTTTATCTTTTGAAGACTCAGGCATGCTCCTTTTTCTTGTTTTTTCTAAGTTAAATGCATCTAATAAAACTTCCATTTAATGTTGCACTTCAATAGGAACCTTTTTACAAGGAGCAATCTGCCCTTTACGCTTAGCTAAATGAGCCTTCATTCTATTTATCCCTCCTCTTTTAAAAAGGGTACCACAATATAAGCACTTAATAGTCTTTTTACCATTGTCAGATGAAACCAATAGACAATGATCCCATCCCGCGTCCTCTTTTTTCCGAAACAACTGGGTTGATGGATTTACACTTGTATCCACCCCTACGGATTCACTAATAGTAGTAGGTGCACTAGCAGCTGACCCTACATATGCACTAGCAGAAGAAGACCCCGTCTCCATGACGTCTACAACCAAAATAGACAAAAAGAAAATAAACAAATAGCATAAGAATTTTAGAAAAGGAAGATTCAATCAGTAAGATATAAGCAGGCAGTTGTCAACTTTTTTAGGAAATTACATGATATCACTTTCTGAAGTAAATATTACAACATCCAAGAATATCATTCAGCATTTTTATTCTTACACTCAGCCAATTTAGGAGAGAAGAATCACCCAAAAGACCTGGACATAAAAGCCAGGATTTTCAAAATTGACTGTTGTCTAAGTAGTCAGTCGCAAATAGCGAATCAAACACAAGTAGCTGCTAGCCAAGTCATCACAGATAAAACAGTCCATGAACAATCACATTTCGAATCTAAGAGATAGGTCGAACCAAACAAGTGTTACTACTTCCCATGCTCAAAATGAGACCCAAGTAAAATTAAAAGATGTTTCAACATTTTTCAGTAGTTTACAGGGGACCTACTTATATATTCCCACCGTCCAATATTACCTGTGTGCATTGAAAACCAAAATGAACTAAAATCAGTTCATTTTCTTTTTCTAAGGCAGACAGGTAATATTGGACGGTAGTTGCTAAGGATTTCGAGAGAGACAATATATCTAATAAAACATCATTATTTCACGGTTCCCATGGTTTATACATCCCAATTTAGAAACAAATGCATTCTAATTGCAAACAAATCTAAGTTACTTGACCGAAAAAAATAAACAGGAGCAACTCAGAATAGAAGTTCCAATTTTGATTGAATTTCGAAAATTGTTGTACAAGAAAGCAGCAAAAGCTATACATTTCTGACCTGCAAAAGACACCAGATCTGTGAGCCCACGAGAGTCGACGCAGAGAAGAAGAAGAGGAACCAGAAGCGATGCCAGATTACCAACTCCGTCAAGGTAATTTTCAAAATCTTCAAAGTTATTCCTAAAACTGATAATCCTACAATGGCAAAATCCGTCGAGAGTCCTCTGCTCTCTGTCCCAACTACTTCACCCAACGCAATTAACTCCTGAAATAGCAAAACCATTCAGCAAAATCTGCCTGTAGATGCATCAAAAACACAGATAATGTATATGTGCATTTTATAAACACCATAATATACTCACCTCATAGGACAGTTCATCCGGATCAACCTCTTGCCCGAGAGTCGCGGTGCAGTGGTGCGAGAGCAACGGTCGCCGACTGCCCGAGAGCAGCGGTGCGAGTGCGAGGGACTCGAGAACGGAGGTGGTTCTGCCCGAGAGAGGCGGTGCGGCTCTGCGAGAGCAGCGGTCGCCGAAGTGCAGCGGTGCGAGAGCGGCGGTGCGGCGATGCAAGAGCAGCGGTCACCGAAGAGCGTCTGTGCGAGAGCAGCGGTGCGGCGGTGCGAGTGCGAGGGAAGAGATGAGGTAGGTTTTATATATATATATATATATATATATATATATATATACTGGCCCGGTCGGCCCGACCCGGCCAGATCCTTGGTCAACCCGGCCGGTTCGCGAATGACCCGGCCGGGTCTTCAAATTCGCTCAGCCCGGGTGTTCCGTCCCGGTTTGGTGACCGGGCCCGGTCCAACCGGGTTCAACCGGCCGGGCCGAACCGGGTCTGAAAACACTGCTTTTGATTATAAGATGAAGAATTCGTTTTCTAGAGTAAGATTGTGGGTGCTTTCGCCGACGCCTCCGCCTGTGGTGGTTCTGACCCTGCCCTTAATAATGCCTTTGCTTTAGCTGAGGCGACTGGTGCGATAATTTGGGGCTGTTTGGGACGTGATTATAAGCAAATATCAAAGTGGATTTTCCAAATATACTGTAGCATCTATGCTTTTTTCCCCATCGGGCTGAAACACCTCAGGTCGTGTTTCAGCTGGATAGGAAAAAAACATAGATGCTACGCTCATCACCAACTGTTCCCATGCGCGGTGCGCAGGTAATAACTTCTCCGCCCCAAACGGCCCCAAAATCGTTAGTGTTCTGGCCTTTATCCACCACCGGATCCCGCTTATTTCGGTAGGAAGTTAGCGCCCGGTCCACCTCCCAGCCCGGTCCGGTCTTATCTCCTACACCCGCTTCCTCCTCCTCCTCCATTGTCGCCTGAAACCTCGGCGAAGAACTCGGAGACAGAGAACAGCGCCTCGTCTCCAATTCTCGAGCTCAAGTGCTTGCAGATCTTGTACCGCAGAATTGGATGGTTTACGTAAGATGATTCCTTCTTTTTTTGCTTTGTTATTGCAATTTACGGATTTTTTTGGGTTTTTTGCCGTAGAAACTTTATCTTGGTTGGGAAGGAAGAGTTTTTTAATGGGGTGGTTCTTTGGGTGGATCTGGTGTGTCTTGTTTATATCTAATCAGTCGTGTGATTTTGGAGTTTTGGGTTGCGGAAGAAATTGCTCGAGGAACTCGCGTTTTTTTTTTAATTTACATGCGATTGAATATGGGTTATTTTGGTGTAGTATGGGGATAAGGTGGTGGCTTGTTTTGATGGCTTGGCACTAAATATGGAGGACCGGGGAGGTTCGTTCATCGCGGTGAGGAGGATTTCTCAAGAATTGGAGAGGAGCAGTGATTGTCATTCAACATCCGGTATGTAGAATAGAATTTAATGTAAGAAAATTATACTGCTGATTTGGGGTAGTTTATTTTGATTGTATGGTTGCAAGACTTACGTGTTGGGAATTATCTAGTATTGAACATTCCGACCGAGTACAACAAGAAAATCGAGAGTTTGTTGTGAAAATGTCGTCTTGGATTGAATTCTACTCTCGGTGACAGGAATTGATTGAAATAGAAGAGATTTATAGTGATTTCTGTGAAAGAAAAAACTGCTTGTTAGTATGTTTAGAAGTATGTTCATATGGCAGGGGAACTGTTTGACTTGATTGGATTCTTTTTCTGAAGTGTGTGAGATAAGTGTTTGTACCTAAAGCGGTCCTGGACTACGGTGTCACATTCATAAAAAAAGAACTATAGTGTCACGACTTTGACCTCTTTTTGCTTTTCTAAAAGAACCTTGACCAGGTCAATGAGCCACCTACCATCAACGCATTTTTTCCTTTGATGTAAATATTGTTGTAATTAGAATTCAAGTTGGCTGACGGATTCTTTGTATATATATATATATGGCTACTCCAAGGGAACCTACATCTCTGCATCATTTCTTGACGCTTCTCTTTGAGTTCTAAGCCAGCGGTTGTTGCACTTTCCCGATTACAACAACGTTTGTACCCGATAATGTCTCTACCACGTCATTATTATTAAGACAAGTGGTCTTTAAATATGATGTCACATTCCAAAAAAGAAATAGTCACATAACTAGGGGTGTAAACAAGCAGAGCTGAGCCGAGCTTGGGCATGGCTCAATTTGAGCTCGAAATCTCAAATTCAAGCTCGAGCTCGAGCTCGAGTGAAAGCTCAACCCAGGCTCGAGCTCGACTTGTTAGAAATTTTTATAGAATGAGATTTAGGGGCCGTTTGGTTCGTGATTAATCCCAAAAATCTACCTGAAAGTAGATTATCCACAGTGGATTTTTGGGATTAATTACGAACCAAACGACCCCTTAAATAAAAAATATTTTATCTATATATATATATATATATATATATAATAACAAGCTGAGCTTGAATCGGTTTGCGAGCTTGCTCAAGCCGAGTTTGAACGAGCCCGGCCGAATTGAGTATCATTTGAGCTCGAGCTCGAGCTCGGCTTGCAATGGGACGAGCCCGACATGAGCCGAGCCCAAAGTTGAGCCGAGCCGAGCCGGATCAACTCACGAGCCGGTCGGCCTGTTTGCACACTTAGTCACAACTAGGCCTGGGAAAAGTAACCCGATCGACTTACCTGACCCGAAGATACCCAACCTGACTCCATTGCAAAATAGGGTCACGTGTGAGTTTGAATTTTACAAGTTGGATAGGGTAATTTACTCGCATAGCCCCCAAAACCGGACACCAACCCAATTTACCCATTGAAAAAGTAATAATGCTTCTTCAATGAAAACTGCTAACTAAATTAATATTTCTACTCTTAGAAACACTTGTTAAAATATTATTGAAACGTAAAAATTATGAACTAAAAAAAGGTAAGGAAAAAAAGGAAATAAATTTTAGGTTCACCCGCCTACCCGACCAAAATACAGTTATGGTGTGCCTTTTTTTTACAAGTTTCATTCATAGGATCGGATCCGATTTAAGTGTGGGTCAAGCTCGATCTAACCTGACGCGACCTAATTCCCAGCCCTAGTGATGATGACCTTGCTTAAAAATATTGATTCCTAATTTTTCTTTTTTCTTTCGGTTAGGAATATATATTGGTTCAAAAAAGCAAAATCACCCATGGTTGTATTCAAGTCACAGGCTGCCGCCCATGTGCTGTTTATAAATCGAGCAACCAGTTGGATCAAGTGCAACTGATATCTTGCATTTACTTAAGTTTCAATTATCAATAGTATAGATCATACCTCATTTCCCTAATTGTGGAATTCTGTCAGCACGTAAAAAAAAATCACCCACTTGCTGGTGGTTGTTATCACGTCGCTACTGTGGAAATTTGTCAGCACTTGCAGTTTGATTAGTTGCTTAAAAAAAGTCACCCACTTGCTGGTGGTTGTTATCAAGTCGCTATTGTAGAATTTTGACAGGACGTGCAATTTGACTAATTGTTTAAAAAAAAATTCACCCACTTGCTGGAGGATTTATCAAGTCGCTATTGAGCCAGGCTGCCACCAATGTGCTGGTAAAAAGGAGCAGGTTATTTTTCCTTTATTATATATTTTCTCTTTTATTTTAATCAAGTTTTTTTGGATAATTAAATAATATCATTAAAACAAAGCCCAGAGCATAAAAAAAGTTGAAAAAATACACATGCAACTATCCTCTAAAACCCGGGCAAAACACCCATCAGCTAGGCCTAACACCCTTCCCTCCTCATGGAAGATTAACTATTAAGAAGAATATAATAAAAAAATATTATTTATAAGAAAAAACCTTTTAAGTAAAAAAAAAACAAACTATTTGTCCTAGCGGCACCTACCCCTCTCAGGTAAGCCACCTTATTTTACTCCCTATCAAACCTCTTTACTTATATACCATCCCGCTTTAGATGCTCCATATGTCCGTGGATTTTGAACTTTTCTTCCCTTACATGGGGTTTCTACCATCAAATAAAAAACAATAATTATTCAGATGGAGCCATTAAAACAAGAAGAGGGAGTATATATACTATAGCATCATCTTGCCACTCACTAGAATATGGCCTCCGACTTATTTTAAAGTGGTCCTGACTACGGTTTCACATTCATTAAAAAAAAGAACTAGTGTCACGACCTTGACCTCTTTTTGTTTTTCATAAAAGAACCTTGACCAGGTCAATGACCCACCTACCATCCATTTGCTGGTTATATAAATTAAGCCACGTATTTTTTCCTTTGTTGTAATTAAATTCAAGTTGGCTGACGGATTCTTTATATATATGGCTACTCCACCAAAGGAACCTACATCTCTGCATCAGTTCTTTCCTTCTCTCTTTTGAGTTCTAAGCCTGCGGTTGTTGCACTGTCCCAATTACAACAACGTTTGCTCCGGCACAACCAACCACTCTGGAGGTCAGGAACACGACCCTATGGAGTGCAGCAACAACACTCTGCTCGCTGTGTTTTAGGCACGCCGCGACCCGATTACTCAGAATCACAAGGTTACTTCTAAACTAGTTCTCTCTAATTTTCAAATGTAAATTCCCTGACTGATATGCAGGGCTGGTCCTGGATGTACATTGTGCAACGTCCGGGTTGTGTCCTTGTTGTCCGTAGTTGTGTCCAGCTGAATGAATTTGTCCATGAAAATTGGACACGGCCCAGCCAAAAGGCCTCGGCCAACCATTTGTCCAGTGTCCTATTATCTTGTAAGGGCGGGCAAAGTTTTCTTGGGTGGGATTTGATTTCGTTTACATCCTCGGCCAGCATAAGTTCACAGAGCCGACACGGGTGAACTGATAGTTGTGGACTTGTATTGGATTATTGTAACTCACTATAGCTTTTCGTGCTTTGCATATCTTGGATCTTGTATTTTAGGGGCTCTCAGATAGTTTTATTGTGGTTTTAACTCTTAAAGAAATTTAGGGGCTGTTTGGCAACTTCTTTGAGGAATAAAGGAGTTGATTTATCCGGAACCACTGCGAGAGGACGAATTTTGGCCTGCACTGGTCCTCCTTTGAATCTCTTCAGAAATATAAGTGGGTATGTTTGTGCTAGTTTCATCAGTTTTCATCTGTCCTTATTCTATGCTATTTTTTGTGTAACGAAAGGCAAGACGAGCACCATCTGGTGCATATCCTCTCCAGAATAGGTAGAAAGCATGACCGGTTCATCCTGCATCGCCAGTTCTGCTTACCAAAACTGACCCACGTGGAACTCTTGAATCCATGGCACGGCTCAAAATAGGTACAAAGCATGACCAGTTCATTCTGCATCGCCAGCTCTGCTTACCAAAACTGACCCACTTGGAACTCTTGAATCCATGGTGCGGCTCAACAAAGCAGCCGCGCCGCATGACATAGCCTGTAACGTAAAAATTAACATCAATCTAGCATGACTCCACCACCTTTGGAGGATATTTTAAGAATCTCTATCTATACGAGATTCAGTCACATGTAGCATTCTCTAAGTTTCAAAATCATTATCTAGCAGCACTGCTTTGTTTGATGAAATCTCTTAGCCATATGTTGTCTCTTTCAATTCCATGCTTGTTGCACTTTGCATGAATGGGGAGCTGAGCCCCAACATGCTTTAGGGTTTATTGTCCAAGTTAATATGTCACATCATCCCCTTCCAGCCCACCCTCTTCACGAGAAGGTTAAAGTAGAAAGGGCCTTAAAGCCTATTTTCTTTAAAATTCAAAGGGGAGCCAAACAGCCCCTTGCATAGATGAGAATCTTACTTTCTCTTGTTTGAGTAAGTTGTATGGTTTCGAGGACGAAGCTATGTACCTAGACAATGGTCATGTCCCCCGGATCAGAGGGTTTAACATAAAAAAATTGAATAATCAAGAATATTTGAACTGTGCATCAAGAATTTCATTACTAGAGGAATAACATCATCAATAAAGACTCCCAAACATCAAAAGTGTAAGGAGAAGATATTACCATAATCAAGACTCCGAACATCCAAAGTGTAGGAAGAATATATTAACAAATTCTGACTCGAGACATCCATAGTGTAAGGAGATTTCAGGTTCTGTTTGGTGAACTTACCACTCTTAAGTGGCTACATACCAGAATCACTCTAAAGGTTCTCCCTTCGGAACCCGGTCATGCGTTTAGAATGCTGGCCCTATCAGTGCTTATGGGCAAAATAGGCGGAGACTGCAGACTTTCCATAATATTTCACAGTCTAAACGTACGTATATGCCTCCCTTCGGGTAGGAACTAGGTTCCATAAATAATCAGAGATCACCATGGATATAGCAAGGGCTCGTGAGCATACTATGATTCTACCTCAGAGAGATCCTTGCAAGAACTCTTAGTGGAAGAACAATCAATAGATATATATATATATATATATATATATATATATATATATATAAGTAGTATTTATCAAGACAGAGGTATCACACTCTCTTAATTTTAATACATCATTTCCAATAATTGACTCACGAAAAGAGTATCAATGAGATTTCAATATCTCTTATCAACATAAGACTCATGAAAGAAGTATCAATGAGATTTCAATATCTCTATCAGCATACGACTCATCAAAAGAGTATCAAGGAGATTTCAATATCTCTATCAACATATGACTCTCCAAAGGAGTATGAAGGAGATTTCAATATCTCTATCAACATACGACTCACCAAAGGAGTATCAAGGAGATTTCAATATCCTTATCAACATACGACTCACCAAAGGAGTATCAAGGAGATTTTTAATACATCAATTACAATAATTGACTGACGAAAGGAGCACCAATGAGATTTCAACAATAGTTGTGTTACACATGCGTAGTCCTAGATGCAGAAATACTTGATCAATAACTGCCTTTTAAGACTCCAAGAAAACCCGAGTTAGGTCATGAAGAGTATCAAGTTCCCGTTTCAAAAGAAGACTTGAATCAAATAGACTCAATAACAATTTAACAAAAGTTTCTCAAATGAATGAAAGACCATTGGGCAAACACTTTATAAAAAAGATTTGTGACAGACAAATTTTGCTGAAATTATTATCTGGGGTTTACTAACATTCAATAGATATGTCATAGGCTTAATTATACACAACCTGTGTTCAAGAGACACTTGTTCAAACTCAAAAGCTCAGAATACGGAATAATAGGGTTGAGGATTTCATACTCCAATTGGAGACTCAAACCGAATCTACACACAAGCAAAGTACTAAAGACATTTAGATTCTCAAGACATCGTGGATTATATACTCGATACCAATCCTCAACTGGGTTATGAAACATTGGGTCTAGACTTCAAAGATCACCATTTTAAAAGATGAAAAGTGATGATTCGAATTCCAATTGGAAAGTCGAATGAGTCAATACTACAAGTGGAGCACACGACTTATTGAATACCAAACCACCCTTCATTTGCCCTTAATACTAATTCTTATAACATAGTTCATTCTACTGTAATAGTTACTGAAAAGTCTTGTATGATATATATAAAGTTCTTAGTATACTTATTCTAGTATAGACTATTGCTTTGGCAAAGTTTTTCCAACTTTTACCTTAATTACAATGTTCTGTCTTTGCATAACAGTTGATTTCTGACGATTCCCAGTGTTAACATAGATTGAATTTAATTCTAAAAATTTTACTGTAGATACTGTAAGTCTAGTTTCCATATCAACAGATGACATATTTTTCTAATTTTCTATAATTAGTTACAAATATTTTAGTGAAGGTCATCAGTGCAGAAACAATTCTGTTTGAGACCCTTGATCATAGTTCTAATCACTTAGTAAGTATGTTTACCCCATAATCCATCCATTAATACCTGATACACTTGAACATCTCCCATTTATTACATATTCCAGAACTTTTTTAGCTTGATCTTGAATAGTTCTTTTTCAAAAATTAGGTGTGCTTTCCCTATCCTTATTCATCTTACACATATACCCCTTTTACTAGTTGAATTAGGCAAACTGGACAATTAATTAGGGATGTATGAACACACAAGATTAGTGAATTGACTTGACACAAACTTTTCATCGAACGACCAGTAGGTTCATGGCACCAATTCATGAGATATTTTCTAGTAGTATTCCACTTTTCCATTGATGATCATACCCGATTATTAGGGCTTATATGGATGAGATCGCCATAACCCCATGACGAACTAAGACAATATGAATTGGACAGCAACGTCAGAATCATAAGACCACAAGAACTCATCAAAAATAATTTAAACTTTCCATCTAAGAGCAAGCATGTGTAACGAACAAGGAATACAATATCACTATTCACACGATTGAGCAAATAACACATCATAATTTGACAATTCAAGAGATTGGTACTTAGCCATCAACTCTCATGAAAATCCACAATTATCAATCGATATTATCATAAGAAATACTTGAAAAAAGTATGAAATTCAGATTCAAGAGTTTAGAAAAAATCATCCTATTGATTAAAAAGTAGTCTCTTCTTACTTCCACGCCAAGGCCTCTTCCTTCTCTATGCAACGCCACCCTTAATGCTTGGATCGGACAACTCTTTGGACGAGTAAGAGAGGAGAAAGGCTGCTGGTTTTGGTGGAGAAGAAGAAGAAGAGAAAAATCAAAAGAAAAGGAGAGAGAGGGGTGGTCGGCCAAACCTACGGCCGGCCACTCCAATTTGTTGCATTTATACTTAATCTCCTACTCCTTCTAGGGGCCACTTTCCCCACATCTCCTCTAATCCCAGCCGTCGATCTAATCTCACTCCCAATTTAATAAGGGCATCCAACACATTGGTTTCCCCATTTAGTTAGGATTTCAAATCTCTAATAAGATTCATTCCCTATCTTAACCCTAGTTACAACACATTGTCATATGCATAACAGTCTATTTCTGACTATTCCCACAGTCAGTACAGTTGGACTTAGATTCTGAAATTTTTACTGCAGTTAGTCATATGAGTCTAGTTTCTAATCCTACTGACAGTTTATTTTTTTTTCTGTAATTAGATATGATTTTTACAGTACAGACTCTCGGCACAAAAATAATACTGGCTGCGATTATAATTCTTAATCATACTTACATATCTCGTTCTAAACTAGGAAACTACCACGTATTGCTCAATTCATTTGGATGTCCAACCTGATGGGATGATCCTCTCTGATTGACTGATGAGGATTGCCTTAATATTCTCCTCAAATTAAATATTCACATTCTTGTTTAACCTTAACCGAATCAGGTAACTTCCTAATTTACCAAAATCTCATCTTGAGTTACCATTAGGAGTCCAAATCTCATTTTTCACCAAGATTTTCTCTAACTACAAAAACTAACCACAAGTGACATGTCACCCACGTGCATGATGCCTTAGGCCCTGTGTCCACGTGGCTCTGGCGCCCAGGTGCTCCTGTCTCTGGTGCAACTCTCTCAATTGAGTGACTCCGATGTCCTGCATGCATGTCATGCTACTTTGACTCGCGTAGACCATGAACCGAACACCTTAGTCAACTCGTATCGCATACTCGTGACCCACATGAGCCACGTATCCCTCTCTGGTGCCTGGTTCCTTGTCGATTTTTCTCGGGTGTTACAATTAATCTACAAATATCTGAATAAACAAGAGCATGCACATTTGCATTTCGGGTACTACTTGTAGAAAATAAAGCTTTATATTATTTTTCAACTGAACAATGATCACAATGAGTCAAAGAAGTACCTTTTAAATTTCAAAATGCATTCTTCTTCATCAAGAGCTCCAAAGTCTTCTCGCTCATGTGGCTAAACCATTGGTGCCACAAATTAGCGGATAAGTCCTTAAGAGTGAACTTCATGATTTCCTATCTTCACCATCCCCAAGTCGCCCAACTAATATTTAGTGAAGAACTCTTTACGAGAGGCTGCAAGAAAAGATGCATCGGAGTCCAGAACCCAACTAGTTGCACTAGTTGAACTCAAACAAATTAATAAAAAATATAGACTATAAAAACTCTTTACCTTTTTCCATAGCATTACCTTATTGAGCTTGTTTTCCTTACTCTTTTGGTAAACATTCCTTTTGTTAATTTAAGAACTTCCTTCACTCTTTGAAATTCTCATATCTACCTTAATAAAAACATTTCATCCCTTTTCGAGACTTTGACCTCTTTCCATCTTTACCATCCTTTGATTCTATACTCTTTGATCTTCTTCTTTTTTGTTCTGCAACTAAGGCTTGAGATGAAGACTCAAAGGACTTTCTCCTAACCTCTTCATTAAATAAGCTAATTGTGACCTGGTTCATAGATAGCACTCCACTTGGTATCGAGTTGCTAAGAGACACCACAAGAGTCTCTAACTCTCCAGTAAGGAACTAAGCAACAACAAGGCTTGCAATTCAACATCCAAGCTCATCTTCATAGTTGTTAATTGGTTCACAATATTTTCACAAGCTTTCGGATTAAGAAGGCTTTGTTTTATGTGGTCTTCCTTTCATACAACTCATATAATTTATCCCAAATAACTATTGCATCAACCTCATTAGACACATGATGGAATACGATATCATCCAACTATTGCCTAATACATGCTATAATTTTTTTATTCTCTTTTTTCTTTTCATCTTCCTTTGCCTTCTCCGGCTTCACTTCCAAAAGAGGTTCAAAGAGAACCTTATAATACAAAAAGTCCTCCATCTTAGCTTTTTATATCATCTAATTGTTCTCATCCAATCTAATCATCCTTGTGTTTTGATTCTCCATCTTAACAAACCCAAAGATAACTTCAAACCTTAGCTGTGATACCACTTTCAAACCTTAGCTCTGATACCACTTGTTGGGAAAGTTATACATTTTTCCTCTTTTGAGTTAATTAAGAATCACAATCAAAAACATATTTCTCCACACCCACAATAATGTGCGTAAGTCTTCTACACCTCCTTAACGTAGGATGCACAAGTTCCACACATATAGAGCAAGATTAACAAAGAAACATTTCATCGAACACTTGGGAGACACAAATTTAATATAGTTCACTGCCAAAGCAACGATTATTATGTCTACGAGGTCTAGAGACTAAATCCACAATTATCAATTTTAAATACACTCTACTGAGTAGAGTTTACGATAACAATTAATGGTGAAGACCTTCTTACAAGCTATGGAGAAATCTCACCCTTATGTGGAATACACAAAGAATAGAGATGGAAGGAATTACCACAAACCACTGATGATTTATCTTGCACTACCCTTCTTTTCCTTTTCCTTTTTACCCTATGAAATCACCCTTTTTTAACTCTAAAGCCCCTTCAAAGTTGTAACATTTTCTTTTTTTTTTTACTTTTCTTTCTCAAAAGAACTTACTTTTAAAAAGATTTTTTTACAAATAAGCACTTCATTACTTCAGTAAATTACACTTAACCCAAAAATTGGTCAAGTAGTGGGCCCCTCCACATGAGAGGGAAGCCCTACAACCATAGGCCTCACATGAGGAGGGAAAAACCCAACAATATATCTAATTATATTTCTATCTGAAGGAGCTGAAACTAAATCCAAAGTATGTTGTTTACAAAGAGCATTAAACTCATATTGCATAGCATCCCTCCATTCAACATGTTTAACAGCAACAACAAAAGATAAAGGTTCAACCTGTGGAGCAGAATTACTCGCAACAAATAAAGAAAATGGAAATTTGGGTTTGACTATGCTATATTTACTACGAGTTGTCATAGGATGAATAGAAATAGAACTTGGAGAAGGATTAGGTAGTATAGAAAGAGACACACTAGGAGAGAGAACGGAGGAAGTAGTTGAAGAATTAGAACTTGTAATAGAAGAGGGAGAAACAGAATTAGGAGAAGCACCTCCCCCTAGGGGGTGATCAAATTTAATTTTAATGCGAGCTTTTAGTTTGCTAGCCAACTTTGGATGCCTCTGGGTTCGGCGGTTTTAGTTTGCCAGACATTCCCCTAGGTTTGTACCTCCCATACTTCATTAAGTTCCCCTAGGTTTGGACCTCCCAGACTTCATTAAGTTCCCCCTAGCATTGGATACGGACTTGGATTAGTCCAATGGAGCAAGGGTATTGTGTGTTTGCTATTATTGTTGTTGTTATGCCTCTTGTTACGCCTATGATGAAGTTGTTTATAAAAGCAATTTCTCAAAAAAAAAAAAACTAAATATAGTTAGCGATGCAGACATGGACAAGGCTTGTATGCCGCTTATTTGGCTAAGGACCAGCCCTAAGTATATTCACTCCGAAGAGTAAATATCATGACTGAAATGTTGTTGCCCATGGGCGATGATCATGATGTTATCAATCGATCGTGTCTAGCTAGCCTCACTAGGCACTGTGATCAAATGCCATCAACATAGTACATGGTGCAATGTAACATAATCATAATCATAATCATAATCAAGTAGCGCATTTTTCCAACTATTTGGGGTCGGCGACACGGATCTTACTCCTCCATGCAAGCCTGTTTTGGGCTACATTCAACATAGTACATGGTGCAATGTAACACATAGATATTATTAGTACATTAGCACCTTAAGTACTATGCTCATGGGCTTGGTTGTGGTTCCATGAAAACATTTGTCTCTTCACTCTACCAATTTCACCCATTTGGCTCCAGCAATGAGAGAAGCCTCACAATTTTTCCTAATTAACTTTTATCTAATGGATTTTAGCTAAATTTCAAGGCATCTGTTGATAGACACAAAGCCGTAACCCTTTATCATTTTTTCCCCTGTAACACATCTGGTGATTGAAAATTGAATCAAACAATTGACAATATTGTTAGGAGGCTTTTATTATGGCGTCACAGCCATAATTAACATTAGTCTCTTTTGGCATGCTTTTTTTTATAATTAAATGTCACGCCCCAAAATTCCTGACCTCGATCGGAGTGCGGAAGCCTTTAAGTAAACCAATCAAAAGCCGAGATAGGAACCTTGGGACGCGACCAAATACTCGATCACTTGGGTCAATTACATGATCACGAAAGAACGTGTAATCGACATCACCAGGAACTCATACAAAACTCAGAAATTAAGAACTAAGAAATCCTTCATCCAATTTCAAATAACATTGTCAATGTAGCAAATGATTCCTACTTAAATTATTACAGCAGATTAAATAAAATTGTCAAATAAAACAAGCATTAAATCCAGGCACACACTGGCCAACACTAATAAAGTTCTAGCAAAAGAAATAAAGCAAATAAAAGCAATTCTTCTAAATATCCTCCATGAAACCACTCCACCTTTCCGAGCTGCAAAGTCATGACTTACTGGTCCTTAAAGCCTGCATTAGAGGATGCATGAGTATTTTATAGAAATACTCAGTAGGATGTAAAAACCCACCAGGAAGACAAAATAGGATATGAAGAATAAGTCACTCAGATAAACAGGGATATGCACTCTCTGAAAGACCAATTAAGGGTTATCTTACCTGAACAGAATGGTCAAATAGCAACAGTCTCAAAAACACAATGTAGGGAAATAATGATCTCAATAAGACTCCAAACAAATATCGGTGTAAGGAGAATGGTCATAATACCAAAGGCTCTAGGCATCTATAGTGCAAGGAGTTACAATTTCTGCTCGCTGAATTTATCGATCATAAAAGGTAAAATATATACTAGAACATCCTAGAGGTTCTTTTTTTGGAACCTGGCCACGCGTCTAGGCATGCTGGCCCCATCTGTGTTGACGGACATGATGAACGGAGACTGAAGACCTTCCGTAATGTCAACCAGTCTAAAACGTACGTATGTGCCTCCTTTCGGGCAGTAAGGAATCGCAACTCCATAAATATCAGAGATCTCGCAAAATCTAGCAATGGCTCATGAGCATACTATGAATCCACCTCGGAGAGATCCTCGCAAGGTCTCTAGTGGAGAAATATGTCAATGTCAAACTGGACAATGATTCAACAAAAGCGAAGGCCTCAACTTTTTGAGAATAAGGTAATTCTTACCACAATGACTCGCTAATGAAGTATGAATAGAACATCAAGGTCTCTCGACAATAAATGACTCACTCTCTAGAGTATAGTATGTAATCACTCTCAGTAGTATAAATTCATCATAAGAACACAATTTAGATTTCAAAGCTAGGCCGATGGATAACTCACTGTAGGAGTATGAATTTCACTCATTGATCACACATCATACATCATAGCTTTACCTTTGATAAGAACATATCTAGGTCTGGAGTTATATTATCTTTAATATTAAGATAGCTTTTAGAAATGTTTGATCTCCAATTGGATGCTCAAACCGACTCCACGTTATACAAAGAAAACAATGATCACCTCGACCCCAAGGTACACTGATTTGTCCCAAAGTCTTAATATTTTGGACTCCCTTACTTACTGCCGTAGTCCTTAAGAGGTCTTACCATATTGTATTAGTGTTATTTTGATCATATTACATTATATCATAAGTAATAGTACTTATTAGTGCTTTAAAACCCTAATTCCAGTAAACTGTCTTATACTGTATAGCCCACTTACGACTGACCCCACCGTCATCACAGAAAGACTCTGACTCTGAAAAGTTTACAGAAGATAGTACTACGAGTCTATTTTATAATCCCACTGACGGTATATTTTTATGATTTTTGTACATTTAGTTATGATTTTTATACTGAGCTCTGTCGGCGCAGGAACAGTCCTGGCCGAGAAGGCATTACTTACTTAAAATAAGTAATCTCGTATTAATACTCATTAATCATGATAATATGACCTTAATACCCTTAATTACTCCCCTCCTAGAGTAATTCTAGACTATGGTATGTTCTGGATTTAATGATTTCATGACTTTAGTTGCTGTTAAAACCTTAAGCTAGACTCGAGGCATAACCCTTGCTCTAAAGAAGCTTTTAACATCATTAACACATCCCTTAACCATATTGGACGATTAAAACAGAACACTATAGAATAAAGAAGAGAAATTTATGACCTCTCACGATCAAGAGACATGACCATATAGATATTTCCATCAAAGGTAAGCATGTATGCACTAGCACGAAGCATTAAACAAGGCATATCCACATGTATACTCTTATTTGATAAACAACAAGGAATCTCTCATGAATCAACATTAATAAAACCTCTACCACTAAGATAATATCAATAAGATCATCAAAAAATAATGCTAAGAATGAAGCAAAAGGATTTAAATCAGATTGGTTAGGAAAAACCATCCTACCACTTAGATGTACGCAAAATACACCTCATCGCGTAGCTCTTTAGCTCTTCTCCGCAACGATGCCTTTACTCCCCTGTTCCAACGTGAGATATGGGTGAAAGAAGAGATGGAAGGTTGCTGGAGTTGATGGGAAAGAAGAAGGAAAAGCTAGGGTTTTGCACAAGTCGTCCAAGTGCTTGGTGTGCCCTCCTTGGCTTTTATAGCCAATGCCTACTCCAATTAGGATCACTCCTAATCTAATACTTTCCTTTCCTAATCCCAAATCTTCATTAACCAATAAGAATCCTTCCCTTAAACATGATCAGGACGCCCAGCAATTTAATCCCATAATTAGATAGGTTTGCAATCTATTTAGTTAGGATACTTCCTTATCACTCTAGTTCCCTACTCAACTAGGAAACTACAAAATAAGAGCCCACCAATATGACGCCCTCTCTCTCTAGAGGTCGCCCTCCTATTGGCTGAGACAAAGTGAAATAATTATTTTCTTTTAACTAAGACTTATCATCCTTAATTATCTCAACCGAATTGATACATTCCAATCCTCCGCGATACTTACCATATCTATCGCGATTAGGTCAAACCGTAGATTTACACCAAGATTCACTCCAATCAACTCGAGATCACTCCAACCATCTGAAGATCACCTTATGACAAGTCACCCACGTTCATAATTCACCCCTGGCCCAGTGCCACATGGCTTAGCGCCCAGGTCCTGCATCTTGGCTTGAGTCCTATGCGCATAGGCCTCTGACGTCCCGTGGTTGCACTACTCGTTACACTAACTCGCGTACGCCACAAACCACACAACAAAACCAAATTCAATTTACCAATTAAGAGTAATCCACTGAACACATGCCCTAGCGCCTGGCGTCAGGTATTCTCAGACCCTGGCGCCAGGACCAACCCTCGCGTCCTGATTTTCTACTATTATTAATCATGCGATTATCGAATCATACCACATCATAAAAGTTAAGTAACACATCAAAACACATCGCACAACCAGAAATCACATAAGACCGCAAAACTTTCCTATTTTAGAATAGTTTCCTAAAATAGAAACTTTTAGTTAACGTACCAATTTTTCGGGTGTTACATTAAAAGAGCGAAAACCAGCTTACAAAGTAGGAATACAATCATAATCCAAGTGGATTGGGAGAAAATCAGGAGCTCTCGCCACCTCTCCTAGCTAAATCATTAGCCACCCCATTTCCTTTGCACAAACTTTGGAATAGGATATACTCTCAAACGCAAGTCAACATTCCCTCACCCTTCGTACCAAGACACCAATTGGCGAGTTAATTTCCCTCCCATCCTCTAACATCCTAATTGCTTTCCCATTTTTGCCCTCCACAATAACCGTCCTCACCCCCCAATCATGCGTCAGAAAAATACCATGGATCAAGGTGTTGAGCTCTCTAGTCTCCTGATGAAGGGGATGGGAATCCACCCCAGAGGCGCAAACTACCAACCTGCCCCTGTGGTCCCTGATGTAGAGTCCGCAGCCGACCAGCTCTCTCCCTTCTAAACTATTAGAATATACAATAAATGAATAAAGATTTATGTTTCCTAACCGCTTGAGCTTTTAGGAAACTTGGTTATCTTACATGGTATCATAGCCCGTTTGGTTAGAGTTTTTTAGGAGCGGAAAATCTGGATTATTTAAATGAAGTTAGGGTTTAGATTTTAAGGTGTTTGGTTGGGAAGAAGTGGATTTTAGGACTCACCAGCATATTGGACTCATCCAGAGGGCTTGAAGTGGACGGCAAGAATCAATATTGGCTGGAAGCCAATGATCTTTCTAGACTCGTATGCTCTTAACATCTCCCACTCTCCAGCACATCGCTTTCCTATGATCTTTCCAGACTCGTATGCTCTATCGGGCCTACTGGGATGGAAGGGGAGTGCTCAAATGCCACTGGAAGGAATGAGAAGGAAGTCCTGCTAAGCTATGAAACCAACAACAGGATATTGGAGTAGTAGGGGAAAATGTGCAACTAAAAGTGGGGAGCGAGGGAGAGGCCCAGTTGAGCTCTGGGACAACCAAAGAAGACGGGAGGAGAGCAGTGGGACACAAGGAGGTGCAAAAATCTGGAAGGAAGCAAAAGGGCTCTTGCCCTGGAGGAAGGGGATGAGGGTAAAGGGACTGTTGCAATCCCTAAAAGCCTGAAGAGGGGAGTGTCTAAGGGAGGAGAAGTTCTAGATGGGAGGGGTGAGAACCACACATTTATTGTTTTGATTTCGGAAGTGCAAGGGTAGACATCCTGAGTATAGACTGATCAGTCTCTGCAATGTACTTTATAAAATCATTGCTAAGACGTTGGCTAATTGGTGAGAGCGAGAGTGCATGCATCCCGGGGAGGCTGATTATAGACAACCTACTGATTGCTTTCGAAATACTTCATACGATGAGGACAATATGCCAAGGCAAGGTTGGTAGGATGGTAATGAAGCTCGATATGTCCAAAGCCTACGACCGTGTGGAGTGGGGATTTCTGGAAGAGATGATGACACATCTTGGTTTTGACCATGTGGAGTGGGGATTTCTTGGTTTTGGTGATGGCCTGTGTGAAGTGTGAAGTCTGTGCCAGATCAGGGAGATCCCCTATCTCCCGACCGATTCACCATGTGTGCCGAAGGTCTATCTACCTTAATTAAGCAGGCGGAGGAGGCCTGCTTAATGTGTGTGCCGCGAGAGGAGGCCTGAGGGTGACACATTTATTTTACTCTTTTGGCACGCTTAAACAACATTAGTTGTAATGTTGCCAGACCAATATTAATTTTAATGAACGTTTTTTCAAACTTCTATCAATAAATTGCCACTTGTTGGAGGTTTTTATTAGTTGTCGAGATGAGGCATTGGCCTCACTTAATTTCTTTTGTATCAAAATGTTTCTTTCTCATAATTGTAATCAATGTTTCACTTGCTGACTTATTCCTTTACATACAGCTCGTGGGCAATACATCTTTGCAGCGCTTTTCTTTCCTATTCTTTGAGTAAGAAGGAGCTTCAGAAGCAACATGGACAAGGGAATTGAGCTGATTGATGAAGAAGTGCGTTTTCTAAATGGAGTGGAGAGTAGTATGCAACTGCTTCGTGATGACCTCTCAATGATCAAACCTTTCCTCCAGGAAGTTGAGGGAAAGCAGAAAGGTAGGAAAGTGGAGAAAGAATTTTTCAAACTGGTTCAAGATGTAGCATATGAATCAGAGGATCTGATTGAGACATACATTTTTAAGGTTGTGCAACAACAACGAAGAACAGGTATTGTCGGAAGTTGCATTTCGTTCACAGAAAAACAGATAAAAAAGCATTCAGTTGGGACAGAAATTCAACGTATCCGGGAAAGGCTCAGCCAAATTTTAGCTAATAGAGAAAAATTCAAACTTGAAGACATCAACAGAAGCGAAGCCTCTTCCTCAAACCAAAGCCCCTTCCATGCCGAAAGGAGAGAATCATCCACAGAAGACGAAATAGGTCTAGTGGGAATGGAAAATGAAGCTCAATTGTTGGTGCATCAGCTCATTACAGGTGATGCAAATAACTCCACTGTTTCTTTAATAGGTATGGGCGGAATAGGTAAGACAACCCTCGCTAGGAGAATCTACAATTCTAATTTAGTGAGGATGCATTTTGATCATCGCTCATGGGTTACTGTCTCTAAACCATTTATTCTGTCAAGAGAACTCTTATTGAAGATTATGGCAGATGTCAATTGTATAAATAAACTAGACGAAAAAAAAATGAAAGAGATAGAGGTGAAGAACGAACAAGAGTTGGGAAACGAACTCTCTCTCTACCTTAAGCGTAAGAGATACTTGGTTGTACTTGATGATGTATGGACCAAACAAGATTGGGATTTGTTAAAACACATATTTCCAGTTGTAGACAACAAAAGTGTAGTAATGCTTACCTCTCGAAATATAGAAGTAGGTAAGTATGCAAATCCTGGAAGCCCCCCTTGTGAAATACGGCTCCTTAATGAAAAAGAGGCTTGGGAACTGTTTTGCAAGAAAGTTCTCGGCTGTCCTTCATATTTAGAGGACTTGGGGAAGAAAATTGTGGGGAAATGTGGTGGCTTACCTTTGGCGGTGGCTGTGTTAGGAGGAATTTTGAGGGGAAGAGAGAAGAATTTAAGTGAATGGGAAGCTCTTTTGAAAAGCATGAAATGGGAGCTTTTAGAAGGTGAATCTAAAATAAGAGAAATATTAGCGTTGAGCTACAGTGATCTTCCTTACTACTTAAAACCATGCTTTCTCTACTTGAGTGCTTTTCCAGAGGATTTTGTGATTTCTGCAACTAAATTGATATTACTATGGGTAGCGGAGGGGCTCATTGAAAAAGGACAAGATTTAACAAAAGAAGAAACTGGATACGAGTACTTGAAGGAGCTTGTTCGCAGAAGCTTGGTTCAAATTAAGACACGGAAGTATGATGGTAGGATTAAGTCCTGCCACATCCACGATCTTCTACATGATTTTTGTATCTCAGAAGGTCGACAAGTCAACTTTGTCCATGTATGGCAGGGGCAGGGGCAGGGGCAGGGGCAGGGGCAGGGGCATGATGAAGTCACTGCAATGAGCGGTATGTCAGCACGTAGGCAGTCTATAATTCAGAATGCGTCGATTAATAGCTATGTTTCTCAGGCCGGTTCATTAGAATGCCTCCGTACTTTCTTGACTTTTGCCGGTACTTACGACTTAGGAAAGACGGAGTGCAAACATTTATTTAGAGGGTTTAGGTTGCTGAGGGTGATTGATCTAGTGGGTGTAGGCATCACCCGTTTACCAAAGGAATTTGGGGCCTTAATTCATCTAAGGTACTTGGGATTGAAAAAGACTAAGTTAACAGTTTTTCCATCCTCTTTGAGTCATCTTAGCAATTTGGAAACCTTAGATGTTGAAAATTGTGGTGTTGCAACTATCCCAAATTTTGTCCTCAAATTGCCTCGACTCAGACATTTGCTGATGACGTGGTGGGAGGACATTAGTCTTCGAGGGCTCCCTGAATCGAATAGCCTCCAGACTCTAAGAGCTCAGCTGTCCTTCGTGGATGAGAGTTTTGGCAATCTAATTCATCTGAAAAAACTTACCATTTTGGACAATTTTGATCCACGTCAAGCTAACTGTATTGCCAAAATGAAGCACCTCCGGTCATTGTGCCTGAGCTCTCGCTTATACTTTGAATCCTCGTCGATGCATCTTGCGGGGAAGGAGTCCCTCACGAAATTAGTATTGCTTGCGGAGTTGAATAAATTACCTAGTCGTCATGATTTCCCTCCACAACTCACCAAGCTAAGATTGGGATTCTCTAAATTAAGTAGCGACCCATTTGAAGAGCTACGGCACCTGCCCAACCTTCGGATACTGGAATTGAGCCTTGATGCCTACGTGGGTAGTAGACTTGTCAGCTCTAGTGGAGGTTTCCCAAGACTTGAGTCCTTAGCACTTGGAAATTTATCTGAATTAGAAGACTGGGAAGTGGAAGATGGGGCATTTCCAAGGTTGAGCCACATCCAAATTGATGGTTGTCGGAAATTAAGCATGCTTCCAGAAGGGTTCCGGCACATCACAACTCTCGACAAATTAGAGGTAAGGATGAGGGAGGAATTTATTGCACGGGTGAAAGATGCTGAGGGAGAGGATTACTACAAGATCCAGCATGTCAAATCTCTACTTGTTCAACTTTGGAAAGACGAAGATGAAGATGAAGCTGAGGGAGAGGATTACTACAAGATCCAGCATGTCAAATCTCTACTTGTTCAACTTTCGAAAGACGAAGATGAAGCTGCTCTTGCAGGTACTCTATCTCTCTAAGTCGTCGTCGCCTTTCCCCGACGAGCCACACCCTCCATCTGTTCCATATTGATAGTCATATTTGATTGTTAGTAAAACCAAATGAGATTATTAATATGGAACGGGAGAGTATTCAAAGTCCGAACTTTTCAATTTCTGTTGTTTTGCTGTCCAAATTTATCAACCCGATCATCTATTTGGGGGAAATTTGGTGGCTTTTAGGCCTCTCTGCTTTGTGCTCGACGGCTTTGGTGTCGCCTGCAAGCGACAAGGAAGAGGTGTTGAGGCTTATAGTCTCTGCGCTCTACATTGTCTCCCCTTTTATATTGCAGTGAACCCAATTCCTTGTTTTTTCTTCCTGAAGTTGCCTTCAAATTTCTGTAAAGGATGAGCGTAGTTATCGACATCCTCTTGGCTCGCCGTGACCCTACCAGGCTGAATCGCCTGGTTCTCCAAATCCGCCTACTGTAATTCACTTTTTATTTTATTTATACAAACTTATAATGTCACTTGTTTTAGTTTAATTATATATTCCTTTTCAAAAATTTCTTGCTTTCAGTAGGCATAACTTAGTATTTTATGTTCATGGATGAAGATGAAGATGAAGATGAAGACGAAGACGAAGACGAAGATGCTCTTGCAGGTACTCTCTCTCTCTATCTCTCTAAGTCGTCGTCGCCTTTCCCCGGCGAGTCACACCCTCCATATGTTCAATATTGATAGTCATATTTGATTGTTAGTAAAACCAAATGGGATTATTAATATGGAACGGGGGAGTATTCAAAGTCCGAACTTTTCAATATCTGTTGTTTTGCTGTCCAAATTTGTCTACCCGAGCATCTATTTGGGGGAAATTTGGTGGCTTTTTAGGCCTCTTTGCTTTGTGCTCCACGGCTTTGGTGTCGCCTGCAAGCGACAAGGAAGAGGTGTTGAGGCTTATAGTCTCTGCACTCTACATTGTCTCCCTTTTTATATTGCAGTGAACCCAATTCCTTGTTTTTTCTTCCTGAAGTTGCCTTCAAATTTCTGTAAAGGATGAGCGTAGTTATCGACATCCTCTTGGCTCGCCGTGACCCTACCAGGCTGAATCGCCTGGTTCTCCAAATCCGCCTACTGTAATTCACTTTTTATTTTATTTATACAAACTTATAATGTCACTTGTTTTAGTTTAATTATATATTCCTTTTCAAAAATTTCTTGCTTTCAGTAGGCATAACTTAGTATTTTATGTTCATGGATGAAGATGAAGATGAAGATGAAGATGAAGATGAAGATGAAGATGAAGACGAAGACGAAGACGAAGATGCTCTTGCAGGTACTCTCTCTCTCTATCTCTCTAAGTCGTCGTCGCCTTTCCCCGGCGAGTCACACCCTCCATATGTTCAATATTGATAGTCATATTTGATTGTTAGTAAAACCAAATGGGATTATTAATATGGAACGGGGGAGTATTCAAAGTCCGAACTTTTCAATATCTGTTGTTTTGCTGTCCAAATTTGTCTACCCGAGCATCTATTTGGGGGAAATTTGGTGGCTTTTTAGGCCTCTTTGCTTTGTGCTCCACGGCTTTGGTGTCGCCTGCAAGCGACAAGGAAGAGGTGTTGAGGCTTATAGTCTCTGCACTCTACATTGTCTCCCTTTTTATATTGCAGTGAACCCAATTCCTTGTTTTTTCTTCCTGAAGTTGCCTTCAAATTTCTGTAAAGGATGAGCGTAGTTATCGACATCCTCTTGGCTCGCCGTGACCCTACGAGGCTCAATTCCATGTTTTTTCTTCCTGATGTTGCCATGACCCTACCAGGCTCGACGTCCTCTTGGCTCGCCATGACCCTACCAGGCTGAATCGCCTGGTTCTCCAAATCCGCCTACTATAATTTCACTTTTTATTTTATTTATACAAACTTTAATGTCACTTGTTTTAGTCTAATTATATATTCCTTTTCAAAAATTTCTTGCTTTCAGTAGACTAGGCATAACTTAGTATTTTATGTTCTTCGATGCTGATGTCCATTCTTGTGAACATATTGATTATGGTCTTGAAATATAACAATTAACTTAATATCAACAGTTATGTCATTAAAGGATTTGATTCTGCTATGTCTTAAATATACTCCTAATATGTAATCTGGGATATCTCGATGGAGAAATTGGTTTTCTGATTATAAGTGGATTGTTCTCCTGTACTTCGTGAATATTGTTATTAACTGAGCAATTTATTGGGAGACTAGCATCTTTTCACCGTTCTTCACATTGACATACAACATCAACATGAAATTACCATAAAAAAAAAGTTCAAATTCATGTATATCCTTTTTATACCTTTGTGTTGTAATTTCTAGTTTGTGTTCTGGCCTCTTGGCCATTCTCAAAATAAATAAATAAATTTGTGTCAATTATGTCCAACTCAAGTAGTGTCACAAATTTGATACCAAAATACTACAAATTATTTTGTTACTTGACTGCTACAAGCTATATACTATTTGGACATCAACATGAAATTTTGGGTTACAGCTATCCAGGTATTTAATGTCCTATTTCTTAGAAGTTCCATGTTTAACTGTGTACATTAAGACTGACCTAAATATTATCAATAAAGTAACACCTAAGTAGAACATAATTTGTTGTTACTTGATTGTTAAAATAGCTTGCACAGGATAGCTGTTTTGGGACTAATCTGTAGAATCGTAAATGCTAGTTGCCAAGGCTATATTACTCTCAGATTATATAACAGAGAGCTCAATGGTGTTATTTAATTGTTAATGTGTTACAAAATGTTAAACTGGTATAGGAAGGTTATAGTTTCAGCTTTCCTTTCCTGGAGGAGACTCAAGCATGGATTGCGTGGTTGGATGAGTGAGTATGGAGTGCAGAATGATGGTGGGAAATGGTATTGACATCCCAATATAGTAGGTGGTACCGCAATTGGCGGTTTTTGTAATCTGGTTCTTTCATGGTACCACAATTTGACCTGATGCCTATCATTGTAATTTCTCTTTGTTATCTTAGTGATAACATTAAGAGGATACGAACAAAGAACTTGAGCATGCTATTGTCACACATTAGATTTCGCTGATTTAGCTATGTCCTTATTTACTGTTAAAACCTTGACCACTCCATTCTTTTTCACGTTTTAAGACAATGCCTACATTCTTTGGCATGGTTGTCTGTATTTTGAATAATAACAATGTCTAGGGAGTAGTGCAAGATTTAGATATGGATGTACAAAATATCGGGTTGGGCTAGTGTTTTAATCAAGATATTATTTGTTGTGCTATAGTCTATAATGTTGCGTGTGATTCTAGGGGAATGATGCTGGAACACTGTATGGATCTGGAATATACTTTTACACGCAAGCAAGAAAAACTGCAGGGAAATCATTAGAGAAGCAGCAAAAGCGTTTGAACAGGAAGATAGTGACTGAGATTCTGTATCCAAAAAGTTTTACAGAGGGGAAGAATATCATCACATGTACCTGGGCGAGGGAGGGAGATTTAGCTTTAGACGATCGGCCGAGAAAGGATGCAATGATTCTATGGGATGCTATGGTCAAGATGAGTGGATGACTACTATGACACTTGGAAGACAGGTTTACATTATTCTCAGTTATTATGAATGCTTATTGTATGGAAGCTGTGGACAATAGCCTCCGACTAACTCTTGTTCTGTAACTCACAAGTTTGAATCTGATTAGTGAGGCGTGTTTTTCACTTCAAAAAGTATATTTACAAATTTACAGCAAATTTTTAAGAAACGATTGATCAGAATAAACTTACAAACATCGTATTTACAGCAAGCCCTTGTGATTACTTCTGCAAGGCCCATTGAGGAACCCTCCAATTTTCACATATCAACGACCAGCATCCTGCATCCTGTGAACAAGCCTGATTATTCTTTCTTTTCTCTCCATGGCAAAGGTGGTGTTACTTCTTCAAAAGGTGAACAGCTTTTCTACTTTCCTAATCCATTTTGATTCCACAAAAGGAGGGGCATCTACATCCATCTTTCCCAAAAGGTTAATCCAACGACCCACACTCTTATCCAGCTGCATATAATTAGATAAAGAAGGAATACCCCACGCCATTTGATTCTTTCTCTAAAAATCTCCCTATCCATCACCGATTGCAATTCATTATCTCCGCAATCCACGCACTTTGAGGAACACCAAACAAAAGTCATGTGGCTGCACAAGGGAGCTTTTTTCCATATTACCTGGCGCCAACTTTCATTTTCTCATATTACTTAGTTTTTCCTGTGAAATCCCATATGACCTGGAATCGGCACCAAGAATATCGGAAATGCCCTTCTTTGACGTTTTTCTTGCCTTTTGTATCCCAAATGTTTCATTCTTCCAAAATTAGCGATTTATAGGAGCATCAAGTTGGGGAAGAAGACATTTCGGCAAAGGTCCGTCCATCATCGCGGTTTAAATCACCGCCAGCGCCGTCCAACCAGAAAAAATAAACTTTCATGTCGGAAAACTGCAAAATCAGCAGAAAAGACAAGGAAAAATTTATGATAAAGGAATTTTTATGTAATAGCAGCGGGGAAGCCCTCCCAACCAAGGAATTCCGTATCGGATATCGGTATCGTATAGGTCTGGCTTAAGAGACAAAATATCGGAGATATATCGGAGATATTTGTAAAAAAATATCGGTGGTCAAAAACTAGTTTTTATCATATATTTTCATAATCTAGCTTCTAAAATGAGTTATACTAATTTAGACAAAGCATAGATTTTAAAATATGCATATTAGGATGGGAAACAAGTGGGAAAGTTACTTTTTCCCCTTTTTTTTTTTAAAAAAGTTTTCTTTCGAATTTTTTTTCAAAAATATTTTTTTATTATAAAATAGCGATATATATCGGCGATATTTGAAAAAAACAAAAAACCGATATTTGTTCGTCTTGTTTTATCGGGTGGGGCCCGATATCGATATATCGGCGATATATTGCCGATATGGAATTCCATGCTCCCAACTACAAAAACTAAAATCTACATGTAAAGAAACACATATAAAGGCCACCCATTAGTGCCTCGACCGCTTATGGACATCAAATAAGAGGATAAAAATGGGCAAAAACGTGAAATACTCGTCAGCGAGCGAGAAGTTCAATTTATATATTTGTCTATGATCCTAATGAAATAGAAGAGGAGGAAAAATAAGGAAGAACAAAAAAAATTGGGAGAAAAAACGGATAAAAAATGAGCGAGTCATGACATTTTTAACAATGCAGTAAAATCGTGTTGTCGAAGACACGACTTGAATTTGAGTAGTGTCTTCGACAACACGATTTTATATATCTTTCTGTGATCCTAATGAAATGGAAGAGGAGGAAAAATAAGGAAAAACGCAAAAAAAAGGGCAAAAATGGATAAAAAATGAACGAGTTATGACATTTTGAAGAATGCAGTAAAATATCTATAGTATGTTATCGTGTAATCGAATACACCATAGCTAAGGGTGTTCACAAGTCGAGTTAGCTCGCGAGTTTTTGTTATGATCTTATTTTAATTAGGATTAGGATTAGATTACTCCTATGTCAATTAGGACTATAGTTTACAGTATATCCTATGTCAATTTGGATTATAGTTTAGAGTTCTATAAATATGTAAGGGGTCTTCCCTAATTCATAACCGAAGAAATCAATGGAATAGTTTATTTTCTAGTTTAGTTTATTCTAGTTTTTTAGCCATATTCTTACTTTTTCTCTCATTTCTTCTATGATAGATTCCTATCTAGATAACGATCTACATCATTGGTATCAGAGCAGTCGACCCTTGGCTCCCACCCAACCCACCCTCGCTGCCGCCCTCAGAGACTTCCCGCATTACCCAATTGGAAGCGCAAGATAGAAAATTTAGCGATTGGAAGCATGCGTTCGACGTGCGCCAACAGGCGAATGATCGTTGCTTTGAGCAGATCTAGCTCTACTTGCGTCACCTTTCGGGTGGGCTTCCCCGCCGAGTTTGCCGCCTTCTCGACCCCGTTTTCACCTCCATATTTCCCCTCTGGCATGCACTTGCCGCCATATGGCATGTCGTCTTGGTGGGGATAGAGCCGTCGAAAACCTTCGCAGCGTACTCAACCCTATTTGGGCTCGTCGCATCACTCCCCTTCGGCTTTTTGTGCGCCACTAATTTCCGTCGAGCCCTTTCTCCCAACCACCGGCGTCGTGGCCGCCGCCTCCTTGTCGGTGCCCTCTCCGCAGAGTCTGTCGGAGCCCATGGCTGAGGCCGTCCAGATCCCTGTTGCTGGAGATTTATCTCTCCTGTCGTCTGCTGCGACTGGGCCTTCTCCCCATCCCGCCGCAACCTTCGATCGGCATCAGCCGTGCGACAAATGCGCCACCTTTCTTCTCCCAGTTGTGCAACTGCATCCGCCGCTACCGACGTACCCGCCAGCTTCCTCTCCTCCGCCTGAGATTTCGCCACCGCCTCTCCCAAAGCCACGACATTTGCCATTGAATCGCCGTGCCCGCCTGCACCATCTCCGCTTGGCGCTGCATCGCCGCCAAAACTGTCGCAAGTCAAAAGTTGGCAACTTCTTCCAGTCGCGATGCCGCACCACCTCGAGCTGCGACCACCGCCAAATCTGTCGCCGCGTCACCTCAGTTGCCAAGATCGCCAAGGTGGTGCCTTTTCGACTCTGTCACCCTCCGTCCGGCCAGATCGGCCGCCACCGCCACAAAGCCTCCGCCTTTCGACGCAACCGTGGTGCTTGCCTTGCCACCGCCTTTTGCGAACTCAATGCCTTTGCCTCCGTCGAAGCTGTCTCCTGCTCGAAGCCGTAGAGAAGACGTCAGAGTCACCTCCTACCTCCGCTTGCGATTATGCCTCCGACCACCACCGTCCGCTTTCCTCACCGCCGCTCAGGTCATCTGGTTTGAGGAAGATGGCCGAAATCACGAACAGATTTTGTTTTTGTTGGGTTGGTCCGAACTGGACCGGGTTAGCCGGTTCAAATACCTTTATCCATTTCGGGGTGGTTCAAACTCGGTTCAACAGCCTACTCTCGGGCTGCTTCATCCTTATTATGATTATAGTTTAGAGTATATTCTATTTTAATTAGGATTATGATCAGTTTGTCTATGTAGTCGAGCCTGAGCTCGAGCCAGGGTATCTTGCATTTGCTTAAGTTTCAGTTATCAATATCGATCATACCTCATTTCTCTAATTGTGGAATTCTGTCAGTACGTAAAAAAAATCACCCACTTGCTAGTGGTTGTTATCAAGTCGCTACTGTGGAAATTTATCAGCACTTGCAAGAATATAATAAAGAATTACTAAGAAGAATATAATAAAAAAATATTATTTATAAGAAAAAATCCTTAAAGTAAAAAAAGAACAAACTATTTGTCCTAGCGCCGCGTACCCTCTAAGGTAATTATATATCATCCCGCTTTAGATGCTCCGTATGTTCGTGGATTTTGAACTTTTCTTCCCTTATATGGGGTTTCTACCATCAAATAAAAAACAATAATTATTCAGATGGAACTATTAAAACAAGATGAGGGAGTATATATACAATAGTATCATCTTGCCACTTGTTGGAATATGGCCTCCGACGTAATTTTAAAGTGGTCCTGAACTATAGTGTCACGACTTTGACCTCTTTTTGTTTTTCCTAAAAGAGCCTTGACCAGGTCAACGACCCACCTACCATCCATTTGCTGGTTATATAAATCAAGCCACGTATTTTTTCCTTTGATGTAAATATTGTTGTAATGAAATTCAAGTTGGCTGATGGATTCTTTTTATATATATATATATATATATATAGGACGGTTTACATGAGATCGTTCTCATATAAGAAGCATGAGGCCAATCTTTTAGATCATTAGATTTTGATCCGATGGTAGGTATCAAATCAGTGGGTAAGTGAGTGTGTCAAATCATTAGTTAGATGAGTTTCCTATAACTGTTTGTAGCCGTCAGATCAAGATCCAACAGCTACAAATTGAATTAGCCTCATATAAGCTATATGAGAGTGATCTCATTTAAATTTTTCTTATATATATATATATATATATATATATGGCTACTCCAAGGGAACCTATATCTGTGCATCATTTCTTGACGTTTCTCTTTGAGTTCTAAGCCAGCGGTTGTTGCACTGTCCCAATTATAACAATGTTTGTACCCAATAATTTCTCTGCTGTATCATTATTACTAAGACAAGTGGTCTTTAAATATGGTGTCACATTCCAAAAAAAATAGTGACACAACTAGGGGTGTAAAAGAGCCGAGCTTGTGCATGGCTCAGCTCGAGCTTGAAATTTTAAATTCGAGTTCGAGCTCAGCTTGGCTCATTTATAACTCGTATCCTTCCGGCCATTATCACAAAGTACAAATTCGGGGGCTATTCGGCAAGGGGTCGATTCGGTTCGGCAAAATTCGGATAAGACCAAGAAAAATCGTTGATAATTCGACAAGCTAAAATACAATCAAATCTATGTCAATACCACTTTACTTGCAATAAATGGATGAATGGCTTCTCTCAATTTTAACCTCTTTAAATACCACCTACAAATACTTCCACTTACTACCATTCTCATAAATATTGCCATCACTTTGAGTTCATAGCAACAACATTGAAGTTCATATATGATTCATGGTATATATACCGGTCTTAGAGACAGACAGATTTAACTCATTAGTTGAAGTACGAGGCTTGTGCAGCTGCTATGGGGAAGATGGAAGGATTCATGGGTGGCCACCTCGACTAATCCCGGGGATGACTAGCACAGCAACCTACCGCCATAGTCCCCCACTTAAATCAAAGGATGGACCGGGAGGGATTCAAACCCGGTCTGCCCCCCCACCACCACTAGGCCATCCCATGGGGGGTGCCTTGTTCCTTTACTCTGGTATTGAAAATGGGTCATGCTAGATGGACTTCTTTTTCTCTGTTTCTTTACATGACGTCAGCAACCTGTCAACCCGGGTTGACCCCCGGTTAGACTTACTCGGCAAGAATTTTGGATCATCGGTCTGGTTTTTAAAATATTACTGAAGCCTAGACTAAACAGTGGGGCTCTGTATTCCGGCGATCTCTAAAAAATGGCAAACCTTTCTATACTACTCACTCGCTCTAGTGTTTTGCTGTGCTTTGGCTAAGGATCCTACGAATATACTGCGTGATATTAAATGGACAACATAGACATGTGATGTGAGTCCAACATACGTATGACTCAAACGCCTGGCAATCTTCTGCTACAATCCTTCCACCTTCCTCAAGGCCTTCCCAAGGAATTTCTTAATTTTATTTTAAGCCTATAGACTGGCTGACTAAAATGAGTCAGGTGGATTAGAGATGAATCATTTTTTTTAAATGGCTAATAATGGAGTAACAATGATCATTTCTTACTTAATTTATGAGTCTGCAACCATGAAAGCCAATTACTTAATTCAATATATTTGCTGTATTTATAAAAAGATAAAAATAGTACTAAGTCTATTGACATTAAGAGTGTAAACGAGCCGAGCTTAGGCATAGCTTACCTCCACTTGAAAATTTCAAATTCACTTGTATGGGCCCCATCACTCATGTCTAATGGTAATTCTTAATTTTCAAGATACTGGTAGAGTTGATTGTACGAACAATTATCATATTTTAAAAAAATTATCGAACACCAACTTCTCTAACTTACGATGAAGTGAAAAAAAAAATTCAATGTTTAGTAGAAGGCAAAATTTGTCTTGATAAGGGCACTTAATTAGTATCGAAATAGTAAAATAATTGAATTATCTCTAGTTATTCCACATTTCCGATAAATGGTTCTAAGAGTATATTGAGCTTGAAGCCTTTGTATTTCTCTTCCAAAACTTCGCACCAAAGTAGTAGGTACTATATCTTCCTGTGTGAATAAGAAAGTGATATTTTTCCTCTATTGACATTTTTTATAAATAGATATTTATACATACTAATATATTTATTTTATATTTGTATATATCTATATTTGTATATATATATATATATATATATATATATATATATATATATATATATATATATATATAGGGATGATATAGTGAGCCACAACTTTAGTGAGCCAGATGAGCCCCATTAAGCTTGGCCGCTCGATTTTGATCTCGTGACTAACATTCTAAAGCTGGACAGCCCATTACAAGCACCATTTTCCTGGATTGCCCTTCCCCACCCCGTCAGGAAAAATTATTAGATGTAGATAGGACATCGTGCTGGTGTCCTATCGTGGTGTCGATCACCAATGGGTGATTGACACCACAGCACCCACGGTGGCCCTTTCCCGAGCAAAGTGATAAACACCCACCATTGGTGATCGACACCACGATAGGACACCAGCGCAGTGTCCTATCTACACCCAATAATTTCTCCCCCGACAGGGCTTTTTCCTCCCTAACCTCCCTCTCCCTCTCTGCCCCCTCCTCCCCCGACCGGATCGCGCTGCCCTTTGATTGCCACCACAAACCCGTCGTGACCGAGATCGACGGATCCTATATCGGCGGCGATATCGACCTCGTCACGGCCTGCATCGCTGTCTCCCCCTTCGAGCGCCACCGCAAACCCGTCACCACCGTCTTCTCCACCGTCCAAAATGCCACCTTCCGCCCCGACGACTCCCTCCTCAACACCGGCGCGGACATCGCCCCCATCGTCTCACCCCCATTCCCGCTCCTGCTCCCCCGGTCGCTCGATGAATCCTTCTCTGCCGTTTCTCCCCAACACCGGCGAGAAACCAAAAAGAAGGTTGGCTGCTACTTCATGGTGGCAAAGGTTGAACCGCATGAAAGAACTCTTGTGAAAAGATTGAGCATTGGAGGAGTATACGGTTGTGTTATTCAATATGGTTATGCAGATTCACTCAATCTTGAGGGGGATTTGGTTGACCAAGTTTTAAATAGTCTTCGGACCTATTTGCAAAACGATCTGGGTAAAGTTCCATCCAATACATCATTAGTGGAAGATGAGATTTCAGAATTGGAGAAGGCCAAGCAATAGGTATTGTACATGTTCGAGGAAAGGCCAAGCAATAGGTATTGTACATGTTCGCTTGAGACTAATATTAAATTTATAACTCTTCACAAATTTGTTTAACTGCTGATAGTGTCATTTTTTAATACATTAATGGCTAATGTAAGTTAAAATTTGCAATGTAGAAACTTCAGGTATGTATCTGATCAAAGTTGCTAGATGACAAGGAGGACTTGTTTTCATCCGCAGTTGTGCTATTGCCTAACCAGTCTGATCAAAGTTTCCACAATATAGAAACTTTAGGTATGTAAATCATGTTAGGAGACACTGTAAACCCATATTTCTCATTCTCAATGTAGTTCACTTAGTCTTTCTAGGATGGGAGTTATACATTATTAACCATAAGCAGTTCTTACTTTCTAGGTTGTGGCTTCAGCTCTCTAATTCTGTAGCAGTTATTGAGCCATAACTCATTTTGACTGTTAACTAGATAATTTCTTCCTTAAAAATATCAAGGAAGCATGCAGAGGTATGTTGTGGAATAGTATCTGTGGGCCTTCACATACAGATTTGGCTTCATTGCCGAAACCAAAAAGGCTTTACTCTTCATTTGCATCTACATCTTGAGGATGCACCTCGTTGTAATGGCAAATGAACTCATTGCTAATAATTGTGATGTAAAAAAACTGCACGGGAAAATGAACCCATATTTTGCACAAAACCATCCTCAATGAGGAAAAGAAATTACATTCACTCTCATTCAATTTTCCTTCACATTTCCATGAAAAGCTACCTTTACTCCATGGTATCTTTTTTTATATGGGTCCATCTGAGTCCAATGCTGGTGTCTTGCAGAAAAGGTCTAGTTCTTGGATTTCATATTCTTTTGACATCCCTAAATCCCATAGCAGGGAGCATGTTGGTTTGATGAGTTGGCCAGAACAGTTGTTCACAACAAGGCAGCAGCAACAACAGGCAGATGGAAATCAATCTCAAGCTCAATGCAATTGAGCATCTATGGAGACTATTCTAGTGAAGAATCAGGAGATGAACTAATTGTTAGAATTAATTATCTGAGCAAGCTTTCTTTCCGGCAGTTGTCTGGGAATATGTCTACCGTGCACCAACAAGATTCCTGAATAACTACTAAATATTATGTATATTGTAAATCTTGTTTGTGCTGTTCTTTTTTCCGTGTAATATTGGAAGTTTTGAAACTTTGTTCTTAAGCTCGTGTACATATATATAGCAGATCAGCGTATTCGATTTTTTTTTTCATTTCCTGTTAGTGTACTAAATATAAAATGTATGCACAGGTATGCACAATTTAGTTATATTTTGTATAGAGAATTTCTGGCTATCTAATTCTCCCTTTTGTTAATGAAAATGAGTCGGATGTGAACAGACAGATGGTACCGAGGACACAGTAAAAAACCATCTACATTCGTTATTCAAATAAGCAAGCAGAGACAATAATGAACATTAATTATATTTCAGTAGAAAGAAGCATTTACATAAGGTGCCTGGTTTGCCACCCCCACCTCCCATTTAGGCAGCCCACCTCCTCAACACAATTGCACCCAGTATTAATGTAGCCATTAGACCCTGTGATTCCTAACGTTAACACAAGGGACAAAGTAATTCAGCCAACAATGCTTAAAATTTGTACGCAGCATGGACCACCTCAGCTTGCAATTATTTTTTGGGCGAACTGTTTCCCTCGAAGACTCGTAGAGCATAACCTCCATACGCTGTTGAAGAGG
Organism: Houttuynia cordata; assembly: GCA_039654745.1. Lineage (NCBI taxonomy): Eukaryota > Viridiplantae > Streptophyta > Magnoliopsida > Piperales > Saururaceae > Houttuynia > Houttuynia cordata. Next base: position 13,311,824 of record CM077511.1, on the reverse strand, counting down.
TATACTAAATGCAGGGAGTGCTGACCTGCAATTGCTGTGTAAAATCTCATAAAACACTAGTAATACCTTATCAAACCAGCCCATTCTTTTGCTTATATGAAACCTCGTCTTGGCCTTTCCTCGAACATGTACAATACCTGTTGTTTGGCCTTCTCCAATTCTGAAATCTCATCTTCCACTAATGCTGTACTGGATGGAACTTTACCCAGATCGTTTTGTAAAAAGGTCTGAAGACTATTTAAAACATGGTCAACCAAAGCCCCCTCAAGATTGAGTGAATCTGCATAACCATATTGAATAACACAACCGTATACTCCTCCAATGCTCAATCTTTTCACAACAATTCTTTCATGCGGTGCAACCTTTGCCACCAGGAAGTAGCAGCCAACTTTCTTTTTGGTTTCTCACCGGTGTTGGGGAGAAACGGCGGAGAAGGATTCATCGAGCGGCGGGGGGAGCAAGAGCAGGAATGGGGGTGAGGCGATGGGGGCGAGGTCCTCGCCGGTGTTGAGGAGGGAGTCGTCGGGGCAGAAGGTGGCATTTTGGACGGTGGAGAAGACGGTGGTGACGATGGCGACGGGTTTGCGGTGACGCTCGAAGGGGGAGACAACGATGCAGGCTGTGACGAGGTCGATATCGCCGTCAATACAGGATCCATCGATCTCGACCACGACGGGTTTGCGGTGGTGCTCGAAGGGCTGCGCGATTGGGTCGGGGGAGGAGGGGGCAGAGAGGGAGAGGGAGGTGAGGTTAGGGAGGAAAAAAGCTTTGTCGGGCGGGGTGGGGAAGGGCAATCCAGGAAAATGGTGCTGGTAATGGGCTGTGCGAGATCAAAATCGAGCGGCCAAGCTTAATGGGGCTCATCTGGCTCACCGAATTTGTGGCTCACTATATCATATATGAGGGATGATATAGTGAGCCACAGATTTGGTGAGCTATTTGAGCCGCATCAATCCTGGCCGCTCATTATTAATCGTGCGGCTTAAAAATTAGAGCTCTCCCGGCGTTAAAGTTATTAAAATACCAACACTACCCTTTCCCTGACCAAACCCATTCTCCCCTCCCATCTCCTTTTGCAGCACCTCCACCTCTACTCTCGCTGGTGGCGGCGCCTCCTTTGCCTCCGCCGCCATGTCCCGCCTCGCCGCCCACGAAGTCGCTAGCCAGCCACAGCAGATCCCGCCTCCTCCGCCGGCCGCAGCATCTCCTTTAGCAGCACCCTTCACCTCTACCCTCGCCGGTGGCGGCACCCACTTTGCCTCCGACCCCGATCGCGCCGCCCTTCGAGCGCCACCGCAAACCCATCGTGGCCGAGATGGACGGAGCCTGCATCAGCGGCGACATCGACCTCGTCACGGCCAGCACAACCTCACCTCCCTCTGCTCCCTCTCTGCCCCCTCCTCCCCCGACCCCGCCGCGCCGCGCCGGTGAGCTTCCAAGAGCGCGACCCACCGCAGCCGGGATAGTAAATGGGGTGCTTTCTTGGCTGCTTTAGCTCCGATGATGACAGGCGTTGGAAACCCAAGAAGAAGTCGCTCCCCAGGAGTCCGGTAACCTTTTTCCCGAGCTCTGTCTGAGAGAACTCAACAATGGTTTTAGGGATCTCCCAGTTTTGGGTTTTTGGTGCTGTGTTTTTTATTGGTTTTTCTTTCGAAATTTTCAGAGTGGACGAAATTGTCAATCTTTGCAACCTATTTCTGGATTGGAGGCCTTGGAGAGTCCGACCGTTGTGATTCCTGAGAGCAGGTGAGTTTTAACTTGTTCTTTCCGTGGCAGATCTCCTAATTTTGATCTGGATTTTTTATTTGAGGTATTCGGTGTCTCTTGTGAAGGTTTTGTATTCATTTTGAAGGGGAACTGTTTCGATGTTTTGTTGTAGGATTTTTGTATTCTACATGTTAGATTGTTTGGATAAATTGCCTGTTAGCTGGATGAATTGTTATTTGCAATAAGGAAAAGCAAGAAAATTTGAGTTTTAACAGTAGGAAAAAATTGACCTTTGATCTGGATGTCAATACATACATTGAGGTCTCCACGACTGATGTTCTGGATGGGGAAGTAGAGAAAGAAGAGGACACCAAATCTGAAGAACAGAATCAACCCGGCTATTTCTTATGTCAATTTCTAGCTTATATTTCTTTGTTATCCGGCTATTTTAAAAAGAAAATTTCCCAATTGTTATGATCACATCGGTATATTGCCTTATTGCTGCTTGTGTTTGGTTATTGAATCAGCAAATGACTTTGATTAAACCTCAAGCTGGTGTGAAGAACAACATGAGAAGGTTGAACAAGCGCATCATCTAGCAAGGTTCAAATAATGTGATGCATGTAATCTTATTTGCGCTGCTTAGCTTTTTTGCCATGTCACTCATATTTATGCCAATCTTGCTGAAAGTTTTGAAAGACCATGAATGATCCTGATGTTGTTAGACTATCGATTGTTAGTGACACAAATTTCTTCTCCAGTGTTTTGGAAGGAATGGCATTGCAGGTAAAGTTATGGAGTGATATACGTCCATTACTGCTTTTCTGAACATAGCATTAGCTCGAATGGGAACAGAGCATTTATCTCTTTATTGTTCATTGGGCATAACCTGAGTTTTTCCTAATGAGTATATTTTTAGGAAGCATTATTGTAAAATTGAATTGTTATGATATTTTCACTGCAGTGTGATGTTGGAGCTCTTTTAAATTTTAGCCTTACAGTACTTATCTTGTGCTTGTGATCGTAATGTGTATGTGTTTGTCATGCGTATTTATGTCAATGAAGAACATCATACTCTCATGCACATTGCACTGAATGTAGATATGAGTTAATATTTCAGATAGGCATACGAGGGTCGAGTAGTAGAACATTATTTATAATGCAGATTAGATGCTGCAAAATTTTATTCAGATGCCACTAGTTGGTTATCCCGAGGAATTTGTATCACATTACTCTATTGATCCAGCGTTTGTGTTTGCCATATGCGTTATATGAATTATATCTGGTCAGCCTTATTTTCTTGCCGGAATGAGGTCATATATACCTATCTCTTGGTATGTATATATAGTACATCTTGACCTTTCTTTTATGTACTGATTGAATCTCTTTCCCAGTATTGGAATTTTCGAAATAGGTCCCTTGTGCAAGTCAAACTTCTTTTTTGGCATCGTCTCTTGTGCTAATTCCTTCTCTTTTACAGAGTGAAAGAGAAGTTGTGGCTTTGATCTTTTGGTGGCTCGAGTAGTTGGAGAAGCAGGTCTAGACATTTAGTACTGCACTTCCTTTGTGGCCTAAGGTTGCAGAACTAGCTGTTGGTTTTCACAGTTAGGAATGGGAGGATGGATTGGCTAGCCATCTTGTAAGAAGAATTTTGAGTGGTCATGTAATACAGTTTATGCTTTGTAAATTGTGCGAAGCACTGTCTTTTAAATAGTTGTGGTAGTACATTTTTGCAGCAGAAAGATGAATGGATCTTGATGGTCAAGTTCAATGGCATATGTAATTGTTGTATTTAAATACTGATACACAATTAACATGCACTGCTGGTAGTTCTGTATTAAAGGGGTTGTTATAATTAATTTCTTGTTGTGATATTCGAAACTTGTTTGCTGTGTGTGTTTCCTTACAATCAACATTCGAAGAACCTAATGCGCATCAAAGGCATGCATTTGGGGTTGACTTTGTAATTCATTACATATACAGTGGGTTGCATAATTGATGAATAATCGATTATTTGTAAATGCGCGAGGAAAGCATTCATCGAACAGCACTTTCCGGTATATGATGTCATTGCCTTCTGATTTTAGAAAAAGCAGCTCAAAAGCTATTGTCGAAAATGCTCTGCTCTTGTTAGTTCTTGTTCATTGTGTTTTCTGTTATTTTTTTAGACCAAAGTGAAATTTGTCATGTCTCTCACAGTCCCTGGAGCCTTAACTAAATTTACTGTGGCAATTAAGCAGGGATGTATGGAACTAGTTAACATAATTAACAGAATTACAAGAGAAGATCACCTTCCATTTGTAAACTGTAGATATGGAAATCTAGAATACCAAGCATTCTACATTAATCAACACAAACAAATTCTTCCAAAAACAAGTCTGCCGAGATGCATCTCAAATGCCGAAACTGAAAGAACACCAAGCATATTGGGCAATCATGCTGCTAAGCCAAAGTTGACAGCATTAAATAGGTCCTATATGGTTGAACTGGGCAACAAAAAATATACCGAGTCTAACAAAACATCTAGGGGTATAACCTTTTCCCCGATCAGATCATCATTCTCAGCGAAGCCTCCTTGTTTCTCTCTCCGATTCCAGGATCAGTATATCACCCTCTCTGCCGGTTCTGATCGTCCAGAAACTTGACACGGACCTGATTCACCTGTCCTCGAGATCCAGTTCTCCCCATAATCTTCACGACCACAGCAAGCTTTATCTGACTATCTATTTTGCAAAACTAAATAAGAAAAGATTCTTCTTCCATTAGCCTTACAATGTGATTGTTCATTCACATGGGTTCTTAAACAAGAGATTGTTCACATATAACAAATATCACATAAAGAGTCTGGCCAATCTAAAGAATGTACACATGATTCATCTCCGAACATGGCTTACACCTTTATATGTTACCAAGGGCAGTAATCAGTTCTTGCGCATCGAGAAAATATACACTATAGCCTTAATTATATGATCATGTTTGAATATATCATGATTTCTGCTAAACAAGTAGTTCACCATAAAGGCTATGCTACCAGCACATAATACCACTAAGAAGTCTATACATACATGATAGAGCTTTCCTATGATGATACAATTAAGAAGCCTATAAGTACATGATAGAGCTTTCTATAATGACAAAGCCTGCAAGCTTAATTTTATCCAAAATACCTTCCATTTTGTCATAAAAAGGTTAAAGCATGACGGGAAATCACCTCGGCGGAGCATGCGGCAAGAAATCAGCAAAAACCCTAATATGTTTTTGAGGGGTTGGGAGGTGGGCTGTTATATGTTTTGAAGCGTCGGGATCTGCTGCGGCAGGCCAGCGACTTCGTGGGCGCACGGCGGGACATGGCGGCGGAGGCAAAGGGGGTGCCGCCACTGGCGAGGGTAGAGGTGAAGGGTGCTGCTAAAGGAGATGCTGCGGCGGGCGGAGGAGGAGGGATCTGCTGTGGCTGGCCAGCGACTTCGTGGGCGGCGAGGCGGGACATGGCGGCGGAGGCAAAGGAGGTGCTACAAAAGGAAATGGGAGGGGAGAATGGGTTTGGCCAGGGAAAGGGTAGTCTTGGTATTTTAATAGCTTTAACCTGATTGGCTGGGAGAGCGCTAATTTTTAAGCTGCACGATTAACAATGAGCGGCCAGGATTGATGCGGCTCAAGTGGCTCACCAAATCTGTGGCTCACTATATCATCCCTCGTGTATATATATATATATAACATAACGAGCCGAGCCGAGCTCGAGCCGGCTCGTTGAATAAGAAAGTGATATTTTTCCTCTATTGACATCTTTTACAAATAGATATTTATACATACTAATATATTTATTTTATATTTGTATATATCTATATTTATATACATATATATATATATAACATAACGAGCCGAGCTCGAGCCGGCTCGCGAGCTTATTCGAGCCGAGTTTAAACGAGTCGAGCCGAGCCGAGTATCGTTGGGCTCGAGCTCGGCTCGTAGTGGTACGAGCCCGAGCCGAGTCGAGCCGAGCCTAAAGTCGAGCTGAGCCGAGCCGAGCCGGAAAAGCTCGCGAGCCGGCTCGGCTCGTTTACACCCTTAGCCATGCATCTTCGTGTGCCAGATGAGGTACGACGAGGAGGAGCGGGTGCCACTGCTCCTCCAATGCGGGCACGGCTTCTGCAGAGACTGCCAATCCCGCATGTTCGCCGCCTCCCCCGACACCACCCTCTCCTGCCCACGCTGCCGCCATGTCTCCCCTGCCGCCACTTCGCTGAGCTGGGTTTGTCTGCAGAGGATCTGTTCTAGGGATGGAACTTAGGTCGGGTTTTTACCCGACCCGACAATACCCGGCCTTATTGGGCCGGTTCTGGGATTGCTTATGCAATACCCGGTTCCGGTTCCGGGTTTGAAAGAGGAACCGACCCATCGGGTCGGGTCGGGCCTGGGTTTTCATGTAAAACCCGGACCCGACCCGAGTATATGATATATATTCATATATTTAGACTCATATATTTTTTTTTATGAATATTTTTTTGGGCAAAAGCACTCGTATCTCTTGATTTGAATAGTTTAGATTGTTATGAATGTATATTATTAATAAAAAATTAAATGAGTTAATAGTTTAATGTATATGACATTAAAAATATAAAAATTTTGGTACCGGGGCGGGTCCGGGTTTCAAGTTCTAGTACCGGGGCGGGTCCGGGTCCTTGAAACTGGACCCGTGGTGGGTCTGGGACGGTTCTGGGTTTGAAGAATTAAAATGGTTCCGGGGCCGGGTATGCCAATACCCGTCCCAAACCCACCCCGGTTCCATCCCTAATCTGTTCCACACAAAAACGCATTCAACTCATGAGCTTAAAAGCGGCGAATAATAGAAAATTAGTTGAATAATAAAAAATTAGGCGACTCAGCCGGATAAGAAGAATAACCGGGCAGTTAACCTCCGAAGGTGCGGACCGCGAATAAAAGTAACTAATCGGCGAATAATAATGTTTTTTGTGACAGGGATTCCGGCTTAAGTTTGGCTCGTAAAGAACTTGCTCAAGCCGAGTTTGAACGAGCCGGATCGAGTTGAGTATCATTTAAGCTCGAGCTCGGCTTGCAATGGGATGAGCCCGAGCCAAGCCCGACACGAGCCGAGCCCAAAGTTGAGCCGAGCCGAGCCGAGCCAGATTAGGTCGCGAGCCGGCTCGACCTGTTTGCACCCCTAGTCACAACTTGGGTTGAGAAAAGTAACCCTATCGACTTACCTGACCCGAAGATACCCAACTTGACTTGATTGCAAAATAGGGTCAGGTGTGGGTTTGAATTTTACTAGACCATTTTAAACAAGGGTTGGATAGGGTAATTTACTCGCAAAGCCCCCAAAACCCGACACCAACCCATTGAAAAAGTAATAATGCTTCTTCAATGAAAACTACTAACTAAATTAATATTTCTACTCTTAGAAACACTTGTTAAAATACTATTGAACTGTAAAAATTTCGAACTAAAAAAGGTAAGTAAAAAAAGGAAATAAATTTTAGGTTCACCCGCCTACCTGACCAAAATACGGTTATGGTGTGCCATTATTTTTACCTGTTTCATTCATAGGGTCGGATCCGATTTAAGTGTGCGCCAAGGTCGATCTAACCTGACGCGACCCAATCCCCAGCCCTAGTGATGATGACCTTGCTAAAAAATATTGATTCCTAATTTTTCTTTTTTCTTTCGGCTTGGAATATATATTGGTTGAAAAAAAACAAAATCACCCATGGTTGTATTCAAGTCACAGGCTGCCGCCCATGTGCTGTTTATAAATCGAGCAACCAGTTGGATCAAGTGCAACTGATATCTTGGATTTGTTTAAGTTTCAATTATCAATATTATAGATCATACCTCATTTCCCTAATTGTGGAATTCTATCAGCACGTACAAAAAAATCACCCACTTGCTGGTGGTTGTTATCACGTCGCTACTGTAGAAATTTGTCAGCACTTGCAGTTTGATTAGTTGCTTAAAAAAAGGGGCAGTGATAACTGATAACCCTGCAGCAGATTCCTATAGAGCTGATGTGTAGGGAAATGAGTGGCACATCAGCTTACATCTAAGGAAAATATGTAGGAATCTGCTGTACAAATATCATTTCCCTAAAAAAAGCCACCCACTTGCTGGCGGTTGTTATCAAGTCGCTATTGTAGAATTTTGACCGGACGTGCAATTTGACTAATTGTTTTAAAAAAAAACTACCCACTTGCTGGAGGATTTAAAAACAATAATTATTCAGATGGAGCTATTAAAACAAGACGAGGGAGTATATATACAATAGTATCATCTTGCCACTTCCTAGAATATGGCCTCCGACATAATTTTAAAGTGGTCCTGGACTACGGTGTCACATTCATAAAAAATAAAAAAACTATAGTGTCACGACCTTGACCTCTTTTGTTTTTCCTAAAAGAACCTTGACCAGGTCAACGATCCACCTACCATCCATTTGCTGGTTATATAAATCAAGCCACGTATTTTTTCCTTTGTTGTAAATATTGTTGTAATTAAATTCAAGTTGGCTGACGGATTCTTTATATATATGGCTACTCCACCAAGGGAACCTACATCTCTGTGTCAGTTCTTTCCTTCTCTCTTTTGAGTTCTAAGCCAGCGGTTGTTGCACTGTCCCAGTTACAACAACGTTTGCTCCAGCACAACCAACCACTCTGGAGGTCAGGAACACGACCCTATGGAGTGCGGCAACAACACTCTGCTCGCTGTGTTTTAGGCACGCCACGACCCGATTACTGTGAATCACAAGGTTAATTCTAAACTAGTTCTCTCTAATTTTCAAATGTAAATTCCTTGACTGACATGCAGGGCTGGTCCTGGATGTACATTGTGCAACGTCCGGGCTGTGTCCTTGTCGTCCATAGTTGTGTCCAGCTGAATGAATTTGTCTGTGAAAATTGGGCACGGCCCAGCCAAAAGGCCTCGGCCAACCGTTTGTCCAGTGTCCTGTTATCTTGTAAGGGTGGGCAAAGTTTTGTTGGGTGGGATTTGATTTCGTTTACATCCTCGGCCAGCATAAGTTCCCCGAGCCGACATGGGTGAACTGATAGTTGTGAACATGTATTGGATTATTGTAACACACTATAGCTTTCGTGCTTTGCATATCTTGGATCTTGTATTTTAGGCGCTCTCAGATAGTTTCATTGTGGTTTTAACTCTTAAAGAAATTTAGGGGCTGTTTGGCAACTTCTTTGAGGAATAAAGGAGTCGATTTATCTGGAACCACTGAGAGAGGACGAATTTTGGCATGCACTGGTCCTCCTTTGAACACTCCATCTCTTCATAAATATAAGCAGGTATGTTTGTGTTAGTTTCATCAGTTTTCATCTGTCCTTATTCTATGCTATTTTTTGTGTAATGAAAGGCGAGACGAGCACCATCTGGTGCATATCCTCTCCAGAATAGGTAGAAGGCGTGACTGGTTCATCCCACATCGCCAGTTCTGGTTACAAAAAATGACCCACTTGGAACCCTAGAATCCATGGCGCGGCTCAACATAGCAGCCGCGCCGCCGCATGACATAGCCTGTAACGTAAAAATTAACATCAGCCTAGCATGACTCCACCACCTTTGGAGGATATTTTAAGAATCTCTATCTATACAAGATTCAGTCACATGCAGCATTCTCTAAGTTTCAAAAGCATTATCTAGCAGCACTGCTTTGTTTGATGAAATCTCTGAGCCAGATGTTGTCCCTTTCAATTCCATGCTTGTTGCGCTTTGCATGAATGGGGAGGCTGAGCCCGAACATGCTTTAGGGTTTATTGTCCAAGTTAATATGTTACATCCAAGGAATTCTATGTCGGATATCGGTAAAATATCAGTCGGCCTAAGAGACAAAATATCATAGATATATCGGAGATATTTGTAAAAAAATATCGGTGGTCAAAAACTAGTTTTTATCATATATTTTCACAATCTAACTTTTAAAATGAGTTTTACTAATTTAGACAAAGCATAGATTTCAAAATATGCATTATAGGGTGGGAATCAAACAGGAAAGTTACTTTTTTCCCCTTTTTTTTAATTTTTTTTAAAACATTTTTTTAAATGACGATATATCGTCCGAAACCGATATATATCGGTGATATTGTAAAAAAATCTGGAAAATAATATTATGCCGTATCATTTTATCGGGTGGTCCGATATCGATATATCGGTGATATATCGCCGATATGGGATTCCTTGGCCACATCATCCCTTTTCTACCCACCCTCTTTACGAGAAGGTTAAAGTAGAAAGGGCCTTCAAGCGTATTTTCTTTAAAATTCGAAGGGGAGCCAAATAACCTCTTTGCATAGATGAGAATCTTACTTTCTCTTGTTTGAGTAAGTTGTATGGTTTCTAGGATGATGCTATGTACCTAGACAATGGTCATGTCTCCCATATCAAAATCAACACTTTTTTTTGGCCAAAACCCTTCATAGTCAACTTTACCTTGTACCTTGATGTGAACTACACTCATCAGCCTTCAATTGGTATACCCACTTATTTCTCAAAACTCTTTTGTCTTTTAGAAGCTTCAACAACTCATAAGTGTAGTTCTCATACAACGAATTAATCTCTTTTTGCATTGCTTTCTTCCATCAATTTTTATTTTTATATATTTGAGCTTCCACAAAGCTTTTTAGTTCACTACACTGGTGAGTGCGATATACATAGATGAATGGTACATTGCATATGACATCCTTTATCTATTTGATCTTCTCAATGAACTTGTCTTTTCTTGATGCGAAGACTCCCCCCTCTTCCACATCACCTGAAATAGAGTCGTCATCTTCATCTAAGTCATTTCTATTCTCAATAAAATCATCAACATAGAAATCCACTTGTTCATGCTCCGCCCCATTATCTACATTATCATCATCATATGTAGGTTCATCATTTTCACTATGTTCTTCTCATTAAACACCTTATGAAACTTGTGAAATATAAAACTCATCGTAGACTTCATGCAGAACTTGTTTTGATGCTTCATCTTTGCCAAAGTCTTCAACCGTTTGATCTTTTTTAAAGACCATATCTCTACTTCTAATGAATTTATTATTCTTTAGATCCCACAACCTATAATCAAACTCGTCATCACTATATCCTAAGAAGATACACTCAATAGTCTTATCATCTAACTTTGTTCTTTGCTCATTTGGGACATACACAAATACTTTGCAACCAAATACCTTGAAGTGTGAGTAGGAGGGATCTCTACCACTCCACACTTTATCGGGTACCTCACAATCCAACACATATGAAAGAGACCGATTAATCGAGTAACAAACGGTAATAATAGTTTCACCCCAATAACTCTTCGAAAGTTTTGCCAAAGATAGCATAATCCAAATTTTTTCCACCATTGTCTGATTTATCCTCTTCGCTACACCATTATGTTGAGTAGTAGAAGCCACCATTTTTTATGCTTATTCCAAGCTGCTACAATAATAATTGAACTTCTTTGAAGTATACTCTCTCCCATTGTCAGTATGAAGACTTCGGACATTTAAGAAGTTTTTTTGTTCGCCTTTCAACCATAACATGAAACTTTTTAAATGTGTCAAATACTCTTTATGCCATACCCTCATACTTTCCTAAATGCATCATCAATTAAAGTAACAAAGTACAAAAAGCCACTAAGAGTTTTCTCCTCCATTGGTTCCGAATAAACAAGATCATGCACATTTGTTTTTCGGGTACTATTTCAAAATAAAATTCTATGTCAGTTTTCAACTAAACAATGATCACAATGAGTCAAAGAAGTACCTTTTAAATTTCGAGGTGCATTCTTCTTCATCAAGAGCTCCAAAGTCTTCTCGCTCATGTGGCCAAACCATTGGTGCTACAAATTAGCGGATAAGTCCTTAAGAGTGAACTTCATTGTTTCTTATCTTCACCACCCCCAAGTCGCCTAATTAATATTTAGTGAAGAACTCTCTATGAGAAACTGCATGAAAAGATGCATCGGAGTCCACAACCCAACTAGTTGAACTTAAACAACTTCATAAAAACATATAGATCATAACAAGCTCTTTACCTTTTTCTATAGCATTAGCTTCTTGAGCTTGTTTTCCTTAGTCTTTTGGTAAACATTCCTTTTGTTAATTTAAGAACTTCTTACACTCTTGAAATGCTCATATCTACCACAATAAAAACATTTCATCCATTTTCAAGCCTTTGACCTCTTGCCTTCTTTACCATTCTTTGAGCCTATAATATTTGATCTTCTTCTTCTCTTTAGTTCTGAAACTAAGGCTTGAGATGAAGACTCTAAGGACTTTCTCCTAACCTCTTAATTAAACAAGTTACTTGTGACTTAGCTCATAGATAGCACTCCACTTGGTGTCAAGTTGCTAAGAGACACAACAAGAGTTTCTAACTCTCTAGTAAGGAAATAAGCAATAACAAGGCTTGCAACTCAACATCCAAGCCCATCTTCATAGTTGGTAATTGGTTCACAATATTTTCACAAGCTTGCGGATTAAGAAGGCTTTGTTTTCTATGGTCTTCCTTTCATACAACTCATGTAGTTTATCCCAAATAACTATTGCATCAACCTCATTAGACACATGGTGGAATACAACATCATCCAACTATTGCTTAATGCATGCTATAATTTGTTTATTCTCGTTCTTCTTTTCATCTTCCTTTGCCTTCTTCGGCTTCACTTCCAAAAGAGGTTCAAAGAGATCTTTTGAATACAAAAAGTCCTCCATCTTGGCTTTTTATATCATCTAATTGCTCTCATCCAATCTAATCATCCTTTTGTTGTGATTCTCCATCTTAACAAACCCAAAGATAACTTCAAACCTTAGCTCTAATACCACTTGTTGGGAAAACTATGCATTTTTCCTCTTTTGAGTTAATCAAGAATCACAATCAAATATATATTTCTCCACACCCACAATAATGTACATAAGTCTTTTACACCTCCTTAATGTAGGATGTACAAGTTACCACACACACACAACAAGATTAACAAAGAAATATTTCATGAACACTTGGGAGGCACAAATTTAACATAATTCACCATTAAAGCAACGGCTACGTCCACGAGGTCTAGAGACTAAATCCACTATTATCAACTTTGAATACACTCTGGTGAGTAGAGATTACAACAATAGTTAACGGTGAAGACCTTATTACAAGTTATGGAGAAATCTCACCCTTATGTAGAATACACAAAGAATAGAGATGGAATGAATTACTACAAACCACCAATGATTTATCTTGCACTTGAAAAATCATTTTTTTCCTTCTCCTTTTTCCTCTAAGAAATCACCATTTTTTAACTCTAAAGTAGTCCCTTCAAAGTTGTAGCATTTTCTCATCTTTTCTCTTTACTTTTCTTTCTCAAAAGAACTTACTTTTAAAAAGATTTTTTTACAAATAAGCCCTTCATTGCTTTAGTAAAATATATTTAACCCAAATAATGGGTCTAGTAGTGGGCCACTCCATATGAGAGGGAAGCCCTACAACCATGGGCCTCACATGAGGAGGGAAAAACCCAACAATATATCTATCGACAACTAATTATATTTCTATCCAAAGGAGCTGAAACTAAATCCCAAGTATGTTGTTTACAAAGAGCATTAAACTCATCCTGCATAGCATCCCTCCATTCAACATGTTTAACATCAACAACAAAAGATAAAGGTTCAACCTGTGGAGCAGAATTACTCGCAACAAATAAAGAAATTGGAATTTTGGGTTTGACTATGCCATATTTAACTATGAGTTGTCATAGGATGAATAGAAATAGAACTTGGAGAAAGGATCAGGTAGTATAAAAAGAGAGACACTAGGAGAGAGAACGGAGGAAGTAGTTGAAAAATTAGAACTTGTAATATTAGAGGAAGAAACATAATTAGGAGAAGCACCTCCCACTAGGGGGTGATCAAAATTACTGGCTCGACGCCCCGCCGCCTCTGGTTCGCTGCGGGGGAGGGGGGGACTGGCTTCCCCTTGTTGAGCCAGCCCCCCTCCTCTCCCTACTCCGGTGGCCAGAGGGAGCCAATCCCCTTTTTTAAATTTTTTTTATGACATCATCACCGCGTCAACCCAGGTTGACCCTCAGTTGGACCTACTCGGCAGGAATTTCAGGTCGGTCACCGGTCCGGTTTTTAAAACCTTGACTTGGATTAGTCCAATGGAGCAAGGGTATTGTGTGTTTGCTATTATTGTTATTGATATGCCTCATATGAAGTTGTTTATTTGAGGCTTTGTCTTTGTTGTATTTCTTTGGGTTTGTTTGATCAATAAAAGCAATTTCTCAAAAAAAAAACTATATATAGTTAGCGACGTAGACATGGACAAGGCTTGTATGCCGCCTATTTGGCTGAGGACCAGCCCTAAGTATATTCACTCCGAAGCAAGGTTTTCAAAACCGGACCAGCCATCGACCCGGATTGATGGCCGGTCCAGTTGAACCGCGATCAAACCGGGGTCAAACTGGATTGACCTGGTGTAGAAGTTATAAGTGATAAATATATATTAAATATTTATTTTGTATAGCAATAACATAACTTGACTGGTAGCCTAGGTGGTTAAGACTTAGTGTTTGTTTGAGAGGGGGGCTCCTGCATGTGATCTTTTTCAAAAAAAAAATGTGACCGTGACCGGTCCGGTTTAAGAGAAAACCGGACGGTTTACTGAACCAGGGTAAACCGGGTGAACCGAACCGGTTTCCCGTCCAGTTCCGGTTTTCTGCGGTCGGACCTGCTGGTCCGGTCCGGTTTTGAAAACCATGCTCCGAAGAGTAAATATCATGACTGAAATGTTGTTGCCTACTCGGCTCCGAATATAATATTGGTCCAAAAAGAAAATTACCAACTTGCTGGTGGTTATATTCAAGTGACAGGCTGCCACCCATGTGCTGTTTATAAATCGAGCAACCAATTGAATCAAGTGCAACTTATATCTTGCATTTGCTTAAGGGGCCGTTTGGGGCATGAAAAAGCCAAAACATCCAGCCTGCAATACGTCCTGAGGTGTTTCAGCTGGATATGGAAAAAACCTGGATGCTACAGTGTAGAAAAACATCTAGACTGGATGTTTTGCTTTTAATCACGCCCCAAATGGCCCCTAAGTTTCAATTATCAATAGTATAGGTCATACCTCATTTCCCTAATCGTGCAATCCTGCCAGCACATGCAGTTTGACTAGTTGCTTCAAAAAACAAATCACCCACTCTCAGCGGTGCCGTTTGGGGCGTGATTAAAAGAAAAACATCTACAGTGGGAATTTTGCTGCACTGTGTTTCAGCTGGATAGGGAAAAAAACATGGATGCTACAGTGGATCTGGAAAATCCAAAGTGGATATTTGCTTATAATCACGCACCAAACGGCAGGGCTGTTTGGGGTGTGAAAAATCAGTTTCATCCACTCCCCAAAATCCACCTGGTTAGTGAATTATCCCCAAAAATCCTAACCAGTCGGATTTTTTTCAGCTGGATGGTGCTGATAAAATCCTAACCAAACGGCACCTTAATAAGTCGCTATTGAGCGACTCGCTGGTACTCACATGGGCTGCCACCCATGTGCCAGTAAAAAATGAGCAGCTTTTTGTTTTTTTCTCTCTTTCATTTTAATCAAGGTTTTTTTGGACAATTAAGAATATTATTAAAGCAAAGCCTAAGAAGAGTACAAAAAGGTTTAAAAAATTATACATGCAACTCTCCTCTAAACCCGGGGCAAAAACACCCCTCATCTAGGCCTAACACCCCTCCTCATGGAGGATTAACTACTAAGAAAAATATAATAAAAATGCCATTTATAAGAAAAATTAATTAAAAAAATAAACTATTTTGTCTAGCGTCACCCACCCCTCTTGTACTTTTACTTTTTTTCTTCTTGTTGAAGACTCGGGTGGGGAGGGGGGATCTACTCAACTTGCAACATGTGCAATTAAACATAGTACACGATAAAATAACAAGCCAAATTATTTTCCTTTCTTGGTATGAGTACCTTGTTTCATTATGATGCCAGATAAGCCACATTATCTTACTCCCTATCAAACCTCTTTAATTATGTACTCCCTCGATCCTGTTTTAATTGCTCAATCTGGAAGAAAAAAAAATGGTCCCGCTTTAGATGCTCCATATGGTCAATTTAAATGAATTTTGAACTTTTCTTCCCCTCATTAGATGGAGTTTCCATCGTCCAATAAAAACAATAATTATTTGGATGGAGCTATTAAAACAAGACGGATGGACTATATATCCTATAGTATCATCTTGCCACTTGCTAGAATATGGCCTCCGATATTATTTTAAAGTGGGCCTGGACTATGGTGTCACATTCATAAAAAAAAAAGGGTAACTACGGTGTCACGACCTTGACGTCTTCTTTTTTTCCTAAAGAATCTTGACCAATAATTCATTTATAATCTTTCTTTTACTCAATACCCAATTGATTCAGTAACTAAAATCACACACTTGTTGTTGGTTGTTATCAAGTCTCCATTGAGCCAGGTCAATGACCTACCTGTCATCCATTTACTGGTTATACAAATCGAGCCACGTTTTTTTTTCTTTGTTATAAATACTGTTGTAATTAAATTCAAGTTGACTGACGGATTCTTTATATACATGGCTACTCCAAGGGAAGCTACATCTCTGCATCATTTCTTTCCTTCTCTCTTTGAGTTCTAAGCCAGCGGTTGTTGCAGTGTCCCAATTACAGCAACGTTTGCTCCAGCACAACGAACCGCTCTGGAGATCAGGAGGGTGCAATGCAGCTACTACACTCTGCTCGCTGTGTTTTAGGCACGCCCCGACCCGTTTACTCTGAATCACATAGTTAATTCTAAACTAGTTCTCACTAATTTTCAAATGTAAATTCCCGTGCAGGGCTAGTCCTGGATGTACAAGACGACCCTCTAGAGTGCAGCTACAACATTCTCCTCACTGTGTTTTAGGCACGCCACACGCAAGGTTAATTCTAAACTAGTTCTCTCTGATTTTCAAATGTAAATTCCCGTGCAGGGCTACTCCTGGATGTACATTATGCAACATCCGGGCTGTGTCCTTGTCGTCCGTAGTTATGTCCAGCTGAATGTATTTGTCCGTGAAAATTGGACACAGATCAGACAGAAGGCCTCGGCCAACCATTTGTCCTGTGTCCTGTTATCTTGTAAGGTTGGGAAACGTTTTCTTGGGTGTGATTTGATTTCGTCTACATCCTCGTTCACCAAGCCAATACGGGCGAACTAATGGTTGTGGACTTATATTGGATTTTTGTAACTCACGCTTTTTGTGCTTTGCATATTTTGGATCTTGTATTTTAGGCGCTCTCAGATGGTTTCATTGTGGTTTAAACTCTTTAAGAAATGTAGGGGCTGTTTGGCAACTTCTTTGAGGAATAAAGGAGTCGATTTATCTGGAACCACTTAGACAGGACGAATTTTGGCCTCCTTTGAACACGCCATCTCTTCAGAAATATAAGCGGGTATGTTTGTGCTAGTTTCATCAGTTTTCATCTTCCTTATTCTCTGCTATTTTTTGGGCAACGAAAGGCGAGATGAGCACTATCTGGTGCATATCCTCTCCAGAGTATGTAGAAGCAAGGGGTGTAAACGAGCCGAGCTTGGGTATGTCTCAACTCGAGCTTGAACTCAAGCTTAGCTCGGCTCATTTAACAGCTCGGCCCCTCCCAACTCGAGCTCGGCTCGTTAAGGATTTTAGAGCTCGGCTCAAGCTCAAGCTCGAGTTCAAATGCCTAATACAGGAAGATCAGCCCAGGCTCGAGCTCGGCTCGCCAGCGCATTACCGACCGATGGCATAGGACTGCCATCGCCTCACTCAGCTGTCCCTCATCGGCACCAGCAGCCGTCGCCCTCCCCCCCCCCCCCCCCCCCCCCTCTCCTTTTTCTCCCTCCCCTCCCTCGGCGATTGCTTTCGTCGACGCCCCCCCAGATGAAAATTATTAGGTGTAGGTGTCCTATCGTGGTGTCTATGACCAATGGGTGAGTGACACACAATACCCATTGTGGGCCCTTGCCCATTGGTGATGGACACCAATCGGTGTTGTGTCACTCACCCATTGGTGATCCACACCACGATGTGTCCTATCTATATTCAATAATTTCTTCCCCCAAATATCCTTCCCATGTGGCAATGATGAGAAGCAATGCCAGACTACTGCATCGTCGGTGTCATCCGGAGAAAAAAAATGGTGTTCCCTCCTTTTGTTGATGTGGCAAAATCTGGATGATGGTCCTGGGTCCCCCTTCCACTTGTCCTTTGGTTTGGTTTTGCAATCTGGTCATATATTTTAGGTAGGAAAATATTTACCATAAAATAAAGATAAATCAAAAAATGGGAAAAGCCAACTATAGCAAAAATTCGTCAATTGGATAAAGGATGGAATCATAAAAAAAAAAGTTTTAGAATTGAAAAATTCAAAGGCATGTGATGAGGAGGGAGGGGGGTCAATTCTACTCCAATGTTTAAGAGACGGTTTCTATAGGCAGTGTGAGCATGAAGACTAGACTAAACAGTGGGATCTATAATTCGGCGGTCTCTCGGAATTGGCAGGCCTTTCTATATTGCTCAATCACTCTCTAGTGCCCGAAGACTAGACTAAACAGTGGGATCTGTAATTCGGCGGTCTCTCAGAACTGACAGACCTTTCTATACTACTCACTCACTCTCTAGTGCCTCGATGTGCTTTGGCCGAGAATTCTACAAATATATCGCGTGATATCAAATGGACAACGTAGACATGTGTTGTCAGCCCAACACATATACGGCTCAAATGCTTGATAGTCTTCTACTTCAACCCCTCCACCTTCCTCGAGGTCTCCACTCAAGGAAAGCCAAGGAATTTCCTAATTTTCTTTTAAGCCTGTAGACTGGCTGGCTAAAATGAGTTAGGTGGATTGGAGATGGAACCCTTTTATAAAAAAAATTGGCTTATAATGGAGTAACTGTGATCCTTTCTTACTTAATTCACGAGTCTGCAACCAATAAAGTCAATTACCGACAGTGTCAGCCCCAAAGAGAGCCCATAAACTAAATCGGTCAGGGGAATGCATGAACTCTTGAAAGAATATGGTATTTTATTTTTCGAAAGTGCAAATTTTATTTTTGTTGATAATAAAACTTGAAAGAATGATTAATTTATAGAGTTGTCACACACTATTTTGTCACATTCGAAACATAACTTTGTAATTTAATAGCCTTGGTTATTTACATGTAGAAAATTAAAAAATGAACAGTTAGATTTGTTCAAAAATAAAAATTTAATATTTGTTTACTAAAAACTAAAACACTAATATCCCCTTTATGTGTCCAAATTAGAAAACCAAATAAAACACCATGCAACCGAGTTAGACATGGCTCAGCTCGAGCTCAAAATTTCAAATTCACTTGTATGGCCCCATCACCCATGTCTAGTGGTAATTCTTGACTTTCAAGATACTATTAGAGTTGATTGTACGAATAATTATCATATTTTAAAAAAAATATCGAACACCAGCTTCTTTCACAATGAAGTGGAAAAAAAATAAATTTAATATTTAATAAAAGGCTAAATTTGTCTTCATAAGGGCACTTAATTAGTAACGAAATTGCAAAACAATTTAACTATCTCTAGTTATTCTACATTTCTGATAAATAGTTCTAAGCGTATATTAAGCTTCCAACCTTTGCATTTCTCCTCCAAAACTTTGCACCCACGTAGTAGGTACTATATCTTCCTATGTGAACAAGAAATTAATTTTTTATTCTCTGAAATCTTTTACAAATAAATATTTATACATATTAATATTAATATTTTATATTTATATATATAACATAACGAGCCGAGCTCAAGCCCGAGCCAAGCCCAACACGAGCTGAGCCTAAAGTCGAGCCGAGCCGAGCCGAGCCAAAAAGCTCACGAGCTAGCTTATCCCGTTTACACCCTTTGGTAGAACGCATGACCGGTTCATCCCGCATTGCTAGTTTTGCTTACCAAAAATGACTTACTTAAAACTCTCGATTATGTGGGGCGGTCAACAAAGCAGTTGTGCCGCATGATGTAGCCTGTAGCGTAAAAAAATTAACAGCAGCCTAGCATGACCATGGAATTCCATATCGGCGATATATCGCCGATATATCGATATCGGGCCCCACCCGATAAAACGAGATGGATAAATCTCGTTTTTTTATTTTTTTCAAATATCGCCGATATATCGGCGATATATCGGTATATCGCTATTTAATAATAAAATAATATTTTCGGAAAAAAAAATTCGAAAAAAAAAATTTTTTTTAAGAAAAAAAGGGAAAAAAAGTAACTTTCCCACTTGTTTCCCATCCTAATATGCATATTTTAAAATCTATGCTTTGTCTAAATTAGTATAACTCATTTTAGAAGCTAGATTATGAAATTATATGGTAAAAACTAGTTTTTAACTACCTATATTTTTTTACAAATATCTCCGATATATCTCCGATATTTTGTCTCTTAAGCCGACCGATACGATACCGATATCCGATACGGAATTCCATGAGCATGACTCCACCCCCTTTGGAGGATATTTTAAGAATCTCTATCTATACCGGATTCAGTCACATGCTGCATTATCTAAGGGGCCGTTTGGGGCGTGATTATTGCAAAACATCCAGACTGGATTCTGGATAAAAACTGTAGCATCCAGGTGGATTTTTATATCCAGCTGAAACACGTCCTGAGGTGTTTCAGCTGGATATATAAAATATCCAGAAGCTACAGTGTAGCAAAACATCCCATCTGGATGTTTTGCTTTTAATCACGCCCCAAACGGCCCCTAAGTTTCAAAAGCATTATCTAGCATGGCTGCTTTGTGTTGATGAAATCTGTGAGGGAGATGTTCTCTCGTCATTTCTGATCCCTAAAATGCTCTAGGGTTTATTGTTCAACATGTCACATCATTTCTTTCTTTCTTTCTTTTAAGGGCCCAACCTATTCACGAAGAGGTTAAAGAAGAAAGGGCTTCAAAACTTATCTTATTTTAAATTCGAAGGGGAACCAAACAGCTATGTACCTAGACAGCGGTCATGTCCCCCGTATAAAACAAGACGCCAACAAACAAATTGTTAGTGATAAAAGTCTAAACCATTATTTCATTAATTGAAAGTCTGATTACACACGGGTATTTATAGAGTTAAGACAGGACTAATACAACTAACCTCTACTGAATAGCCTAAGGGTCCGTTTGGTTGGGCTTAAAAAGAAGCTGAATTCTTAACTTCTTCCTCCAAATCCAACTTCTTTTGGGAAATTTCCTCAACTTTTTCCTCTGGTGACAAAAATTATAATTTCAGCAAAAAGTGAGGGCCTTTTATAAAAAAATGCGGTTACGAAACCACGTTTTTTTTATAAAAGGCCCACACTTTTTGTTGAAATTACAGCTTTTGTCACTAGAAAAGGCTGAAGTGAAGAGATTTCCCAGGTTCCTAAGACAGCTGGCACTTCTAATGATATTCTAACATACCCCCTCAACTGAACATCTCTAGATCACATGAACTGTGTCCTCCATTTCCTCTCCACAGAGATGGCTGGTACAATCAACATTAACACCTTAGCTCGGCCCTAGAGGGAAGAAGGTCTCTAGTCAGCCTCCACCCAAAGACTTTGTCTTGGGACAGTTTTCATGCTCCAATTCTTCCTTAGAAGTTTTCTGTTGCTAATGTTCACCTCCAAGCGCTCCCTCCCTTCCTCACCTTTATCTTTTATCAACATGGAGTGCGCACTCTCAACCGAATAAAAAACCATTTTTGCTCCCCATTCAGTGTTGGGATTGTCACATAAAAGAGGGCTGAAATACTACCAAATTATGCACACAAATTGACAAATATACACATAAACCACTAGAATGAGTATAAGAATGAACCAGGTTCGAGGCACGCTATGCGTTGTCCTTGAAACAGATACGCCGCCCTCCGTGCACAGGCGAATAATCGCGTTCCGTTCCCGAGATACAACGAACCACACCGTCAGTTTAAAGTTGCACTTCAAATCAAACTGACTGGATCTCGATAAGAGGAGACTCTATTGCTCAATGATGAATGATGAATTCAGAATGAAGAAGAACAAGTTTTTATCTGTTGTCTGTAACCCTTTTCTGTGGAAAATCATTCTCTATATATGGAAGAACGCATTTGGGTCTTTTTCTGGAAGAAGAGACGCACTTTTCCGCAGAGAAACGGCCATTTTCTCGCTGTAACCGCTTAGCCGATCGATCGTTTTATAAGCCGATCGATCGCTTTGCGATCTATCGCACTTATTTAGCCTAAAATTACGATCGACCGTTTTATCGCGGTGCACAAATCCTAAAAATCCAGTAAATACGATCGATCGTGTTTATCACGGTCGATCGTAACACGATCGATCGCGTTATTTTTCCCGATCGATCGCAGCATTTTTAAATTAATTTGTTTAATTTCAAGTCAAATTTCAACAATCCCCACCATGACTTGATATTAAACCATTCTATACACTAAAAATGCATACGACACATGAATGAGTCATTGAGCAATAGTACTCTAAGTTTTCGGCGATAGGTAACTTGCGGGTTTGAACCTACACCTAGTTTGGTAGGCCGCCAGTCTCACAAGTTCGAAGTGAACTAAGTCTTGAACTTGAACCTTAAAGCAAGAGCTTTGACAAACCTAACAGTTAGAGTAACTCCCTTTTCGAGATCATTCGGGGTAGCGCTTTATGGCCATGCGCCTTGTATCTTTTCATGAGTTGCACATTAGAGAACAAGCCTTCGTTCTCCTTAACTGCGACCTCAGTGGCACTCATATAGGTGACAGTCTCCAAGGGTAATCTGCATAAAATTACCCTGCTTTTAAAGCCTTGACCTCATTAAGACTTTCGTCATCCTGTTTCATATGCAGTAGAGCACTCTCATCAACACACGGGAACGAGCATACATTTATTTTAATAGTGCTCTCCAAGTCACGCATTAGCTTGTTGTTACCCATTGAATCTTCGTCGTGGGATCTCCACTCAGAGAGATTGGGTTGCTACTAACGATGACTTAAATCATAGGCTTTAAGCCCCATTCCCCTAGATGAGTTAAAGACTTATCCTGCCGACAACCCTTTAGTAAACGAATCAGCCAAGTTATCCGTTGATCGTATGAAACTTAAGGTAATGACTCCCGATGTAGTCAACTTGCGCAAGATTTTATACCTTAGTTCAGTATGCCTGGAAGACCTCTTATTATGATTCTTACTCTTAACCTTATCAAGAGCTGATTGGCTATCACAGTGAATCAAAATTCCAGGAATTGGCTTATTCAACCATGGTATATCTATTAATAGATCCCTAAGCCATTCCGCCATTCCTCCAGTTTTATCAAGAGCTACTAATTCAGCATCCATAGTAGATCTTTTTATCACAGTTTGCTTGGAAGATTTCCATGCAACTGCCCCACCACCAAGTGTAAACACATAACCACTCATGGCCTTTGTTTCATCAGAATCTAACACCCAATTAACATCACTGTATCCTTCTAATACAGCAGGGAACCCGAAATAATGTAAACCGAAATTTACACTTCCCTTCAGAAATCTGAACACTCTCTCAATGGCAATCCAATGAGACTCATTAGGACTCTTAGTGTATCTACTTAGTCTTCCCACAGCATAGGATATATCCGGTCTACTGCAGTTTGCCAGATAACTCAAACTTCCTATCAGCTGTGAATATCTAAGTTGTGACACACTTTCCCCAAGATTTTTCTTTAGTCTTATACTTAAATCATACGGCGTACTGACAGGTTTTCTATCGAAGTAACCATACTTCTTTAGAATCTTCTCCACATAGTGTGATTGACTCACAACTATTCCATTAGAAGTCCTATCAATCTTTAAGCCCAATATGACTTTGGCAAGACCCAAGTCTTTCATATCAAAATTCTCGTTAAGAAAACCCTTAACTTTATTGATATGATCCACATTATCACCAAACAATAAAATGTCATCAACATACAAACATAACATCACAAAACTATCGTTAAAAGACTTCCAATATAAACATTTATCCGATGTACATACAACAAAATTATTAGAAAGAAGAACATTATCAAACTTTTGATGCCATTGTTTAGGAGCCTGTTTTAACCCATAGAGAGATTTAATTAACTTACATACTTTTCTTTCTTGACCTGGAACTACAAAACCTTCAGGCTGCTCCATATAAATTTCCTCCT
Organism: Houttuynia cordata; assembly: GCA_039654745.1. Classification (NCBI taxonomy): domain Eukaryota; kingdom Viridiplantae; phylum Streptophyta; class Magnoliopsida; order Piperales; family Saururaceae; genus Houttuynia; species Houttuynia cordata. The sequence continues at coordinate 13,287,928 of CM077511.1, read as the reverse complement.
CCAATTCACCATTTAAAAATGCTGTTTTGACATCCATTTGATGGATCTCGAGGTTATAATGAGCTGCTAATGCAATAAGCACTCTAATTGTAGTTATCATGGTCACAGGAGAATACGTGTCAAAGAAATCTTGACCTTCCTTTTGACTATACCCTTTAGCTGCTAATCTAGCTTTGTACTTTTCAATGGATCCATCAGGATAATATTTTCTTTTAAAGATCCATTTGCACCCAATGGGTTTAAACCCTGGAGGTAGATTCGTTAGAACCCACGTCCCATGTGCAAGAATTGAATCCATCTCACTCTGTACCGCTTCCTTCCATAAAGGAGATTCACTAGATGACATAGCCTCACTAAATGTCAAAGGATCCTCATTCTCCACCATGTAAGTATAAAAGTCATCTCCATAATTCTTCTCTATTCTGGTTCTTTTAGATCTCCTAACCTCTATATTGGTATCCGAATATTCAATTCTTGGAATAGAAGATGATGATCCATCTTCTTTATGCACTACAGCTTTATTCTTTTCCTTCATAGGAAATATATTCTCAAAGAATGTTGCATCATCGGACTCCTTAATAGTATTAGGTGCATAATCCTGCCGATCAGACCCAATTACTAAAAACCGATATGCTCTACTATTTTGTGCATAACCAATGAACACTCCATCATATGTTTTTGAACCTAACTTATCCATTTTCACGTTTGGGATTTTTACTTTGGCAAGACATCCCCAAACCTTAATGAATTTCAAGCTTGGTTTTCTTCCTTTCATTAACTCATATGGGGTTGTATTTTGTCCTTTATGAGGCACACGGTTTAAGATCATACAAGCAGAAAGAATTGCTTCTCCCCATAAATTCTTCGGTAGACCCGAAGATGAAAGCATAGAATTAATCATGTCAATGAAAGTTCTATTCTTTCTTTCTGCCACTCCATTAGATTGAGGAGAGTAAGGCGCTGTGGTCTCATGTATTATTCCTTGATCTTCACAATATTTGCAAAATTCAAGGGAACAATACTCCCCACCACGATCAGACCTTAGTCTTTTAATCCGCCTGTCAGTTTGATTCTCAACCTCCATCTTATAGACCTTAAACTTCTCAAAAGCCTCATCTTTAGACTTTAGTAAATAAACATGACAATATTTAGAGTAATCATCAATAAAGGTAATGAAATATCTCATACCACCCCTAGTAATTAATCCATTCAACTCACATATATCCGAATGAACTAATTCAAGCAAACATGTAGATCTATCAATAGACCTATAAGGTTTTCTAGGTTGTTTTGCTTGAACACATATTTCACATTTATCACTAGTTACATCATGCAATTTCGGAATCAAATCAAGATTCATCATTCTTTTAATGGTATTTGAATTCACATGTCCAAGTCTCATATGCCACACATCAAAAGAATCTACATGATAAATTAAAGAGTCATCTACTTGAAATAAAGAGTTATTACAAGAAACTAAATTTAGTTTAAAGAGGCCATCACACACATAGCCTTTTCCAATAAAAGTACCATGTCTAGTTATTACAACTTTATTTTTCTCAAACACTAATTTATATCCTTCTTTACTAAGAAGTACTCCACTAACAAGGTTCTTCCTCACACTAGGCACATGCAACACATTACGAAGAGTTAACGTGTTCCCCGATGTAAACCGGATGTCCACATTTCCAACTCCATAAACTCTAGCCTCAGAGGAGTTCTCCATCGTCATAGTCCTATCCTTTACTTCCTGATAGAAAGAAAAAGAAGAAACATCAACACCGATGTGAACAGTTGCCCCTGTATCAACCCACCAATCGGTAGGTTCACATGCCAAGTTAATTTCAGAATTAGTTAATACTAACCTGTCATCTGAAGTAACCATGTTAACATGAGCAGAAGATGCAGCCCCACCATGACTATGGTCCTGACCTTTCTTCTCTTTGCACTTGTTTGCAAAATGTCCCGGTTTCCTACAGACCCAGCAAACCTTCAACTTCTTGTCCTTATGGATATTTGAACTAGGTTTGAAAGACTTATTCTTAAACTTCCTGTTGTTCTTCTTATTGCCATGAAACTTTGGTTTCCCTTCTACAACATTGGCTTGAACACTGTCTTTGACCCCAGAAGATGAGCCTTGTAAGATTTTCATCTTACCTCTATGCTTTTCTTCAATTTGTATGGCCACCATAAGATCATCAACGGACATTGCATCCCTTTTGTGTTTCAAGTTAACCTGGAAATCCTGCCATGAGGGTGGTAGCTTGTCTATAAGCGCCAGAACTTGGAGCCTCTCGTCAACGGTAATGCCTTTCCCAATGATCTTTGCTACCAAATTCTGTATCTCAACAACCTGATCTCTAACAGATTTGTTATCGACCATCTTGTAGTCAAAATACTCGCCTACAACATATTTTTCTACCCCTTCATGCTCCTTTCCAAATTTCTTATCAAGGGTATCCCATAGCTCTTTAGCAGATTTAGTATTCACATGCAAATCATATAATTCATTGCTCAAGACACTCAAAATTTGTCCATGGCATAGTTCATCATCTTGTTTGAATTTATCAATATCAACAGGCTTAGTAGTTCCAACTTCAGACGAACTAGCAGTCTTATCAGATTCAGATGATACAGTTTTTTCCACATGAACATCAGAAATAACATAGAATATATTCAATTGAGTCAACCAAAATTTCATCTTTGTTTGCCATCGCATGAAATTCTTTCCATCAAATTTATCAGGCTTCAATGATTTGTCAACACCCATAATTGCAGTAGTATTCAATCAACAAGAACAAATAATATCTGTTTCAAGATTGTTGGGATTGTCACATAAAAGAGGGCTGAAATACTACCAAATTATGCACACAAATTGACAAATATACACATAAACCACTAGAATGAGTATAAGAATGAACCAGGTTCGAGGCACGCTATGCGTTGTCCTTGAAACAGATACGCCGCCCTCCGTGCACAGGCGAATAATCGCGTTCCGTTCCCGAGATACAACGAACCACACCGTCAGTTTAAAGTTGCACTTCAAATCAAACTGACTGGATCTCGATCAGAGGAGACTCTATTGCTCAATGATGAATGATGAATTCAGAATGAAGAAGAACAAGTTTTTATCTGTTGTCTGTAACCCTTTTCTGTGGAAAATCGTTCTCTATATATGGAAGAACGCATTTGGATCTTTTTCTGGAAGAAGAGACGCACTTTTCCGCAGAGAAACGGCCATTTTCTCGCTGTAACCGCTTAGCCGATCGATCGTTTTATAAGCCGATCGATCGCTTTGCGATCTATCGCACTTATTTAGCCTAAAATTACGATCGACCGTTTTATCGCGGTGCACAAATCCTAAAAATCCAGTAAATACGATCGATCGTGTTTATCACGGTCGATCGTAACACGATCGATCGCGTTATTTTTCCCGATCGATCGCAGCATTTTTAAATTAATTTGTTTAATTTCAAGTCAAATTTCAACATCCAGTAGATCACATCTTTAGAACTTCTCTTTCCAATGGAATATTCAAAGTGATATCCCTGTCCCTAGGGTTGAAGAGTTAACATGTGAAATCCTCCAGTCCCTTGTGTTCTCATCAACAAGGCTGCTCACCAGCATATTGGACTCATCCAGAGGGCTTGAAGTGGACGACAAGAATCAATATTGGCTAGGAGGGGAGTGCTCAAATGCCACTGGAAGGAATGAGGAGGAAATCCTGCTAAGCTATGAAGCCAACAAGAGGATGATATAGTAGGACGGGAAAATGTGCAACTAAACGTGGGGAGCGAGGGAGAGGCCCGATTGAGCTCTGGGCAAACCAAGGAAGACGGGAGGAGAACAGTGGGACACAAGGAGGTACAAAAATCTGGAAGGAAGCAAAAGGGCTCTTGCCCCGGAGGAAGGGGATGAGGGGAAAGGGATTGCACAGAAGGACAATTCAAAGGCGGCGGCTGCGGGACATCCCCACCTGGAGCAATGAACCTTGGCGTGGAATTGCCGAGGGTTAGGGTCTGGTTGAACCCGGATGAGATGGAGGATATGAAGTCCCTACATGGCAAGATTAGAGAATGTGGCAACAGATTCGAGGAATGAAATAAAGATGAAGAAAGATGGGGGATTTAGAGGCGAGGGATGATCAGCAGGCGTGGGGGGAGACCTGCAAGCTGAATTGGATGAGCTTCTCAAATGGGAAGAGATCCTATGGAGTCAGAGAGCTAAAGCCACATGGCTCAACGATGGAAACCAGAACACTAGTTTTTTTCATTAGAAGCCATCCCAGAGGCGTCGTAATGCTTAAACAACATTAGTTGTAATGTTGCCGGTCCGATATTAATTTTAATCAACGTTTTTGAAACATTTATCAGGAAATTGCCACTTGTTAGAGGTCTTTATTAGTTGTCGAGCAGAGGCATTGGCCTCACTTAATTTCTTTTGTATCAAATTGTTTCTTTCTCATAATTGTAATCAATGTTTCACTTGCTGACTAATTCCTTTACATACAGCTCGTGAGCAATAAATCTTTGTAGCGCTTCTTTCCTATTCTTTGAGTAAGGAGGAGCTTCAGAAACAACATGGACTTGGGACTCTTTGAACCTGTAATTACTAAGTCAATTGAGCTGATTGATGAAGAAGTACGTTTCCTATTTGGAGTGAAGAATAGCATGAAACTGCTTGGTGGTGACCTCTTAATGATCAAAGCTTTCCTCCGGGAAGTTGAGGGAAAGCAGAAAGGTAGGAAAGTGGAGAAAGAATTTTTCAAACTGGTTCAAGATGTAGCATATGAATCAGAGGATCTGATTGAGACATACATTTTTAAGGTTGTGCAACAACGAAGAACTTGTGTTGTCGGAAATTGGATTTTATGCTGTAGGCAACTGCCAAAAGTGCATTTAGTTGGGACAGAAATTCAACGTATCCGGGAAAGGCTCAAAGAAATTTTAGATAAGAGAGAAATTTTGAAACTTGAAGACAGCAACAAAAGTGAAGCCTCTTCCTCAAACCAAAGCCCCTTCCATGCCGAAAGCAGAGAACCATCCATGGAAGACGAAATAGGTCTAGTGGGAATGGAAAATGAAGCTCAATCGTTGGTGGATCAGCTCATTACAGGTGATGCAAACAACTCCATTGTTTCCTTAATAGGTATGGGCGGAATAGGTAAGACAACCCTCGCTAGGAGAATCTACAATTCTGATTTAGTGAGGAATCATTTTCATCATCGCTCATGGGTTACTGTCTCTAAACCATTTATTCTATCAAGAGAACTCTTAGTGAATATTATGGCAGATGTCAATTGTATAAATAAACAAGACGAAGAAGAAATGAAAAAGATAGGGGTGATGACGAAACAAGAGTTGGGAGAAAAACTCTCTGGCTACCTTAGGTGTAAGAGATACTTGGTCGTACTTGATGATGTATGGACCACACAAGATTGGGATTCGTTAAAACACATATTTCCAGTTGTAGACAACAAAGGTGTAGTAATGCTTACCTCTCGAAAAAAAGATGTAGGTCAGTATGCAAATCCTCGAAGGCCTCCTTGTGAAATACGGGTCCTTAATGAAGAAGAGGCTTGGGAACTGTTTTGCAAGAAAGTTCTCGACTGTCCTTCAGATTTAGAGGACTTGGGGAAGAAAATTGTGCGGAAATGTGGTGGCTTACCTTTGGCGGTGGCTGTGTTAGGAGGAATTTTGAGGGGAAGAGAGAAGAATTTAAATGAATGGGAAGCTCTTTTGAAAAGCATGAAATGGGAGCTTTCAGAAGGTGAATCTAATATAAGAGAAATATTAGCGTTGAGCTACAGTGATCTTCCTTACTACTTAAAGCCATGCTTTCTCTACTTGAGTGCTTTTCCAGAGGATTTTGTGATTTCTGCAACTAAATTGGTATTACTATGGGTAGCGGAGGGGTTCATTGAAAAAAGAGACAATTTAACAAAAGAAGAAACTGGACACGAGTACTTGAAGCAGCTTGATCGCAGAAGCTTGGTTCAAATTAAGGGGCCGTTTGGGGCGTGATTATTGCAAAACATCCAGACTGGATTCTGGATATCTACTGTAGCATCCAGGTGGATTTTTACATCCAGCTGAAACACGTCCTGAGGTGTTTCAGCTGGATATATAAAATATCCGGATGCTACAGTGTAGCAAAACATCCCATCTGGATGTTTTGCTTTTAATCACGCCCCAAACGGCCCCTAAGACACGGAAGTATGATGGTAGGATTAAGTCATGCCACATCCATGATCTTCTACATGATTTTTGCATCTCAGAAGGCCAACAAGTCAACTTTGTCTATGTTTGGCAGGGGCAGGGACATGATGAAGTCACTGCAATGAGCGGTATATCAGCACGTAGGCAGTCTATAATTCAGAATGCATCGATTAATAGCTATGTTTCTCAAGCCGGTTCATTAGAATGCCTCCGTACTTTCTTGACTTTTGCCGGTAGTTATGTCTTAGGAAAGACGGAGTGCAAACATTTATTTAGAGGGTTTAGGTTGCTGAGGGTGATTGATCTAGTGGGTGTAGGCATCACCCGTTTACCAAAGGAATTTGGGGGCTTAATTCATCTAAGGTACTTGGGATTGAAAAAGACTAAGTTAAAAGTTTTTCCATCCTCTTTGAGACATCTTAGCAATTTGGAAACCTTAGATGTTAATAATTGTGGTGTTCGCTTCATCCCTGACTTTGTCCTCAAATTGCCTCGACTCAGACATTTGATGATGGCGTGGCGGGAGAGCATTAGTGTTCGAGGGGTCCCTCTACCTGAATCGAATAGCCTCCAGACTCTAAGAGCATGTGCTTCGGCCGTGGATGAAAGTTTTGGCAATCTAATTCATCTGAAAAAACTTTCCCTTTCGGGAAAGTTTTGGCAATCGAATAACTGTATTGCCAAAATGAAGCACCTCCGGTCGTTGGCGCTGTTCTGTGATTTAGGGCGGACACTTGAACCCTCGTCGATGCATCTTGCGGGGAAGGAGTCCCTCACGAAATTAGTATTGGGTGGGAGGTTGGATAAACTGCCTAGTCGTCATGATTTCCCTCCACAACTCACCAAGCTAATATTGAGGTGGTCTTATTTAAGAAGCGACCCATTTGAAGAGCTACAGCACCTGCCCAACCTTCGGATACTGGTATTGCAAAGTGATGCCTACATGGGAAGTAGACTTGTCAGCTCTGGTGGAGGTTTCCCAAGACTTGAGTCCTTAGCACTTGAACAGATACTTGGATTAGAAGACTGGGAAGTGGAAGAAGGGGCATTTCCACGGTTGAGCCACATCCGAATTAATCGGTGTTATAAACTAGGCATGCTTCCAGAAGGGTTCCGGCACATCACAACTCTCAACAAATTAGAGCTGGGAGGGATGAGGGAGGAATTTAATGCACGGGTGAAAGAAGCTGAGGGAGAGGATTACTACAAGATCCAGCATGTCCAATCTCTACTTGTCCAATCTCTTCCGTTTATGCACGGGTGAAAGATATTTGTCGCCGCTCTTGCAGGTACTCTCTCTCTCTCTCTCTGAGTCGTCATCGCCTTCCCCGGCGAGTCACACCCTCCATCCGTTCCATATTGATAGTCATATTTGGTTGTTTGTAAAACCAAATGGGACTATTAATATGGAACGGGGGAGTATTCAAACTACGAACTTTTCAATTTGTGTTGTTTTGCTGTCCTAATTTGTCTACCCGAGCATCTATTTGGGGAAATTTGGTTTTTAGGCCTCTCTGCTTTGTGCTCGACGGCTTTGTGTTGAGGCTTATAGTCTCTGCGCTCTACATTGTCTCCCCTTTTATATTGCAGTGAACTCAATTCCATGTTTTTTCTTCCTGATGTTGCCTTCAAATTTCTGTAAAGGATGAGCGTAGTTATCGACGTCCTCTTGGCTCTCCATGACCTTCAAATTTGGCTGAATCGCCTGCTTCTCCAAATCCGCCTACTGTAATTTCACTTTTTATTTTATTTATACAAACTTTAATGTCACTCATTTTAGTTTAATTATATATTCCTTTTCAAAAATTTCTTGCTTTGAGATACTAGGCATAACTTAGTATTTTATGTTCTTCGATGCTGATGTCCATTCTTGTGAACATATTGATTATGGTCTTGAAAATTAACAATTAACCTAATATCAACAGTTATGTCATTAAAGGATTTGATTCTGCTGTGTCTTAAATATACTCCTAATATAAGTGGAATGTTCTCCTGTACTTCGTGAAGATTGTTATTAACTGAGCAATTTATTAGGAGACTAGTATCTTTGCACCGTTCTTCGCATTGACATTACCATAAAAAAACTTCAAATTCTAGTATATCCTTTTGATACCTTTGTGTTGTAATTTCTAGCTTGTGTTATGGCCTCTCGGTCATTCTCAAAATAAATAAATAAATTTGTGTCAATTATGTCCAACTCAAGTAGTGTCACAAAATTGATACCGAAATACTACAAATTATTTTGTTACTTGACTGCTACAAGCTATATACTATATGGACATCAACATGAAATTTTGGGTTACAACTATCCAGGTAATTAATGTCCTATTTCTTAGAAGTTCCATGTTTAACTGTGTACATTATGACTGACCTAAATATTATCAATAAAGTAACACCTAAGTACAACATAATTTGTTGTTACTTGATATTTAAAATAGCTTGCACAGGATAGCTGTTTTGGGACTAATCAGTAGGATCATAGAATGCTAGTTGCCAAGGCTCTATTACTCTCGGATTGCCACTGCGTGGAAATGGACCAAGTATAGATCCCAATTATACCTCTAGTTGTACTTGTAGGATTAAAGGATTGATGGCTTTGAGCATCCTAACCCACGAAAATTATTTTGCTTTTTCCCCCCATCTATATATTTGCTTTAAATTCTGAAACTTTTTTCTCTGTCTGAGAAGGGCTTGAAATTCTAAAGCTGAAGTACTTGTCTTGGTTGCCTCAAATATTTGATTCACAACATTATAACATGCTCTATTGATGTGCTAATAATTGTTAAGTGACTTGTCAAAAATATTAATCTTTTCTTCATTTAGTTTTACATTAGTTTTCTATCCTCAAAATATTTGTAGATAGTTTTTTTTCTTGGATTATATACCAGAGAGCTCAATGGTGTTACTTAATTGTAAATGTGTTACAAAATGTTAAACTGGTATCGGAAGGTTATAGTTTCAGCTTTCCTTTCCTGGAGGAGAGGCAAGCATGGATCGAGTGGTTCAATGAGTGAGTGTGGAGTGCAGAATGATGGTGGGAAATGGTGTTGAGATCCCAATATAGTAGGTGGTACCACAATTGGTGGTTTATGTAATCTGGTTCTTTCATGGTACCACAATTTGACCTGATGCCTATCATTGTACTTTGTCTTTGTTATCTTAGTGGTAGCATTAAGAGGATACGAACAAAGAACTTGGGCATGCTTTTGTCACATATTAGATTTCGCTGATTTATCTATGTCCTTATTTACTGTTAAAGCCTTGACCACTCCTTTCTTTTTCACGTTTTAAGACAATGCCTACATTCTTTGGCATGGTTGTCTGTATTTTGAATAATGACAATTTCTAGGGAGTAATGCAAGATTTAGATATGGATGCACAAACTATTGGGTTGGGCTAGTGTTTAAATCAAGTTATTTGTTGTGCTATAGTCTATAATGTTGCGTGTGATTGTAGGGGAATGATGCTGGAACACTGTATGGATCTGGAATATACTTTTACATGCCGAAGCAAGAAAACTTGCAAGGAAATCATTAGAGAAGCAGCAAAAGCTTTTGAACAGGAAGATTGTGACTGAGATTCTGTATTTAAAAAGTTTTACAGAGGGGAAGAGTATCATGAGGGAGATTTAGCTTTAGACCGTCAGCCGATAAAGGATGCAATGATTCTATGGGATGCTATGGTGAAGATGAGTGGATGACTACTATGGCACTTGGAAGACAGGTTTAGATTCTTCTCAGTTATTATGAATGCTTATTGTATGGAAGCTGTGGACAATAGCTTCGGAATAACTCTTGTTCTATTTGCTTATTTAGTTTGAGAAATTGAGTAGCACCAGTTGTAGATATGAAATGTTGGGTCTCTTTTTCTAATTTGTTTGAAAGGCCAGACTCGATATGCATTTTCTTATGTGGTGCATGAAATGGAATTTCGTGTTTTGCTTTGAGCTGGCTTGATGTTTGCCACAATGACTATAGGGTACTGTAGATATGGCCTACGGAAGGGACCTCTGAGAGTCTGCCTCGTCCCGGTCAGCAGTTCAAATAAGCCCAAAGCCCTTGCTGTATGATATGAAATGTACCTGCTAAAATTTTGCTTCATCACCTTTAGTGGGGATAATTAGGTGTGGTTTGATTGCGTGTGAGAAAGAGGTTTGTCACTGGGTCCTATTGAGAATCAGGCTTAAAAGGTTACTGAGATAAGTGTAAATTTGGGTTATACTCCGTAACAGATAATTTGTGCTATAAGGTGTGGAATTGAATCCTTACCTTCTGATCTTCTTTAATGGGCATTATTGAGGGGTATACTATGGGTATGCTGTGAGTTAGGGATATGGTAATCTGAATTACAACTCACAAGGCTGTGAATCTGATTAGTAAGGCGTGTTTCTCACTTCAAAAATTATATTTACAAATTTACAGCAAAGTCTTAAGAAACGATGTGTCAGAATAAACTTACATTGTATTTACAGCAAGCCCTTGTGATTACTTCTGCAAAGCCCATTGAGGAACCCACCCAATTTTTACCTATCAATGATCAGCATCCTGCATCCTGTGAACACGCAGAATTGGATATGTTCCATGTTCAGCCAGAAGGATGTAATACCAAAGAAAATTTGGTCCACAAAAATTTAAGTGGTAATGGATCATCACTGCTTCTTTCCAAGAGTAGAGAAGATTTGCTTTGGGTGAATACAATTAACTTAGTTTTGCTTCTCTTTCTAAACTTGGCTTTCTAAAAGTATGAAAGCCTGATTATTCTTTCTTTTCTCTCCATGGCAAAGGAGGTGTTACTTCTTCAAAAGGTGACAATTTTTCTACTTTCCTAATTCATTTTCATTCCCCAAAAGGAGGGGCATCTTCATCCATCTTTCCAAAAAGGTTAATCCAACGACCCACACCCTTATCCAGCTGCATATAATTAGATAAAGAAGGAATACCCCAATTCATGTGATTCTTTCTCCAAAAAACTCCCTATCCATCACCAATTGCAATTCATTATCTCCACAATCCACTTTGAGGAACACCAAACCAAGGTCATGTAGCCGCACCACCCAACACTGACATGGAGGGTTCCTTAGCTCCGAGGTGAAAAGATAGACCTTAAACTCACATTATATATGTATATAATAGTCAAAATTTCATGAGGATTACATATGTAAAAAATATAAAAATATCTTAAAGAATATTTAGGAGCCTGTTTATAATAGTCAAAATTTCATACTAAACATAAAAAATGGTTCAGGCTAGTCTTTTGAAAGATGCTTCATATGGAATCGTAAGGATGAAAAGGGTCTTATATATTTTCTTTTGCTAACTTAAAAGGTCTTATATATGGTGATGCACTGGGGATTATCAAAATGGGATCCCCATCTTCCATTGGCCGATACCAAGGCACCAACTAAGCATTGTTGGATCTCCATACCTAGAAGTTTGTTGAGCCTCCTCATCTCATCCCCTCATCCCAAAAAAAAATTACAATTCTATGTTATTTTTTGTTATTTTCAACCTATATTCATTTCATTCAGCCACCAAATGATGAATGATGACTTAAGCATCTAGAGCCTTTGACCCTTCATATGTAACCTTGAAGACCTCATCCCTTCCAGCCTCGTAGCCTTCATCCTTCATATGTAAGACTTGGGCACTCTTAGTCACAAATTTTAGTTTTTTTATTAGGATGATTTGGACTATGGCTGAATAGAGGAGTAAGATCCTTGTCGCCAATACCAAATAGTTGGAAAAATGTACTACTTGATATGATTATGATTTAGACTATGACTAACCTATTTTTGTTTATTTTTCATCTGTTATTTCTAGTTTTTTTTGTTAACTGATTATTTCCAAAAAAAAAAATTTGAAATGTGATTTTTCAACTTTGATTAAATGTTAGTAGCTCACATTTGTTATGTCCCGAATGGTACCAAAGCACATAAGAATTTTTGGAGAATGGGGCCTCTCTAATGAGAAATTAAACAATGTGCCCTGCATGCCACCCAGAAGTTGTACCCATGTGACTGGAGCTGTCGATCTTGAAAAGCGATCGCACACAAAGGCGGGAAATCGTGCTCCATTGTAAACAAAAAATGAGAAATTATTGGGTGTAGATACGACACCACGCTGGCATCCGAGCGTGGTGCATCAGCTCTTCTCCTTCCCCCTTCCCCCTCTCGATCTCCGCCCCACCTCAGCCACTTTCCCCTCTCCCTTCCCCCTCATGATCTCCGCCCCACCCAATAATTTCTCCTTCTTCGAACTTTGTTTGTAAGCCCCAGCGGGCCATGAGCAGGGGAGCTGAGTAAAAGTGGAAAAGGCTGAGGCTAAGCCACCAGAGAGCCTGGTTGCATGTTTCAAAAGGAAGATGATGGAGGGCAAGGTTCTTTTGGTTTGTATATATGTGGGATTTCTTGGGCTTCTTACTGCTGCTCTGGGTTTTGCTGCCGAATCCAAGAGGATTAAGGTAATGGGTCGTCATTGTCCTCTGTTACCTGTAGCTTCTACTTTGCATGGGAATCATTTGTATTTCTCGGTGTTTTCCCTTTTAAATTTGATTGCAAGTTGTGCAGCTTCCTTGTCAGTGTCGTTTGCTCTTTACATTTTTGGGTTTCCTGTGTCTTCCGTTTGCTGGAATTGTTATGTCGTGTTTTATATATGTAAATGATGATGATAGTCTCTCCCCTTTGCCGAAATTTTGTGTTTAGGTTTATAACTGCTTTCTAATAGTATTTCTACAGTACAAAAGTTGTCTTTTCAAAAGATAAATGACATGAAAAACGGGAAACATTAGGCATGGAGCTCTTTGTACTGTTGTTGCTTTGTAATTATAATGGTGACCTTCACTCTTGTTAGAAGCTTGCTTCTTGTTAGTTATTTCTAATCAGCTATCTCTTTTATATGTACAGCTTCCTAACCACTATGAATGCCTGATTACAATTTATTTTTCATGGGGCATTTGAAACTGCAAGCAGCAGGATTGTTTTAATACTATACGTTCTTGTGGGGAATGACTTCCTTTAACTGAAGCATCTATTACTTTAACTTTATAGTGCATTTCAGTCCTGTCACTTCTTTTGAAAAATCGGCACTTCTAATTGTAGAACTTTAAGCTGCCACTTCACTTGTTATCAAGAACAAAGAAGACATAACAACCTTATTTAAAAAGTGGCTTTCTAGCTTCTATGCATCTTCTTTCTGTAGAAACCATAGAATATGTATGATGTTAATCTATTTTTGTAAGTTTTAATTTAGCAATTTATTTGGAAATATATATGAAAAAATTATTTCCTTAGAATAGGTGTTAGGTGGATCTTAAAATTATCATCCTGTGCTGCATGATTCGTACCCAACTGCAAAAAACTGTATATTTGTCTTTTGTTAAACTTTCAGTGGTAGTGATGCATATTTAGTTGCATGCTGAAGTTGTCATTTCTATTGCTAATTCTCGCACATTTTCAAGGAATAGGTTTCTTAGTACTTTTTTGCTAGTTTTCTTCGAAAGTACTACTATGACTGAATATACAATCCTCATCTTTGGTTGATCTTTTCAAAAGAAGCTCGTAGTTGTTAACTGGGCAAATGTTATGCATCACAGAGAATCTTTCGGGCTTTTATCTTGGTAAAGTGTAATTACCCAGACCATGGGGTAGTGAAAGTGTATCATTTTCCTCTCTTTTTGAGAAAATTGTGGTGTCTTCATTACAAAAATGAATAATGCTGCAAATGCCTAACATTCAATTCCCTCACAGGTTTCTGAGATTCAGTTGACTAGTTTACTACCCAAGAACTCCTGCTTTAGATATGGGGTTTACTGCTACAATGGCAATCCTGATTGCTAAGATCATCATAAAATATTGTATTTGCTGCAAAAGGCAACCACATTCTTCAACTACAAATTGAACTCTAGCCTTGATTTCCTTTATCGCGTCTTGGTAATCTTTTGTGAACTGCACTTAAACCATTATTTGCAATTTGATTTTGAGTGAAGAAATGGGGTATTAAAAATCTCTGGCTTTGTTAAGTACACATCTTTATTCTTTTTGTCATGTGCTGCAGGATTACATTTATCATTGCATTTCTACTGTTGCTCACTGGGGCCACCCTTACCGACTAGCGTGGCAAAGAACAAAGGTACTGGGGTGATTACTGTTTTGCTGCCAAAGCAGGAGTATTTTTGGGAGGAGTTGTCGATTGCATGTGTTTGTCTTGTGATCAGCTATTATTTGACATTGTCCAAAACTAAGAACTCCCCCGAGCCTTGGCATGGTGGAATCTAGCCATCAAATACCAACAATGGCGGCATTTCATTGGGATGGCCTCAATTTTCCTCTCCGAATTCACAACAGCAGCCACCAATTTTTATGCCAGAAGACATACAGACAGCAACAATTCCCTTGAGATTTGGATCAATTTTTTTAGAAAAGGCACCATAATGGTTATCAATATGGCGACTGTTGTTGACTCCTGGATAGATTAATCATTTCTCTTTGTGACTGGTTACAAAGCTTCTGCATGTATGATATTGTGTCCCATCACAAAATGATCATTTTCCTTCTTTTCTGATGAAACTGTCTAAAGGTTTGTTACACACTTAATTGAGCAAAAAATTCAAATTACATTTCAGTGTTTTCCATGTCGTTCAACTGAGTTTTTATATGCTCTGCATTTTTCATGTGAGTGTGTGTGTGTGAGAGAGAGATTTTCTAGGGAAGCAATAATTCAAATTAGCAACGTTAATTTCTTCATTTATATAGTTTGCAGTTTGCAACTTTGCATACATTTATATCCTCTCAGCAATGCAACTGAAAAAGTGAAAGAAAGCAATAGAAAATAATAGTCTAAAATCTTCTTTTTCTACTGAACTTTTCCCTGTCCACCAAAGTAATACTTCTCCTGTAGCTCTATAAACTCAGCACCTATGGTTAAAAGGAAATATAATTCACCTGTCAGAAAGCAAAGTATAAAATGACAATAGCAAGTTAAGAAGAAAAGCAAACGTACTTGAAGATATATTTGTCTAAAGACAGGGTAGTCAATGTATGAATCCCCATGTTAAACAGTTTAAGAGGGAAATTTTCTTTTTAAAAATTAATTCCTCTCCAATAAAATTCAACAAAAGTAATCAGTTAGTATATACACAAATTCACTAAAAAGTGTTGCGAAAAAAAATCACTAAAGAGTACAACGCTGTTATTTTAACTTCGTCATCATCATCATTCGCCTTATCCCAGCTATCTGGGGTAGGCGGCATGAATTTTAACTTCATGCTGCCCAAAAAAAAACAGAATGATTCAACTTCATAAAATTGCTACATTCATATTTACAACTCTCCAAACAACAGCTAAGATTTCAAGCAAAATAATTTTTATTTATACAAACACTCAAATATGCAAATTGTCATACCAAACAAAAGACCGAATATGCAAACTGGAAGCCATATTATTATTTTGCAGCATGCAACATTTCTCTGAAGTTAAAAGAAATTTTTTCTTAGTGGTGCAGTCCTATATTTTACAGTACAAACTGCTGTTGCAAACAAGTATTGGGAAGGTTTCAACTTCTTCTGCTAGCTAAAAGAACTCCAGGATAAACACTACATTATAAACTAAAAGATTCAAGTTTGCACGATTTCAAAAACTATTTCTTTATGCAGAAATTTCTAAAAAATTGACGGAGAAAGTCTACAGAAAAAAAAATTCCAGTTCCATGAAACATAGGAGGGTTTCGCAAAGGAGAGGGTTCACATCAGTAAGAGCTCTCAGGTGAAAATTTTCCATCTCAATCCTTTAAGAGAGTAAATTATATCAACCTTCTATGATGAAAATGAATTCCACCATCAGTACAGATTGCGGATAGAAACTATAGCAAAGTAGTTCCGTTGGTTCAAATCATCAATGTTGATAACGGGATACACCTTTCCTAACACTAAGATCATGGTTTATACTCTGTGCAATAGATCTCATAAAACTGAACATACTGTCTTGGGTGACTTTGGCAGACCAATGTTATATTTAACGTGACCTCATTATAGATATCTAATAGACTGTGATCAACGACTGAGGATGGTAACCACGAGATCCTTGAAAAAAGGAGGAAAAAACCATCCTACACATAATTAGGCAAGGTTCAGGTGATTGTGATCTATTACATTAAGCAAATCGTTTGACAGCCATAGGAGAAATAAGACTACGGGAGAATAAAATAGTAGCACATATCTATTGGCTCAAAATAAGCCTGTATTTCGAACATTTGACTACAATAGGTGCATCAGAATACGCCATAACAACTACAAAGACTAGTCCTTTCGGGGTAGATTTCCGCACAAGCCGGTGTTTAACACCCTTTATTGCTTCCTCATACATATCACGCAGATATTTTTAGTGATTAACTTGATGCGGACCTTGCTGAAGCCAAACTTTAACTTAAGTACTCATAGTAACTGTCACCACGAGACCCAAGTCGAATATTTTCTCCACTAAATGTACCTGTGTGAGGACTGTGGTAAAAAAACAAATCAGCGAAAGGACTTCAAGCATATTAAACATATATTTGCTCTTCTTGTTTTGCAAAGTGCAGAAAAGGACAAGACTGGACTATTCTCTCTAAATATTACCCAATCACTGCAAATGATGGAGCTACCCAAATAAATGCCGAACACAGGTGAATAATCAAGCGTCAAATCACGTTCTTAAATATCAGGTACATTACATCTATGCACTTCCTCCATCCCATATAAGTAGACCCATTCGGAAAAAAGGTTTGCTCAACCATTAAGAGCTCCATTTAAGTATCTGGGTACTTAAATGAGTGACTTAGAAGCTGATTTTCCATTTTCTTAGATGTGGGTCATACCATTTAATAGAATCACTATTTTTCCAAGTGGAGTTATCAATTTGGGACTGAGGACCAACATAAGGGATTTGTTTGAAATCGCAAAATAAAACTTTTTACTATTTCATTAATGCATTACAACAACAATGATTTAGTTCTCTTTAGAAATTTCATTCAAAACTCTGAATGAAAATAAAGAAATGCTAGACCATTAAACTAATTAAAGTTATATGGTAATCCATTGTGGTTAGGAAGCTGTGCATATAAAAGAGATAGCAGATTAGAAATAATCAACAAGAAGTAAGCTTCTAACAAGAGTGAATGTCACCATTATAATTACAAAGCAACAACAGAACAAAGAGCTCCATGCCTAATGTTTCCCGGTTTTCCGTTTTTCATGTCATTTGTCTTTTGAAAAGACAACTTTTTTACTGTAGAAATACTACTAGAAAGTAGTTATAAACCTAAACACAAAATTTCGGCAAAGGGGAGAGACTATCATCATCATTTACATATATAAAACACTGAAATAACAATTCCAGCAAACGGAAGACACAGGAAACCCAAAAATGTCAAGAGTAAATGACACCGACAAGGAAGCCGCTCAACTTGCAATCAAATTTAAAAGGGAAAACCCCGAGAAATACATATGATTCACATGCGAAGTAGAAGCTACAGGTAACAGAGGACAACGACGACCCATTACCTTAATCCTCTTGTCTTCGGCAGTGAAACCCAGAGCAGCAGTAAGAAGCCCAAGAAATCCCACATGTATACAAACCAAAAGGACCTTGCCCTCCATCATCTTCCTTCTGAAACATGCAACTAGGTTCTCTGGTGGCTTAGCCTCTTTTCATCCAGAACCTTTTCCATCTTTACTCAACTCCCCTGCTCGTGGCCAGCCGGGGCCTACAAACAAAGCTCGGAGAAATTATTGGGTGGGGCGGAGATCATGAGGGGGAAGGAGAAGAGCTGAGGCGGGTTTGAAATGGGGGGACATAGCCGAGGGGGAAGGTTGAGCGGGAAATCGAAATTGGTAGACGGCGTAGTTCTCCGTTAACGGAGTCTCTGAATTTAGCAAGGGCGCACACCTGTGTTGTGTGTCTCTTTCTCATTGGTGATCGACACCCCGCTCGGATGCCAGCGCGGTGTCGTATCTACACCCAATAATTTCTCACAAAAAATAGGTAGAGTGCACGCCTCCTCATTGTGCACCATCGATCATGTCGCCTCGCATGTTCTCAATTCTGATGGAGCATGCTGGGCACACCAAATAAATCATTATCTTCTCACACGCATCTCACAGGACAACTAGACCATGAAAATTATATTCCCTTCGTCCAAAAAACTTCGCTGCATTTGAAAAAAATATTAATCCAAAATGAAATAACTGAATTTGCCTTAGAGGCTAAATAGATCCCCGTGTACATGCAAATGCAAGGGTAAGTGGAGGCTTGAAATGCTATGTGGCCCTTGCAGCCCAATAAATTTGACTTATTTTCAATGCAACCACAGGTTTCTTTAGACAGATGGAGTAGAAAGTACGAAATAGAAATAAACTGTCACGAATCAAAATGGTCAAACCTCATGACGATCATGATCCCCTCATGGTCCCACAACCCTATTCTCGATGGGCCCCACACATGCATATTTCCGAATATACCCCCCACTCCACACCCACTCTTAGGTACCATTTGGCAATCACTTTTGCTTTTTTAAAAAGTTGTATTTTAATAAAATCATTTTTTTTTATTAACGAAAAGCTAAATCGTGATCCGTATATTAACACCCACTCCGAAAAGTGCTTTTGTCTAAAATTACCCTTAAAGCATGTTTAGATGTGACAGATTTTAGAAAAAAAAATGGTTCTTGTGACGCTTTTACCTTTAATGCGATAAAAAGAATTGAATCTTGACCTCAATATGTAATCCAAAAGCGCAGATTTTAATCATTCATCAACCGTCTATTAGAAAATCTACGACTCAAATTCTATAAACTAGAATCTTGACCTTAATATTTAATTACAATTTTGGGAGAATGCCTACGATTATATTATTTTTTGTATAAGCAAATTGTCAAGGACACAACTATTAGACATGCCTTAAACCCTTTAATATTCTACAGGTATGAATCTCCCTACTGGAGAACAATGGCAGCCAACAAATTCAAGTGGCATGGAGATACAGGAAGAAGCGTTTGGTACTAGTTTTTTTTCTTTTCATTTTGTACATTATATAACACGACAGGAATTTGTATACACAAACGATAAGGAAAAAAATGTGTAAATATGCCGAGCATGTATGGAACTCCATTGACTGCTATTGCAGTGAATTTGCTGATGCAACAACCATCTAAGAAAGCAATAATATTTGAATCTACATCGTCATCATATTAAACTTTTGTAACTTGGCTTCGTCATATGATGGTTGAACGAGAAATATTAAAAAGGCCATCTTGCACCACGATAAAATTATGTAAAAAATTGTACATGACTAAGAGCAAGATCTACCCATCCAAATGTCAAAATGGAGTAGAAAAAGGGGCCTTAAAAGAGGTAAATTGAAAATGGTTGGTCGGCAAGTATGGCCCCATCTCAACGTAGGCCTCGTTCACAGCATCATACAATTCTCAGCCCATTCCACCAGCTAAAATTTCACATTTGCAGTTTTAGCATCACGATGGGACTATAGGAGCCAGACGGAAAATGCTTAAAAACATTTGATGATAAATAGTGGTTCATTCTACCAAGTGAAACCCCTCTGGAAATGTGGTTAACAGTTGACACATTCCAATACACGGGAGCACAAATATGAAAAGGGGATATAATTACATAAGCATTGTAATATACCTCTCGAGTAGAACTACCACCACCTGTTATTGCATCCCAAATGCCTGAGACAGAGGGCAACACTAAACGGCCAGATATTGCTGCAGATGAGATCTGTTGCTGCCTTTTCAATGTAGTATGGCCAAATAATTGATGTTTATTGTAGGATGAGCAGCAACATTGAATTGCAAAAGTTGGGATAGATGAACAGTGGTGAAAAGCTGGTGTTCTAATACTTGAAAATCGTGTGTTTAAACCCCATGCCATGCTGCCAACAGTGATTTTGTATTAACCTAGGAAGCACCGATACGGGGTTTTGGCCCACATATATCTGATACGTATCGGATACGAATACAACTACCTGCATATCTGTGGCGTGTCTTTAAAATTTTTTTTTTTAATTCCGATACATATCAGATATGGGGCCGATACGTTTTATATGAAATTTTTTTTTGGATAATTATTTTATATGAAATCTTTATTCCTCATTATGCCTATTTTCAAAAATATAATTTGTTTTGAGGTGGTTGCATTGGGATGTTCTACTGATTATTAGATTTATTCGAGTTTGTTGTTTTGTGGTTATTGCATCAATGCAGGTTGATTGTGTGATTGATCTGGGAAATATATGTTTGATTTTCAGACTGTGATGGAAAATAGGGAGTTGGCTTTCTGATTGCTGCTGTGTTTTCTGGGTTTATTTTTAATCTAGTTTTGTTTTTATCATACGTGCTCAAATTATTGATGAAATGGTAATTATGTAGTTTGTAATTTGTTTTGTTAATCAAAATGTTGGAAAATGATGAGCCAAAGTGCTAGCTTTCTGATTTCTTCTGTATTTTTTTTTATAAAATTTATTTACTATGTTTATTGACTTTTGACACTAAGGACCAACTTAAAATATATCTTAAAAATATAAAAAATATTTTTTTAACAAACGTATCCCCAACGTATCGTATCGGAACTTTTTAAAAATTGCCGTACCGCCGTACCCATATCGTATCGTATCGCCGTATCCGTATCGGTGTTGCCTAGGTATTAACAACGTTTAAAATAGAATTTTTAGTTTGTTAAACATGGAACTTGTCCTTTCCTAACAGCTTACGCTATCAGGAGAAGTAAATTGCTAACTGATATCAGAGCAAAAGTCGGGTTGCCCCATTCTCAATGTCCCTGCGTGAGTGTACATGTGAATTTTTGGTTGTGGTAGCAAAGAAGTGTTAATTCCCTAAACAACTTTTTGCAAATTAGGGGTTAAATAAACTTGTGAGACCAGAAAAATTATTAATCCTGGAACTACAAATAGTGGGGACAATATTTTAAAATGCTCTACCTCTTGGAAAAGAAGTTATTCGGGAAAAAATGTGGATTCCTCTCCTGCCCTAGCTCTGCCTTCTCAAACTTCACTATTAAGTATTAAGTCTTCTCCAATTCTCCTCATTTCACCCTGACATGCGCTAACCACCAACGATGTCATGCTTGGAAATGTTGTAACCCTGTTAATTTATTGACTGCGTATTGATCAATGCACCATCATCTTCTACTTGCTTTCTTGAACCTTGAGATAGAGAGATATAACCTTCCTTCAAATCCCCTTCTGCAGTCTCATGGACTATTTATTTCCTTTTGAGAATCATAGGCAATTCACAAATGCACCTGTCGAAATTGTACTCCCTCTTCACATATTATGGTTTTCTCAAACTGAACTAAAATCGGTACATTTTGAAAAACCAAATAGGACTACAAGCTATCAAAGCATACTTTTTATGGTAATAAGTATTGATTTGTGCCTCCAATGGAATATACAAAAGAAATGTAATGGAAAAAAAGTCAAAATAGCATGATGTCAGATCAGGTTATTTGGTAATAAGCAAATAAGTATCATTCGCTGGAATATTTTCTGCTGCATGCATGCTGAAGTAGATTTTTTTTTTGGAATATTGAGGAAGAATGTTGTAGAACAAATATCATTCTTCCATTATCATCCAAAGCATTTCAGGCCAATCCCTTTCCATCATAAACTGGAAGATTAACTAATTCTTCCATGATCTTGCAAAACAATAAAATACCATCGCCCAAATAGGCATCAGCATCTACACATCGTGCAGCTTGAGCACCCCACAAGGAGGATCTCCTTCAGCAGACACGCATTCAAAACTTGAAGCAACATTATTATTTCATTGAAAAGTTAGGTCGGTCTTTTATCTGCTAAGTATATCATTTTGTTGATAGAAGATTCTCTTAATGCACTAAGTATATCATTTTGTTGAACCATTGCATTCATTTTACTCAAAGATTCTGATTAACATAGAATGTTGTTACCAAAATACCATAAACCATCATTACCTAGAGCTTTATTGAATTAATAGTAAAAATTATTGCACCTGGTGCAAAATTTTCACAGAGATGCAGTAGTTCATTTCTTTTTTGGATGAAAGGATGCAATAGTTTTTCAAGAGAATGCATTGCCCCTCACGTTATATACATGTACCTCACTATATCGACATTTCATAGTTAATCTATCTGAAATGGTTCAAATGCAAGAAATTACATCAAGTACACAATATTTAAGTAGTCTAAACAAATCTAGTTCATTCCCACATTCTACACCTAATCAACTACTTACATTCCAAAGTTTTTACTAGTGCAACAGATTAAAAATCCTTGACGATTGAATGCATCATTTTCATATGCAATTTCAATTGCTCCACTGAAAAATTGGAAGTAGTAAAACAATTTACAAATTCATACGATAGAATGCACCATTTTGATTTTGATATAAAGTGCTAAATTATGTTAAAATCATATGAATGAATTATCATTGTGATGAACTCTGACACTCATTTAATGGAAATCTTCTTACAGACAAAGACATCAAATTTTTATTTTTCTTCAATGGGTAAAGGAGACAGTTGAGCTGGAGTGATGACTCCCCTGCCAAGTTTTTTAGTCTCTTGATCTTGTTTCCAGCTAGAAAAAGACATAATGGGGCAGACAATTGGCTTCAAGGGAAAAAGATAAAGGGAGATGATGTTATAGAGACAAGGAAAGAGATAGGACTATATGTAGGACCAACCAGTTCTTGAGACAGACGGGAGCCAAAGGATATGTAATTACTTCAACTAAACTCTTGATTCCTCCAATTATTGCACCCACCTATCTAGAAATTTTTAAATCCTAAAGAACATCCAAAATGCCATTATGGGCAAATTAATAAAAAGGCTATGTCCTCACATTAGGAGTCCATGCAACAGAAACATAAATGGTCGTAAAGGATATAAGCCTTCACACATCTGGTGAACAAAGCGGAGTATATTGCCTAACATCTGACAGACACTAGCAAATGACACAGACGTTCTTATCAAAGGAGTAGAATTAAGCTTTTTAACTTAATGCACAAGACAAACCACCAACAACCACACAATACCCAAAATACAAGAACATGGTGCAGAAAATGCTTATAACTCCTGATTACCACTATGGAATATCACAAATAATAAAAGTCATTTCCATACCAAAATAATCAGTTAAGACATACATGAAGTAACATATTATCCACATTCAAAACCATATAACTACACCAACAGTCCTTAATCTTACAACAAACCAAAACTAGCGCACCTTCTTTCTAGCCGATCTGGTGGTGTCGATGCTGCTGGACGAGTCCAACATCTATGAGAGCCTCAGTTTGGTGGTGATATTAGCGGTGGGAAACTGAGGTTGTCCGATCGGAGACGATGACTGTTTGTATGATTCATGTGGCTATCTGATCGGAGACGACAACAGCAACAAAGGAGTCGACTTAGAGCTGACGGTGGCAAAAGGTGGAAATCACGGTGGGTGTTCAATCGGAGACGACGTCGGGAGAAGTATGGACTTGGAGTTACACAGCGGCCATCCCGGCGGCTTTCTGGTTTGAGACGACAACGGCAGAGGGAAGGGGAACTCATGTTCGAGAATTAAAAACCCAAAATAGGGGAGACCTATTTCGGGACATAGCAAAGAAATTCTAAAAGGCAATTCTAACACACAAAAGCCGCTTTTGTAGAAAATCTTCACACAACAAGATTTTCTAAAAAGTGGCTTTAGCATCAGTTTTTAAGTAAAAGTTACTTTTACCAGCTTAAAATCACTTTTTCATAAAGCTACTTTTTATATAGGATTTTCTTTCGAAAACGGCTTTTTTATATATAAAAAGTGGTTTTTTTACTTAAAATATGACTCCCATTCGTCAAAGAAGCAAAACATCCACGGTGAATATTTTATTTAAAATATTTTCAACTACAGCTGAAAGTTGAAAAATTCCCAAAAACACACCCATCTGATTTTTTTTAGCTGGATGTTGGAAAAAACATGGATGCTACAGTGGACATCCAAAATCCACACTGGATGTTTTGGCTTTATCACGCCCCTAAAAGCACTACACTGTAGCATCTATATTTTTTTCTATCTATCTGAAATACTTAGATAGAAAAAAAAAGCATTGATGCTACAGTAGATCTTCAAAATCTATTGTGGATATTTGCTTATAATCACGCCCCAAACGGCTCCTCCCTCTATCCACCACCGTATCCCATTTATTTCGGTCGGAAGTTAGCGTCCGGTCCACCTCCCGGCCGGGTTCGGTCTGGTCTTCTCTCCCGCATCCGCATCCGCATCCGCATCCGTATCCGCCTCCTCCACCTCCTCTATTGTCGCCTGAAACCTCGGCGAAGAACTCGGAGACAGGGAACAACGCCTCGTCTCCCTAGTCTCCAATTCTCGAGCTCAAGTGCTTGCAGATCTTGCACTGCA
Organism: Houttuynia cordata; assembly: GCA_039654745.1. Taxonomy (NCBI): domain Eukaryota; kingdom Viridiplantae; phylum Streptophyta; class Magnoliopsida; order Piperales; family Saururaceae; genus Houttuynia; species Houttuynia cordata. Next base: position 13,263,263 of record CM077511.1, on the reverse strand, counting down.
GAATTGGATGGTTTACGTGAATTGATTCCTTCTTTTTTTGTTTTGTTACTGAAATTTACGGTTTTTATTGGGTTTTTAACCGTAGAAACTTTGTCTTGGTTGGGAAGGAAGAGTTTTTTAATGGGGTGGTTCTTTGGGTGGATATGGTGTGTCATGTTTATACCTAATCAGTCGTGTGATTTTGGAGTTTTCGGTTGTGGAAGAAATTGCTCGAGGAACTCGCATTTTTTGTGTTTTTTTGGTTTATATGCGATTGAATGTGGGTTATTTTGGTGTAGTATGGGGATAAGGTGGTGGCTTGTTTTGATGGTTTGGCAGTGAATATGGAGGACCGGGGAGGTTCGTTCGTCGCGGTGAGAAGGATTTCTCAAGAATTGGAGAGGAGCAGTGGTTATCATTCAGCATCAGGTATGTAGAACAGAATTTAATGTAAGAAAATTATACTGCTGATTTGGGGTAGTTTATTTTGATTGTATGGTTGCAAGACTTATGTGTTGGGAATTATCTAGTATTGAACATTCCGACCGAGTACAAAAAGAAAATCGAGAGTTTGTTGTGAAAATGTCGTCTCGGATTGAATTCTACTCTGGGTGATAGGAATTGATTGAAAATAGAAGAGATTTAGTGATTTCTGTGAAAGAAAAAACTGCTTGTTAGTATGTTTAGAAGTATGTTCATGTGACAGGAAACTGTTTGACTTGATTGGATTCTTTTTCTGAAGTGTGTGAGATAAGTGTTTGTAATTGGTGAATGGCCCAGGAAATTTTGGATAAAATTAGAAATGAAATGTAGCATCTTTCCACTCGTGCATTGTTACAGCTGAGGGGTTGTGACAGGATCAGCAGCTTGGATTGGAAGAGGCCTTTCTTGTGTCTGTGCTCAAGGAAAAGACAGCTATGCCCGCCCATCATTTGACTTAACCCACCCAGGCATGCCATCGTATGCATTTGTTTCTTGCATTTAGGATGCTTATAGAGATCAGCTTATTCCAATATAGTGCACAGCAAATAACATTACGAGGTGCTTTTTTGGAATCTGGCTCTTTGGGTGCCTCTTTGTGTGCTACATGTTTCGCTGTATTTCAATTCTGTTATTAATTTTGGTTTTTCAAGTTGATGATACAATTTATCTTTGATATTGGTTTTGCTGATTTTTTTTTCAGAAATATATAAATAATTAATTATATTTAACCAAATTTTGCAGATGACTAGTCATTTGCAAGATAATGTACCTTGGTGTATGCTTTTTGCAGATGATGTAATTTTAATTGATGAGAATAAAGTAGGTTTAAATGCGAAATTAGAATTGTGAGGGTTGCTCTAGAATCTAAAGGTTTTAAAATAAGTAGGACTAAGACAGAGTGCAATTTAATTTTAAGGAAGGTAGAATTATAGATAGAGCCCTAGTTGATATAGATGGGCAAGAAGTGCCAAGGTGTGATCAATTCCGTCACTTAGGATCCTTTATCCATAAAGTAGGGGATATTGATAGTGATGTGGTGCATAGGATAAATGCGGGGTGGGTAAAGTGGAGGGCAGCCTCGGGAGTGTTGTGTGATAAGCGGGTTCCAAAAAGACTTAAAGGCAAGTTCTATAGGACGGCCATTAGGCCTGCAATACTCTATGGAGCGGAGTGCTGGGCACCAAAGAGGAGTCATATAGATAAGTTAAATGTAGCTGAAATGAGAATGTTAAAGGTGGATGAGTGGGATAACTAGGAGAGATAGGATTAGAAATGAATATATTCGTGAGAGCCTAGGAGTAACGCCTTTAGGGGAGAAACTGAGGGAATGTAGGTTGCGTTGGTGTGGGCATATGCAAAGAAGACCTTTAGATGTCCCTGTGAGAAGATTAGAAGGGATACAAGTAAACGATGCTAAAATAGGGAGAGGGAGACCTAAGAGAACTTGGATGGAGTTAATAAAAAAGGATTTGACTTTACTATCTCTTACAAAAGAGGTAGCCCAAAACAGGCTGGAATGGAGGAGTAAGATCCGTGTCGCCGACCCCAAATAGTTGGGAAAATGCGCTAATTGATTATGATTATGATTATGATTATGATTATGATTATGATTTAACCAAATTTTGTGTTTCAGGAGGTGCGCTTGCAAAGGCTTCAAAGTAGAACAGATTTTACGTATGACAGTTGGAAGACTGAACACCAGGTAGCACTACAAAATCAGTCATGTTGTAAATTTGTACTTCTGAGTAGAGTGCTTACTTTCCATCAGACTTGACTTGTAATGTGCACTTATAAATCTGTATTTAGATTTGGTTAATCTTAATTGTTTCCAACCTTTCGGAGGACTTGATTCATGTATCTTAATCCAAGTTAGTTTATCTGGATACACAATCTTCAAAATTTTTGGCATACAGACAGTGGCAGAGTTATTAAATTCGCAATAAATAATTTAATTATCGTCTTCCTTTCATTAATTTGTAATCGCTTAACTGAGTACGTTGTTTGCTATCTTGGCTAGCCTTAGACTCTGCTTATAATATTTGTATAGTTCTGAAGATTTTTTTGCAATCAAACAAAGATGATTAAATCTTTTACTCTGGCTTGATAGCTCGACTTCCTGGGGCCAGTTTGCATGGTCAGGCCGTTGGCGTCTTGGCCTTGGCCATATTTCGTAGCTACGTTGGCGAGTTAGCAGGAGCCAGTTCTTGTGCCTGATGGTGATATGTGGTTGGCTGTGTAGTCGACAGCCTAGGCGCTACAGCCTGCAGTTGATGTCGTGGTGTCGATCTTTTTTTTGAAGGGAAGCTTTTGTTTACGTTTTTTAATGGAATCTCAACCATAGGTATTTTTAATAAATTACCTTAAACAAAGCCTTGGGGTTATAGGCAAATATCTACGGTGGATTTTCCAAATCTACTGTAGGCAAAAAATATGGATTCTACAGTGTAGCAATGTTTGCTTTTAATCATGCCCCAAACGGTCCCTAAGCCTCAATCACCTCCACGTGACTCCACCAGTTGGATTTTAAATATGATGACGCCCTCTTGATTTGACACCCACCATCAGATTGAAATTAGGTGACCTGCCTCTGGGTAAGCAGTGTCTCATTTAAATGAACTCAAATACAAACTTTAATAATCATTTTAAAATAACAGAAAGATCCTTAATCACTTAAACAGTATTTAGTTTTTTTTACATAGTTTTAAAAACGGGACCCGATCAACCAGTTTAGCCTAGTTAGATTAAAGCCGGAAGGTTTTTCGAGCAGGATCATCCGAGTTGGCCTAGTAGATTAACCGAACTGGTCCAGCAACTAAGACCATAACCAAACCTCCTCTCCTCGAGTCACAACTGAACCAGAGTTAGGGGAAGACCAGAACCATGGTTTTAAAAAAACCGAACCCGCTCTTGCTCCGTATATTAAAATACAAGCATACAACTCATCTTTTCTTTTCACTCTCTCTCCGCATTACCCATCACCACCTCCAAATGATCTCTTGATTCTATTCTCCACCTTTTTTTTAACTCCTCCCATTAACCCACCCTTCTTCCCTTTCAAAGTTTCAATCTTTCAATAAACATTGAACAGAAAGAGTGAAAAAGAGAGGGAAACAGCGCAGTAGAAAGAGAGATAGAGGGAGAGACCCCCACCTAGGGGTGCAAGCAGGTCAGGCTTTTGCGGGCCGAAGGTTGGCCCGACCCGAGCCCTAAGACCCTAAACCCTAAGGCAATTCCAAAAATCCGGCCTGGCCCTATCCCTAAGTGGGCATAGGGTCGGGCTGCAGGCTTTCGGGCCTTTCAATTGGCATAATATTTTTGTGACTCAATCTCTGATCATAAGCCCTTGAAAGATGTTCTATTACTCATGTTACAACTTACAAGCACCGGATGGTGCTCCTGCCTGCAAAATTTATCCACATGAAACTGTTACACAGCTGAAAAACATTGACAACAGATTTTGAAGTCAAACAATCAACATATGACTATGACAATGAGAGTTCACTATTCAAGTAGTGACTACTACAAGTCCTTATGCTAGTAGATTTCATAAGGACAACCTTTTTTTAGGAGATTTCATTAATCTGATGGTTTAAGCTTTTGTTTTCCTGTTTTAATATGCTTCTTGCTGTTAAAGAAGAGGATAGTAGCCCCACCAACCAAGGAATCTTCCTTTCCACATGATACATCCCATATCTATGACTCCACAGTACATAAATAACGAACGGATTCTACATTTGTAATCCCATGAGGACAATGTTAAACAAACTTACCATCAATACAAGTTGCGCCTGAGAAGTTAAATCTGGATATTTTGTACTGAGTGTAATCAACTCATTCTAGCAATAAGGTGGTCCGGTTGATTCCAACCTTGCAAATGAGCAAAATTCAAGCTCCTCAAACAATGACTCAATGCTTGGAATAGTTAATAGAAACAGAAACCAATTAATGAAATCTCCTAAAAAAGGCTTTTATATGAATAGCAAACCTGGTTTTCATGGGAAGCCCAAAGAGAAGAAATTTGTACACTACTTGCTTATTTCTTCTAGTTTTAAGTACGACAGTGTATTCCATTCAATACTCAATCATTCAAACCCACGATATCAAAAAGATGGTAAACTTGAGTATAAGCATTATCAGAATCTTAATCATTTGCAACAAAAAGAACTTATTGCATACAGCAAATTTGTTACAACTATGACAAATCAAATAAATAATTCATTAAATAACATTTTAAGTAATAACAATAAGAATCCTCTATTGATTGCAACCAAAAAAATAAATCAAATAGCTGGAAAAAAATTGTCGTCCTTCCGTCCTTTTTAATAGCTCCATTGGGGGAAATTGAAAAAGTGATGGAGCTATTAAAACAGGATTGAGAGAGTATGATATTATAGGACTTGAAAAAGCCTAACCAGATTTGTCAGGGATGGAGGGCAAATGGCCCTCAAGGCGCTCTATGCGAAAAGTGATAGGGAGATTAATGTCACATGACAGGAAGAACCTAAACTCATTGTTGCTCATCCTTCAAACTCCTGAAAAAATAAATGGCCAATTTCCCATAACAATCAGACAAGCAAAATCAGACCTTTAACTTAATTAGACAAGGTCGACATGATACACACAAGGAAACCAGCTATTAACAGATGGTATTAATCTGATAGCAACACATACATGACGAAACTAGTAAGCAAGCCATGAAACATTCGTTATCAAGGAAACTCTGGTGAACTTTAAAAGTTGATAGACAGGGGAAGATTGATGAATTGACCCAAAATTTTGCGAAGTTGGAAATTGAGATTGCAACATGCACATATGAACTTGAACTGATATTCAGCACCAGAAATCAAATTAAAAAAAAAGAGTTTCTTACTACTCACCAAATTGCCGCCAGTTACACGGATGAGAGATGTAAGAAGCTACTCATAGAAAACGTCTACATTGTATGAGAACTTAAGAAACAGAAGTTCTTTACTGAATCACGCCATGACCGGAAAGTTTCAATTTTTGGCGGTGATGAACTGAGGATTGAGGTACGGAGAAGACGGCGTCACGAGAGGCGAGAAGGTGGCCGCAAGGCAAGAGGTTTGGAGCTCTGGAGAAGACAACAATTCAATATGTCTTAAAATTCTGGCCCATAACCGTAGTTTTACGGGCTGGGCTTGCGGGCTGGCCCGCAAAAGTTGCACCCCTGCCCCCACCCACTTCTCAGCTCCTTTTACTAGCCCACATTTTTTCCTTCATTTTTCTTACACTTACTTGCGTGTTCTGGCATTCCCAACGATGGACTCTCTCAGCATGCTCAAGTATTATTTAAGATAATAATAAGCAAGCAAGCTCTTGCAGATGAATAGGAAGACTCAAGGCAAAATCAGTTGGAAAGTGATTATGCTAGAGAAAACTGAATAGTATTATTTAGGTGTTAATGTATTGGGGAAAACATTTAAACTGGTACAAGCATGTTGTTGCTTCACCCTTCCTTTTTCTTGTGAGAGGCGACCATTGAATGAGTGGATAGAGTGTTGAGCGGTGAATGCAGAATGCAGAACGATGGTGGGAATGTGAGTTCAGACCCCAATGAGTGACTGGATGTTTTGCCTACACCTTTTGATGAAGTATCATATAGGTGGTAGCCTACTGCAGTATACATTTTGCTAGGTTTTTGTATATTTACAGTAGACGTTTTTTTGTAATCTAGTTCTCTCATAGTATCGCAAATTGACCTGACATTGTAATTGGTCGTTGTTATTCAAGTGGTTGCTTCAAGTGGAAGAAAATAATAAATTTGAGCATAATATCACGCACTAGATGTCTATGATTCGTATTTTCATTTAGGAAAGTACGATTTTTGTTGTCCAGCTGGAAGAATAATGGTTTGTGCTGCAGTTGTATATGTCCCCTGGGTGCTCATTTTGTTGATGAAATGCAATTCATGCATTATTCGACATGGTTATCTGTATCCTCTAACCGCCATGGACTTTAGCCGCCGCCGCCCTGGTCTCTACACCCCCCCCCCCCCCCCCCCCCCCCGCCCTAATTCTCCCATTCCAGGGCTCGGTCATGCCTTTCGGGTTTATCTATGCGGGTCCGGACTAACCCGTTATTTCTGGTTCTGGCACGTGCCCGAGAACCGACCCTCATTCCTATGCTGCCATGCCGAACCAACCCGTTGCCCACTTCCAGCCCGTTCATCAATCGAGTTCCCCACTCCCTCATGTGGGTCCAGTTGTGGGTCCCCCTCTATATGCTCTGATGCATCCTAGGTTTCAAGCCCCGCAAGCATCTACTTATGATAATGCGGATGATTATTATGTGTCTGATGACGAGTTTCCTGATCATATTGATTATCGTGGACGTGGAGGGCGCAATCGTGGTTATGGTCATGGACGTGTGGACCATCGATACGTAGATGCCCCTATTAATCAGGAGGGCACTATCTAGGCTCACCCGGTACATGTCACGTTTCCTGTATTTAATGGCCGCGATCAAGAGGTGTGGAAATCACGTGCTAAACGCTTCTTCCATTTTCATCGAACCCCCGCTTATGAGCGTTGCGAGTTGGCTTCCTTTTATATGGAAGGCCGCGCTATGCATTGGGTGGACCAGTATTTAGAGTGTCACCCACAATCTACATGGGACAAGTTTGAGCAGGCCCTTCGTCTACGCTTTGGCCAAACTGCTTATACGAATTATAATAGTCTACTTCCTCATATTCGCCAGTGTGGGTCAGTTCAGGACTATCAAGATGAGTTTGAGTGATTAGTGAACCGTGTTCAGGGATGGCCTGAGCATACACATATGGGAGTTTTTGAAGCAGGCTTATGAGTGGATATTAAAGTTGAGTTGCAGTCTTTTCCATGAGTATCTTTGACTGAAACGATGCGTCTAGCTCGTGTTTGTGAAGAAAAGCTGACTCAGTTGGGGCGTTCTTTCTCTAAGCCTTCTCCTTCTCCTTCCCACTTGCCTTCGTCATCTGACCTGCCACGTGCTACTAAACTGCTTGGTAATTCCTCAACTGCTCCTATTACTCAACTTACTCCTTCGCAGATGGCAAATCGATGTTCAAAAGGATTATATTATAATTGTGATGAAAAATATGCCCCTGGATATCGTTGTACTACGTGTCAATTCTTTATGCTTGATGAGTGTTATGATGCTGATTATAAGGATGACACTTGTGCTAATCTTGTTGAGGAGGATTTGACCTCTATTGAGGCTTGTTAGATGGAAATTACTTTGTGGGCCTTTTCTGGAACTTTGATTCCACGTACTATGCGCGTCAAAGGGTTGATTAATAAACAACCGGTTTCAGTTTTGATTGATAGTGGGAGTTCCCACAATTTTGTTAATGACCGTGTTGCTCGCCTTTTGGGCTATCCTATACAGGACTCTGAGACTTTTGATGTATTGATTGGTGATGGTAATGGTAATTGTCTCCAGAGTTCTGGTATTTGTTCTAAAGTTGATTTGCAGTTACAGGGCCAGTCTTATATTATGGACTTATACTTGCTTCCCACCAAGGGGGTTGATGTGGTCCTCGGTGTTCAGTGGCTGGAGGATTTAGGCCCTGTTTCTTGGGATTTTCGCCATATGACCATGGACTTTACTTATGGTGGCAAACCGGTACGTATCACTACTCAAACCGCATGGCCATTTTCAATCTACAGAATCTGCCGCTATACTTTGCCATTATCATTGTCATGGCGACTTATTGCAGCCTCGGCCGGTAGTCGATGTTCCAGATTTTATGGATGTTTCACCGAATTTGGCCACCTTACTCGATGAGCACTATGCTATTTTTGAGGAGCCTCATGGACTACCTCTTCCTCGTGCATATGATCCCCAGATGCTTATCCAGCCTGGTGCACCTCTGGATGAGGTCCCCGAAACGTCGCCGCCTCTTCCAAAGCCACAACCTTCAGCTTGACTGCCATATTTTACTAGAGTTGAGTTTCGCTCATTTTTGCCTTCGCTGCAATAAAATGAGCACCTCGTTGACGAGGTGATGTGGAAGCATTGGTAGAATGTTATGGACTCAATTATATTCTCTTACTTCTATTTGGAATAAAATTTCTTTTTTAATAAGGTTTCCTAGTTAGGATTTACTACTTCTATTAATACTATTAGGATATTTTTACTCTTTATATATGTAAGGCTTATGGCCAAAATGGGATTATGAGATGAGAAAGTCAAATTAGTTTTTATTTATTTATTTTGTTTTAGTTTAGCTTTGTTCTTCTCCGTTGTAGACGCTGTGTCTACATCAAAAGCCTAGCCTCCTTGAGACCATCAGAGACCAATAAAAAAAAGATAAGGGGCTAGGGGATCCCCCTTAGCATAGAATGCCAGCTCGCCGATATATCGGCGATATATCGGTATCGGACACAAACCGATACTCCGATACTATTAAGTATCGATTTTTACATTTTTTCCAAATATCGCCGATATATCGGCGATATATCGCCGATATAAACCGATATATCGGCCTTTTTTGAAAAAAAAAAAATATTTTTTTTTTAATTTTTTTTTTTTTTTTTTTGGGGGAAAAAAAAACTTTCATGTTTGTTTTCTATCCTTTTATGCATATTTTGAAATCTATTCTTTGTTTAAATTAGTATAACTCATTTTAGAAGTTAGATTTTGAAAATATATGATAAAAACTAGTTTTTGACGACCGATATTTTTTTACGCAATATCTCCGATATATCTCCGATATTTCGTCTCTTAGGCCGACCGATATTTTACCGATATCCGATACGACATTCCATGCCCCTTAGGCCTTTTAAGGGAGAGAAAAAACAGTAGGTTGGACACTACCATAATATGAGAATGACGTTACACACTCCATTACAAGGTTGGCCATCTGTCATCAAAGCCTTGCATCTTAATTCTACATCAAGTCCATTAGGCAGCTCCACGCCACTCTGTCAAAAGCCTTACTCGTGTCCTATTTTAGTGCAAGATAGCCCTTCTTCCTAGGCTTCTGGCTCTCAGAATAGTTTCATATGCAATCAGGAGATTCAGGATGTAATCTGTAAGCCTCCCAGAGATGAAAGCACGTGTTATCTGTAAGCCTCCCTGGGATGACAGCACTTTGATCTTCAAGAATGATCTGAGGCAGGGCCTTCAACCTATTTGCTAGAATCTTACTAATAACTTTGGTAACATAGTTGCACAAACTTATAGTTCATTGGAATTGGAATTGGAACTAGGTAAGTCTGAGTTAGGCAAGGAGGGATGTGATCTGTATTTAACATGTTGAGGATTGCAACTGTCACATTGTCTCCAATAATATGCCAATATTTGCGGAAGAAAAGGGCAGTGATGCCATCTGGTTCAAGGGATTTGGCTGGCTTAACTGGTAAGTGGTAAGGCTCTCTCTCTCCGGTGAAATCAGCTAAAAGCTTCTCATTCATGTCTTCAGAAACTACTCTATGAACCTTCGACAAAACAGCTTCAGGACTGGCTATGTTGGAGGAAGTATACCTCTTTTTAAAATGGTGGGAGGCCATCCGTTTGACGTCTTCCTCGGTGATTCAGTGCCCCTCTTTCATATCATAGTTCAGCCCTCTCATGTAGTTTTTTTGTCTCCTCTCGGAAGCCTTTGCGTGGAAAAGAGAGTATTCTTGTCTCCTCTTACCCAAATTTTTTTTCCCACACTGTCTCCACATGATTTCTTCTCTAGAGAGTAGTTCATTAATTTTCATTTTTAATGCTCTTTCCTTTTAGGAGAATTTCTGTCCTCCAGCCAACTTAACCTTTTATTTGCCTTTTTCAGCATCTATTTGATATCCAAATTCTCCATGCTCCATTAACGAAGCTGCTGACTGCAAGCCTCAACTGAGCTCTTGAGGAATGCAGGTCATTGCAAGGGAGCCAAGCCTTCCTTATAGGGCCGGAGCCAGGAATTTTCACTAGGGGGGGGCAAAAATATTCCTTAAAATTTAGCCAAGACAAATGTTGATAATAGTGGAATTTATTAAATAATAAACAAAAAAATTACTGATGGGGAACACTGCTCAAAATATTTCTCGATTGGGTTTTTTAGAACTGACCCGAAAGGCGTCGGTTCAGTTTAGACTAAAGACGTTGGTTCAATTGACGCCTCTCTCTTAAGTTGAAAGGCGTCAGTTCAACTAACGCTTTTCGGGTTAATTTTTTTTTAAAAATCCACGCAGGCACTAGTGTGGCTCGTTAGACACCCTGATCAGGAAATATTTTGAACAGTGTTCCCAATCAGTAATTTTTTTTATCATTTAATAAATTACCCTTGATAATAATATATCACCTCTAAAATTCTAAAGCAAAACACATTTCTATAGTGATGTTTCAGTTGATTGTCTAAAATCTTCTACAAAAATAATAGGAAAGACGAAGGCAATGCGATTGGTCGACAGTAGTGACAGTAAAGAGTAGGCAAGTAAGAAATTTTGTTTATGGCTTTGTCTGGTATGAGTGGGAGAATTGCAAAGATTCTAAACACTAATAGCTAAAAAAAAGATTAATAGCCAAGCTCTAGTGCAATTGCTTTAAACCATAAATAATATTTGTTCCTGTACTAAAAAAATGGTCTTAAATACTAAACGGCTAAACTCAAGTAATACCCAAATCTATAATATTTTCCTCAAGATGTCAACTCAAGCCCAGCATCGTTACTTTTTTTTTGTCTTTTTGTAACCCCAACCTCCAACTTTACCTTACCCAGGAAAATCGTCCAACTTTAATGGGCCTACAAAAGAATAGGTAAACTAAGCGATTGAGGATGGGCAAGGTAATTACGAAAATACCTTATAGTTATATTAAATTTCTACACTAATGGCAAGGTCAGCTGGGGCAATTGTCGGCACACACGATATTAATATGCGCTCCAGCTACCTACCTTTCTGACCTATTTAATTACATCTTCTTTCATCTTGCAACTTGCTAGAATACGACCACCCGCATTACTAAGACATGTGGTCTTTAAATATGGTGTCACATTCCAAAAAAAAATGGTGTCAGGAAAATTAACCCGATCAACTTACCTGACCTGAAGATACCCAACTTGACCCGATTGCAAAATAGGGTCGGTGCGGGATTCAATTTTACTATACCGTTTTTAAAAAAGGTTGGATAGGGTAAAAGATTCCTCACTTCTTTTGAGAATTAGTGATTTTACGAAAAGCTGACTTGTAGTGGAACCAAAGAAGCCTCTAGTGTTGATGACAAGCTGCAGCCCGTTCAAGTGGTCTGAACATGAAGTATGGAGGTGTCTGACACTAGCATTGGGGAAGGACTCCAGTATTCTACATGACTACATCACTAGATTTTTGTTACTGGCTGTCTTCGAGCCACTACACTAGGTTCTTTGTCTTTTGGCACAAATGCATCACTAGGTGCAGAACCCAAACATATTGGCATATGTAAAAGAAGATATAATCACATAGATATAACCTTAATAGTCTGAAAGGTGGCTGCCTACTGTATTTGTTGGGCAGCGAAAAAGTGGATCATGCGAGGCCGAAGCCTACTTCGATACTTCTTCACTCTCAAGCCCCCGCCACATCGAAAAATTATTGGGTACAATCGGCAGCCCACACCTCCTTTGTGCGCCAATTTTATAGGACTCGTCAATTCCAAATTATCGGCACACACGATATTCATGTTCGCTCCAATTATTTGGAGCACACGCTTATAGCATGTGTGCCGTTGATCTCTAAGATCGACAATTCTTTGTGCCCGGCAGTATTGTGCAGATTATACCCAATAATTTCTCTACCACGTCATCATTTAATGGTGTCTACCATGTCATCATTTACTGGTGTAAGTGGACATTTGAAAATAGCATCGTCTCTCACCTTGCACATGTTGCAAGCTGAGCTATCCGTATCTAATTGCCTACCTACCTTTCTAACCTATTTAATTACATCTTCTTTCAATATCCGTATCTAATTGCCTACTCATGAATAGGTTACTTGACCCGACCTGATTCCCAGCCCTACTCGCATAGCCCCTAAAACACGACACCAACACAATTTACCCATTGAAAACTGAATCAAAAGAGTAGCAGGAAGTTGAAGATCATGAAGACAATATTAGTTAAATTATCTATTTCAATTTATTTTTTAAACTTTTTAATAAATGACATATGTGCCAACATTTGACTATTTTGGATTATTGTTAGTATATTATAGGTTTTTTATTTAATAATAGTCTTATTCTAAGTGAATGTTCATTTATACATCTTATGCAGATTACGTAAATGACTGCGCGGTTTTCCACGTTGTGTCCATAGTAATCAACGGGCCTAATTATATTCGCACTCCGGTGAAGCCGAAAATTTGATGGGTGATGATTATTAAAGCAAAGCCCAAGAAGAGTACAAAAAGATTTAAAAAAATACGCATCCAACTATCTTCTGAGCCCCGGATAAAACACCCCTCATCTATGCCTAAAACCCCTCCTCATGGAGGATAAACTAGTAAGAAAAATACAAGGAAAAAATACCATTTATAAGAAAAAAAATCTCAATTTAAAAAAAAAGAACAAACTATTTATTCTAGCGCCAATCACCCCTCTTTTACTTCTTCTACTTTTTTTCCTTCTTTTTTGAAGAACTCGAGCGCGTTGACATATTTTCATCGTCATCAAAGTCATCTTCGAAGTCTTCTTTGTCATCACTATACTCCCGCTTCTGCCTAAAACTTGAATAATCAAGAGGACTACAGAGATCAGCTACAAGATTAATGGAGTCCTATTTATTGTTCGCAATGCTATCGTTGTGCAATTGAGATAACTTCACTTCTGTTTAAGATTATGGGGAAGTTGAGATAAACTTCACTTCTGTTTAAACTTATTCCACAATTAGGGTGTGCTTTTTTTAGGACAGTGATATCCCTACATCATTTTCCTACAGCACTTATGTAAGTGAGTTACCCATCCACAGTGTTGTAGGAAAAATGATGTAGAAATATCATTTTCATTTTTTTACCTGTTTTATTCATAGGGCTGATTTAAGTGCGGGTCAAGGTCGGTCTAACCTGACTCGACCTATTTCCCATCCCTAGTGATGTTGACCTTGCTCCAATATTTATTCATAATTTTTCTTTATTCTCTCGGCTAGGAATATAATATTGGTCCAACTTGCTTGTGGTTATATAAGTGACAGGCTACCACTAGGGCTGCTCACGAGCCGAGTCGAGTCGAGTTTTGGGTCAGCTCGACTCGAGTTCGATGTTCAGAAACTTGGGCTCCACTATGGCTCGGCTCGAGTCAAGCTCCAAATTTGACAACTCGAGCTCGGCTCGGGCTCGCTCGATCCATAACTCGAGCCCGAGCCCGAGCCCGAGCCCGGCTTAAAAGCAAAAATGCATATTTCACTTTTGGTAGGATTCGAACCCAAATGCAAAGGAGTATACTCAAGACCTTAACCAATTGACCTACAAATATTTTTTTACTCTTTATGTACAAAAAAAATATTTATTACATATTTGAAGTGGGCTATACTGATAAATTTTTTTATAACGAGGGGTGTCGAAGTCCTTAGAACCCGACTAGAAGGGGCAAGGAAACTGATCTCTTAGAGCACTACATCCCGCCGTCAATCCCCTTGGGTGCATACAAGGCCTACCCATAACCCAAGCCGAATGCTTAGGTGTTTCAACCAGAATAGAGTGCTCCAGTAGAAGCTCGAGCACTAGTGAACACTGAACAACATGGTGAGGTTGACGAAGGCATTCACTACACAATACAATAAACCAAAAAATACAGAGAAAATAAACACAGAAAAATCAAATAACTCATTTGAATACACATGCATGTTTATATTTAACTTTATTTATGCAGGTTTTAAAAGTCCCAATTACATATCACCAAAGTGAAACACGTCAAACGAGTCCATATGAGATTCGATGGATGAGATGGCTACGATGGGTTTTAGCCCGCCCAATGAAAGAAAAAAAAGAAGAGAGAAATTAAACCCGAACCGACCGGTTCAGTGGTTCAGTTCAGGAAAGAAAAAAAATAAAAAAAACACCCGAGCTCCTCTGCTCCAGCGTCTCCAATCGGCCGCTCCTCTGCTCCAGCATCTCCAATCGGCCGCAGTGCCCTGGGCTGGAAGACAACGATGGGTCTCGACGGCGGCCACTTGAAGGAGAGAGGACGACGACAAAAGCGGCCATGGGCTCGAGCTTGAGGATCGGCAAGGCGAGGCTGACAGGCGATGACGACGGCGGCCATGGGCTCAAGCTCGAGGCAAAAACAAGCTCGAGCTCACGATCGAGATCGACGTCGATGGGAGGAGGAGCTCACAACCAGAACCATCCAAAGCTCCCACCTTTACCCCTCTCCGGCGCTCCTCCGGCCATCTCCGTAGGATTTCCGATACGCCGGTGGCTCTTGCATCAGCAGAGAGATGGGGACGAGAGGGGGCAAAAACAAGCTCGAGATCGACGGCGACGGCAGACCAGTAGAAGGCTGACCGTCGACGACGACGGCGTCCATGGGCTCGAGCTCACGATCGGGGGCGAGATCGATGGCGACGATTTATGGTAAGGAGAATTTCTGATTTACTAGTTTTTCGAACTGATTCTCGAGTCGAGCTCAAGCTTTTCGTCGAGCTGATTCTCAAGTCGAACGAGTCGAGTTTTTTCAAGTCGAGCCGAGTCGAGTTACTGGGTAGCTCGAGCTCGAAAAAAGTCGAGCCGAGTCGAGCTCGAGTCGAGCCAAAATTCGAATCGAGCCAAGTCAAGCCGGAAAAACTCACAAGCTGACTCGGCTCGTGAGCACCCTTAGCTGCCACCCATGTGCTGTTTATAAATCGAGCAACCAATTAGATCAAATGCAACTTGTATCTTGCATTTGCTTAAGTTTCAATTATCAATAGTATAGGTCATACCTCATTTCCCTAATCATGGAATCCTCTAAGCACGTGCAGTTTGACTAGTTGCTTCAAAAAACGAATCACCCACTCGCTGGTGGTTGTTATTGAGCGACTCGCTGGTACTCACATGAGCTGCCAGCCTGCCACCCATGTGCCGGTAAAGACGAGCAGCTTTTTGTTTTTTTCTCTCATTCATTTTAATCGTCTTTTTTGGATAATTAAGATGAAGAGTACAAAAAAATTAAAAAAATATGCATGCAACTTTCCTATAAACCCGGGGCAAAAACACCCTCATCTTGGCCTAATACCCCTCCTCATGGAGGATTAACTACTAAGAAAAATATAATAAAAATACCATTTGTAAGAAAAATATTAATTAAAAAATAAATTATTTTGTCTTGCGTCACCGACCCCTCTTGTACTTCTTCTTTTTTTTCTTCTTGTTGAAGAACTCGGGTGCGTTGACATTTCTTCACCGTCATCAAAGTCATCTTTGAAGTCTCTTCTTCATTACTGCCCAAAACTTGAATAATCAGGAGGATGAGAGAAAGAACTACAAGATTAATGGAGTCTTATTCATTGCTCACATTGCTATAGTTGTGAACAGTAAAGATAAGTTCACTTCTGTTGATTGACTTCATTACTATGAATTTTAGGCTCCCACCCCTGGCCAATGAATGACTTGGCTTGAGCCAGCCGAACATAGGTTCAATGGTGGAACTTCCGTCCCTAAGCCACTGTGGCAAGAATCACGAACATTATGATAGAGTTACCATAACATTGAGGGGATGGCTATTAACGGATAGCTGAAATTGTAACCTTTTTTGGGGGGTTGAGGGGTAACAAGCCAAATTATTTAACTTTCTTGGTATGAATACCTTGTTTCATTGTGATGCAAGATAAGCCAAATTATCTTACTCCCTATCAAACCTCTTTACTTATATACTATGTCGTTCCTGTTTTAATTGCTCAATCTGAAAAAAAAAAATGGTCCTGCTTTAGATGCTCCATATGGTCAATTTATATGAATTTTAAACTTTTCTTCCCAGCATTAGATGGGGTTTCCATCGTCCAATAAAAACAACAATTATTTAGATGGAACTATTAAAACAAGACGGAAGGAGTATATATCCTATAATATCATCTTGCCACTTGCTAGAATATTGCCTTCAATATTACTTAAAGTGGTCCTGGACTATGATGTCACATTCATTAAAAAAAGGGGAAGTACGGTGTCACGACCTTGATCTCTCTTTTTTTTCCCTAAAGAACCTTGACCAATAATTCATTCATAATCTTTCTTTTACTCAATACCCAATTGGTTCAGTAACTAAAATCACACACTTGCTGTTGGTTGTTATCAAGTCTCCATTGAGCCAGGTCAATGACCTACCTGTCATCCATTTACTGGTTATACAAATCGAGCCACGTTTTTTTTCTTTGTTATAAATACTGTTGTAATTAAATTCAAGTTGACTGACGGATTCTTTATATACATGGCTACTCCAAGGGAACCTACATCTCTGCATCATTTCTTTCCTTCTCTCTTTGAGTTCTAAGCCAGCGGTTGTTGCAGTGTCCCAATTACAGCAACGTTTGCTCCGGCACAACGAACCACTCTGGTGATAAGGAGGGTGCAACACGACCCTCTAGAGTGCAGCTACAACACTCTGCTCGCTGTGTTTTAGGCACGCCACCACCCGATTACTCTGAATCACAAGGTTAATTCTAAACTAGTTCTCTCCAATTTTCAAATGTAAATTCCGGCCCGTGCAGGGCTAGTCCTGGATGTACATTGTGCAACATCCGGGTTGTGTCCTTGTCGTCCGTAGTTATGTCCAGCTGAATGTATTTGTCCGTGAAAATTGGACACAGATCAGACAGAAGGCCTCGGCCAACCATTTGTCCTGTGTTCTGTTATCTTGTAAGGTTGGGAAACGTTTTCCTGGGTGTGATTTGATTTCGTCTACATCCTCGTTCACCAAGCCAATACGGGCGAACTAATGGTTGTGGACTCATATTGGATTTTTGTAACTCACGCTTTTTGTGCTTTGCATATTTTGGATCTTGTATTTTAGGCGCTCTCAGATGGTTTCATTGTGGTTTAAACTCTTCAAGAAATGTAGGGGCTGTTTGGCAACTTCTTTGAGGAATAAAGGAGTCGATTTATCTGGAACCACTTAGACAGGACGAATTTTGGCCTCCTTTGAACACTCCATCTCTTCAGAAATATAAGCGGGTATGTTTGTGCTAGTTTCATCAGTTTTCATCTGTCCTTATTCTCTGCTATTTTTTGTGCAACGAAAGGCGAGATGAGCACTATCTGGTGCATATCCTCTCCAGAATATGTAGAAGCAAGGGGTGTAAACGAGCCGAGCTTGGGTATGTCTCAACTTGAGCTTGAAATTTCAAATACGAGCTGGAGCTCAGCTCGGCTCATTTAACAGCTCGATCCCTCCCAACTCGAGCTCGGCTCGTTAAGGATTTTGGAGCTCGGCTCAAGCTCAAGCTCGAGTTCAAATGCCTAATACAGGAAGATCAGCCCAGGCTCGAGCTCGGCTCGCCAGAGCATTACCGACCGATGGCATAAGACTGCCATCGCCTCACTCAGCTGTCCCTCATCGGCACCAGCAGCCGTCGCCCCCCCTTCTCCTTTTTCTCCCTCCCCTCCCCCGGCGATTGCTTTCGTCGACGCCCCCCCAAATGAAAATTTATTAGGTGTAGGTGTCCTATCGTGGTGTCTAAGACCAATGGGTGAGTGACACACAATACCCATTGTGGGCCCTTGCCCATTGGTGATCGACACCAATCGGTGTTGTGTCACTCACCCATTGGTGATCCACACCATGATGTGTCCTATCTACATCCAATAATTTCTTCACCCAAATGTCCTTCCCATGTGGCAATGATGAGAAGCAGTGCCAGACTACTGCATCGTCGGTGTCATCCCGAGAAAAAAAAAGGTGTTCCCTCCCTTTTGTTGACGTGGCAAAATCTGGGTGATGGTCCTGGGTCCCCCTTCCACTTGTCCTTTGGTTTGGTTTTGCAATCTGGTCATATATTTTAGTTAGGAAAATATTTACCATAAAATAAAGACAAATCAAAAAATGGGAAAAGCCAACTATAGCAAAAATTCGTCAATTGGAGAAGGGATGGAATCATAAAAAAAAAAGTTTTAGAATTGAAAAATTCAAAGGCATGTGATGAGGAGGGAGGGGGGTCAATTCTACTCCAATGTTTAAGAGACGGTTTCTATAAGCAGTGTGAGCATGAAGACTAGGCTAAACAGTGGGATCTATAATTCGGCGGTCTCTCAGAATTGGCAGGCTTTCTATACTGCTCAATCACTCTCTAGTGCCTGAAGACTAGACTAAACAGTGGGATCTGTAATTCGGCGGTCTCTCAGAACTGGCAGACCTTTCTATACTACTCACTCACTCTCTAGTGCCTCGATGTGCTTTGGCCGAGAATTCTACAAATATATTGCGTGATATCAAATGGACAACGTAGACATGTGTTGTCAGCCCAACACATGTACGGCTCAAATGCCTGATAGTCTTCTACTTCAACCCCTCTACCTTCCTCGAGGTCTCCACTCAAGGAAAGCCAAGGAATTTCCTAATTTTCTTTTAAGCCTGTAGACTGGCTGGCTAAAATGAGTTAGGTGGATTGGAGATAGAATCCTTTTATAAAAAAAATTGGCTTATAATGGAGTAACTGTGATCCTTTCTTACTTATTCACGAGTCTGCAACCAAGAAAGTCAATTACCGACAGTGTCAGCCCCAAAGAGAGCCCATAAACTAAATCGGTCAGGGGAATGCATGAACTCTTGAAAGAATATGGTATTTTATTTTTCGAAAGTGCAAATTTTATTTTTGTTGATAATAAAACTTGAAAGAATGATTAATTTATAGAGTTGTCACACACTATTGTGTCACATTCGAAACATAACTTTGTAATTTAATAGCCTTGGTTATTTATATGTAGAAAATTAAAAAATGAACAGTTAGATTTGTTCAAAAATAAAAATTTAATATTTGTTTACTAAAAACTAAAACACTAATATCCCATTTATGTGTCCAAATTAGAAAACCAAATAAAACACCATGCAACCGAGTTAGACATGGCTCAGCTCGAGCTCAAAATTTCAAATTCACTTGTATGGCCCCATCACCCATGTCTAGTGGTAATTCTTGAATTTCAAGATACTATTAGAGTTGATTGTACGAATAATTATCATATTTTTTAAAAAAATATCGAACACCAGCTTCTTTCACAATGAAGTGGAAAAAAATAAATTTAATATTTAATAAAAGGCTAAATTTGTCTTCATAAGGGCACTTAATTAGTAACGAAATAGCAAAACAATTTAACTATCTCTAGTTATTCTACATTTCTGATAAATAGTTCTAAGCGCATATTAAGCTTCCAACCTTTGCATTTCTCCTCTAAAACTTTGCACCCACGTAGTAGGTACTATATCTTCCTATGTGAACAAGAAATTAATTTTTTATTCTATGAAATCTTTTACAAATAAATATTTATACATATTAATATTTTTATTTTATATTTATATATATAACATAACGAGCCGAGCTCAAGCCCGAGCCAAGCCCAACACGAGCTGAGCCTAAAGTCGAGCCGAGCCAAAAAGCTCATGAGCTGGCTTATCCCGTTTACACCCTTAGGTAGAACGCATGACCGATTCATCCCGCATTGCTAGTTTTACTTGCCAAAAATGACTTACTTAAAACTCTCGATTCTGTGGGGCGGAAATGACTTACTTAAAACTCTCGATTCTGTGGGGCGGTCAACAAAGCAGTTGTGCCGCATGATGTAGCCTGTAGCGTAAAAAAATTAACAGCAGCCTAGCATGACTCCACCCCCTTTGGAGGATATTTTAAGAATCTCTATCTATACCGGATTCAGTCACATGCTGCATTATCTAAGTTTCAAAAGCATTATCTAGCATGGCTGCTTTGTGTTGATGAAATCTGTGAGGGAGATGTTCTCTCATCATTTTTGATCCCTAAAATGCTCTAGGGTTTATTGCTCAACATGTCACATCATTTCTTTCTTTCTTTTAAGGGCCCAACCTATTCACGAAGAGGTTAAAGAAGAAAGGGCTTCAAAACTTATCTTATTTTAAATTCGAAGGGGAACCAAACAGCTATGTACCTAGACAGCGGTCATGTCCCCCGTATAAAACAAGACGCCAACAAACAAATTGTTAGTGATAAAAGTCTAAACCATTATTTCATTAATTGAAAGTCTGATTACACATGGGTATTTATAGAGTTAAGATAGGACTAATACAACTAACCTCTACTGAATAGCCTAAGGGTCCGTTTGGTTGGGCTTAAAAAGAAGCTGAATTCTTAACTTCTTCCTCCGGATCGAACTTCTTTTTTCGAATATACAAAAAATAAAGATGGAAGAAATTACCACAAACCGCCAATGATTTATCTTGCACTTAAAAAACCCTTTTTTTCCTTCTCCTTTTTCCTCTAAGAAATTCCCTTTTTTAACTCTAAAGCTCATTCAAAATTATAGTATTTTCTTATTTTTTCTCTTTACTTCTCTTTCTCAAAAAAACTCATTTTTAAAAAGATTTTTTCACAAAAAACCTCTTATTGCTTTAGTAAATTACACTTGACCTAAAAATACGTCAAGTAGTGGGTCACTCCACATGAGAGGGAAGCCCTACAACTATGAGCCTCACATGAGGAGAGAAAAACCCAACAATATATCTATCGACAACCAATTACATTTCTATTTGAAGGAGCTGAAACTAAATCCCAAGTATGTTGTTCACAAAGAGCATTAACTCATTATGCATAGCATCCCTCCAGTCAACATGTTTAACAGCAGCAATAAAAGATAAAGGTTCAACCTATGGAGCAAAATTACTCGCAACAAATAAAGAAAATGGAATTTTGGGTTTGACTATGCCAAATTTACTACGAGTTGTCATAGGATGAATAGAAATAGAACTTGGAGAAGGATCGGGTAGTATAGAAGGAGAGACACTAGGAGAGAGAACGGAGGAAGTAGTTGAAGAATTAGAACTTGTAATAGAGGAGGAAGAAATAGAATTAGGAGAAGCATCTCCCACTAGGGGGTGATCAAAATTAATTTTGATGCAAGCTTTTAGTTTGCCAGCCAACTTTGAATGCCTCTGGGTTCGGCAGTTTTGGTGGTGCTTCTGGGTTCAGCGGCCAATTAGGACGCCTTTGGTAGAGTGGTTGGGTGTTTTTGTTTGCCAGGCATTCCCCTAGGTTTGGACACATTGGACACGAACTTGGATTAGTCCAATGGAGCAAGGGTATTGTGTGTTTGCTATTATTGTCATTGTTATGCCTCTGATGAAGTTGTTTATTCGAGGCATTGTCTTTGTTGTATTTTTTTGGGTTTGTTTGATCAATAAAAGTAATTTCTAAAAAAAACGATACAAAGTTAGTGATGCAAACACCGGATGTTTTGCTTTTAATCACGCCCCAATCGGCCCCTAAAGATCATGACTAAAATGTTGTTGCCCACGGGCGATGATCACGCTGTTATCAATCGATCGTGTCTAGCTAGCCTCACCATCATAAACATAGTACATAGTGCAATATAACACAGAAATTATTAGTACATTAGCACCCTAAGTACTATGCTCATGGGCTTGGTTGTGGTTCCACGAAAACATTTGTCTCTTCACTCTAGCAATTTCACCCATTTGGATCCCAGCAATGAGAGAAATCTCACAAATTTTCCTGATTAGTTTTCTAATGGATTTTAGCTAAATTTCAAGGCATGTGTTGATAGACACAAAGCCATAACCCTTTATCATTTTTCCCCCAAAACACATGTGATAATTGAAAATTGAATCGAGCAATTGGCAATATTGTTAGGAATCTTTTATCATGGTCTCACAGCCATAATTAATTTTAGTCTCTTTTGACACGCTTTTTTTTTATAATTAAAAGAGCTGAAACTAGCTTACAAAGAAGGAATACAATCATAATCCAAGTGGATTGGGAGGAAATCAGGGGCTCCCGCCATCTCTCCCTCTCCTAGCTAAAGCATTAGCCACCCCATTTCCTTAAGCGATAAATCTTTCGATGAAAAATTTTCGACTAAGCATCTAGGCCGTGATAACTGGGGTTCACAAATATGGATACAAAACCATATATACATATATTAATACATGATGCAAAGTCGATTAAACTAAAGCAAGTCCTCTAAGTGCAAGTCTGTCGTTCATCTCAAAATAAACTAGAAATAGTCGGCGCTCGCGCCTTAATACAAATCTCGGACAAACCTGTAGTAGGAGATGTACTACGAAATCAGAACGTCCTCACCACCATGCTCCCAAGTGCCACGTGAAGTCACTCTTCCACAGCAGCACCTACATCACATAAGGATGCTGAGTATAAAAATACTCAATGGGATACCATAACAAAGTCAACATCACATCAAATTAGGATTTACATTAACATATTATGCAACCTATTACAGGATTCCACTTGAATCTTTTATTAATCTTTCATGCAAGTCCTTTATTGCTTCCCACGTTCAAGTTCAATCATTACGTCTTTGTCCCATAGACAGACTCACTGAATGTCATACCTACATGACAGACAGCACGAAAACACCATGACTATCATTCCGGTTAATACCGGTAATCACGGCACGCCCTGAATTTCTCAAGGGTGACTGCCTCGCCCATTCCTTACCTTGGAAGGTATGACCGTCGGAAGGGTCTGGCTCCACATCAGCTCCTAGACTCGATGTGGGTCGGGAAACGCAGCCTTCTAGGATGCTAACGTCTCCGATGTTGTGCACAGTAAACCACCTGGCAACTAAGGCTCAGGATGTATAGCTCTCTCTAAAATCCATAGAGAATAAGCACGCTCTCTAAAATCCATAGAGAATAAGCACGCTCTCTCTAAAATCCATAGAGAATAAGCACGCTCTCTCTAAAATCCATAGAGAAGAGGTAACAGCTTAAGCCTGGCCAATAAAGTATGTAATACTCTTTCTAGAATCCATAGAAAGATGCAAACATGGCCAAAATATCATATCATTGTTCCCTCTAAAATCCATAGAGAGATATAACAGCTTAAGCCTGACCAATAGACGATGGTCCTTATTAGGTACCATAACACAGAGCTTCCACCAGTCGGAAGATGTGAATGCTCTCTAAAATCCATAGAGAGATACAGACGGCAGAGCTTCCACCAGTCGGAAGATGCAACACCACTCCCATCTATTCCTTGTGATCCTTAATAGATATCACAGTATTACCAGTATGAATCCATCACACACTATTCACAATTGTTGGCTTAATAGCTCAACAGATAGCCTGACCTTTGACTTAATAGTCATTCGGTCGCTTGATCGGAAGTCACTCACACTCATACATAGACTCCCAATCCCAAGGGCATTTTAGTCTTTATTTTGATTAGGTTCTTCCCAACCCTCAAGCTCAGCCCTCAAATCATCATTTTATTATCTTCCATAAAATGATTATGTCTCTAAACCATCTAGGTTTATTAGTCGGGTTTTTCTTTACATTTAAATCTTTAGCTATCTGTCATCACAACATAAGGGACTAAGGCCCTTAATACTATAACATCACAACCATGTACCATTAACATGCCAATTAGGGCTTGAAATTATTTAATAAATAGCCCAAAATCAATAGCAAGAGCCTATATACCAAACTGGCTCTATATGTACCACACTGCATGCAAATACACAGACGGTCAAGCCTGACCATCAGTTATAAACAGATTTTAACTGTCGGTTAAGATCCAACGGCAGTTCAAAATCTAAACCGGCTTATGAACCGGGTTTATTGTTGAACCAGTTCGATTTATAACTGGACCGAACCGGGTTCGGTCTGCCTGAACCGAGTAATTTATTAGACCGGGTTCGGTCTAATTATGAACCGAACCGGGTTTAGTTAGATATTACCGAACCGGGTTCGGTTCGGTTTAATGGTTCGGTCCGGGAATTTCTGGACCGAACCGGTCATCTTCCCCAGGAAGACGACCTGTTCGGTCGTCTGCTCATGCATGGGTGGCGGCCGACACAGCCGCCGTCGTCGGCCGCCACCGCCCGAGCCGGCCGTCCTCGCCTCCTCTCCTCCGCCATGGCCTGGCCGTGGTTCGGCCGAAATTAAGGAGGGGGAGGGGAAATGGTAGCAGCAAAAAGCTGCTGCCTTTCTCCTTCCATCGTGGCCGGCGGCCTGGCAGAGGTCGATTCGACCTCCGCCGACTCGCCGTCGGCCCCTCATCTCCTCCTCCTACCTTCCCGTTACCTCCAGAGACAAAGAAACCCAAGAAAAATTAGAGCTTTGATGCATGGCATGGGATCCTACCTCGCGCCGAATCGCCGCCCGCCGGAGCTCGCCTGAATTGTTGTTGTCGCCGTCGGTGTCGCCCGAGGTCACCGTCACTCTCCCCCTGCTGCTCCCCGACTCTCCCACGGCTCCCCCTCTGCTTTTCTCTTTTAAGCTAGTCGGCGGAGCCATCGTGGTTTCCGGAGGTCACCATCGTGGTCGCCGAACGCTGGTGGGTCGCCGGAAGTCGTCGGAGTCGCCCGCTCCCACTGGCTTCGTCTGAGACTAGTCGATGCTTTTCTCCCCCCCTCCCGCTGCTCAACATCTTCATCTCTTCTGTCTGTTAAAACCAGGTCGACACAGCCCTTCAACAAGTGCCCCTCGAGCCCATCCTGGTGTCCATCCAGCTCATCGAGGTGGCGATGCTCTAGTAATAGGTGTTACACTAACATCCTAATAGCTTTGCCATTTTTGCCCTCCACAATAACCTTCCTCACCCCCCAATCATGCGCCAGAAAAATACCATAGATCAAGGTGTTGAGCTCCCTAGTCTCCTGATGAAGGGGATGGGAATCCACCCCAGAGGCGCAAACTGCCAACCTGCGCCCCATGGTCCCTGATGTAGAGTCCACAGCCGATCAGCTCCCTCCCTTCTAAACTATTAGAATATACAATTTAAGGAAAAAAATTGGTGGTCAGTTTATAAAATTTAAGGGGATGGAATAAAATTTTCCGTTTAAGGAAAACTTGGTTATCTTATATAGTATCATAGCCTGAATTACCAATAAACAGTCCATAGGAGGAACTAGATTGGCTCCCAACTTAAAAGCCGGATGTGTGAGAGAGAGATTGTTGGGGTTTATCCCACATCGGATGTGGAATAGATTGGTGGTTAGTTTATAAATGTGAGGGAAAGCCTCACCTCTCAAGCTATGGTATCAGAACTCCAGGTTTTAAGGTCTTAAGTTCTAGTATCGCTAGAGGCATTTATATCCTAATTATGTTCTCTATGGGATGTTAGAATATACAATAAATAAATAAATATTTCCAATTCCTAATAGCTTGAGCTTTTAGAAAACTTAGTTATCTTATGTAAACATCCCCGATGTATTGATCTTCATGCAACCATACTGCTCAGGAGGAGGCAACCAACGCTCATGACCCTGAGGGCTGTCAAACCTATCCACCTGCATGCATAAGCGAACCATATTGCTCAATCTTCCTCCTCAACTCATCAGGGGTTAAAGGAGGCTTCCCCAGGCGTGTCTCATTTCTGTGCTGCCAAATATAAGAAGCAGTAGAGATGATCTTTTTTAGCTTGACTCCTCAGTCTCCTTCCAGAATAGCCTTGATCATATCAGCTGGCTTGGTATCTTGATTGACAGAGATCATTGAAAAATATGCAGAAGAGAACCAGATTAGAGAAACCTTTGGGCATCTCTAGATCACATGAACTGTGTCCTCCATTTCCTCTCCACAGAGATGGCTGGTACAATCAACATTAACACCTTAGCTCGGCCCTAGAGGGAAGAAGGTCTCTAGTCAGCCTCCACCCAAAGACTTTGTCTTGGGACAGTTTTCATGCTCCAATTCTTCCTTAGAAGTTTTCTGTTGCTAATGTTCACCTCCAAGCGCTCCCTCCCTTCCTCACCTTTATCTTTTATCAACATGGAGTGCGCACTCTCAACCGAATAAAAAACCATTTTTGCTCCCCATCCAGTAGATCACATCTTTAGAACTTCTCTTTCCAATGGAATATTCAAAGTGATATCCCTGTCCCTAGGGTTGAAGAGTTAACATGTGAAATCCTCCAGTCCCTTGTGTTCTCATCAACAAGGCTGCTCACCAGCATATTGGACTCATCCAAAGGGCTTGAAGTGGACGACAAGAATCAATATTGGCTAGAAGGGGAGTGCTCAAATGCCACTGGAAGGAATGAGGAGGAAATCCTGCTAAGCTATGAAGCCAACAAGAGGATAATATAGTAGGACGGGAAAATGTGCAACTAAACGTGGGGAGCGAGGGAGAGGCCCGATTGAGCTCTGGGCAAACCAAGGAAGACGGGAGGAGAACAGTGGGACACAAGGAGGTACAAAAATCTGGAAGGAAGCAAAAGGGCTCTTGCCCCGGAGGAAGGGGATGAGGGGAAGGGATTGCACAGAAGGACAATTCAAAGGCGGCGGCTGCGGGACATCCCCACCTGGAGCAATGAACCTTGGCGTGGAATTGCCGAGGGTTAGGGTCTGGTTGAACCGGATGAGATGGAGGATATGAAGTCCCTACATGGCAAGATTAGAGAATGTGGCATCAGATTCGAGGAATGAAATAAAGATGAAGAAAGATGGGGGATTTAGAAGCGAGGGATGATCAGCAGGCGTGGGGGGAGACCTGCAAGCTGAATTGGATGAGCTTCTCAAATGGGAAGAGATCCTATGGAGTCAGAGAGCTAAAGCCACATGGCTCAACGATGGAAACCAGAACACTAGTTTTTTTCATTAGAAGCCATCCCAGAGGCGTCGTAATGCTTAAACAACATTAGTTGTAATGTTGCCGGTCAGATATTAATTTTAATCAACGTTTTTGAAACATTTATCAGGAAATTGCCACTTGTTAGAGGTCTTTATTAGTTGTCGAGCAGAGGCATTGGCCTCAATTTCTTTTGTATCAAATTGTTTCTTTCTCATAATTGTAATCAATGTTTCACTTGCTGACTAATTCCTTTACATACAGCTCGTGAGCAATAAATCTTTGTAGCGCTTCTTTCCTATTCTTTGAGTAAGGAGGAGCTTCAGAAACAACATGGACTTGGGACTCTTTGAACCTGTAATTACTAAGTCAATTGAGCTGATTGATGAAGAATTACGTTTCCTATTTGGAGTGAAGAATAGTATGAAACTGCTTGGTGGTGACCTCTTAATGATCAAAGCTTTCCTCCGGGAAGTTGAGGGAAAGCAGAAAGGTAGGAAAGTGGAGAAAGAATTTTTCAAACTGGTTCAAGATGTAGCATATGAATCAGAGGATCTGATTGAGACATACATTTTTAAGGTTGTGCAACAACGAAGAACTTGTGTTGTCGGAAATTGGATTTTATGCTGTAGGCAACTGCCAAAAGTGCATTTAGTTGGGACAGAAATTCAACGTATCCGGGAAAGGCTCAAAGAAATTTTAGATAAGAGAGAAATTTTGAAACTTGAAGACAGCAACAAAAGTGAAGCCTCTTCCTCAAACCAAAGCCCCTTCCATGCCGAAAGCAGAGAACCATCCATGGAAGACGAAATAGGTCTAGTGGGAATGGAAAATGAAGCTCAATCGTTGGTGGATCAGCTCATTACAGGTGATGCAAACAACTCCATTGTTTCCTTAATAGGTATGGGCGGAATAGGTAAGACAACCCTCGCTAGGAGAATCTACAATTCTGATTTAGTGAGGAATCATTTTCATCATCGCTCATGGGTTACTGTCTCTAAACCATTTATTCTATCAAGAGAACTCTTAGTGAATATTATGGCAGATGTCAATTGTATAAATAAACAAGACGAAGAAGAAATGAAAAAGATAGGGGTGATGACGAAACAAGAGTTGGGAGAAAAACTCTCTGGCTACCTTAGGTGTAAGAGATACTTGGTCGTACTTGATGATGTATGGACCACACAAGATTGGGATTCGTTAAAACACATATTTCCAGTTGTAGACAACAAAGGTGCAGTAATGCTTACCTCTCGAAAAAAAGATGTAGGTCAGTATGCAAATCCTCGAAGGCCTCCTTGTGAAATACGGGTCCTTAATGAAGAAGAGGCTTGGGAACTGTTTTGCAAGAAAGTTCTCGACTGTCCTTCAGATTTAGAGGACTTGGGGAAGAAAATTGTGCGGAAATGTGGTGGCTTACCTTTGGCGGTGGCTGTGTTAGGAGGAATTTTGAGGGGAAGAGAGAAGAATTTAAATGAATGGGAAGCTCTTTTGAAAAGCATGAAATGGGAGCTTTCAGAAGGTGAATCTAATATAAGAGAAATATTAGCGTTGAGCTACAGTGATCTTCCTTACTACTTAAAGCCATGCTTTCTCTACTTGAGTGCTTTTCCAGAGGATTTTGTGATTTCTGCAACTAAATTGATATTGCTATGGGTAGCGGAGGGGTTCATTGAAAAAAGACAAGATTTAACAAAAGAAGAAACTGGACAGGAGTACTTGAAGGAGCTTGTTCGCAGAAGCTTGGTTCAAATTAAGACACTGAAGTATGATGGTAGGATTAACTCATGCCACATCCATGATCTTCTACATGATTTTTGCATATCAGAAGGTCAACAAGTCAACTTTGTCCATGTTTGGCAGGGGCAGGGACATGATGAAGTCACTGCAATGAGCGGTATGTCAGCACGTAGGCAGTCTATAATTCAGAATGCATCGATTAATAGCTATGTTTCTCAAGCCGGTTCATTAGAATGCCTCCGTACTTTCTTGACTTTTGCCGGTACTGATGACTATGATGACTTAGGAAAGACGGAGTGCAAACATTTATTTAGAGGGTTTAGGTTGCTGAGGGTGATTGATCTCGTGGGTGTAGGCATCACCCATTTACCAAAGGAATTTGGGGGCTTAATTCATCTAAGGTACTTGGGGCTTTTTACATATTACCTGGCGCCGGGTTTGGTTTTATCATATCACCTGGAAAAAGCTATTTCCTTTCATATGACCTGGAACCTACCCAAAATACCCTTGCCTTCTATATACGGCAGCAGGGGTTTTTGCATTTTTTTGAGAAGGCGTTCCGGAGAAGAAGGAAAAGGCGGTCCGGAGAAGAAGGTGTTCCGGAGAAGTTCCGTGCAGCAGCTCCGGCCATAACGTCGCCGGCGCCGGCGCCGTCTAAACTAGGAAAAGTTATATTGCTGCCAAAACACGAAAAAAGAGCGGGAAAGCAGTTGATACGCTAACACAACTGTGAAAGAGTCATCGCCCATTCAAAAACGGTACGTCAACTTGAAATTCAACGTTTGATATAATGTAAATTTGATCGAGAGATGTAAGTTGAAAATTTGCACAGTGTTCCACTTTTTCCTACTGTCGTATATTCCCTAATACGACAATAACTATAGTCGTGTATTTTACAATACGACTATTACACGACTATTTTCAATCAAGGTTTGTTAATTAATTTCGTTATTGTAATACCAGGTAAGGATGGATTTCATACCTTTGTGCTTACACTACGATGGAATATTCACAAATTCTGATGGGTATGTGGGTGGGAAACTGAAGCTCATGTCTATAGATACACAAGTAAAGTACATAGGACTGTTGCAACAAGTGGAAGAAAGATTACCGCTGAAGTCTCCATCCGGTACATTGTCTTTGTCATATCTTGTTCGTTGTGGAACCCGATACGTCCTTGAAGACGATGAAGACGTGAAGACAATATTCATTCTTCACAACAAGAGGCGATGCACAGATGGACCACTCGATCTATACGTGGAGTGGACTTCTGCTGGAAATAACAACACAGAGAATTCCATTGCCAATAAGCAAATGGTTTCCACTGTGGATAAGGACGGCGAGAATTCAATGCCTCCAAATGGGAGGCCGGCCAGTAAGACACCACAGGAGAGGCCGTGCAGGCCGGGGAATAAGTCACCTGCACCAGCCTTTGAAGGAGGAAAAGATGAAAATTTTTCTATTGAAACCGTGAGGTAAGGGGTGAAATTAACGAGTGGACATATATTAAAGTCGTGTTGCATACGAGACGACTGGAATTAAAGTCGTGTTGCATACGAGACGACTGGAATTGAAGTCGTATTGTATACAATACGACTGGAATTAAAGTCGTGTTGCATACAAGAAGACGACTGGAATTGAAGTCGTATTGTATACAATACGACTGGAATTAAAGTCGTGTTGCATACAAGAAGACGACTGGAATTGAAGTCGTATTGTATACAATACGACTGGAATTGAAGTCGTGTTGTCGACAATACGACTAAATAATCAAGTCGTTTAGACGTTTTTGTACAATATGCATGCCATTCTTACCATGTTGTTATCGCAGATTGGGAGATGGTAATAAAAATACAAAGGATGAATTTCCGAATGAAGTCGATAACCAGTGTCAGATGAATGGGATCAATGGTGAAGATGAAGATGAGGATGAAGCCGAGGATGAAGAGAAAGATGAAAATGAAGACGAAGAAGAAGATCCAGATGAAGAAGAATTATTTGAAGATGAACAAATACCGTGGTCTGCAGATGACTGGGACGAGCCTCTCACACTACCAGTTTTTCCCGGGCCGCATCCGACGGGAGGAGACCAGTCTGTGTCAGGAATAGAACTCCAACAAGCAGCGAGAGCATCCACTTCTAAAGGAAAATCTGTCACGTCGGGGGCACAAGACTTGGACGACAATGAGTACAACAATATTGATGGTGAAGGTGGTTGGGATTGGGGTACCTCTTCACCGCAGGCCGGTCCTGCAAAAAAATATGAGGAGGAGACGATGTTGAGCGGCAGTTTGCAAGGAGACGACTATGAGGCACAACTTGCCTTAGGGGCTGGATTCGAAAGTATAAAACAGTTCAAAATGGTTCTTACTGATTTGGCAATCAAGAGGAAATTCATGTTCAAAGTGGCGGACGAGAACAAGGACACCTTTGCTGCAAAGTGCAAGATTACAGGGTGCAAGTGGTACATACGGGCTTCGAATCTAGTTGACGGAGTCACCGTGACAAGGAGTGAAGGAAGGCATACATGCGACATTTTGATAAGTTCTAAAGATCATCCATTGGCCTCACACTTATGGATTGCACGGAAGTGTCATGGCCTCCACAAGGATTCAAACTCCATAAAAACGGTTAATATCCAACAGTACATTGAGAAACATTGGGGCGTCAAAGTGAACTATCAAAGGGCATGGAGGGCGAAAGAGGAATTGATACGATTGATCGATGGCAACCCGGAAGACGCATATCGTATTTTGCCCCATTATGCAAAGGAATTAGAGCGGTGTAATCCAGGTACATATGTGGTGATTGAAAGATGTTGTGATATTCCGGAAATTGAAAATGAGGAAGCCGGATACGAGTTCAGACGTGCCTTTTGGATCTTCGGCCCGGTCGCAAGAGCATTCCGAAGATCACTTAGGCCGCTGCTCACAGTTGATGGAACATTCCTGAAAGGAAAGTACCCCGGAGTGTTATTGGTTGCAACAACAGTCGACGGGAACCAACAATTAATGTGCGTTGCATTTGCAGTTGTTGAGAAAGAGACTATAAATTCGTGGTACGTATGCTAAAAAGATTGTATGAGTAGTCGTGTATTCGAGCAACACGACTACTAATACAGTCGTCTTCTTTCGTATACGACTGTGTACCCCCATCTCTTCTTGAATCTGCTTTCACTCTGATTGCTGCCTTGCAGGAAGTGGTTTCTTAGCCTACTCAAAGCCACCCTCTTTACGGACCCCCCGGCATCTCTGGATACAATTGTCTCGGATAGACAGAAGGGACTTCTGAGAGCGGTTGCTGATGTATTTCCTGAGGCTCACCACGGGTTTTGCCTAAGGCATATGGCTGCCAATATGCTTAATCAATGGAAGGATAAATACTTAAAAGACCTTCTATTCCGAGCTGCAAAATGCTTCCGGAGAACAGAATTTGATGAAATCATGCAAAAGATGAAGGACCACAATGAGGAGGCATGGAAATATGTTGAGAAGATCAATAAAAAAAATTGGGCTAACGTGGAATATCCTGGTAAAAGATATGGGATGCTCACATCAAGCATATCAGAAAGTGCAAATAATATGCTATTGAAGGCTAGATTTTGGCCAATAACTCGGTTGATCGAGCAAACTCGTGCGACCACGACCTCCCATTTCGAGAGACGCCGCATGGAAGCAGAACGGCTAACGACACCATTAACCAAGTATGCACACAATCATATTAACGAAATGAGGAATAAGAGTGCTGGAACAGTCAGAGTGCAACCGCTATCGTTATGGCAGTTTGAAGTCACATCTTTATACCATGTGGTAAGAATTCATTCCGCAATGGTTTCTGATAATTCAATTCCGGAATAGTCGTATCGTAAAATAGACGACTAATTATATAGTCGTGTTGTCGCCTACACGACTATATAATTAGTCGTATTAGTTACAATACGACTATTGATATAGTCGTCTTAGCGACAATACGACTATTAAATTAAGAAAACTATTTCACAACAAGACTATTCATGTTGTTGTCATATCTTTCCCTCAGGATGTTGTTGACCTAACGAAGAGAACCTGCACATGTGGGTTCTTCCAGAGCATGGGACTTCCTTGCAAGCACGCCATTGCATGTATCGATGAGAGGAGTTTCGACCCGGTGGAATATTGTGAAAAGTGGTACCATGCATGTCTGTACCGCACAACGTATGAAGAAGTACTTTTCCCTACTTTAGATAGGAGTCAGTGGGGGGATTACGGGGTTTTATTCAAATGCGAACCGCCCATGCTCGATGCTCCAAAGAGGGGTAGGAGACAGACAAAGAGAATCGAGTCACAGCCTGACCCGCCAGAGAGGTTGAGGGTGAGATGTGGCAACTGTCGACAAGTTGGTCACAACCGTAAAAGGTGTACTAACCCAACGGTTGCGAAAGAAGCAAGGAAGCGCAGATATCGAAGACTCCCGCAACAAGGCAACCTGGGAACGGATGATTCAGCGCCGAGACGACCCTCTGGCTTACCTAAGGCCCCACCCTTCTTCACTTAGGTCGATCACAATTTCATGTATAACAAATATTACTCTACCTTAATGTATGCATGTAGTCGAATATTTCTTTGAATGTAAGTGTCATTTTGCATAAGTGTCGTCTTGTATAAGCGCCCTCCCGTCGTTGAAAGACGCCCATCATTCCTCAGGTACATGACAGAAAAATAAATTATACTCCGTCATGGTCATGGTCTGACAGAAAGTCGTATATGATACAACACGACTATATAGAAAGTCGTATATGATACAACACGACTATATAGAAAGTCGTATATGATACAACACGACTATATAGAAAGTCGTATATGATACAATACGACTATATAGAAAGTCGTATATGATACAACACGACTATATAGATAGTCGTATATGATACAATACGATAATATAGATAGTCGGATATGAGACAACACGACTATATCAGATGTCGTCTTTCAAGAGTCGAAACCTGTCGTCTTTCCAATACTCTGTTGACATGGAAGAAATGAATTTGAATTTATTGAAAGCATACTGTATGTACATGGAAGAATATGCAGAAAACCACAAAAAAGTTTCGTCTGTAATGGATTACATGTACAAAAAAATATCGAAAAAGAATACTAGTCTTCATCCGACATCCTCAAAAACCCCGCAATTGTGACAGCCTGATTTTGCTTTCGGATTGGATCGTCGTCAAACTCGCTGTCGATAACCCCGCGAATCATACTCGCAGCAATTATTGGGCGCCACTTTCGTGTAATTGATGACTGATCAAACTCAGGTGGATTGACATTGGAGGCCAAGTGCGCCACGTACATCATGATGAAGATGCCACAGTCTTTTGAGTTCTCTTGGCAGGGCGCTTTGGCGATCTGAGTCATCTTCCAGTCGATGCAACGGATGAGTCCCAGTGTGTGTGCCATGACAATGTTCATAAAGTTAGTGAATTTCTCAGCTGCGACCCTGTGATGTGGATACAACTGGGGTTTGCCGGATAGGGGGTTGTAGAAACGCCATACACCAACTGGGAAGTGTACATAGACGAGGCAGAAATGCGAACCAGTGCGGATTGGGAAAAAGGCATAGAACATGTTCCTGTTCAATCCCTTAAGCATCCTCCCAAGTTTTTTTATCAATTTTGTATTATTGCCCCCTTCTATGTATTCCTGCAAAATCGCAATAGAATTCCGAAAATCACGAACTGGAAACGTGAAATTAGCGTTGGTGATGCAGGAAAAACTTACGTTGTCGAATATTTCTTTGAATGCGTGACATCCAAAATAACTGAACGGATACTTCAGCCGTTCTCTGTCATTACGCTCCCGTAATAGACCAAAAAATTCATCTATCACCTGTATAAACCAACAACATAATCAGAAGTTCGCAATATTCAAATGATAATGGACTTTAGGTATAGTCGTGCTAACGACATACACGACTATATCAGATAGTCGAGTACTTTATATACGACTTTATGAATAGTCGAGTATGTTATATACGACTTAAGGTTCAGGCGGTCGAGTATGTATACTTACATTGGTGTTAATTTCTGTTGTTTGCAGAAGGGATACGTAGTCATCATCACATAGTGTTGGGATAGGATAAGCCTTCCTTGGATTGGCTATCCATCCTGATATTTCCCTTCTATCCCGCTCTAACAACACCCCCATGTCGAAGCATAACTCCAAATTACCATAGTTTTCTGGGAGATCAACTGGCAGCTTAGCCTTTTCTGGGGTTTGCAGGACATCAACGTCAACAGCCTGGGATAACGTTAAGCCAGTTGCCTCCTTCACCTCCTCCTCCTTCACCTCCTCCCTTGCCTCATCCTCCTCCTTCTTCTCCTCCTCCTCCTTTGCCAATGAAACCTCGTCCTTCTTCTCCGCCTCCTCCTTTGCCCATTCATCATCCTTGGCCGTTTGGATATCCGACTGCTGTAGGGAAGAGATCACCTCATCGATGATAGAGGTTGTTCGTTGGTCGGATAAGGTATCTTCAGAGTCGGCGTTCGGATCTTCTGCCAAATTCTTCCTCGCCCTCTCCTCCGCCATTCTCCGTATATGGTCTTCTTCCCTAAGCCTCTGCAATTCCCTCGAATTGACAGTCCTCATTCTCCTCCTTACCACTACACCAGGGGGGAATCTGTCCCGGCCGTACGTCATCCGGGACTCCTCTTCTGCACGCTCCATGTGTTCCTCAAGTTCTGGTTGGAGCTTCTTCAAAAACATCTTCGCGGCGGCTCTCTTTGTAGCCCGTCGACTCTTATCTTCCGCATCCGCCTGCTTTATGGGAGCTGAAATGACATTTTCAAAATTCGTATTAGTAACAGCAAGAAATATAATATAGTTGTGTAGAGTTCAACACAAAAGAAGGAATAGTCGTGTACAATCCATCACAAAAAATTAGATAGTCGGGTTGAATGCAATACGAAAAATTAGCTAGTCGTGTTGAATGCAATACGAAAAATTAGCTAGTCGTGTTGAATGCAATACGAAAAATTAGATAGTCGTGTTCAATGCAAGACGAAAAATACCTAGTCGGGTTGTATGCAACACGAAAGATTAAATAATCGTGTTCCAACTTACCTTTACCCCAGTGCAGAGTTCAACACAAAAGAAGGAATAGTCGTGTACAATCCATCACAAAAAATTAGATAGTCGGGTTGAATGCAATACGAAAAATTAGCTAGTCGTGTTGAATGCAAGACGAAAAATACCTAGTCGGGTTGTATGCAACACGAAAGATTAAATAATCGTGTTCCAACTTACCTTTACCCCAGTGCAATGAATCGCTGGCTGACTTGTGCGCCAGCTCCTTTCTGCGCATGACCATCGGAGTTTGCTTGATGTGGTCCTTGTCATCGGGCCGCTTCTTTGCCTCCTCGTTGTGATGGACCGATGATGACTTCGTTATCCTCTCCTTCTTCTGTGATTCCTTCGTCTCCTTCTTCAGCTCTTCACTCTTCTCTTCAGCAGGATGGTCAAAGTTGTGACCCTCTAACATCGTTGACGCTGTGGCGGCAGATGCCTTGATACAGTGAAGAACCTCTCCCAGAGGTCCGACGGGCCTTCCCATCTCCTCATACGACGACAGGGCGATCTCAATTAGTGACTGTATGCCCTGGAGCGAACCCTCCAATCGGCCCAGGGCAGTAGACTGAGCAGCCGTCCTCGAGGAAGAGCAGGTAGGTTGTTTAGGATTCCTCTTTCTTTCCGGCCTCTCCGTCTTATGTCGTCGCGGTTGAGGGGCCACTGGGGGAGGCGAAGGAATGAGAGATGCCTCTTTGTCCATGGGGACGATGACATCGACGACGTCTTCCCATACGTCGAGATTATCGAATAGACCCTTCCAGTAGTCGGTCATACGGTGCTTCTTTTGTGCACCCATCTTCACCTCTGTAATTAGGGCCCCACTTCCTGGCCACCTTTTCGCCCTCGGACTGGTAGGGCCGAACACAGAATGGAAGATTGTCGTGTGCTCAAAAAACCAAATCTGCATAGTAATCAGATGAAGACATTAGTAAAAGTCGGGGATACAGTCGTGTTGAATTCAAGTCGACTATATATCAAGTCGTATTGTATAATAGTCGACTATAAATAAAGTCGTGTTGCATAATAAACGACATTAATAAAAGACGTGTTGCATAATACACGACACTTAGAGCCTTTCGAAGACTGTACGAACATACAAATACTACATACCTGAAGGACATATGAGGCGCCATTTAGGTATCCACCTCCCAGCCCTTTACTTCTCCCACCCACTAGTCTGCGGGTGTGGGTTATACCAGAAACCAACATCGTATGAATAGCCTCAGCCCAATTGTATGAGCTCATTCTTGGGAGGTCTTCAATATAAGAGTAGAAACAGGGATGCACCGCTCTCGTGCTATGTGGAAACAACACCGTGGAGATGAGGAGGCAGATGATCATCCTCGCCATGTCCTCCTCTGGCATCTTCATTTCGCCCTCGCTAAGCTTGTCAATGATTTCTTCAATATGTGGAATGTCCGGTTTCCTTACGCTGAAGTACTTTTTGAAGAATTCACATTCCGTTCGCCTTGGCACAAAGGGAAGGACCTCAACTCTTTCGCCCTTAGCGGGCAATCCAGTGATAAGAGCAACTTCTTGCTCTGTGAAATGTAGCGTTCTCCCCTTGATATTGAAGACCTTCGCCTCCTCATCCCAATACCTAACCAAATGGTCGATCAGGTTCCGAGAAACAACTACGTCCTCACCTTCAAAAATGACAGAGAACCCAGCTTCTCTGATCAGTTGGCAACATCTTTGGTGACGCCGTAAGATGGCCGCACACTTTTTCATCGCCCCCGGTTGACAATATGTCTTCACCGCCAGTCGCGGATTGCATGTTTTCTTGCCTGATGGGTCCATCGGAGCCTTCCTCTTCCTGCCCCTCTGTTTTCGCTCCCGAGGTGCAACGAAGAATTCCTGATCTTCCTCCTCTTCCGATGGTATTGCCTCCATATACTCATCTTCTTTTGTATCCATCTGCAATGAGATAGGTAGAGTGGTCAGTAGAACAGTCGTGTTGGAAACACAGGCAATCATAATAGTCGTATTGCATCCTACACGACTAACGCTCAAGTCGTATTGCATCCTACACGACTAACGCTCAAGTCGTATTGTATACAATACGACTTTATGCTTCATCTTAAAAATTATAAATCTTCAATTCTTAGCTTCTGGAACTAAAATAAGTAAGGATTTATCTAACTTACCGCGGTTTTAGTGGTGTGTATGTGTGTATTTCCTCGTACGCCCTTTCACACGCTTCCTCGCCGCAAACCGAACCTCAGAATTCACACTCCGCCGGTTGCTCGAAGGCGCGGGGAGCCGCAGGGGAAACTCAAGGGACTTCTTCGTCCCCGAAATCCCAGGAGTTTTACGCGACAAATCGCCGCCCAAACCGCACTGTCCGTCAGTCGTGTCGTCGAAATCCAACAAGGGGCACCGGAGAAATCGACGAACAGGGGGGACGTTAATCGGATCTTCGAACACCTTGGGGGCAGCTGAAATTCGTCGGAGGACTCGCCGGCGGAGTCGCCTCTGGAAATTGCCGGAGAAATCGCCGGAAAGATGGCCGGAAACACTTTCTTTTCGTATACAACTCCAACACGCCCTCTTCCCACAGTCATAACACGATAAATATACAAGAGGGGCATTTTTGGTACTCCAAGTCCAGATTCCAGGTGATATGAGATAACACGGAAAAAACCAGGTCATATGGAAATAACAAACTTGGCGCCAGGTAATATGTAAAAAGCCCAAGGTACTTGGGGTTGAAAGATACTAAGTTAGAAGTTTTTCCATCCTCTTTGAGACATCTTAGCAATTTGGAAACCTTGGATGTTGCGCGATGTGGTGTTAGCCAAATCCCTGATTTTGTCCTCAAATTGCCTCGACTCGGACATTTAATGATGACGTGGGAGGAGAGCATTAGTCTTCGCGGGGTCCCTCTCCCTGGATCGAATAGCCTCCAGACTCTAAGAGCGATGGCTTTGGTCGTGGATGAAAGTTTTGGCAATCTAATTCATCTGAAAAAACTTTCCCTTTCGGGCAATTTTGACCCACGTCAAGCTAACTGTATTGCCAAAATGAAGCACCTCCGGTCGTTGAGGCTGAACCATCTAGAATCATGGCGGACACTTGAACCCTCGTCGATGCATCTTGCGGGGAAGGAGTCCCTCACGAAATTAGTATTGCGTGGGATGTTGGATAAACTGCCTAGTCGTCATGATTTCCCTCCACAACTCACCAAGCTAATATTGGAATGGTCAGGATTAAGAAGCGACCCATTTGAAGAGCTACAGCACCTGCCCAACCTTCGGATACTGGAATTGGGGCGATGGTCCTACATGGGAAGTAGACTTGTCAGCTCTGGTGGAGGTTTCCCAAGACTTGAGTCCTTAGCACTTGGGATGTTGGATGAATTAGAAGAATGGGAGGTGGAAGAAGGAGCATTTCCACGGTTGAGCCACATCCGAATTCTTGGTTGTCGGAAACTAGGCATGCTTCCGGAAGGGTTCCGGCACATCACAACTCTCAACAAATTAGAGCTGGTAGGGATGAGGGAGGAATTTAATGCACGGGTGAAAGAAGCTGAGGGAGAGGATTACTACAAGATCAAGCATGTCAAATCTCTACTTGTTCTTAACCGTGAATAACTGACATCGCCGCGCCGCTCTTGCAGGTACTCTCTCTCTAAGTCGTCGCCTTCCCCGGCGAGTCACACCCTCCATCCGTTCCATATTGATAGTCATATTTGGTTGTTAGTAAAACCAAATGGGACTATTAATATGGAACGGGGGAGTATTCAAACTCCAAACTTTTCAATTTGTGTTGTTTTGCTGTCCAAATTTGTCTACCCGAGCATCTATTTGGGGAAATTTGGTTTTTAGGCCTCTCTGCTTTGTGCTCGACGGCTTTGGTGGCGAAAAGGAAGACGTGTTGAGGCTTATAGCCTCCCTTTTTATATTGCAGTGAACTCAATTCCATGTTTTTTCTTCCTGATGTTGCCTTCAAATTTCTGTAAAGGATGAGCGTAGTTATCGACGTCCTCTTGGCTCGCCATGACCCTACCAGGCTGAATCGCCTGCTTCTCCAAATCCGCCTACTGTAATTTCACTTTTTATTTTATTTATACAAACTTTAATCTCACTTGTTTTAGTTTAAAAAAATTCTTGCTTTGAGTAGACTAGGCATAACTTAGTATTTTATGTTCTTCGATGCTGATGTCCATTCTTGTGAACATATTGATTATGGTCTTGAAAAATAACAATTAACTGAATATCAACAGTTATGTCATTGAAGGATTTGATTTTGCCATGTCTTAAATATACTTCTAATATGTAATCTGGGATATCTCGATGGAGAAATTGGTTTTCTGATTATTAATGGAATGTTCTCCTGTACTTCGTGAAGATTGTTATTAACTGAGCAATTTATTGGGAGACTAGCATCTTTGCACCGTTCTTCACATTGACATACAACATGAACATGAAATTACCATAAAAAATTTCAAATTTTAGTATATCCTTTTGATATCTTTGTGTTGTAATTTCTAGTTTGTGTTCTGACCTCTCGGCCATTCTCAAAATAAATAAATAAATTTGTGTCAATTATGTCCAACTCAAGTAGTGTCACAAATTTGATACCGAAATACTACAATTTATTTTGTTACTTGACTGCTACAAGCTATATACTATCTGGACATTAACATGAAATTTTGGGTTACAGCTCCTATTTCTTAGAAGTTCCATGTTTAACTGTGTACGTTATGACCGACCTAAATATTATCAATAAAGTAACACTTAAGTACAACATAATTTGTTGTTACTTGATTGTTAAAATAGCTTGCACAGGATAGCTGTTTTGGGACTAATCTGTAGAATCATAGAAGTTGCCAAGGCTCTATTACTCTCAGATTGTCACTGCGTGGAAATGGACCAAGTATAGATCCCAATTATACCTCTAGTTGTACTTGTAGGATTAAAGGATTGATGGCTTTGAGCATCCTACCCCACTAAAATTATTTTGCTTTTCCCCCCATCTATATATTTGCTTTAAATTCTGAAACTTTTTTCTCTGTCTGAGAAGAGCTTGAAATTCTAAAGCTGAAGTACTTGTCTTGGTTGCCTCAAATATTTGATTCACATCATTATAGCATGCTCTATTGATGTGCTAATAATCGTTAAGTGACTTGTCAAAAATATTATTCTTTTCTTCATTTAGTTTTATATTAGTTTTCTATCCTAAAAATATTTGTAGATAGTTTTTTTCTTGGATTATGTAACAGAGAGCTCAATGGTGTTATTTAATTGTTATTGTGTTACAAAATGTTAAACTGGTTTAGGAAGGTTATAGTTTCAGCTTTCCTTTCCTGGAGGAGAGGCAAGCTTGGATCGAGTGGTTGGTTGAGTGAGTGTGGAGTGCAGAATGATGGTGGGAAATGGTGTTGAGATCCCAATATAGTAGGTGGTGCCGCGATTGGTGGTTTTTGTAATCTGGTTCTTTCATGGTACCACAATTTGACCTGATGCCTATCATTGTAATTTGGCTTTGTTATCTTAGTGGTAACA
This sequence comes from Houttuynia cordata, assembly GCA_039654745.1. NCBI lineage: Eukaryota > Viridiplantae > Streptophyta > Magnoliopsida > Piperales > Saururaceae > Houttuynia > Houttuynia cordata. Next base: position 13,221,796 of record CM077511.1, on the reverse strand, counting down.
TTAAGAGGATACGAACAAAGAACTTGAGCATGCTATTGTCACACATTAGATTTCGCTGATTTATCTATGTCCTTATTTACTGTTAAAGCCTTGACCACTCCTTTCTTTTTCACGTTTTAAGACAATGCCTACATTCTTTGGCATGGTTGTCTGTATTTTGAATAATAACAATATCTAGGTAGTCGTGCAAGATTTAGATATGGATGTACAAAATATTGGGTTGGGCTAGTGTTTTAATCGAGTTATTTGTTGTGCTATAGTCTATAATGTTGTTGGCCGAGGGTGGGAGATTTAGCTTTAGACGGTCAGCCGAGAAAGGATGCAATGATTCTATGGGATGCTATGGTCAAGATGAGTGGATGACTACTATGACACTTGGAAGACAGGTTTACATTATTCTCAGTTATTATGAATGCTTATTGTATGGAAGCTGTAGACAATAGCCTCCGAATACCTCTTGTTCTGTTTGCTTATTTAGTTTGAGATATTGTGTAGCACCAGTTGTATATATGAAATGTTATGTCTCTTTTTCCAATTTGTTTGAGAGGCCAGAGTCGATATGCATATTATTATGTGGTGCATGAAATGAAATTTCGTATTTTGCTTTGAGCTGGCTTAATGTTTGCCTCAATGACTATAGGGTACTGTAGGTAGGTATAGCCTACGGAAGGGACCTCTGAGAGTCTGCCTCGTCCTGGTCAGCAGTTCGAATAAGCCCAAAGGCCTTGCTGTATGATATGAAATGTACCTGCTAAAATTCTGCACCTTTAGTGGGGATAATTAGGTGTGGTTTGATTGCGTGTGAGAAAGAAGTTTGTCACTGGATCCTATTGAGAATCATCATCAGGCTTAAAAGGCTACTGAGATGAGTGTAAAATTGGGTTAGACTCCATAACAGAGCATTTGTGCTATAAGGTGTGGAATTGAATCCTTAACTTCTGATCTTCTTTAATGGGTATTATTGAGGGGTATACTATGGGTATGCTGTGAGTTAGGGATATGGTAATCTGAATTACAACTCACAAGATTGTGAATCTGAAAATTGAGGCGTGTTTTTCACTTCAAAAAGTATAATTATAAATTTACACCAAACTTTTAAGAATCGATGTATCAGAATAAACTTTCAAACATCGTATTTACAGCAAGCCCTTGTGATTACTTCTGCAAGGCCCGTTGAGGAACCCACCCAATTTTCACATATCAACGACCAGCATCCTGCATCCTGTGAAGTGTGAAACGCAAAATTGGATATGTTCCATGTTTAGGCAGACGGATGTAATACCAAAGAAAAATTGGTGCACAAAAATTTTAGTGGTAATCGATCATCACTACTTCTTTCCAAGAGAAGAGAAGATTTGCTTTGAGTGAATACAATTAAATTGGTTTTGCTCCTCTTTCTAAACTTGGCTTTTTAAAAGTATGAAAGCCTGAATATTCTTTCTTTTCTCTCCATGGCAAAGGTGGTGTTACTTCTTCAAAAGGTGAACAATTTATCTGCTTTCCTAATCCATTTTCATTCCCCAAAAGGAGGGGCATCTACATCCGTCTTTCCCAATAGGTTAATCCTTCGACCCACACCCTTATCCTTATCCAGCTGCATATAACTAGATAAAGAAGGAATACCCCACTCCATGTGATTCTTTCTCTAAAAAACTCCCTATCCATAACCAATTGCAATTCATTATCTCCACAATCCACGCACTTTGAAGAACACTAAACCAAGGTCATGTAGCTGCACCACCAAACAATGATATGGAGTGTTCCTTAGCTCCAAGGTCAAAAGATAGACCTTAAACTCACATTATATATGTATATAATAGTCAAAATTTCATAAGGATTATATATGAAAAAATATAAAAATATCTTAAAGAATATTTAGGAGTCTGTTGACAATAGTCAAAATTTCATACTGTAACATAAAAAATGGTTCAGGTTAGCCTTTTGAACGATGCTTCCTATGGAATCGTAAGGATGAAAAGGGTCTTATATTTTTTTTTTTTTTGCTAACTAAAAAGGTCTTATATATGGTGATGCACTAGGGATTATCAAAATGGGATCCCCATCTTCCATTGGCTGATACCAAGGCACCAATAGGCATTGTTGGATCTCCATACCTAGAAGTTTGTTGACCCTCCTCATCTCCTCCCCTCATCCCAATAAAAATTACATTTCTATGTTACTTTTTATTGACCTATATTCATTTCATTCAGCCACCAAATGATGAATGAAAACTTGTGCATGTAGAGCCTTCTACCCTTCATATGTAGCCTGGTAGACCTCGTCCCTTCCAGCCTCCTAATCTGCTAAAATTAAATAAAGTAGTCTAGTAGCCTTGTTAACATCTAATTAATTGTCTAAGATGGCATGACCCACCTCACATCTTGTATGTTGCTTTATAATTTACGGATTAATCAAGTCATTTACAACCTTAGGTCGTTGATTTCAATCCCAACCACCTGCATACTACAGTACAATTGCCACATGCTTCCTCTGTAAGCATATGGAAATGGGACGACAATCTCAGTGCACAACATAATCAAGCACTTGGCTGCCATGGGTCCCCACTATTCAAATCTTCATAGCAATAGCACTAAACGAGACACACTAAGCCGGATGAGGTCCCATTCGTGAAAGCACCCCTGTTGAAATTTGACTTGAAATTAAACAAATTAATTTTAAAATACTGCGATCGATCGGCAAAATAACGCGATCGATCGTGTTACAATCGACCGTGATAAACCGATCGTTCGTAGTTACTGTAATTTTGTGAAATTTGTTTTTTGTATTGGAACGATCGATCGGTATGAAAACAATCGATCGTAGTTACTGGAATTTTAAGATTTGTGCACCGCGATAAAACGATCGATCGTAATTTTAGGCTAAATAAGGCGATCGATGCGATCGATCGGCATATAACACGATCGATCGGCTAAGCGGTTAGAGCGAGTAAATAGCCGTTTCTCTGCGGAAAAGTGCGTCTCTTCTTCCTAAAAAGGGCTAAACAACGTTCTTCTATATATAGAGAACGAGTTTATGCAGAAAAAGGTTACAGAAACAACAAAAGAACCCATTCATCTTCTCTCTTGATTCTTGATCCATCATTGAGCAATAGAATCTCCTCTGATCGAGATCCAGTCAGTTTGATTTGAAGTGCAACTTTAAACTGACGGTGTGGTTCGTTGTATCTCGGGAACGGAACGCGATTATTCGCCTGTGCACGGAGGGCGGCGTATCTGTTTCAAGGACAACGCATAGCGTGCCTCGAACCTGGTTCTAATTTTTATACTCATTCTAGTGATTTATGTGTATATTTGAAAATTTATGTGCATAATTTGGTAGTATTTTAGCCCTCTTTTATGTGACAATCCCAACAATCTTGAAACAGATACTCTTTGTTCTTGTTGATTGAATACTACTGCAATTATGGGTGTTGACAAATCATTGAAGCCTGATAAATTTGATGGAAAGAATTTCATGCGATGGCAAACAAAGATGAAATTTTAGTTGACTCAATTGAATATATTCTATGTTATTTCTGATGTTCATGTGGAAAAAATTGTATCTTCTGAATCTGACAAGACTGCTAGTTCGTCTGAAGTTGGAACTACTAAGCCTGTTGATATTGATAAATTCAAACAAGATGATGAACTATGCCATGGACAAATATTGAGTGTCTTGAGCAATGAGTTATATGATTTGCATGTGAATACTAAATCTGCTAAAGAGCTATGGGATACCCTTAATAAGAAATTTGGAAAGGAGCATGAAGGGGAAGAAAAATATGTTGTAGGCGAGTATTTTGACTACAAGATGGTCGATAACAAATCTGTTAGAGATCAGGTTGTTGAAATACAGAATTTGGTAGCAAAGATCATTGGGAAAGGCATTCCCGTTGACGAGAGGCTCCAAGTTCCGGCGCTTATAGACAAGCTACCACCCTCATGGCAGGATTTCCAAGTTAACTTGAAGCACAAAAGGGACGCAATGTCCGTTGATGATCTTATGGTGGCCATACAAATTGAAGAAAAGCATAGAGGTAAGATGAAAATCTTACAAGGCTCATCTTCTGGGGTTAAAGATAGTGCTCAAGCCAATATTGTAGAAGGGAAACCGAAGTTTCATGGCAATAAGAAGAACAACAGGAAGTTTAAGAATAAGTATTTCAAACCTGGTTCAAATATCTATAAGGACAAGAAGTCGAAGGTTTGCTGGGTCTGTGGAAAACCGGGACATTTTGCAAACAAGTGCAAAGAGAAGAAAGGTCAGGACCATAGTCATGGTGGGGCTGCATCTTCTGCTCATATTAACATGGTTACTTCAGATGACAGGTTAGTATTAACTAATTCTGAAATTAACTTGGCATGTGAATCTACCGATTGGTGGGTTGATACAGGGGCAACTGTTCACATCGGTGTTGATGTTTCTTCTTTTTCTTTCTATCAAGAAGTAAAGGATAGGACTGTCACGATGGGGAACTCCTCTGAGGCTAGAGTTTATGGAGTTGGAAATGTGGACATCCAGTTTACATCGGGGAACACGTTAACTCTTCGTAATGTGTTGCATGTGCCTAGTGTGAGGAAGAACCTTGTTAGTGGAGTACTTCTTAGTAGAGAAGGATATAAATTAGTGTTTGAGTCAAATAAAGTTGTAATAACTAGACATGGTACTTTTATTGGCAAAGGCTATGTGTGTGATGGCCTCTTTAAACTAAATTTAGTTTCTTGTAATAACTCTTTATTTCAAGTAGATGACTCTTTGATTTATCATGTTGATTCTTTTGATGTGTGGCATATGAGACTTGGACATGTGAATTCAAATACCATTAAAAGAATGATGAATCTTGATTTGATTCCGAAATTGCATGATGTAACTAGTGATAAATGTGAAATATGTGTTCAAGCAAAACAACCTAGAAAACCTTACAGGTCTATTGATAGGTCTACATGTTTGCTTGAATTAGTTCATTCGGATATATGTGAGTTGAATGGATTAATTACTAGGGGTGGTATGAGATATTTTATTACATTTATTGATGATTACTCTAAATATTGTCATGTTTATTTACTAAAGTCTAAAGATGAGGCTTTTGAGAAGTTTAAGGTCTATAAGATGGAGGTTGAGAATCAAACTGAGAGGCGTATTAAAAGACTAAGGTCTGATCGTGGTGGGGAGTATTGTTCCCTTGAATTTTACAAGTTTTGTGAAGATCAAGGAATAATACATGAGACCACAGCGCCTTACTCTCCTCAATCTAATGGAGTGGCAGAAAGAAAGAATAGAATTTTCATTGACATGATCAATTCTATGCTTTCATCTTCAGGTCTACCGAAGAATTTATGAGGAGAAGCAATTCTTTCTGCTTGTATGATCTTAAACCGTGTGCTTCATAAAGGACAAAATACAACCCCATATGAGTTATTGAAAGGAAGAAAACCGAGCTTGAAATTCATTAAGGTTTGGGGATGTCTTGCCAAAGTAAAAATTCCAAACGTAAAAATGGATAAGTTAGGTTCAAAAACATATGATGCGGTGTTCATTGGTTATGCACAAAATAGTAGAGCATATCGGTTTTTAGTAATAGGGTCAGATCGGCAGGATTATGCACCTAATACTATTAAGGAGTCCGATGGATGCAACATTCTTTGAGAATGTATTTCCTATGAAGGAAAAGAGTAAAGTTGTAGTGCATAAAGAAGATGGATCATCATCTTCTATTCCAAGAATTGAAGATTCGGATACCAATGTAGAGGTTAGGAGATCTAAAAGAACCAGAATAGAGAAGAATTATGGAGATGACTTTTATACTTACATGGTGGAGAATGAGGATCCTTTGACATTTAGTGAGGCTATGTCATCTAGTGAATCTCCTTTATGGAAGGAAGCGATACAGAGTGAAATGGATTCAATCCTTGCACATGGGATGTGGGTTCTAACGAATCTACCTCCAGGGTTTAAACCCATTGGGTGCAAGTGGATTTTTAAAAGAAAATATTATCCTGATGGATCCATTGAAAAGTACAAAGCTAGATTAGTGGCTAAAGGGTATAGTCAAAAGGAAGGTCAAGATTTCTTTGACACGTATTCTCCTGTGACCATGATAACTACAATTAGAGTGCTTATTGCATTAGCAGCTCATTATAACCTCGAGATCCATCAAATGGATATCAAAACAGCATTTTTTAAATGGTGAATTGGAGGAGGAAATCTATATAGAGCAGCCTGAAGGTTTTGTAGTTCCTGGTCAAGAAAGAAAAGTATGTAAGTTAGTTAAATCTCTCTATGGGTTAAAACAAGCTCCTAAACAATGGCATCAAAAGTTTGATAATGTTCTTCTTTCTAATAATTTTGTTGTATGTACATCGGATAAATGTTTATATTGGAAGTCTTTTAACGATAGTTTTGTGATGTTATGTTTGTATGTTGATGACATTTTATTGTTTGGTGATAATGTGGATCATATCAATAAAGTTAAGGGTTTTCTTAACGAGAATTTTGATATGAAAGACTTGGGTCTTGCCAAAGTCATATTGGGCTTAAAGATTGATAGGACTTCTAATGGAATAGTTGTGAGTCAATCACACTATGTGGAGAAGATTCTAAAGAAGTATGGTTACTTCGATAGAAAACCTGTCAGTACGCCGTATGATTCAAGTATAAGACTAAAGAAAAATCTTGGGGAAAGTGTGTCACAACTTAGATATTCACAGCTGATAGGAAGTTTGAGTTATCTGGCAAACTGCAGTAGACCGGATATATCCTATGCTGTGGGAAGACTAAGTAGATACACTAAGAGCCCTAATGAGTCTCATTGGATTGCCATTGAGAGAGTGTTCAGATTTCTGAAGGGAAGTGTAAATTTCGGTTTACATTATTTCGGGTTCCCTGCTGTATTAGAAGGATACAGTGATGCTAATTGGGTGTTAGATTCTGATGAAACAAAGGCCATGAGTGGTTATGTGTTTACACTTGGTGGTGGGGGCAGTTGCATGGAAATCTTCCAAGCAAACTGTGATAAAAAGATCTACTATGAATGCTGAGTTAGTAGCTCTTGATAAAACTGGAGGAATGGCGGAATGGCTTAGGGATCTATTAATAGATATACCATGGTTGAATAAGCCAATTCCTGGAATTTTGATTCACTGTGATAGCCAATCAGCTCTTGATAAGGTTAAGAGTAAGAATCATAATAAGAGGTCTTCCAGGCATATTGAACTAAGGTATAAAATCTTGCGCAAGTTGACTACATCGGGAGTCATTACCTTAAGTTTCATACGATCAGCGGATAACTTGGCTGATTCGTTTACTAAAGGGTTGTCGGCAGGACAAGTCCTTAACTCATCTAGGGGAATGGGCTTTAAAGCCTATGATTTAAGTCATCGTTAGTAGCAACCCAATCTCTCTGAGTGGAGATCCCACGACGAAGATTCAATAGGTAATAACAAGCTAATGCATGACTTGGAGAGCACTAATATAATATAATAAATTGTATGCTCGTTCCCGTGTGATGATGAGAGTGCTCTACTGCATATGAAACAGGATGACGAAAGTCTTAATGAGGTCAAGGCTTAATAAGCAGGGTATTGTTATGCAGATTACCCTTGGAGACTGTCACCTATATGAGTGCCACTGAGGTCGCAGTTAAGAAGAACGAAGGCTTGTTCTCTAATGTGCAACTCATGAAAAGATACAAAGCGCATGACCATAAAGCGCTACCCCAAATGATCTCGAAAAGGGAGTTACTCTAACTGTTAGGTTTGTCAAAGCTCTTGCTTTAAGGTTCAAGTTCAAGACTTAGTTCACTTCGAACTTGTGAGAGTGGCGGCCTACCAAACTAGGTGTAGGTTCAAACCCGCAAGGTACCTATCGCCGAAAACTTAGAGTACTATTGCTCAATGTCTCATTCATGTGTCGTATGCATTTTTAGTGTATAGAATAGTTTAATATCAAGTCATGGTGGGGATTGTTGAAATTTGACTTGAAATTAAACAAATTAATTTAAAAATGCTGCGATCGATCGGCAAAATAACGCGATCGATCATGTTACGATCGATCGTGATAAACCGATCGTTCGTAGTTACTATAATTTTGTGAAATTTGTTTTTCATATTGGAACGATCGATCGGTATGAAAACGATCGATCGTAGTTACTGGAATTTTAGGATTTGTGCACCGCGATAAAACGATCGATCGTAATTTTAGGCTAAATAAAGCGATCGATCGGCATATAAGACGATCGATCGGCTAAGCAGTTAGAGCGAGTAAATAGCCGTTTCTCTGCGGAAAAGTGCGTCTCTTCTTCCTAAAAAGGGCTAAACAACATTCTTCTATATATAGAGAACGAGTTTATGCAGAAAAAGGTTACGGAAACAACAAAAGAACTCATTCATCTTCTCTCTTGATTCTTGATCCATCATTGAGCAATAGAATCTCCTCTGATCGAGATCCAGTCAGTTTGATTTGAAGTGCAACTTTAAACTGACGGTGTGGTTCGTTGTATCTCGGGAACGGAACGCGATTATTCGCCTGTGCACGGAGGGCGGCGTATCTGTTTCAAGGACAACGCATAGCGTGCCTCGAACCTGGTTCTAATTCTTATACTCATTCTAGTGATTTATGTGTATATTTAAAAATTTATGTGCATAATTTGGTAGTATTTTAGCCCTCTTTTATGTGACAATCCCAACAACCCCTCTGAGATCACTCACTCCTTTGCAACAGTGGATGTCCTAATCTTCAAAAGCGATAGCACACAAGGAGGGAAATCGTGTTCCATTGTAAGCAAAAAATAGCTAAAGTGCATGCCTCCTCATTGTGCACCATCGATCTTGGACATCAACGCCTCATGTGGCCTCACGTGCTCTCAATTCTGATGGAGCATGCTAGGCACACCAAATAAATCACTATTTTTTCACACGCATCTCACAGGACAACTAAAGCATGAAAATTATATTCCCTGCATCCCAAAAAACTCAGCTGCATTTGAAAAAAATATTAATCCAAAATCAAATGACTGAATTTGTCTTACAGGCCAAATAGATCCCTATGAGCATGCATCTGCAGGGGGCTCTTCCCAATCCCACTTCGCTGGCGGTTGAAACGCCACCTCGCTGCTGTGCACGGCGGAGCTCGAGGGGGGGAGGGGAGAGGGGGAAAAAGATTAATCCGTAAGCCTTGACTCTTGCTTACGTGCGTTCCATTTCTAACATATAAATGCTAGTAGTCGTAACCATAATCAAGTAGCATCTTTTTCCAACTATTTGGGGTCGACAATATAAATGCTACTAGTATGTACCAAAAAATGCTACAATTAATTGCACCTAAAGGCTTACGGTCATGGATGCATACAACATTTGGATGAGTCTCAAGGTGAGTCAACTTGCGTGTGGACCTCAATCAACACGCAATCTAGTTTTGAATCTCCTTATTATGTTTGACAGTGTTAAACACGGTGAAGGTGGGTAAAATGACATTACATGTAAAAGGCTGAAGCTATTTTTCCTTCTCTTTTTAACCCTCGTCGATGCATCTTGTGGGCAAGGAGTCCCTCACGAAATTAGTATTGGATGGGAGGTTGGATAAACTGCCTAGTCGTCATGATTTCCCTCCACAACTCACCAAGCTAATATTGGAATGGTCAGGATTAAGAAGCGACCCATTTGAAGAGCTACAGCACCTGCCCAACCTTCGGATACTGGAATTGCGCATTAATGCCTACGTGGTTAAAATGCGCAATTCTGCCTACGTGGTGTTTGTCACTTCGCTGGCGGTTAAAATGCCATTACATGTAAAAGGCTGAAGCTATTTAGCTTTAGACCGTCAACCGAGAAAGGATGCAATGATTCTAAGGGATGCTATGGTCAAGATGAGTGGATGACTACTATGGCACTTGGAAGACAGGTTTAGATTCTTCTCAGTTATTATGAATGCTTATTGTATGGAAGCTGTGGTCAATAGCTTCGGAATAACTCTTGTTCTATTTGCTTATTTAGTTTGAGAAATTGTGTAGCACCAGTTGTATATATGAAATGTTGGGTCTCTTTTTCTAATTTGTTTGAAAGGCCAGAGTCGATATGCATATTCTTATGTGGTGCATGAAATGGAATTTCGTGTTTTGCTTTGAGCTGGCTTGATGTTTGCCACAATGACTATAGGGTACTGTAGATATGGCCTACGGAAGGGACCTCTGAGAGTCTGCCTCGTCCCGGTCAGCAGTTCAAATAAGCCCAAAGCCCTTGCTGTATGATATGAAATGTACCTGCTAAAATTTTGCTTTATCACCTTTAGTGGGGATAATTAGGTGTGGTTTGATTGCGTGTGAGAAAGAGGTTTGTCACTGGGTCCTATTGAGAATCAGGCTTAAAAGGTTACTGAGATAAGTGTAAATTTGGGTTATACTCCGTAACAGATAATTTGTGCTATAAGGTGTGGAATTGAATCCTTACCTTCTGATCTTCTTTAATGGGCATTATTGAGGGGTATACTATGTGTATGCTGTGAGTTAGGGATATGATAATCTGAATTACAACTCACAAGGCTGTGAATCTGATTAGTAAGGCGTGTTCTCACTTCAAAAATTATATTTACAAATTTACAGCAAATTTTTAAGAAACGATGTGTCAGAATAAACTTACATTGTATTTACAGCAAGCCCTTGTGATTACTTCTGCAAAGCCCATTGAGGAACCCACCCAATTTTTACCTATCAATGATCAGCATCCTGCATCCTGTGAACACGCAGAATTGGATATGTTCCATGTTCAGCCAGAAGGATGTAATACCAAAGAAAATTTGGTCCACAAAAATTTAAGTGGTAATGGATCATCACTGCTTCTTTCCAAGAGTAGAGAAGATTTGCTTTGGGTGAATACAATTAACTTAGTTTTGCTTCTCTTTCTAAACTTGGCTTTCTAAAAGTATGAAAGCCTGATTATTCTTTCTTTTCTCTCCATGGCAAAGGAGGTGTTACTTCTTCAAAAGGTGACAATTTTTCTACTTTCCTAATTCATTTTCATTCCCCAAAAGGAGGGGCATCTTCATCCATCTTTCCAAAAAGGTTAATCCAACGACCCACACCCTTATCCAGCTGCATATAATTAGATAAAGAAGGAATACCCCAATTCATGTGATTCTTTCTCCAAAAAACTCCCTATCCATCACCAATTGCAATTCATTATCTCCACAATCCACTTTGAGGAACACCAAACCAAGGTCATGTAGCCGCACCACCCAACACTGACATGGAGGGTTCCTTAGCTCCGAGGTGAAAAGATAGACCTTAAACTCACATTATATATGTATATAATAGTCAAAATTTCATGAGGATTACATATGTAAAAAATATAAAAATATCTTAAAGAATATTTAGGAGCCTGTTTATAATAGTCAAAATTTCATACTAAACATAAAAAATGGTTCAGGCTAGTCTTTTGAAAGATGCTTCATATGGAATCGTAAGGATGAAAAGGGTCTTATATATTTTCTTTTGCTAACTTAAAAGGTCTTATATATGGTGATGCACTGGGGATTATCAAAATGGGATCCCCATCTTCCATTGGCCGATACCAAGGCACCAACTAAGCATTGTTGGATCTCCATACCTAGAAGTTTGTTGAGCCTCCTCATCTCATCCCCTCATCCCAAAAAAAAATTACAATTCTATGTTATTTTTTGTTATTTTCAACCTATATTCATTTCATTCAGCCACCAAATGATGAATGATGACTTAAGCATCTAGAGCCTTTGACCCTTCATATGTAACCTTGAAGACCTCATCCCTTCCAGCCTCGTAGCCTTCATCCTTCATATGTAAGACTTGGGCACTCTTAGTCACAAAATTTAGTTTTTTTATTAGGATGATTTGGACTATGGCTGAATGGAGGAGTAAGATCCTTGTCGCCGACACCAAATAGTTGGAAAAATGCACTACTTGATTATGATTATGATTTAGACTATGACTAATCTATTTTTGTTTATTTTTCATCTGTTATTTCTAGTTTCTTTTTGTTAACTGATTATTTCCAAAAAAAAAAAAATTTGAAATGTGATTTTCAACTTTGATTAAATGTTAGTAGCTCACATTTGTTATGTCCCGAATGGTACCAAAGTACATAAGAATTTTTGGAGAATGGGGCCTCTCTAATGAGAAATTAAACAATGTGCCCTGCATGCCACCCGGAAGTTGTACCCATGTGACTGGAGCTGTCGATCTTGAAAAGCGATCGCACACAAAGGCGATCTCCGCCCCACCTCAGCCACTTTCCCCTCTCCCTTCCTCCTCATGATCTCCGCCCCACCCAATAATTTCTCCTTCTTCGAGTTTCGTTTGTAAGCCCCAGCGGGCCATGAGCAGGGGAGCTGAGTAAAAGTGGAAAAGGCTGAGGCTAAGCCACCAGAGAGCCTGGTTGCATGTTTCAAAAGGAAGATGATGGAGGGCAAGGTTCTTTTGGTTTGTATATATGTGGGATTTCTTGGGCTTCTTACTGCTGCTCTGGGTTTTGCTGCCGAATCCAAGAGGATTAAGGTAATGGGTCGTCATTGTCCTCTGTTACCTGTAGCTTCTACTTTGCATGGGAATCATTTGTATTTCTCGGTGTTTTCCCTTTTAAATTTGATTGCAAGTTGTGCAGCTTCCTTGTCAGTGTCGTTTGCTCTTTACATTTTTGGGTTTCCTGTGTCTTCCGTTTGCTGGAATTGTTATGTCGTGTTTTATATATGTAAATGATGATGATAGTCTCTCCCCTTTGCCGAAATTTTGTGTTTAGGTTTATAACTGCTTTCTAATAGTATTTCTACAGTAAAAAAGTTGTCTTTTCAAGGAAAAACGGGAAACATTAGGCATGGAGCTCTTTGTACTGTTGTTGCTTTGTAATTATAATGGTGACATTCACTCTTGTTAAAAGCTTGCTTCTTGTTAGTTATTTCTAATCAGCTATCTCTTTTATATGTATAGCTTCCTAACCACTATGAATGCCTGATTACAATTTATTTTTCACGGGGCATTTGAAACTGCAAGCAGCAGGATTGTTTTAATACTATACGCTCTTGTGGGGAATGACTTCCTTTAACTGAAGCATCTATTACTTTAACTTTATAGTGCATTTCAGTCCTGTCACTTCTTTTGAAAAATCGGCACTTCTAATTGTAGAACTTTAAGCTGCCACTTCACTTGTTATCAAGAACAAAGAAGACATAACAACCTTATTTAAAAAGTGGCTTTCTGGCTTCTATGCATCTTCTTTCTGTAGAAACCATAGAATATGTGTGATGTCAATCTATTTTTGTAAGTTTTAATTTAGCAATTTATTTGGAAATATATATGAAATAATTATTTCCTTAGAATAGGTGTTAGGTGGATCTTAAAATTATCATCCTGTGCTGCATGATTCGTACCCAACTGCAAAAAACTGTATATTTGTCTTTTGTTAAACTTTCAGTGGTAGTGATGTATATTTAGTTGCTTGCTGAAGTTGTCATTTCTATTGCTAATTCTCGCACATTTTCAAGGAATAGGTTTCTTAGTACTTTTTTGCTAGTTTTCTTCGAAAGTACTACTATGACTGAATATACAATCCTCATCTTTGGTTGATCTTTTCAAAAGAAGCTCGTAGTTGTTAACTGGGCAAATGTTATGCATCACAGAGAATCTTCCGGGCTTTTATCTTGGTAAAGTGTAATTACCCAGACTATGGGGTAGTGAAAGTGTATCATTTTCTTCTCTTTTTGAGAAAATTGTGGTGTCTTCATTACAAAAATGAATAATGCTGCAAATGCCTAACATTCAATTCCCTCACAGGTTTCTGAGATTCAGTTGACTAGTTTACTACCCAAGAACTCCTGCTTTAGATCTGGGGTTTACTGCTACAATGGCAATCCTGATTGCTCAGATCATCATAAAATATTGTATTTGCTGCAAAAGGCAACCACATTCTTCAACTACAAATTGGACTCTAGCCTTGATTTCCTTTATCGTGTCTTGGTAATCTTTTGTGATCTGCACTTAAACCATTATTTGCAATTTGATTTTGAGTGAAGAAATGGGGTATTAAAAATCTCTGGCTTTGTTAAGTACACATCTTTATTCTTTTTGTCATGTGCCGCAGGATTACATTTATCATTGCATTTCTACTGTTGCTCACTGGGGCCACCCTTACCGACCAGCGTGGCAAAGAACAAAGGTACTGGGGTGATTACTGTTTTGCTGCCAAAGCAGGAGTATTTTTGGGAAGAGTTGTCGATTGCATGTGTTTGTCTTGCGATCAGCTATTATTTGACATTGTCCAAAACTAAGAACTCCCCCGAGCCCTGGCATGGTGGAATCTAGCCATCAAATACCAACAATGGCGGCATTTCATTGGGATGGCCTCAATTTTCTTCTCCGAATTCACAACAGCAGCCACCAATTTTTATACCAGAAGACATATACAGACAGCAACAATTCCCTTGAGATTTGGATCAATTTTTTTTAGAAAAGGCACCATAATGGTTATCAATATGGCGACTGTTGTTGACTCCTGGATAGATTAGTCATTTCTCTTTGTGACTGGTTACAAAGCTTCTGCATGTATGATATTGTGTCCCATCACAAAATGATCATTTTCCTTCTTTTCTGATGAACCTGTCTAAAGGTTTGTTACACACTTAATTAAGCAAAAAATTCAAATTACATTTCAGTGTTTTCCATGTCGTTCAACTGAGTTTTTATATGCTCTGCGTTTTTCATGTGAGTGTGTGTGTGAGAGAGAGATTTTCTAGGGAAGCAATAATTCAAATTAGCAATGTTAATTTCTTCATTTATATAGTTTGCAGTTTGCAACTTTGCATACATTTATATCCTCTCAGCAAGGCAACTGAAAAAGTGAAAGAAAGCAATAGAAAATAATAGTCTAAAATCTTCTTTTTCTACTGAACTTTTCCCTGTCCACCAAAGTAATACTTCTCCTGTAGCTCTATAAACTCAGCACCTATGGTTAAAAGGAAATATAATTCACCTGTCAGAAAGCAAAGTATAAAATGACAATAGCAAGTTAAGAAGAAAAGCAAACGTACTTGAAGATATATTTGTCTAAAGACAGGGTAGTCAATGTATGAATCCCCATGTCAAACAGTTTAAGAGGGAAATTTTCTTTTTAAAAATTAATTCCTCTCCAATAAAATTCAACAAAAGTAATTAGTTAGTATATACACAAATTCACTAAAAAGTGTTGCGAAAAAAAATCACTAAAGAGTACAACGCTGTTATTTTAACTTCCTCATCATCATCATTCGCCTTATCCCAGCTATCTGGGGTAGGCGGCATGAATTTTAACTTCATGCTGCCCAAAAAAAAAAACAGAATGATTCAACTTCATAAAATTGCTACATTCATATTTACAACTCTCCAAACAACAGCTAAGATTTCAAGCAAAATAATTTTTATTTATACAAACACTCAAATATGCAAATTGTCATACCAAACAAAAGACCGAATATGCAAACTGGAAGCCATATTATTATTTTGCAGCATGCAACATTTCTCTGAAGTTAAAAGAAATTTTTTCTTAGTGGTGCAGTCCTATATTTTACAGTACTAACTGCTGTTGCAAACAAGTATTGGGAAGGTTTCAACTTCTTCTGCTAGCTAAAAGAACTCCAGGATAAACACTACATTATAAACTAAAAGATTCAAGTTTGCACGATTTCAAAAACTATTTCTTTATGCAGAAATTTCTAAAAAATTGATGAAGAAAGTCTACAGAAAAAAAAAATTCCAGTTCCATGAAACATACGAGGGTTTCGCAAAGGAGAGGGTTCACATCAGTAAGAGCTCTCAGGTGAAAATTTTCCATCTCGGGATACACCTTTCCTAACACTAAGATCATGGTTTATACTCTGTGCAATAGATCTCATAAAACTGAACATACTGTCTTGGGTGACTTTGGCAGACCAATGTTATATTTAACGTGACCTCATTATAGATATCTAATAGACTGTGATCAACGACTGAGGATGGTAACCACGAGATCCTTGAAAAAAGGAGGAAAAAACCATCCTACACATAGTTAGGCAAGGTTCAGGTGATTGTGATCTATTACATTAAGCAAATCGTTTGACAGCCATAGGAGAAATAAGACTACGGGAGAATAAAATAGTAGCACATATCTATTGGCCCAAAATAAGCCTGTATTTCGAACATTTGACTACAATAGGTGCATCAGAATATGCCATAACAACTACAAAGACTAGTCCTTTCGGGGTAGATTTCCGCACAAGCCGGTGTTTAACACCCTTTATTGCTTCCTCATACATATGACGCAGATATTTTTAGTGATTAACTTGATGCGGACCTTGCTGAAGCCAAACTTTAACTTAAGTACTCATAGTAACTGTCACCACGAGACCCAAGTCGAATATTTTCTCCACTAAATGTACCTGTGTGAGGACTGTGGTAAAAAAACAAATCAGCGAAAGGACTTCAAGCATATTAAACACATATTTGCTCTTCTTGTTTTGCAAAGTGCAGAAAAGGACAAGACTGGACTATTCTCTCTAAATATTACCCAATAACTGCAAATGATGGAGCTACCCAAATAAATGCCGAACACAGGTGAATAATCAAGCGCCAAATCACGTTCTTAAATATCAGGTACATTACATCTATGCACTTCCTCCATCCCATATAAGTAGACCCATTCGGAAAAAAGGTTTGCTCAACCATTAACAGCTCCATTTAAGTATCAGGGTACTTAAATGAGTGACTTAGAAGCTGATTTTCCATTTTCTTAGATGTGGGTCATACCATTTAATAGAATCACTATTTTTCCAAGTGGAGTTATCAATTTGGGACTGAGGACCAACATAAGGGATTTGTTTGAAATCGCAAAATAAAACTTTTTACTATTTCATTAATGCATTACAACAACAATGATTTAGTTCTCTTTAGAAATTTCATTCAAAACTCTGAATGAAAATAAAGAAATGCTAGACCATTAAACTAATTAAAGTTATATGGCAATCCATTGTGGTTAGGAAGCTGTGCATATAAAAGAGATAGCAGATTAGAAATAATCAGCAAGAAGTAAGCTTCTAACAAGAGTGAATGTCACCATTATAATTACAAAGCAACAACAGAACAAAGAGCTCCATGCCTAATGTTTCCCGGTTTCCCGGTTTTCATGTCATTTGTCTTTTGAAAAGACAACTTTTTTACTGTAGAAATACTATTAGAAAGTAGTTATAAACCTAAACACAAAATTTCGGCAAAGGGGAGAGACTATCATCATCATTTACATATATAAAACACGACATAACAATTCCAGCAAACGGAAGACACAGGAAACCCAAAAATGTCAAGAGTAAATGACACCGACAAGGAAGCCGCTCAACTTGCAATCAAATTTAAAAGGGAAAACCCCGAGAAATAGATATGATTCACATGCGAAGTAGAAGCTACAGGTAACAGAGGACAACGACGACCCATTACCTTAATCCTCTTGTCTTTGGCAGCGAAACCCAAAGCAGCAGTAAGAAGCCCAAAAAATCCCACATACATACAAACCAAAAGAACCTTGGCCTCCATCATCTTCCTTCTGAAACATGCAACTAGGTTCTCTGGTGGCTTAGCCTCTTTTCATCCAGAACCTTTTCCATCTTTACTCAACTCCCCTGCTCGTGGCCAGCCGGGGCCTACAAACAAAGCTCGGAGAAATTATTGGGTGGGGCGGAGATCATGAGGGGGAAGGGGGAAGGAGAAGAGCTGAGGCGGGTTTGAAATGGGGGGACATAGCCGAGGGGGAAGGTTGAGCGGGAAATCGAAATTGGTAGACGGCGTAGTTCTCCGTTAACGGAGTCTCTGAATTTAGCAAGGGGCCCACACCTGTGTTGTGTGTCTCTTTCTCATTGGTGATCAACACCACGCTCGGATGCCAGCGCGGTGTCGTATCTACACCCAATAATTTCTCACAAAAAATAGGTAGAGTGCACGCCTCCTCATTGTGCACCATCGATCATGTCGCCTCACATGCTCTCAATTCTGATGGAGCATCTCACAGGACAACTAGACCATGAAAATTATATTCCCTTCGTCCAAAAAACTTTGCTGCATTTGAAAAAAATATTAATCCATAATGAAATAACTGAATTTGCCTTAGAGGCTAAATAGATCCCCATGTACATGCAAATGCAAGGGTAAGTGGAGGCTTGAAATGCTATGTGGCCCTTGCAGCCCAATAAATTTGACTTATTTTCAATGCAACCACAGGTTTCTTTAGACAGATGGAGTAGAAAGTACGAAATAGAAATAAACTGTCACGAATCAAATTGGTCAAACCTCATGACGATCATGATCCCCTCATGGTCCCACAACCCTATCCTCGATGGGCCCTACACATGCATATTTCTGAATATACCCCCCACTCCACACCCACTCTTAGGTACCATTTGGCAATCACTTTTGCTTTTTTAAAAAGTTGTATTTTAATAAAATCATTTTTTTTATTAACGAAAAGCTAAATCGTGATCCGTATATTAACACCCACCCCGAAAAGTGCTTTTGTCTAAAATTACCCTTAAAGCTTGTTTAGATGTGACAGATTTTAAAAAAAAATGGTTCTTGTGACGCTTTTACCTTTAATTTAATGAGATAAAAAGAATTGAATCTTGACCTCAATATGTAATCCAAAAGCACAGATTTTAGTCATTCATCAACCGTCTATTAGAAAATCTACGACTCAAATTCTATAAACTAGAATCTTGACCTTAATATTTAATTACAATTTTTGGAGAATGCCTACGATTATATTATTTTTTGTATAAGCAAATTGTCAAGGACACAACTATTAGACATGCCTTAAACCCTACTGGAGGACAATGGAAGCCAACAAATTCAAGTGGCATGGAGATACAGGAAGAAGCGCTTGGTACTAGTTTTCTTTCTTTTCATTTTGTACATTATGTAACACAATAGGAATTTGTATACACAAACGATAAGGAAAAAAATGTGTAAATATGCCGAGCATGTATGGAACTCCATTGACTGCTATTGCAGTGAATTTGCTGATGCAACAACCATCTAAGAAAACAATAATATTTGAATCTACATCGTCATCATATTAAACTTTTGTAACTTGGCTTCGTCATATGATGGTTGAACGAGAAATATTAAAAAGGCCATCTTGCACCACGATAAAATTATGTAAAAAATTGTACATGACTAAGAGATCTACCCATCCAAATGTCAAAATGGAGTAGAAAAGGGGGCCTTAAAAGAGGTAAATTGAAAATGGTTGGTCGGCAAGTATGGCCCCATCTCAACGTAGGCCTCGTTCACAGCATCATACAATTCTCAGCCCATTCTACCAGCTAAAATTTCACATTTGCAGTTTTAGCATCACGATGGGACTATAGGAGCCAGACGGAAAATGCTTAAAAACATTTGATGATAAATAGTGGTTCATTCTGCCAAGTGAAACCCCTCTGGAAATGTGGTTAACAGTTGACACATTCCAATACACGGGAGCACAAATATGAAAAGGGGATATAATTACATAAGCATTGTAATATACCTCTCGGGCAGAACTACCACCACCTGTTATAGCATCCCAAATGCCTGAGACAGAGGGCAACACTAAACGGCCAGATATTGCTGCAGATGAGATCTGTTGCTGCCTTTTCAATGTAGTATGGCCAAATAATTGATGATTATTGTAGGATGAGGAGCAACATTGAATTGCAAAAGTTGGGATAGATGAACAGTGGTGAAAAGCTGGTGTTCTAATACTTGAAAATCGTGTGTTTAAACCCCATGCCATGCTGCCAACAGTGATTCTGTATTAACCTAGGAAGCACCGATACGGGGTTTTGGCCCACATATCCGTATCCGATATATATCGGATACGAATACGGCTGCCTGCGTATCCGTGGCGTGTCTTTTAAAAAAAAAAATTTAATTCCGATATGTATCGGATACGGGGCCGATACGTTTTATATGAAATTTTTTTTTGAATAATTATTTTATATGAAATCTTTATTCCTCATTATGCCTATTTTCAAAAATATAATTTGTTTTGAGGTGGTTGCATTGGGATGTTCTACTGATTATTCTTTTGACCGGAGGTATTGGATTTATTCGAGCTTGTTGTTTTGTGGTTATTGCATCAATGCAGGTTGATTGTGTGATTGATTTAGGAAATATATATTTAATTTTCGGACTGTGATGGAAAATAGGGAGTTGGCTTTCTGATTGCTGCTGTGTTTTCTGGGTTTATTTTTAATCTAGTTTTGTTTTTATCATACGTGCTCAAATTATTGATGAAATGGTAATTATGTTTTTTGTAATTTGTTTTATTCATCAAAATATTGGAAAATGATGAGCTAATGTGCTAACTTTCTGATTTCTTCTGTATTTTTCTTTTATAAAATTTATTTACTATGTTTATTGACTTTTGACATTAAGGACCAACTTAAAATATGTCTTAAAAATATAAAATATATTTTTTTAACAAACGTATCCCCGACGTATCATATCGGGACTTTTTAAAAATTGCCGTATCGCCGTATCCGTATCGGTGCTTCCTAGGTATTAACAACGTTTAAAATAGAATTTTTAGTTTGTTAAACATGGAACTTGTCCTTCCTAACAGCTTACGCTATCAGGAGAAGTAAATTGCTAATTGATATCAGAGCAAAAGTCGGGTTGCCCCATTCTCAATGTCCCTGCGTGAGTGTACATGTGAATTCTTGGTTGTGGTAGCAAAGAAGTGTTAATTCCCTAAACAACTTTTTGCAAATTAGGGGTTAAATAAACTTGTGAGACCAGAAAAATTATTAATCCTGGAACTACAAATAGTGGGGACAATATTTTAAAATGCTCGACCTCTTGGAAAAGAAGTTATTCGGGAAAAAATGTGGATTCCTCTCCTGCCCTAGCTCTGCCTTCTCAAACTTCACTATTAAGTATTAAGTCTTCTCCAATTCTCCTCATTTCACCCTGACATGCACTAACCACCAACGATGTCATGCTTGGAAATGTTGTAACCCTGTTAATTTATTGACTGCGTATTGATCAATGCACCATCATCTTCTACTTGCTTTCTTGAACCTTGAGATAGAGAGATATAACCTTCCTTCAAATCCCCTTCTGCAGTCTCATGGACTATTTATTTCCTTTTGAGAATCATAGGCAATTCACAAATGCACCTGTCGAAATTGTACTTCCTCTTCACATATTATGGTTTTCTCAAACTGAACTATGAAAAACCAAATAGGAATACAAGCTATCAAAGCATACTTTTTATGGTAATAAGTATTGATTTGTGCCTCCAATGGAATATACAAAAGAAATGTAATGGAAAAAAGTCAAAATAGCATGATGTCAGATCAGGTTATTTGGTAATAAGCAAATAAGTATCATTTGCTGGAATATTTTCTGCTGCATGCATGCTGAAGTAGATTTTCTTTTTTTGGAATATTGAGGAAGAATGTTGTAGAACAAATATCATTCTTCCATGATCATCCAAAGCATTTCAGGCCAATCCCTTTCCATCATAAACCGGAAGATTAACTAATTCTTCCATGATCTTGCAAAACAATAAAATACCATCGCCAAATAGGCATCAGCACCTACACTTCGTGCAGCTTGAGCACCTCACAAGGAGGATCTCCTTCAGCAGACACGCATTCAAAACTTGAAGCAACATTATTATTTCATTGAAAAGTTAGGTCGGTCTTTTATCTACTAAGTATATCATTTTGTTGATAGAAGATTCTCTTAATGCACTAAGTATATCATTTTGTTGAACCATTGCATTCATTTTACTCAAAGATTCTGATTAACATAGAATGTTGTTACCAAAATACCATGAACCATCATTACCTAGAGCTTTATTGAATTAATAGTAAAAATTATTGCACCTGGTGCAAAATTTTCACAGAGATGCAGTAATTCATTTCTTTTTTGGATGAAAGGATGCAATAGTTTTTCAAGAGAATGCATTGCCCCTCACGTTATATACATGTACCTCACTATATCGACATTTCATAGTTAATCTATCTGAAATGGTTCAAATGCAAGAAATTACATCAAGTACACAATATTTAAGTAGTCTAAACAAATCTAGTTCATTCCCACATTCTACACCTAATCTACTACTTACATTCCAAAGTTTTTACTAGTGCAACGGATTAAAAATCCTTCACGATTGAATGCATCATTTTCGTATGCAATTTCAATTGCTCCACTGAAAAATTGGAAGTAGTAAAACAATTTACAAATTCATACGATAGAATGCACCATTTTGATTTTGATATAAAGTGCTAAATTATGTTAAAATCATATGAATGAATTATCATTGTGATGAACTCTGACACTCATTTAATGGAAATCTTCTTACAGACAAAGACATCAAATTTTTATTTTTCTTCAATGGGTAAAGGAGACAGTTGAGCTGGAGTGATGACTCCCCTGCCAAGTTTTTTAGTCTCTTGATCTTGTTTCCAGCTAGAAAAAGACATAATGGGGCAGACAATTGGCTTCAAGGGAAAAAGATAAAGGGAGATGATGTTATAGAGACAAGGAAAGAGATAGGACTATATGTAGGACCAACCAGTTCTTGAGACAGACGGGAGCCAAAGGATATGTAATTACTTCAACTAAACTCTTGATTCCTCCAATTATTGCACCCACCTATCTAGAAATTTTTAAATCCTAAAGAACATCCAAAATGCCATTATGGGCAAATTAATAAAAAGGCTATGTCCTCACATTAGGAGTCCATGCAACAGAAACATAAATGGTCGTAAAGGATATAAGCCTTCACACATCTGGTGAACAAAGCGGAGTATATTGCCTAACATCTGACAGACACTAGCAAATGACACAGACGTTCTTATCAAAGGAGTAGAATTAAGCTTTTTAACTTAATGCACAAGACAAACCACCAACAACCACACAATACCCAAAATACAAGAACATGGTGCAGAAAATGCTTATAACTCCTGATTACCACTATGGAATATCACAAATAATAAAAGTCATTTCCATACCAAAATAATCAGTTAAGACATACAAGAAGTAACATATTATCCACATTAACTTACAAAACCATAAAACTACACCAACAGTCCTTAATCTTACAACAAACCAAAACTAGCGCACCTGCTTTCTAGCCGATCTGGTGGTGTCGATGCTGCTGGACGAGTCGAACATCTATGAGAGCCTCAGTTTGGTGGTGATATTAGCGGTGGGAAACTGAGGTTGTCCGATCGGAGACGACGACTGTTTGTATGATATGTGGCTATCTGATCGGAGACGACAACAACGACAAAGGAGTCGACTTAGAGCTGACGGTGGCAGAAGGTGGAAATCACGGTGGGTGTTCAATCGGAGACGACGTCGGGAGAAATATGGACTTGAGTTACACAGCGGCCATCCCGGCGGCTTTCTGGTCTGAGACGACAACGGCATAGGGAAGGGGAACTCATGTTCTAGAATTAAAAACCCAAAATAGGGGAGACCTATTTCAGGACATAGCAAAGAAATTCTGGAAGGCAATTCTAACACACAAAAGTCACTTTTGTAGAAAATCTTCACACAACAAGATTTTCTAAAAAGTGGCTTTAGCATCAATTTCTAAGTAAAAGTTACTTAGAAAAGCACGCCCCAAACGGCCCCTAAAAGCACTACACTGTAGCATCTATATTTTTTTTCTATCCATCTGAAATACCTAGATAGAAAAAAAAGCATTGATGCTACAGTGGATCTTCAAAATCCATTGTGGATATTTGCTTATAATCACGCCCCAAACGGCTCCTTCCTCTATCCACCACCGTATCCCATTTATTTCGGTCGGAAGTTAGCGTCCGGTCCACCTCCCGGCCCGGTTCGGTCTGGTCTTATCTCCCGCATCCGCATCCGCATCCTCCACCTCCTCCATTGTCGCCATGGAAAATCGTCTCGCCGATATATCGGTGGCCCTAAACCGGTACATCGATACCAATCCGTATCGTTTTTTCGAAAAATTCTAAATATCGCCGATATATCGGTATTTTTGGAATTAAAAAATTATTTTTCTAAACAAATTTTTTTTTGAAACCTTTCATGTTTGTTTTCTATCCTAATATGCATATTTTGAAATTTATTCTTTGTTTAAATTAGTATAACTCATTTTAAAAGCTAGATTGTGAAAATATACGGTAAAAACTAGTTTTTGACTACCGATATTTTTTTACACAATATCTCCGATATTTTGTCTCTTTGGACGATCGATATTTTACCGATATCCGATACGACATTCCATGATTGTCGCCAGAAACCTCGACGAAGAACTCGGAGACAGGGAACAACGCCTCGTCTCCCTAGTCTCCAATTCTCGAGCTCAAGTGCTTGCAGATCTTGCACTGCAGAATTGGATGGTTTACGTTAATTGATTCCTTCTTTTTTTGTTTTGTTACTGAAATTTACGGTTTTTATTGGGTTTTTAACTGTAGAAACTTTGTCTTGGTTGGGAAGGAAGAGTTTTTTAATGGGGTGGTTCTTTGGGTGGATATGGTGTGTCTTGTTTATACCTAATCAGTCGTGTGATTTTGGAGTTTTCGGTTGTCGAAGAAATTGCTCGAGGAACTCGCATTTTTTGTGTTTTTTGGTTTACATGCGATTGAATGTGGGTTATTTTGGTGTAGTATGGGGATAAGGTGGTGGCTTGTTTTGATGGTTTGACAGTGAATATGGAGGACCGGGGAGGTTCGTTCATCGCGGTGAGAAGGATTTCTCAAGAATTGGAGAGGAGCAGTGGTTGTCATTCAGCATCCGGTATGTAGAACAGAATTTAATGTAAGAAAATTATACTGCTGATTTGGGGTAGTTTATCTTGATTGTATGGTTGCAAGACTTATGTGTTAGGAATTATCTAGTATTGAACATTCCGACCGAGTACAACAAGAAAATCGAGAGTTTGTTGTGAAAATGTCGTCTTGGATTGAATTCTACTCTGGGTGATAGGAATTGATTGAAATAGAAGCGATTTAGTGATTTCTGTGAAAGAAAAAACTGCTTGTGAGTATGTTTAGAAGTATGTTCATATGACTGGGGAACTGTTTAGACTTGATTGGATTCTTTTTCTGAAGTGTGTGAGATGAGTGTTTGTAATTGGTGAATGGCCCTAGAAATTTTGGATAAAATTAGAAATGAAATGTAGCATCTTTCCACTCGTGCATTGTTACAGCTGAGGGGTTGTGACAGGATCAGCAGCTTGGATTGGAAGAGGCCTTTCTTGTGTCTGTGCTCAAGGAAAAGACAGCTATGCCCGCCCATCATTTGACTTAACCCACCCAGGCATGCCATCGTATGCATTTGTTTCTTGCATTTAGGATGCTTATAGAGATCAGCTTATTCCAATATAGTGCACAGCAAATAACTTTACGAGGTGCTTTTTTGGAATCTGGCTCTTTGGGTGCCTCTTTGTGTGCTACATGTTTCGCTGTATTTCAATTCTGTTATTGATTTTGGTTTTTCAAGTTGATGATACAATTTATCTTTGATATTGGTTTTTCTGATTTTTTTTTTCAGAAATATAACCAAATTTTGCAGATGACTAGTCATTTGCAAGATAATGTACCTTGGTGTATGCTTTTTACAGATGATGTAGTTTTAATTGATAAGAGTAAGTAGGTTTAAATGCGAAATTAGAATTGTGGAGGGTTGCTCTAGAATCTAAAGGTTTTAAAATAAGTAGGACTAAGACAGAGTGCATGGAATTTAATTTTAAGGAATGTAGAATTATAGATAGAGCCCTAGTTGATATAGATGGGCAAGAAGTGCCAAGGTGTGATCAATTCCGTCACTTAGGATCCTTTATCTATAAAGAAGAGGATATTGATAGTGATGTGGTGCATAGGATAAATGCGGGGTGGGTAAAGTGGAGGGCAGCCTCGGGAGTGTTGTGTGATAAGCGGGTTCTAAAAAGACTTAAAAGCAAGTTCTATAGGACGACCATTAGGCCTGCAATACTCTATGGAGCGGAGTGCCGGGCACCAAAGAGGAGTCATATAGATAAGTTAAATGTAGCTGAAATGAGAATGTTAAAGGTGGATGAGTGGGATAACTAGGAGAGATAGGATTAGAAATGAATACATTCGTGAGAGCCTAGGAGTAACGCCTTTAGGGGAGAAACTGAGGGAATGTAGGTTGCGTTGGTATGGGCATATGCAAAGAAGACCTTTAGATGTCCCTGTGAGAAGATTAGAAGGGATACAAGTAAACGATGCTAAAAGAGGGAGAGGGAGACATAAGAGAACTTGGATGGAGTTAATAAAAAAGGATTTGACTTTACTATCTCTTACAAAAAAGGTAGCCCAAAACAGGCTAGAATGGAGGAGTAAGATCCGTGTCGCCGACCCCAAATACTTGGAAAAAGGCGCTAATTGATTATGATTATGATTATGATTATGATTATGATTGAACCAAATTTTGTGTTTCAGGAGGTGCACTTGCAAAGGCTTCAAAGTAGAACAGATTTTACGTATGACAGTTGGAAGACTGAACACCAGGTAGCACTACAAAATCAGTCATGTTGTAAATTTATACTTCTGAGTAGAGTGCTTACTTTCCATCAGACTTGACTTGTAATGTGCACTTATAAAACTGTATTTAGATTTGGTTAATCTTAATTGTTTCCAACCTTTCGGAGGACTTGATTCATGTATCTTAATCCAAGTTAGTTTATCTGGATACACAATCTTCAAAATTTTTGGCATACAGACAGTGGCAGAGTTATTAAATTCGCAATAAATAATTTAATTATCGTCTTCCTTTCATTAATTTGTAATCGCTTAACTGAGTACGTTGTTTGCTATCTTGGCTAGCCTTAGACTCTGCTTATAATATTTGTATAGTTCTGAAGATTTTTTTGCAATCAAACAAAGATGATTAAATCTTTTACTCTTGCTTGATAGCTCGACTTCCTGGGGCCAGTTTGCATGGTCAGGCCGTTGGCGTCTTGGCCTTGGCCATATTTCGTAGCTACGTTGGCGAGTTAGCAGGAGCCAGTTCTTGTGCCTGATGGTGATATGTGGTTGGCTGTGTAGTCGACAGCCTAGGCGCTACAGCCTGCAGTTGATGTCGTGGTGTCGATCTTTTTTTTAAAGGGAAGCTTTTGTTTACGTTTTTTAATGGAATCTCAACCATAGGTCTTTTTAATAAATTACCTTAAACAAAGCCTTGGGGTTATAGGCAAATATCTACGGTGGATTTTCCAAATCTACTGTAGGCAAAAAATATGGATGCTACAGTGTAGCAATGTTTTGCTTTTAATCATGTCCCAAACGGTCCCTAAGCCTCAGTCACCTCCACATGACTCCACCAGTTGGATTTTAAATATGATGACGCCCTCTTGATTTGACACCCACCATCAGATTGAAATTAGGTGACCTGCCTCTGGGTAAGCAGTGTCTCATTTAAATGAACTCAAATACAAACTTTAATAATCATTTTAAAATAACAGAAAGATCCTTAATCACTTAAACAGTATTTAGTTTTTTTTACATAGTTTTAAAAACGGGACCCGATCAACCAGTTTAGCCTAGTTAGATTAAAGCCGGAAGGTTTTTCGAGCAGGATCATCCGAGTTGGCCTAGTAGATTAACCGAACTGGTCCAGCAACTAAGACCATAACCAAACCTCCTCTCCTCGAGTCACAACTGAACCAGAGTTAGGGGAAGACCAGAACCATGGTTTTAAAAAAACCGAACCCGCTCTTGCTCCGTATATTAAAATACA
Organism: Houttuynia cordata; assembly: GCA_039654745.1. Taxonomy (NCBI): domain Eukaryota; kingdom Viridiplantae; phylum Streptophyta; class Magnoliopsida; order Piperales; family Saururaceae; genus Houttuynia; species Houttuynia cordata. The sequence goes on along the minus strand of CM077511.1, from coordinate 13,194,051 downwards.
AGCATACAACTCATCTTTTCTTTTCACTCTCTCTCCGCATTACCCATCACCACCTCCAAATGATCTCTTGATTCTATTCTCCACCTTTTTTTTAACTCCTCCCATTAACCCACCCTTCTTCCCTTTCAAAGTTTCAATCTTTCAATAAACATTGAACAGAAAGAGTGAAAAAGAGAGGGAAACAGCGCAGTAGAAAGAGAGATAGAGGGAGAGACCCCCACCTAGGGGTGCAAGCGGGTCAGGCTTTTGCGGGCCGAAGGTTGGCCCGACCCGAGCCCTAAGACCCAAACCCTAAGGCAATTCCAAAAATCCGGCCTGGCCCTATCCCTAAGTGGGCATAGGGTCGGGCTGCAGGCTTTCGGGCCTTTCAATTGGCATAATATTTTTGTGACCCAATCTCTGATCATAAGCCCTTGAAAGATGTTCTATTACTCATGTTACAACTTACAAGCACCGGATGGAAACATTGACAACAGATTTTGAAGTCAAACAATCAACATATGACTATGACAATGAGAGTTCACTATTCAAGTAGTGACTACTACAAGTCCTTATGCTAGTAGATTTCATAAGGACAACCTTTTTTAGGAGATTTCATTAATCTGATGGTTTAAGCTTTTGTTTTCCTGTTTTAATATGCTTCTTGCTGTTAAAGAAGAGGATAGTAGCCCCACCAACCAAGGAATCTTCCTTTCCACATGATACATCCCATATCTATGACTCCACGGTACATAAATAACTAACGGATTCTACATTTGTAATCCCATGAGGACAATGTTAAACAAACTTACCATCAATACAAGTTGCGCCTGAGAAGTTAAATCTGGATATTTTGTACTGAGTGTAATCAACTCATTCCAGCAATAAGGTGGTCCGGTTGATTCCAACCTTGCAAATGAGCAAAATTCAAGCTCCTCAAACAATGACTCAATGCTTGGAATAGTTAATAGAAACAGAAACCAATTAATGAAATCTCCTAAAAAAGGCTTTTATATGAATAGCAAACCTGGTTTTCATGGGAAGCCCAAAGAGAAGAAATTTGTACACTACTTGCTTATTTCTTCTAGTTTTAAGTACGACAGTGTATTCCATTCATGACTCAATCATTCAAACCCACGATATCAAAAAGATGGTAAACTTGAGTATAAGCATTATCAGAATCTTAATCATTTGCAACAAAAAGAACTTATTGCATACAGCAAATTTGCTACAACTATGACAAATCAAATAAATAATTCATTAAATAACATTTTAAGTAATAACAATAAGAATCCTCTATTGATTGCAACCAAAAAAATAAATCATAGCTGGAAAAAATTGTCGTCCTTCCGTCCTTTTAAATAGCTCCATTGGGGGAAATTGAAAAAGTGATGGAGCTATTAAAACAGGATTGAGACCTGAACCTGTCATGGAGGGCAAATGGCCCTCAAGGCGCTCTATGCGAAAAGTGATAGGGAGATTAATGTCACATGACAGGAAGAACCTAAACTCATTGTTGCTCATCCTTCAAACTCCTGAAAAAATAAATGGCCAATTTCCCATAACAATCAGACAAGCAAAATCAGACCTTTAACTTAATTAGACAAGGTCGACATGATACACACAAGGAAACCAGCTATTAACAGATGGTATTAATCTGATAGCAACACATACATGACGAAACTAGTAAGCAAGCCATGAAACATTCGTTATCAAGGAAACTCTGTGAACTTTAAAAGTTGATATGATAGACAGGGGAAGATTGATGAATTGACCCAAAATTTTGCGAAGTTGGAAATTGAGATTGCAACATGCACGTATGAACTTGAACTGATATTCAGCACCAGAAATCAAATTAAAAAAAAAAAAGAGTTTCTTACTACTCACCAAATTGCCGCCAGTTACACGGATGAGAGATGTAAGAAGCTACTCATAGAAAACGTCTACATTGTATGAGAACTTAAGAAACAGAAGTTCTTTACTGAATCACGCCATGACCGGAAAGTTTCAATTTTTGGCGGTGATGAACTGAGGATTGAGGTACGGAGAAGACGGCGTCACGAGAGGCGAGAAGGTGGCCGCAAGGCAAGAGGTTTGGAGCTCTGGAGAAGACAACAATTCAATATGTCTTAAAATTCTGGCCCATAACCGTAGTTTTACGGGCTGGGCTTGCGGGCCGGCCCCGCAAAAGTTGCACCCCTGCCCCCACCCACTTCTCAGCTCCTTTTACTAGCCCACATTTTTTCCTTCATTTTTCTTACACTTACTTGCGTGTTCTGGCATTCCCAACGATGGACTCTCTCAGCATGCTCAAGTATTATTTAAGATAATAATAAGCAAGCAAGCTCTTGCAGATGAATAGGAAGACTCAAGGCAAAATCAGTTGGAAAGTGATTATGCTAGAGAACTGAATAGTATTATTTAGGTGTTAATGTATTGGGGAAAACATTTAAACTGGTACAAGCATGTTGTTGCTTCACCCTTCCTTTTTCTTGTGAGAGGCGACCATTGAATGAGTGGATAGAGTGTTGAGCGGTGAATGCAGAATGCAGAACGATGGTGGGAATGTGAGTTCAGACCCCAATGAGTGACTGGATGTTTTGCCTACACCTTTTGATGAAGTTTCATATAGGTGGTAGCCTACTGCAGTATACATTTTGCTAGGTTTTTGTATATTTACAGTAGACGTTTTTTTGTAATCTAGTTCTCTCATAGTATCGCAAATTGACCTGACATTGTAATTGGTCGTTGTTATTCAAGTGGTTGCTTCAAGTGGAAGAAAATAATAAATTTGAGCATAATATCACGCACTAGATGTCTATGATTCGTATTTTCATTTAGGAAAGTACGATTTTTGTTGTCCAGCTGGAAGAATAATGGTTTGTGCTGCAGTTGTATATGTCCCCTGGGTGCTCATTTTGTTGATGAAATGCAATTCATGCATTATTCGACATGGTTATCTGTATCCTCTAACCGCCATGGACTTTAGCCGCCGCCGCCCTGGTCTCTACACCCCCCCCCCCCCCCCCCCCCCCCCCTTGGCCCTAATTCTCCCGTTCCAGGGCTCGGTAATGCCTTTCGGGTTTATCTATGCGGGTCCGGACTAACCCGTTATTTCTGGTTCTGGCACGTGCCCGAGAACCGACCCTCATTCCTATGCTGCCATGCCGAACCAACCCGTTGCCCACTTCCAGCCCGTTCATCAATCGAGTTCCCCACTCCCTCATGTGGGTCCAGTTGTGGGTCCCCCTCTATATGCTCTGATGCATCCTAGGTTTCAAGCCCCGCAAGCATCTACTTATGATAATGCGGATGATTATTATGTGTCTGATGATGAGTTTCCTGATCATATTGATTATCGTGGACGTGGAGGGCGCAATCGTGGTTATGGTCATGGACGTGTGGACCATCGATACGTAGATGCCCCTATTAATCAGGAGGGCACTGTCTAGGCTCACCCGGTACATGTCACGTTTCCTGTATTTAATGGCCGCGATCAAGAGGTGTGGATTTCACGTGCTAAACGCTTCTTCCATTTTCATCGAACCCCCGCTTATGAGCGTTGCGAGTTGGCTTCCTTTTATATGGAAGGCCGCGCTATGCATTGGGTGGACCAGTATTTAGAGTGTCACCCACAATCTACATGGGACAAGTTTGAGCAGGCCCTTCGTCTACGCTTTGGCCAAACTGCTTATACGAATTATAATAGTCTACTTCCTCATATTCGCCAGTGTGGGTCAGTTCAGGACTATCAAGATGAGTTTGAGTGATTAGTGAACCGTGTTCAGGGATGGCCTGAGCATACACATATGGGAGTTTTTGAAGCAGGCTTATGAGTGGATATTAAAGTTGAGTTGCAGTCTTTTCCATGAGTATCTTTGACTGAAACGATGCGTCTAGCACGTGTTTGTGAAGAAAAGCTGACTCAGTTGGGGCGTTCTTTCTCTAAGCCTTCTCCTTCTCCTTCCCACCTGCCTTCGTCATCTGACCTGCCACGTGCTACTAAACTGCTTGGTAATTCCTCAACTGCTCCTATTACTCAACTTACTCCTTCGCAGATGGCAAATCGATGTTCAAAAGGATTATATTATAATTGTGATGAAAAGTATGCCCCTGGATATCGTTGTACTACGTGTCAATTCTTTATGCTTGATGAGTGTTATGATGCTGATTATACGGATGACACTTGTGCTAATCTTGTTGAGGAGGATTTGACCTCTATTGAGGCTTGTTAGATGGAAATTACTTTGTGGGCCTTTTCTGGAACTTTGATTCCACGTACTATGCGCGTCAAAGGGTTGATTAATAAACAACCGGTTTCAGTTTTGATTGATAGTGGGAGTTCCCACAATTTTGTTAATGACCGTGTTGCTCGCCTTTTGGGCTATCCTATACAGGACTCTGAGACTTTTGATGTATTGATTGGTGATGGTAATGGTAATTGTCTCCAGAGTTCTGGTATTTGTTCTAAAGTTGATTTGCAGTTACAGGGCCAGTCTTATATTATGGACTTATACTTGCTTCCCACCAAGGGGGTTGATGTGGTCCTCTGTGTTCAGTGGCTGGAGGATTTAGGCCCTGTTTCTTGGGATTTTCGCCATATGACCATGGACTTTACTTATGGTGGCAAACCGGTACGTATCACTACTCAAACCGCATGGCCATTTTCAATCTACAGAATCTGCCGCTATACTTTGCCATTATCATTGTCATGGCGACTTATTGCAGCCTCGGCCGGTAGTCGATGTTCCAGATTTTATGGATGTTTCACCGAATTTGGCCACCTTACTCGATGAGCACTATGCTATTTTTGAGGAGCCTCATGGACTACCTCTTCCTCGTGCATATGATCCCCAGATGCTTATCCAGCCTGGTGCACCTCTGGATGAGGTCCCCGAAACGCCGCCGCCTCTTCCAAAGCCACAACCTTCAGCTTGACTGCCATATTTTACTAGAGTTGAGTTTCGCTCATTTTTGCCTTCGCTGCAATAAAATGAGCACCTCGTTGACGAGGTGATGTGGAAGCATTGGTAGAATGTTATGGACTCAATTATATTCTCTTACTTCTATTTGGAATAAAATTTCTTTTTTAATAAGGTTTCCTAGTTAGGATTTACTACTTCTATTAATACTATTAGGATATTTTTACTCTTTATATATGTAAGGCTTATGGCCAAAATGGGATTATGAGATGAGAAAGTCAAATTAGTTTTTATTTATTTATTTTGTTTTAGTTTAGCTTTGTTCTTCTCCGTTGTAGACGCTGTGTCTACATCAAAAGCCTAGCCTCCTTGAGACCATCAGAGACCAATAAAAAAAAGATAAGGGGCTAGGGGATCCCCCTTAGGCCTTTTAAGGGAGAGAAAAAACAGTAGGTTGGACACTACCATAATATGAGAATGACGTTACACACTCCATTACAAGGTTGGCCATCTGTCATCAAAGCCTTGCATCTACGATTCTACATCAAGTCCATTAGGCAGCTCCACGCCACTCTGTCAAAAGCCTTACTCGTGTCCTATTTTAGTGCAAGATAGCCCTTCTTCCTAGGCTTCTGGCTCTCAGAATAGTTTCATATGCAATCAGGAGATTCAGGATGTAATCTGTAAGCCTCCCAGAGATGAAAGCACGTGTTATCTGTAAGCCTCCCTGGGATGACAGCACTTTGATCTTCAAGAATGATCTGAGGCAGGGCCTTCAACCTATTTGCTAGAATCTTACTAATAACTTTGGTAACATAGTTGCACAAACTTATAGTTCATTGGAATTGGAATTGGAACTAGGTAAGTCTGAGTTAGGCAAGGAGGGATGTGATCTGTATTTAACATGTTGAGGATTGCAACTGTCACATTGTCTCCAATAATATGCCAATATTTGCGGAAGAAAAGGGCAGTGATGCCATCTGGTTCAAGGGATTTGGCTGGCTTAACTGGTAAGTGGTAAGGCTCTCTCTCTCCGGTGAAATCAGCTAAAAGCTTCTCATTCATGTCTTCAGAAACTACTCTATGAACCTTCGACAAAACAGCTTCAGGACTGGCTATGTTGGAGGAAGTATACCTCTTTTTAAAATGGTGGGAGGCCATCCGTTTGACGTCTTCCTCGGTGATTCAGTGCCCCTCTTTCATATCATAGTTCAGCCCTCTCATGTAGTTTTTTTGTCTCCTCTCGGAAGCCTTTGCGTGGAAAAGAGAGTATTCTTGTCTCCTCTTACCCAAATTTTTTTTCCCACACTGTCTCCACATGATTTCTTCTCTAGAGAGTAGTTCATTAATTTTCATTTTTAATGCTCTTTCCTTTTAGGAGAATTTCTGTCCTCCAGCCAACTTAACCTTTTATTTGCCTTTTTCAGCATCTATTTGATATCCAAATTCTCCATGCTCCATTAACGAAGCTGCTGACTGCAAGCCTCAACTGAGCTCTTGAGGAATGCAGGTCATTGCAAGGGAGCCAAGCCTTCCTTATGGGGCCGGAGCCAGGAATTTTCACTAGGGGGGGCAAAAATATTCCTTAAAATTTAGCCAAGACAAATGTTGATAATAGTGGAATTTATTAAATAATAAACAAAAAAATTACTGATCGGGAACACTGCTCAAAATATTTCTCGATTGGGTTTTTTAGAACTGACCCGAAAGGCGTCGGTTCAGTTTAGACTAAAGACGTTGGTTCAATTGACGCCTCTCTCTTAAGTTGAAAGGCGTCAGTTCAACTAACGCTTTTCGGGTTAATTTTTTTTTAAAAATCCACGCAGGCACTAGTGTGGCTCGTTAGACACCCTGATCAGGAAATATTTTGAACAGTGTTCCCAATCAGTAATTTTTTTTATCATTTAATAAATTACCCTTGATAATAATATATCACCTCTAAAATTCTAAAGCAAAACACATTTCTATAGTGATGTTTCAGTTGATTGTCTAAAATCTTCTACAAAAATAATAGGAAAGACGAAGGCAATGCGATTGGTCGACAGTAGTGATAGTAAAGAGTAGGCAAGTAAGAAATTTTGTTTATGGCTTTGTCTGGTATGAGCGGGAGAATTGCAAAGATTCTAAACACTAATAGCTAAAAAAAAGATTAATAGCCAAGCTCTAGTGCAATTGCTTTAAACCATAAATAATATTTGTTCTTGTACTAAAAAAATGGTCTTAAATACTAAACGGCTAAACTCAAGTAATACCCAAATCTATAATATTTTCCTCAAGATGTCAACTCAAGCCCAGCATCGTTACTTCTTTTTTTTGTCTTTTTGTAACCCCAACCTCCAACTTTACCTTACCCAGGAAAATCGTCCAACTTTAATGGGCCTACAAAAGAATAGGTAAACTAAGCGATTGAGGATGGGCAAGGTAATTACGAAAATACCTTATAGTTATATTAACTTTCTACACTAATGGCAAGGTCAGCTGGGGCAATTGTCGGCACACACGATATTAATATGCGCTCCAGCTACCTACCTTTCTGACCTATTTAATTACATCTTCTTTCATCTTGCAACTTGCTAGAATACGACCACCCGCATTACTAAGACATGTGGTCTTTAAATATGGTGTCACATTCCAAAAAAAAATGGTGTCAGGAAAATTAACCCGATCAACTTACCTGACCTGAAGATACCCAACTTGACCCGATTGCAAAATAGGGTCGGTGCGGGATTCAATTTTACTATACCGTTTTTAAAAAAGGTTGGATAGGGTAAAAGATTCCTCACTTCTTTTGAGAATTAGTGATTTTACGAAAAGCTGACTTGTAGTGGAACCAAAGAAGCCTCTAGTGTTGATGACAAGCTGCAGCCCGTTCAAGTGGTCTGAACATGAAGTATGGAGGTGTCTGACACTAGCATTGGGGAAGGACTCCAGTATTCTACATGACTACATCACTAGATTTTTGTTACTGGCTGTCTTCGAGCCACTACACTAGGTTCTTTGTCTTTTGGCACAAATGCATCACTAGGTGCAGAACCCAAACATATTGGCATATATAAAAGAAGATATAACCACATAGATATAACCTTAATAGTCTGAAAGGTGGCTGCCTAGTGTATTTGTTGGGCAGCGAAAAAGTGGATCATGCGAGGCCGAAGCCTACTTCGATACTTCTTCACTCTCAAGCCCCCGCCACATCGAAAAATTATTGGGTACAATCGGCAGCCCACACCTCCTTTGTGCGCCAATTTTATAGGACTCGTCAATTCCAAATTATCGGCACACACGATATTCATGTTCGCTCCAATTATTTGGAGCACACGCTTATAGCATGTGTGCCGTTGATCTCTAAGATCGACAATTCTTTGTGCCCGGCAGTATTGTGCAGATTATACCCAATAATTTCTCTACCACGTCATCATTTAATGTTGTCTACCATGTCATCATTTACTGGTGTAAGTGGACATTTGAAAATAGCATCGTCTCTCACCTTGCACATGTTGCAAGCTGAGCTATCCGTATCTAATTGCCTACCTACCTTTCTAACCTATTTAATTACATCTTCTTTCAATATCCGTATCTAATTGCCTACTCATGAATAGGTTACTTGACCCGACCTGATTCCCAGCCCTACTCGCATAGCCCCTAAAACACGACACCAACACAATTTACCCATTGAAAACTGAATCAAAAGAGTAGCAGGAAGTTGAAGATCATGAAGACAATATTAGTTAAATTATCTATTTCAATTTATTTTTTAAACTTTTTAATAAATGACATATGTGCCAACATTTGACTATTTTGGATTATTGTTAGTATATTATAGGTTTTTTATTTAATAATAGTCTTATTCTAAGTGAATGTTTATTTATACATCTTATGCAGATTACGTAAATGACTGCGCGGTTTTCCACGTTGTGTCCATAGTAATCAACGGGCCTAATTATATTCGCACTCCGGTGAAGCCGAAAATTTGATGGGTGATGATTATTAAAGCAAAGCCCAAGAAGAGTACAAAAAGATTTAAAAAAATACGCATCCAACTATCTTCTGAGCCCCGGATAAAACACCCCTCATCTATGCCTAAAACCCCTCCTCATGGAGGATAAACTAGTAAGAAAAATACAAGGAAAAAATACCATTTATAAGAAAAAAAATCTCAATTTAAAAAAAAAGAACAAACTATTTATTCTAGCGCCAATCACCCCTCTTTTACTTCTTCTACTTTTTTTCCTTCTTTTTTGAAGAACTCGAGCGCGTTGACATATTTTCATCGTCATCAAAGTCATCTTCGAAGTCTTCTTTGTCATCACTATACTCCCGCTTCTGCCTAAAACTTGAATAATCAAGAGGACTACAGAGATCAGCTACAAGATTAATGGAGTCCTATTTATTGTTCGCAATGCTATCGTTGTGCAATTGAGATAACTTCACTTCTGTTTAAGATTATGGGGAAGTTGAGATAAACTTCACTTCTGTTTAGACTTATTCCACAATTAGGGTGTGCTTTTTTTTAGGACAGTGATATCCCTACATCATTTTCCTACAGCACTTATGTAAGTGAGTTACCCATCCACAGTGTTGTAGGAAAAATGATGTAGAAATTTCATTTTCATTTTTTTACCTGTTTTATTCATAGGGCTGATTTAAGTGCGGGTCAAGGTCGGTCTAACCTGACTCGACCTATTTCCCATCCCTAGTGATGTTGACCTTGCTCCAATATTTATTCCTAATTTTTCTTTATTCTCTCGGGTAGGAATATAATATTGGTCCAACTTGCTTGTGGTTATATAAGTGACAGGCTACCACTAGGGCTGCTCACGAGCCGAGTCGAGTCGAGTTTTGGGTCAGCTCGACTCGAGTTCGATGTTCAGAAACTTGGGCTCCACTATGGCTCGGCTCGAGTCAAGCTCCAAATTTGACAACTCGAGCTCGGCTCGGGCTCGCTCGATCCATAACTCGAGCTCGAGCCCGAGCCCGAGCCCGGCTTAAAAGCAAAAATGCATATTTCACTTTTGGTAGGATTCGAACCCAAATGCAAAGGAGTATACTCAAGACCTTAACCAATTGACCTACAAATATTTTTTTACTCTTTATGTACAAAAAAAATATTTATTACATATTTGAAGTGGGCTATACTGATAAATTTTTTTATAACGAGGGGTGTCGAAGTCCTTAGAACCCGACTAGAAGGGGCAAGGAAACTGATCTCTTAGAGCACTACATCCCGCCGTCAATCCCCTTGGGTGCATACAAGGCCTACCCATAACCCAAGCCGAATGCTTAGGTTTTTCAACCAGAATAGAGTGCTCCAGTAGAAGCTCGAGCACTAGTGAACACTGAACAACATGGTGAGGTTGACGAAGGCATTCACTACACAATACAATAAACCAAAAAATACAGAGAAAATAAACACAGAGAAATCAAATAACTCATTTGAATACACATGCATGTTTATATTTAACTTTATTTATGCAGGTTTTAAAAGTCCCAATTACAGATCACCAAAGTGAAACACGTCAAACGAGTCCATATGAGATTCGATGGATGAGATGGCTACGATGGGTTTTAGCCCGCCCAATGAAAGAAAAAAAAGAAGAGAGAAATTAAACCCGAACCGACCGGTTCAGTGGTTTAGTTCAGGAAAGAAAAAAAATAAAAAAAACACCCGAGCTCCTCTGCTCCAGCGTCTCCAATCAGCCGCTCCTCTGCTCCAGCATCTCCAATCGGCCGCAGTGCCCTGGGCTGGAAGACAACGATGGGTCTCGACGGCGGCCACTTGAAGGAGAGAGGACGACGACAAAAGCGGCCATGGGCTCGAGCTTGAGGATCGGCAAGGCGAGGCTGACAGGCGATGACGACGGCGGCCATGGGCTCAAGCTCGAGGCAAAAACAAGCTCGAGCTCACGATCGAGATCGACGGCGATGGGAGGAGGAGCTCACAACCAGAACCATCCAAAGCTCCCACCTTTACCCCTCTCCGGCGCTCCTCCGGCCATCTCCGTAGGATTTCCGATACGCCGGTGGCTCTTGCAGCAGCAGAGAGATGGGGACGAGAGGGGGCAAAAACAAGCTCGAGATCGACGGCGACGGCAGACCAGTAGAAGGCTGACCGTCGACGACGACGGCGTCCATGGGCTCGAGCTCACGATCGGGGGCGAGATCGATGGCGACGATTTATGGTAAGGAGAATTTCTGATTTACTAGTTTTTCGAACTGATTCTCGAGTCGAGCTCAAGCTTTTCGTCGAGCTGATTCTCAAGTCGAACGAGTCGAGTTTTTTCAAGTCGAGCCGAGTCGAGTTACTGGGTAGCTCGAGCTCGAAAAAAGTCGAGCCGAGTCGAGCTCGAGTCGAGCCAAAATTCGAATCGAGCCAAGTCAAGCCGGAAAAACTCATGAGCTGACTCGGCTCGTGAGCACCCTTAGCTGCCACCCATGTGCTGTTTATAAATCGAGCAACCAATTAGATCAAATGCAACTTGTATCTTGCATTTGCTTAAGTTTCAATTATCAATAGTATAGGTCATACCTCATTTCCCTAATCATGGAATCCTCTAAGCACGTGCAGTTTGACTAGTTGCTTCAAAAAACGAATCACCCACTCGCTGGTGGTTGTTATTGAGCGACTCGCTGGTACTCACATGAGCTGCCAGCCTGCCACCCATGTGCCGGTAAAGACGAGCAGCTTTTTGTTTTTTTCTCTCATTCATTTTAATCGTCTTTTTTGGATAATTAAGATGAAGAGTACAAAAAAATTAAAAAAATATGCATGCAACTTTCCTATAAACCCGGGGCAAAAACACCCTCATCTTGGCCTAATACCCCTCCTCATGGAGGATTAACTACTAAGAAAAATATAATAAAAATACCATTTGTAAGAAAAATATTTAATTAAAAAATAAATTATTTTGTCTTGCGTCACCGACCCCTCTTGTACTTCTTCTTTTTTTTCTTCTTGTTGAAGAACTCGGGTGCGTTGACATTTCTTCACCGTCATCAAAGTCATCTTTGAAGTCTCTTCTTCATTACTGCCCAAAACTTGAATAATCAGGAGGATGAGAGAAAGAACTACAAGATTAATGGAGTCTTATTCATTGCTCACATTGCTATAGTTGTGAACAGTAAAGATAAGTTCACTTCTGTTGATTGACTTCATTACTATGAATTTTAGGCTCCCACCCCTGGCCAATGAATGACTTGGCTTGAGCCAGCCGAACATAGGTTCAATGGTGGAACTTCCGTCCCTAAGCCACTGTGGCAAGAATCACGAACATTATGATAGAGTTACCATAACATTGAGGGGATGGCTATTAACGGATAGCTGAAATTGTAACCTTTTTTGGGGGGTTGAGGGGTAACAAGCCAAATTATTTAACTTTCTTGGTATGAGTACCTTGTTTCATTGTGATGCAAGATAAGCCAAATTATCTTACTCCCTATCAAACCTCTTTACTTATATACTATCTCGTTCCTGTTTTAATTGCTCAATCTGAAAAAAAAAATGGTCCTGCTTTAGATGCTCCATATGGTCAATTTATATGAATTTTAAACTTTTCTTCCCAGCATTAGATGGGGTTTCCATCGTCCAATAAAAACAACAATTATTTAGATGGAACTATTAAAACAAGACGGAAGGAGTATATATCCTATAATATCATCTTGCCACTTGCTAGAATATTGCCTTCAATATTACTTAAAGTGGTCCTGGACTATGATGTCACATTCATTAAAAAAAGGGGAACTACGGTGTCACGACCTTGATCTCTCTTTTTTTTCCTAAAGAACCTTGACCAATAATTCATTCATAATCTTTCTTTTACTCAATACCCAATTGGTTCAGTAACTAAAATCACACACTTGCTGTTGGTTGTTATAAGTCTCCATTGAGCCAGGTCAATGACCTACCTGTCATCCATTTACTGGTTATACAAATCGAGCCACGTTTTTTTTCTTTGTTATAAATACTGTTGTAATTAAATTCAAGTTGACTGACGGATTCTTTATATACATGGCTACTCCAAGGGAACCTACATCTCTGCATCATTTCTTTCCTTCTCTCTTTGAGTTCTAAGCCAGCGGTTGTTGCAGTGTCCCAATTACAGCAACGTTTGCTCCGGCACAACGAACCACTCTGGTGATAAGGAGGGTGCAACACGACCCTCTAGAGTGCAGCTACAACACTCTGCTCGCTGTGTTTTAGGCACGCCACCACCCGATTACTCTGAATCACAAGGTTAATTCTAAACTAGTTCTCTCCAATTTTCAAATGTAAATTCCGGCCCGTGCAGGGCTAGTCCTGGATGTACATTGTGCAACATCCGGGTTGTGTCCTTGTCGTCCGTAGTTATGTCCAGCTGAATGTATTTGTCCGTGAAAATTGGACACAGATCAGACAGAAGGCCTCGGCCAACCATTTGTCCTGTGTTCTGTTATCTTGTAAGGTTGGGAAACGTTTTCCTGGGTGTGATTTGATTTCGTCTACATCCTCGTTCACCAAGCCAATACGGGCGAACTAATGGTTGTGGACTTATATTGGATTTTTGTAACTCACGCTTTTTGTGCTTTGCATATTTTGGATCTTGTATTTTAGGCGCTCTCAGATGGTTTCATTGTGGTTTAAACTCTTCAAGAAATGTAGGGGCTGTTTGGCAACTTCTTTGAGGAATAAAGGAGTCGATTTATCTGGAACCACTTAGACAGGACGAATTTTGGCCTCCTTTGAACACTCCATCTCTTCAGAAATATAAGCGGGTATGTTTGTGCTAGTTTCATCAGTTTTCATCTGTCCTTATTCTCTGCTATTTTTTGTGCAACGAAAGGCGAGATGAGCACTATCTGGTGCATATCCTCTCCAGAATATGTAGAAGCAAGGGGTGTAAACGAGCCGAGCTTGGGTATGTCTCAACTTGAGCTTGAAATTTCAAATACGAGCTGGAGCTCAGCTCGGCTCATTTAACAGCTCGATCCCTCCCAACTCGAGCTCGGCTCGTTAAGGATTTTGGAGCTCGGCTCAAGCTCAAGCTCGAGTTCAAATGCCTAATACAGGAAGATCAGCCCAGGCTCGAGCTCGGCTCGCCAGAGCATTACCGACCGATGGCATAAGACTGCCATCGCCTCACTCAGCTGTCCCTCATCGGCACCAGCAGCCGTCGCCCCCCCTTCTCCTTTTTCTCCCTCCCCTCCCCCGGCGATTGCTTTCGTCGACGCCCCCCCAAATGAAAATTTATTAGGTGTAGGTGTCCTATCGTGGTGTCTAAGACCAATGGGTGAGTGACACACAATACCCATTGTGGGCCCTTGCCCATTGGTGATCGACACCAATCGGTGTTGTGTCACTCACCCATTGGTGATCCACACCATGATGTGTCCTATCTACATCCAATAATTTCTTCACCCAAATGTCCTTCCCATGTGGCAATGATGAGAAGCAGTGCCAGACTACTGCATCGTCGGTGTCATCCCGAGAAAAAAAAAGGTGTTCCCTCCCTTTTGTTGACGTGGCAAAATCTGGGTGATGGTCCTGGGTCCCCCTTCCACTTGTCCTTTGGTTTGGTTTTGCAATCTGGTCATATATTTTAGTTAGGAAAATATTTACCATAAAATAAAGACAAATCAAAAAATGGGAAAAGCCAACTATAGCAAAAATTCGTCAATTGGAGAAGGGATGGAATCATAAAAAAAAAAGTTTTAGAATTGAAAAATTCAAAGGCATGTGATGAGGAGGGAGGGGGGTCAATTCTACTCCAATGTTTAAGAGACGGTTTCTATAAGCAGTGTGAGCATGAAGACTAGGCTAAACAGTGGGATCTATAATTCGGCGGTCTCTCAGAATTGGCAGGCTTTCTATACTGCTCAATCACTCTCTAGTGCCTGAAGACTAGACTAAACAGTGGGATCTGTACTTCGGCGGTCTCTCAGAACTGGCAGACCTTTCTATACTACTCACTCACTCTCTAGTGCCTCGATGTGCTTTGGCCGAGAATTCTACAAATATATTGCGTGATATCAAATGGACAACGTAGACATGTGTTGTCAGCCCAACACATGTACGGCTCAAATGCCTGATAGTCTTCTACTTCAACCCCTCCACCTTCCTCGAGGTCTCCACTCAAGGAAAGCCAAGGAATTTCCTAATTTTCTTTTAAGCCTGTAGACTGGCTGGCTAAAATGAGTTAGGTGGATTGGAGATAGAATCCTTTTATAAAAAAAATTGGCTTATAATGGAGTAACTGTGATCCTTTCTTACTTATTCACGAGTCTGCAACCAAGAAAGTCAATTACCGACAGTGTCAGCCCCAAAGAGAGCCCATAAACTAAATCGGTCAGGGGAATGCATGAACTCTTGAAAGAATATGGTATTTTATTTTTCGAAAGTGCAAATTTTATTTTTGTTGATAATAAAACTTGAAAGAATGATTAATTTATAGAGTTGTCACACACTATTGTGTCACATTCGAAACATAACTTTGTAATTTAATAGCCTTGGTTATTTATATGTAGAAAATTAAAAAATGAACAGTTAGATTTGTTCAAAAATAAAAATTTAATATTTGTTTACTAAAAACTAAAACACTAATATCCCATTTATGTGTCCAAATTAGAAAACCAAATAAAACACCATGCAACCGAGTTAGACATGGCTCAGCTCGAGCTCAAAATTTCAAATTCACTTGTATGGCCCCATCACCCATGTCTAGTGGTAATTCTTGAATTTCAAGATACTATTAGAGTTGATTGTACGAATAATTATCATATTTTTAAAAAAAATATCGAACACCAGCTTCTTTCACAATGAAGTGGAAAAAAATAAATTTAATATTTAATAAAAGGCTAAATTTGTCTTCATAAGGGCACTTAATTAGTAACGAAATAGCAAAACAATTTAACTATCTCTAGTTATTCTACATTTCTGATAAATAGTTCTAAGCGCATATTAAGCTTCCAACCTTTGCATTTCTCCTCTAAAACTTTGCACCCACGTAGTAGGTACTATATCTTCCTATGTGAACAAGAAATTAATTTTTTATTCTCTGAAATCTTTTACAAATAAATATTTATACATATTAATATTTTTATTTTATATTTATATATATAACATAACGAGCCGAGCTCAAGCCCGAGCCAAGCCCAACACGAGCTGAGCCTAAAGTCGAGCCGAGCCAAAAAGCTCATGAGCTGGCTTATCCCGTTTACACCCTTAGGTAGAACGCATGACCGATTCATCCCGCATTGCTAGTTTTACTTGCCAAAAATGACTTACTTAAAACTCTCGATTCTGTGGGGCGGAAATGACTTACTTAAAACTCTCGATTCTGTGGGGCGGTCAACAAAGCAGTTGTGCCGCATGATGTAGCCTGTAGCGTAAAAAAATTAACAGCAGCCTAGCATGACTCCACCCCCTTTGGAGGATATTTTAAGAATCTCTATCTATACCGGATTCAGTCACATGCTGCATTATCTAAGTTTCAAAAGCATTATCTAGCATGGCTGCTTTGTGTTGATGAAATCTGTGAGGGAGATGTTCTCTCATCATTTTTGATCCCTAAAATGCTCTAGGGTTTATTGCTCAACATGTCACATCATTTCTTTCGTTCTTTTAAGGGCCCAACCTATTCACGAAGAGGTTAAAGAAGAAAGGGCTTCAAAACTTATCTTATTTTAAATTCGAAGGGGAACCAAACAGCTATGTACCTAGACAGCGGTCATGTCCCCCGTATAAAACAAGACGCCAACAAACAAATTGTTAGTGATAAAAGTCTAAACCATTATTTCATTAATTGAAAGTCTGATTACACATGGGTATTTATAGAGTTAAGATAGGACTAATACAACTAACCTCTACTGAATAGCCTAAGGGTCCGTTTGGTTGGGCTTAAAAAGAAGCTGAATTCTTAACTTCTTCCTCCGGATCGAACTTCTTTTTTCGAATATACAAAAAATAAAGATGGAAGAAATTACCACAAACCGCCAATGATTTATCTTGCACTTAAAAAACCCTTTTTTTCCTTCTCCTTTTTCCTCTAAGAAATTCCCTTTTTTAACTCTAAAGCTCATTCAAAATTATAGTATTTTCTTATTTTTTATCTTTACTTCTCTTTCTCAAAAAAACTCATTTTTAAAAAGATTTTTTCACAAAAAACCTCTTATTGCTTTAGTAAATTACACTTGACCTAAAAATACGTCAAGTAGTGGGTCACTCCACATGAGAGGGAAGCCCTACAACTATGAGCCTCACATGAGGAGAGAAAAACCCAACAATATATCTATCGACAACCAATTACATTTCTATTTGAAGGAGCTGAAACTAAATCCCAAGTATGTTGTTCACAAAGAGCATTAACTCATTATGCATAGCATCCCTCCAGTCAACATGTTTAACAGCAGCAATAAAAGATAAAGGTTCAACCTATGGAGCAAAATTACTCGCAACAAATAAAGAAAATGGAATTTTGGGTTTGACTATGCCAAATTTACTACGAGTTGTCATAGGATGAATAGAAATAGAACTTGGAGAAGGATCGGGTAGTATAGAAGGAGAGACACTAGGAGAGAGAACGGAGGAAGTAGTTGAAGAATTAGAACTTGTAATAGAGGAGGAAGAAATAGAATTAGGAGAAGCATCTCCCACTAGGGGGTGATCAAAATTAATTTTGATGCAAGCTTTTAGTTTGCCAGCCAACTTTGAATGCCTCTGGGTTCGGCAGTTTTGGTGGTGCTTCTGGGTTCAGCGGCCAATTAGGACGCCTTTGGTAGAGTGGTTGGGTGTTTTTGTTTGCCAGGCATTCCCCTAGGTTTGGACACATTGGACACGAACTTGGATTAGTCCAATGGAGCAAGGGTATTGTGTGTTTGCTATTATTGTCATTGTTATGCCTCTGATGAAGTTGTTTATTCGAGGCATTGTCTTTGTTGTATTTTTTTGGGTTTGTTTGATCAATAAAAGTAATTTCTAAAAAAAACGATACAAAGTTAGTGATGCAAACACCGGATGTTTTGCTTTTAATCACGCCCCAATCGGCCCCTAAAGATCATGACTAAAATGTTGTTGCCCACGGGCGATGATCACGCTGTTATCAATCGATCGTGTCTAGCTAGCCTCACCATCATAAACATAGTACATAGTGCAATATAACACAGAAATTATTAGTACATTAGCACCCTAAGTACTATGCTCATGGGCTTGGTTGTGGTTCCACGAAAACATTTGTCTCTTCACTCTAGCAATTTCACCCATTTGGATCCCAGCAATGAGAGAAATCTCACAAATTTTCCTGATTAGTTTTCTAATGGATTTTAGCTAAATTTCAAGGCATGTGTTGATAGACACAAAGCCATAACCCTTTATCATTTTTCCCCCAAAACACATGTGATAATTGAAAATTGAATCGAGCAATTGGCAATATTGTTAGGAATCTTTTATCATGGTCTCACAGCCATAATTAATTTTAGTCTCTTTTGACACGCTTTTTTTTTTTTTATAATTAAAAGAGCTGAAACTAGCTTACAAAGAAGGAATACAATCATAATCCAAGTGGATTGGGAGGAAATCAGGGGCTCCCGCCATCTCTCCCTCTCCTAGCTAAAGCATTAGCCACCCCATTTCCTTCGCGTGAACTTTGGAATAGGATATACTCTCAAACGCAAGGCAACATTCCCTCATCCTTCATACCAGAACACCAATTGGAGAGTTAGGGGCTGTTTGGGAGGCCATTTGATCACGTAGGAAATGAAAAAAATTTCATTTTCATTTGATGATAGTAGTATGGGTTTTGGGGATTCAAAAGGTAGACATGAATGATAGAAGGGTAATTATAGTCATTTATCACAAGATTCTTATTTAAAAACCGATTTGACAAGTGAATTATGAGGACATTCACCTCAAGAATGAAAATGATCATTATGGTCATTCATTATGTAAAGGAAAATGAAAATGTAAATGTGCCTCCCAAACACTTTTTAGTGGGAAATGGTGGGAAATGAAGTGGGAAATGGCCTCCCAAACAGCCCCTTAATCTCCCTCCCATCCTCTAACATCCTAATAGCTTTGCCATTTTTGCCCTCCACAATAACCTTCCTCACCCCCCAATCATGCGCCAGAAAAATACCATAGATCAAGGTGTTGAGCTCCCTAGTCTCCTGATGAAGGGGATGGGAATCCACCCCAGAGGCGCAAACTACCAACCTGCGCCCCATGGTCCCTGATGTAGAGTCCACAGCCGATCAGCTCCCTCCCTTCTAAACTATTAGAATATACAATTTAAGGAAAAAAATTGGTGGTCAGTTTATAAAATTTAAGGGGATGGAATAAAATTTTCCGTTTAAGGAAAACTTGGTTATCTTATATAGTATCATAGCCTGAATTACCAATAAACAGTCCATAGGAGGAACTAGGTTGGCTCCCAACTTAAAAACCGGATGTGTGAGAGAGAGATTGTTGGGGTTTATCCCACATCGGATGTGGAAGAGATTGGTGGTTAGTTTATAAATGTGAGGGAAAGCCTCACCTCTCAAGCTATGGTATCAGAACTCCAGGTTTTAAGGTCTTAAGTTTTAGTATCGCTAGAGGCATTTATATCCTAATTATGTTCTCTCTGGGATGTTAGAATATACAATAAATAAATAAATATTTCCAATTCCTAATAGCTTGAGCTTTTAGAAAACTTGGTTATCTTATGTAAACATCCCCGATGTATTGATCTTCATGCAACCATACTGCTCAGGAGGAGGCAACCAACGCTCATGACCCTGAGGGCTGTCAAACCTATCCACCTGCATGCATAAGCGAACCATATTGCTCAATCTTCCTCCTCAACTCATCAGGGGTTAAAGGAGGCTTCCCCAGGCGTGTCTCATTTCTGTGCTGCCAAATATAAGAAGCAGTAGAGATGATCTTTTTTAGCTTGACTCCTCAGTCTCCTTCCAGAATAGCCTTGATCATATCAGCTGGCTTCGTATCTTGATTGACAGAGATCATTGAAAAATATGCAGAAGAGAACCAGATTAGAGAAACCTTTGGGCATCTCTAGATCACATGAACTGTGTCCTCCATTTCCTCTCCACAGAGATGGCTGGTACAATCAACATTAACACCTTAGCTCGGCCCTAGAGGGAAGAAGGTCTCTAGTCAGCCTCCACCCAAAGACTTTGTCTTGGGACAGTTTTCATGCTCCAATTCTTCCTTAGAAGTTTTCTGTTGCTAATGTTCACCTCCAAGCGCTCCCTCCCTTCCTCACCTTTATCTTTTATCAACATGGAGTGCGCACTCTCAACCGAATAAAAAACCATTTTTGCTCCCCATCCAGTAGATCACATCTTTAGAACTTCTCTTTCCAATGGAATATTCAAAGTGATATCCCTGTCCCTAGGGTTGAAGAGTTAACCTGTGAAATCCTCCAGTCCCTTGTGTTCTCATCAACAAGGCTGCTCACCAGCATATTGGACTCATCCAAAGGGCTTGAAGTGGACGACAAGAATCAATATTGGCTAGAAGGGGAGTGCTCAAATGCCACTGGAAGGAATGAGGAGGAAATCCTGCTAAGCTATGAAGCCAACAAGAGGATAATATAGTAGGACGGGAAAATGTGCAACTAAACGTGGGGAGCGAGGGAGAGGCCCGATTGAGCTCTGGGCAAACCAAGGAAGACGGGAGGAGAACAGTGGGACACAAGGAGGTACAAAAATCTGGAAGGAAGCAAAAGGGCTCTTGCCCCGGAGGAAGGGGATGAGGGGAAGGGATTGCACAGAAGGACAATTCAAAGGCGGCGGCTGCGGGACATCCCCACCTGGAGCAATGAACCTTGGCGTGGAATTGCCGAGGGTTAGGGTCTGGTTGAACCGGATGAGATGGAGGATATGAAGTCCCTACATGGCAAGATTAGAGAATGTGGCATCAGATTCGAGGAATGAAATAAAGATGAAGAAAGATGGGGGATTTAGAGGCGAGGGATGATCAGCAGGCGTGGGGGGGAGACCTGCAAGCTGAATTGGATGAGCTTCTCAAATGGGAAGAGATCCTATGGAGTCAGAGAGCTAAAGACACATGGCTCAACGATGGAAACCAGAACACTAGTTTTTTTCATTAGAAGCCATCCCAGAGGCGTCGTAATGCTTAAACAACATTAGTTGTAATGTTGCCGGTCCGATATTAATTTTAATCAACGTTTTTGAAACATTTATCAGGAAATTGCCACTTGTTAGAGGTCTTTATTAGTTGTCGAGCAGAGGCATTGGCCTCAATTTCTTTTGTATCAAATTGTTTCTTTCTCATAATTGTAATCAATGTTTCACTTGCTGACTAATTCCTTTACATACAGCTCGTGAGCAATAAATCTTTGTAGCGCTTCTTTCCTATTCTTTGAGTAAGGAGGAGCTTCAGAAACAACATGGACTTGGGACTCTTTGAACCTGTAATTACTAAGTCAATTGAGCTGATTGATGAAGAATTACGTTTCCTATTTGGAGTGAAGAATAGTATGAAACTGCTTGGTGGTGACCTCTTAATGATCAAAGCTTTCCTCCGGGAAGTTGAGGGAAAGCAGAAAGGTAGGAAAGTGGAGAAAGAATTTTTCAAACTGGTTCAAGATGTAGCATATGAATCAGAGGATCTGATTGAGACATACATTTTTAAGGTTGTGCAACAACGAAGAACTTGTGTTGTCGGAAATTGGATTTTATGCTGTAGGCAACTGCCAAAAGTGCATTTAGTTGGGACAGAAATTCAACGTATCCGGGAAAGGCTCAAAGAAATTTTAGATAAGAGAGAAATTTTGAAACTTGAAGACAGCAACAAAAGTGAAGCCTCTTCCTCAAACCAAAGCCCCTTCCATGCCGAAAGCAGAGAACCATCCATGGAAGACGAAATAGGTCTAGTGGGAATGGAAAATGAAGCTCAATCGTTGGTGGATCAGCTCATTACAGGTGATGCAAACAACTCCATTGTTTCCTTAATAGGTATGGGCGGAATAGGTAAGACAACCCTCGCTAGGAGAATCTACAATTCTGATTTAGTGAGGAATCATTTTCATCATCGCTCATGGGTTACTGTCTCTAAACCATTTATTCTATCAAGAGAACTCTTAGTGAATATTATGGCAGATGTCAATTGTATAAATAAACAAGACGAAGAAGAAATGAAAAAGATAGGGGTGATGACGAAACAAGAGTTGGGAGAAAAACTCTCTGGCTACCTTAGGTGTAAGAGATACTTGGTCGTACTTGATGATGTATGGACCACACAAGATTGGGATTCGTTAAAACACATATTTCCAGTTGTAGACAACAAAGGTGTAGTAATGCTTACCTCTCGAAAAAAAGATGTAGGTCAGTATGCAAATCCTCGAAGGCCTCCTTGTGAAATACGGGTCCTTAATGAAGAAGAGGCTTGGGAACTGTTTTGCAAGAAAGTTCTCGACTGTCCTTCAGATTTAGAGGACTTGGGGAAGAAAATTGTGCGGAAATGTGGTGGCTTACCTTTGGCGGTGGCTGTGTTAGGAGGAATTTTGAGGGGAAGAGGGAAGAATTTAAATGAATGGGAAGCTCTTTTGAAAAGCATGAAATGGGAGCTTTCAGAAGGTGAATCTAATATAAGAGAAATATTAGCGTTGAGCTACAGTGATCTTCCTTACTACTTAAAACCATGCTTTCTCTACTTGAGTGCTTTTCCAGAGGATTTTGTGATTTCTGCAACTAAATTGATATTGCTATGGGTAGCGGAGGGGTTCATTGAAAAAAGACAAGATTTAACAAAAGAAGAAACTGGACAGGAGTACTTGAAGGAGCTTGTTCGCAGAAGCTTGGTTCAAATTAAGACACTGAAGTATGATGGTAGGATTTACTCATGCCACATCCATGATCTTCTACATGATTTTTGCATATCAGAAGGTCAACAAGTCAACTTTGTCCATGTTTGGCAGGGGCAGGGACATGATGAAGTCACTGCAATGAGCGGTATGTCAGCACGTAGGCAGTCTATAATTCAGAATGCATCGATTAATAGCTATGTTTCTCAAGCCGGTTCATTAGAATGCCTCCGTACTTTCTTGACTTTTGCCGGTACTCATGACTATGATGACTTAGGAAAGACGGAGTGCAAACATTTATTTAGAGGGTTTAGGTTGCTGAGGGTGATTGATCTAGTGGGTGTAGGCATCACCCGTTTACCAAAGGAATTTGGGGGCTTAATTCATCTAAGGTACTTGGGGTTGAAAGATACTAAGTTAGAAGTTTTTCCATCCTCTTTGAGACATCTTAGCAATTTGGAAACCTTGGATGTTGCGCGATGTGGTGTTAGCCAAATCCCTGATTTTGTCCTCAAATTGCCTCGACTCGGACATTTAATGATGACGTGGGAGGAGAGCATTAGTCTTCGCGGGGTCCCTCTCCCTGGATCGAATAGCCTCCAGACTCTAAGAGCGATGGCTTTGGTCGTGGATGAAAGTTTTGGCAATCTAATTCATTTGAAAAAACTTTCCCTTTCGGGCAATTTTGACCCACGTCAAGCTAACTGTATTGCCAAAATGAAGCACCTCCGGTCGTTGAGGCTGAACCATCTAGAATCATGGCGGACACTTGAACCCTCGTCGATGCATCTTGCGGGGAAGGAGTCCCTCACGAAATTAGTATTGCGTGGGATGTTGGATAAACTACCTAGTCGTCATGATTTCCCTCCACAACTCACCAAGCTAATATTGGCATCGTCTGGTTTAAGTAGCGACCCATTTGAAGAGCTACAGCACGGAAGTAGACTTGTCAGCTCCCACGTCAAATTAACCTTCGGATACTGGAATTGGGGCGATGGTCCTACATGGGAAGTAGACTTGTCAGCTCTGGTGGAGGTTTCCCAAGACTTGAGTCCTTAGCACTTGGGATGTTGGATGAATTAGAAGAATGGGAGGTGGAAGAAGGAGCATTTCCACGGTTGAGCCACATCCGAATTCTTGGTTGTCGGAAACTAGGCATGCTTCCGGAAGGGTTCCGGCACATCACAACTCTCAACAAATTAGAGCTGGTAGGGATGACGGAGGAATTTAATGCACGGGTGAAAGAAGCTGAGGGAGAGGATTACTACAAGATCAAGCATGTCAAATCTCTACTTGTTCTTAACCGTGAATAACTGACATCGCCGCGCCGCTCTTGCAGGTACTCTCTCTCTAAGTCGTCGCCTTCCCCGGCGAGTCACACCCTCCATCCGTTCCATATTGATAGTCATATTTGGTTGTTAGTAAAACCAAATGGGACTATTAATATGGAACGGGGGAGTATTCAAACTCCAAACTTTTCAATTTGTGTTGTTTTGCTGTCCAAATTTGTCTACCCGAGCATCTATTTGGGGAAATTTGGTTTTTAGGCCTCTCTGCTTTGTGCTCGACGGCTTTGGTGGCGAAAAGGAAGACGTGTTGAGGCTTATAGCCTCCCTTTTTATATTGCAGTGAACTCAATTCCATGTTTTTTCTTCCTGATGTTGCCTTCAAATTTCTGTAAAGGATGAGCGTAGTTATCGACGTCCTCTTGGCTCGCCATGACCCTACCAGGCTGAATCGCCTGCTTCTCCAAATCCGCCTACTGTAATTTCACTTTTTATTTTATTTATACAAACTTTAATCTCACTTGTTTTAGTTTAAAAAAATTCTTGCTTTGAGTAGACTAGGCATAACTTAGTATTTTATGTTCTTCGATGCTGATGTCCATTCTTGTGAACATATTGATTATGGTCCTGAAAAATAACAATTAACTGAATATCAACAGTTATGTCATTGAAGGATTTGATTTTGCCATGTCTTAAATATACTTCTAATATGTAATCTGGGATATCTCGATGGAGAAATTGGTTTTCTGATTATTAATGGAATGTTCTCCTGTACTTCGTGAAGATTGTTATTAACTGAGCAATTTATTGGGAGACTAGCATCTTTGCACCGTTCTTCACATTGACATACAACATGAACATGAAATTACCATAAAAAATTTCAAATTTTAGTATATCCTTTTGATATCTTTGTGTTGTAATTTCTAGTTTGTGTTCTGACCTCTCGGCCATTCTCAAAATAAATAAATAAATTTGTGTCAATTATGTCCAACTCAAGTAGTGTCACAAATTTGATACCGAAATACTACAATTTATTTTGTTACTTGACTGCTACAAGCTATATACTATCTGGACATTAACATGAAATTTTGGGTTACAGCTCCTATTTCTTAGAAGTTCCATGTTTAACTGTGTACGTTATGACCGACCTAAATATTATCAATAAAGTAACACTTAAGTACAACATAATTTGTTGTTACTTGATTGTTAAAATAGCTTGCACAGGATAGCTGTTTTGGGACTAATCTGTAGAATCATAGAAGTTGCCAAGGCTCTATTACTCTCAGATTGTCACTGCGTGGAAATGGACCAAGTATAGATCCCAATTATACCTCTAGTTGTACTTGTAGGATTAAAGGATTGATGGCTTTGAGCATCCTACCCCACTAAAATTATTTTGCTTTTCCCCCCATCTATATATTTGCTTTAAATTCTGAAACTTTTTTCTCTGTCTGAGAAGAGCTTGAAATTCTAAAGCTGAAGTACTTGTCTTGGTTGCCTCAAATATTTGATTCACATCATTATAGCATGCTCTATTGATGTGCTAATAATCGTTAAGTGACTTGTCAAAAATATTATTCTTTTCTTCATTTAGTTTTATATTAGTTTTCTATCCTAAAAATATTTGTAGATAGTTTTTTTCTTGGATTATGTAACAGAGAGCTCAATGGTGTTATTTAATTGTTATTGTGTTACAAAATGTTAAACTGGTTTAGGAAGGTTATAGTTTCAGCTTTCCTTTCCTGGAGGAGAGGCAAGCTTGGATCGAGTGGTTGGTTGAGTGAGTGTGGAGTGCAGAATGATGGTGGGAAATGGTGTTGAGATCCCAATATAGTAGGTGGTGCCGCGATTGGTGGTTTTTGTAATCTGGTTCTTTCATGGTACCACAATTTGACCTGATGCCTATCATTGTAATTTGGCTTTGTTATCTTAGTGGTAACATTAAGAGGATACGAACAAAGAACTTGAGCATGCTATTGTCACACATTAGATTTCGCTGATTTATCTATGTCCTTATTTACTGTTAAAGCCTTGACCACTCCTTTCTTTTTCACGTTTTAAGACAATGCCTACATTCTTTGGCATGGTTGTCTGTATTTTGAATAATAACAATATCTAGGTAGTCGTGCAAGATTTAGATATGGATGTACAAAATATTGGGTTGGGCTAGTGTTTTAATCGAGTTATTTGTTGTGCTATAGTCTATAATGTTGTTGGCCGAGGGTGGGAGATTTAGCTTTAGACGGTCAGCCGAGAAAGGATGCAATGATTCTATGGGATGCTATGGTCAAGATGAGTGGATGACTACTATGACACTTGGAAGACAGGTTTACATTATTCTCAGTTATTATGAATGCTTATTGTATGGAAGCTGTAGACAATAGCCTCCGAATACCTCTTGTTCTGTTTGCTTATTTAGTTTGAGATATTGTGTAGCACCAGTTGTATATATGAAATGTTATGTCTCTTTTTCCAATTTGTTTGAGAGGCCAGAGTCGATATGCATATTATTATGTGGTGCATGAAATGAAATTTCGTATTTTGCTTTGAGCTGGCTTAATGTTTGCCTCAATGACTATAGGGTACTGTAGGTAGGTATAGCCTACGGAAGGGACCTCTGAGAGTCTGCCTCGTCCTGGTCAGCAGTTCGAATAAGCCCAAAGGCCTTGCTGTATGATATGAAATGTACCTGCTAAAATTCTGCACCTTTAGTGGGGATAATTAGGTGTGGTTTGATTGCGTGTGAGAAAGAAGTTTGTCACTGGATCCTATTGAGAATCATCATCAGGCTTAAAAGGCTACTGAGATGAGTGTAAAATTGGGTTAGACTCCATAACAGAGCATTTGTGCTATAAGGTGTGGAATTGAATCCTTAACTTCTGATCTTCTTTAATGGGTATTATTGAGGGGTATACTATGGGTATGCTGTGAGTTAGGGATATGGTAATCTGAATTACAACTCACAAGATTGTGAATCTGAAAATTGAGGCGTGTTTTTCACTTCAAAAAGTATAATTATAAATTTACACCAAACTTTTAAGAATCGATGTATCAGAATAAACTTTCAAACATCGTATTTACAGCAAGCCCTTGTGATTACTTCTGCAAGGCCCGTTGAGGAACCCACCCAATTTTCACATATCAACGACCAGCATCCTGCATCCTGTGAAGTGTGAAACGCAAAATTGGATATGTTCCATGTTTAGGCAGACGGATGTAATACCAAAGAAAAATTGGTGCACAAAAATTTTAGTGGTAATCGATCATCACTACTTCTTTCCAAGAGAAGAGAAGATTTGCTTTGAGTGAATACAATTAAATTGGTTTTGCTCCTCTTTCTAAACTTGGCTTTTTAAAAGTATGAAAGCCTGAATATTCTTTCTTTTCTCTCCATGGCAAAGGTGGTGTTACTTCTTCAAAAGGTGAACAATTTATCTGCTTTCCTAATCCATTTTCATTCCCCAAAAGGAGGGGCATCTACATCCGTCTTTCCCAATAGGTTAATCCTTCGACCCACACCCTTATCCTTATCCAGCTGCATATAACTAGATAAAGAAGGAATACCCCACTCCATGTGATTCTTTCTCTAAAAAACTCCCTATCCATAACCAATTGCAATTCATTATCTCCACAATCCACGCACTTTGAAGAACACTAAACCAAGGTCATGTAGCTGCACCACCAAACAATGATATGGAGTGTTCCTTAGCTCCAAGGTCAAAAGATAGACCTTAAACTCACATTATATATGTATATAATAGTCAAAATTTCATAAGGATTATATATGAAAAAATATAAAAATATCTTAAAGAATATTTAGGAGTCTGTTGACAATAGTCAAAATTTCATACTGTAACATAAAAAATGGTTCAGGTTAGCCTTTTGAACGATGCTTCCTATGGAATCGTAAGGATGAAAAGGGTCTTATATTTATTTTTTTTTGCTAACTAAAAAGGTCTTATATATGGTGATGCACTAGGGATTATCAAAATGGGATCCCCATCTTCCATTGGCTGATACCAAGGCACCAATAGGCATTGTTGGATCTCCATACCTAGAAGTTTGTTGACCCTCCTCATCTCCTCCCCTCATCCCAATAAAAATTACATTTCTATGTTACTTTTTATTGACCTATATTCATTTCATTCAGCCACCAAATGATGAATGAAAACTTGTGCATGTAGAGCCTTCTACCCTTCATATGTAGCCTGGTAGACCTCGTCCCTTCCAGCCTCCTAATCTGCTAAAATTAAATAAAGTAGTCTAGTAGCCTTGTTAACATCTAATTAATTGTCTAAGATGGCATGACCCACCTCACATCTTGTATGTTGCTTTATAATTTACGGATTAATCAAGTCATTTACAACCTTAGGTCGTTGATTTCAATCCCAACCACCTGCATACTACAGTACAATTGCCACATGCTTCCTCTGTAAGCATATGGAAATGGGACGACAATCTCAGTGCACAACATAATCAAGCACTTGGCTGCCATGGGTCCCCACTATTCAAATCTTCATAGCAATAGCACTAAACGAGACACACTAAGCCGGATGAGGTCCCATTCGTGAAAGCACCCCTGTTGAAATTTGACTTGAAATTAAACAAATTAATTTTAAAATACTGCGATCGATCGGCAAAATAACGCGATCGATCGTGTTACAATCGACCGTGATAAACCGATCGTTCGTAGTTACTGTAATTTTGTGAAATTTGTTTTTTGTATTGGAACGATCGATCGGTATGAAAACAATCGATCGTAGTTACCGGAATTTTAAGATTTGTGCACCGCGATAAAACGATCGATCGTAATTTTAGGCTAAATAAGGCGATCGATGCGATCGATCGGCATATAACACGATCGATCGGCTAAGCGGTTAGAGCGAGTAAATAGCCGTTTCTCTGCGGAAAAGTGCGTCTCTTCTTCCTAAAAAGGGCTAAACAACGTTCTTCTATATATAGAGAACGAGTTTATGCAGAAAAAGGTTACAGAAACAACAAAAGAACCCATTCATCTTCTCTCTTGATTCTTGATCCATCATTGAGCAATAGAATCTCCTCTGATCGAGATCCAGTCAGTTTGATTTGAAGTGCAACTTTAAACTGACGGTGTGGTTCGTTGTATCTCGGGAACGGAACGCGATTATTCGCCTGTGCACGGAGGGCGGCGTATCTGTTTCAAGGACAACGCATAGCGTGCCTCGAACCTGGTTCTAATTTTTATACTCATTCTAGTGATTTATGTGTATATTTGAAAATTTATGTGCATAATTTGGTAGTATTTTAGCCCTCTTTTATGTGACAATCCCAACAATCTTGAAACAGATACTCTTTGTTCTTGTTGATTGAATACTACTGCAATTATGGGTGTTGACAAATCATTGAAGCCTGATAAATTTGATGGAAAGAATTTCATGCGATGGCAAACAAAGATGAAATTTTAGTTGACTCAATTGAATATATTCTATGTTATTTCTGATGTTCATGTGGAAAAAATTGTATCTTCTGAATCTGACAAGACTGCTAGTTCGTCTGAAGTTGGAACTACTAAGCCTGTTGATATTGATAAATTCAAACAAGATGATGAACTATGCCATGGACAAATATTGAGTGTCTTGAGCAATGAGTTATATGATTTGCATGTGAATACTAAATCTGCTAAAGAGCTATGGGATACCCTTGATAAGAAATTTGGAAAGGAGCATGAAGGGGAAGAAAAATATGTTGTAGGCGAGTATTTTGACTACAAGATGGTCGATAACAAATCTGTTAGAGATCAGGTTGTTGAAATACAGAATTTGGTAGCAAAGATCATTGGGAAAGGCATTCCCGTTGACGAGAGGCTCCAAGTTCCGGCGCTTATAGACAAGCTACCACCCTCATGGCAGGATTTCCAAGTTAACTTGAAGCACAAAAGGGACGCAATGTCCGTTGATGATCTTATGGTGGCCATACAAATTGAAGAAAAGCATAGAGGTAAGATGAAAATCTTACAAGGCTCATCTTCTGGGGTTAAAGATAGTGCTCAAGCCAATATTGTAGAAGGGAAACCGAAGTTTCATGGCAATAAGAAGAACAACGGGAAGTTTAAGAATAAGTATTTCAAACCTGGTTCAAATATCTATAAGGACAAGAAGTCGAAGGTTTGCTGGGTCTGTGGAAAACCGGGACATTTTGCAAACAAGTGCAAAGAGAAGAAAGGTCAGGACCATAGTCATGGTGGGGCTGCATCTTCTGCTCATATTAACATGGTTACTTCAGATGACAGGTTAGTATTAACTAATTCTGAAATTAACTTGGCATGTGAATCTACCGATTGGTGGGTTGATACAGGGGCAACTGTTCACATCGGTGTTGATGTTTCTTCTTTTTCTTTCTATCAAGAAGTAAAGGATAGGACTGTCACGATGGGGAACTCCTCTGAGGCTAGAGTTTATGGAGTTGGAAATGTGGACATCCAGTTTACATCGGGGAACACGTTAACTCTTCGTAATGTGTTGCATGTGCCTAGTGTGAGGAAGAACCTTGTTAGTGGAGTACTTCTTAGTAGAGAAGGATATAAATTAGTGTTTGAGTCAAATAAAGTTGTAATAACTAGACATGGTACTTTTATTGGCAAAGGCTATGTGTGTGATGGCCTCTTTAAACTAAATTTAGTTTCTTGTAATAACTCTTTATTTCAAGTAGATGACTCTTTGATTTATCATGTTGATTCTTTTGATGTGTGGCATATGAGACTTGGACATGTGAATTCAAATACCATTAAAAGAATGATGAATCTTGATTTGATTCCGAAATTGCATGATGTAACTAGTGATAAATGTGAAATATGTGTTCAAGCAAAACAACCTAGAAAACCTTACAGGTTTATTGATAGGTCTACATGTTTGCTTGAATTAGTTCATTCGGATATATGTGAGTTGAATGGATTAATTACTAGGGGTGGTATGAGATATTTTATTACATTTATTGATGATTACTCTAAATATTGTCATGTTTATTTACTAAAGTCTAAAGATGAGGCTTTTGAGAAGTTTAAGGTCTATAAGATGGAGGTTGAGAATCAAACTGAGAGGCGTATTAAAAGACTAAGGTCTGATCGTGGTGGGGAGTATTGTTCCCTTGAATTTTACAAGTTTTGTGAAGATCAAGGAATAATACATGAGACCACAGCGCCTTACTCTCCTCAATCTAATGGAGTGGCAGAAAGAAAGAATAGAATTTTCATTGACATGATCAATTCTATGCTTTCATCTTCAGGTCTACCGAAGAATTTATGAGGAGAAGCAATTCTTTCTGCTTGTATGATCTTAAACCGTGTGCTTCATAAAGGACAAAATACAACCCCATATGAGTTATTGAAAGGAAGAAAACCGAGCTTGAAATTCATTAAGGTTTGGGGATGTCTTGCCAAAGTAAAAATTCCAAACGTAAAAATGGATAAGTTAGGTTCAAAAACATATGATGCGGTGTTCATTGGTTATGCACAAAATAGTAGAGCATATCGGTTTTTAGTAATAGGGTCAGATCGGCAGGATTATGCACCTAATACTATTAAGGAGTCCGATGGATGCAACATTCTTTGAGAATGTATTTCCTATGAAGGAAAAGAGTAAAGTTGTAGTGCATAAAGAAGATGGATCATCATCTTCTATTCCAAGAATTGAAGATTCGGATACCAATGTAGAGGTTAGGAGATCTAAAAGAACCAGAATAGAGAAGAATTATGGAGATGACTTTTATACTTACATGGTGGAGAATGAGGATCCTTTGACATTTAGTGAGGCTATGTCATCTAGTGAATCTCCTTTATGGAAGGAAGCGATACAGAGTGAAATGGATTCAATCCTTGCACATGGGATGTGGGTTCTAACGAATCTACCTCCAGGGTTTAAACCCATTGGGTGCAAGTGGATTTTTAAAAGAAAATATTATCCTGATGGATCCATTGAAAAGTACAAAGCTAGATTAGTGGCTAAAGGGTATAGTCAAAAGGAAGGTCAAGATTTCTTTGACACGTATTCTCCTGTGACCATGATAACTACAATTAGAGTGCTTATTGCATTAGCAGCTCATTATAACCTCGAGATCCATCAAATGGATATCAAAACAGCATTTTTTAAATGGTGAATTGGAGGAGGAAATCTATATAGAGCAGCCTGAAGGTTTTGTAGTTCCTGGTCAAGAAAGAAAAGTATGTAAGTTAGTTAAATCTCTCTATGGGTTAAAACAAGCTCCTAAACAATGGCATCAAAAGTTTGATAATGTTCTTCTTTCTAATAATTTTGTTGTATGTACATCGGATAAATGTTTATATTGGAAGTCTTTTAACGATAGTTTTGTGATGTTATGTTTGTATGTTGATGACATTTTATTGTTTGGTGATAATGTGGATCATATCAATAAAGTTAAGGGTTTTCTTAACGAGAATTTTGATATGAAAGACTTGGGTCTTGCCAAAGTCATATTGGGCTTAAAGATTGATAGGACTTCTAATGGAATAGTTGTGAGTCAATCACACTATGTGGAGAAGATTCTAAAGAAGTATGGTTACTTCGATAGAAAACCTGTCAGTACGCCGTATGATTCAAGTATAAGACTAAAGAAAAATCTTGGGGAAAGTGTGTCACAACTTAGATATTCACAGCTGATAGGAAGTTTGAGTTATCTGGCAAACTGCAGTAGACCGGATATATCCTATGCTGTGGGAAGACTAAGTAGATACACTAAGAGCCCTAATGAGTCTCATTGGATTGCCATTGAGAGAGTGTTCAGATTTCTGAAGGGAAGTGTAAATTTCGGTTTACATTATTTCGGGTTCCCTGCTATATTAGAAGGATACAGTGATGCTAATTGGGTGTTAGATTCTGATGAAACAAAGGCCATGAGTGGTTATGTGTTTACACTTGGTGGTGGGGCAGTTGCATGGAAATCTTCCAAGCAAACTGTGATAAAAAGATCTACTATGAATGCTGAGTTAGTAGCTCTTGATAAAACTGGAGGAATGGCGGAATGGCTTAGGGATCTATTAATAGATATACCATGGTTGAATAAGCCAATTCCTGGAATTTTGATTCACTGTGATAGCCAATCAGCTCTTGATAAGGTTAAGAGTAAGAATCATAATAAGAGGTCTTCCAGGCATATTGAACTAAGGTATAAAATCTTGCGCAAGTTGACTACATCGGGAGTCATTACCTTAAGTTTCATACGATCAGCGGATAACTTGGCTGATTCGTTTACTAAAGGGTTGTCGGCAGGACAAGTCCTTAACTCATCTAGGGGAATGGGCTTTAAAGCCTATGATTTAAGTCATCGTTAGTAGCAACCCAATCTCTCTGAGTGGAGATCCCACGACGAAGATTCAATAGGTAATAACAAGCTAATGCATGACTTGGAGAGCACTAATATAATATAATAAATTGTATGCTCGTTCCCGTGTGATGATGAGAGTGCTCTACTGCATATGAAACAGGATGACGAAAGTCTTAATGAGGTCAAGGCTTAATAAGCAGGGTATTGTTATGCAGATTACCCTTGGAGACTGTCACCTATATGAGTGCCACTGAGGTCGCAGTTAAGAAGAACGAAGGCTTGTTCTCTAATGTGCAACTCATGAAAAGATACAAAGCGCATGACCATAAAGCGCTACCCCAAATGATCTCGAAAAGGGAGTTACTCTAACTGTTAGGTTTGTCAAAGCTCTTGCTTTAAGGTTCAAGTTCAAGACTTAGTTCACTTCGAACTTGTGAGAGTGGCGGCCTACCAAACTAGGTGTAGGTTCAAACCCGCAAGGTACCTATCGCCGAAAACTTAGAGTACTATTGCTCAATGTCTCATTCATGTGTCGTATGCATTTTTAGTGTATAGAATAGTTTAATATCAAGTCATGGTGGGGATTGTTGAAATTTGACTTGAAATTAAACAAATTAATTTAAAAATGCTGCGATCGATCGGCAAAATAACGCGATCGATCATGTTACGATCGATCGTGATAAACCGATCGTTCGTAGTTACTATAATTTTGTGAAATTTGTTTTTCATATTGGAACGATCGATCGGTATGAAAACGATCGATCGTAGTTACTGGAATTTTAGGATTTGTGCACCGCGATAAAACGATCGATCGTAATTTTAGGCTAAATAAAGCGATCGATCGGCATATAAGGCGATCGATCGGCTAAGCAGTTAGAGCGAGTAAATAGCCGTTTCTCTGCGGAAAAGTGCGTCTCTTCTTCCTAAAAAGGGCTCAACAACATTCTTCTATATATAGAGAACGAGTTTATGCAGAAAAAGGTTACGGAAACAACAAAAGAACTCATTCATCTTCTCTCTTGATTCTTGATCCATCATTGAGCAATAGAATCTCCTCTGATCGAGATCCAGTCAGTTTGATTTGAAGTGCAACTTTAAACTGACGGTGTGGTTCGTTGTATCTCGGGAACGGAACGCGATTATTCGCCTGTGCACGGAGGGCGGCGTATCTGTTTCAAGGACAACGCATAGCGTGCCTCGAACCTGGTTCTAATTTTTATACTCATTCTAGTGATTTATGTGTATATTTAAAAATTTATGTGCATAATTTGGTAGTATTTTAGCCCTCTTTTATGTGACAATCCCAACAACCCCTCTGAGATCACTCACTCCTTTGCAACAGTGGATGTCCTAATCTTCAAAAGCGATAGCACACAAGGAGGGAAATCGTGTTCCATTGTAAGCAAAAAATAGCTAAAGTGCATGCCTCCTCATTGTGCACCATCGATCTTGGACATCAACGCCTCATGTGGCCTCACGTGCTCTCAATTCTGATGGAGCATGCTAGGCACACCAAATAAATCACTATTTTTTCACACGCATCTCACAGGACAACTAAAGCATGAAAATTATATTCCCTGCATCCCAAAAAACTCAGCTGCATTTGAAAAAAATATTAATCCAAAATCAAATGACTGAATTTGTCTTACAGGCCAAATAGATCCCTATGAACATGCATCTGCAGGGGGCTCTTCCCAATCCCACTTCGCTGGCGGTTGAAACGCCACCTCGCTGCTGTGCACGGCGGAGCTCGAGGGGGGGAGGGGAGAGGGGGAAAAAGATTAATCTGTAAGCCTTGACTCTTGCTTACGTGCGTTCCATTTCTAACATATAAATGCTAGTAGTCGTAACCATAATCAAGTAGCATCTTTTTCCAACTATTTGGGGTCGACAATATAAATGCTACTAGTATGTACCAAAAAATGCTACAATTAATTGCACCTAAAGGCTTACGGTCATGGATGCATACAACATTTGGATGAGTCTCAAGGTGAGTCAACTTGCGTGTGGACCTCAATCAACACGCAATCTAGTTTTGAATCTCCTTATTATGTTTGACAGTGTTAAACACGGTGAAGGTGGGTAAAATGACATTACATGTAAAAGGCTGAAGCTATTTTTCCTTCTCTTTTTAACCCTCGTCGATGCATCTTGTGGGCAAGGAGTCCCTCACGAAATTAGTATTGGATGGGAGGTTGGATAAACTGCCTAGTCGTCATGATTTCCCTCCACAACTCACCAAGCTAATATTGGAATGGTCAGGATTAAGAAGCGACCCATTTGAAGAGCTACAGCACCTGCCCCAACCTTCGGATACTGGAATTGCGCATTAATGCCTACGTGGTTAAAATGCGCAATTCTGCCTACGTGGTGTTTGTCACTTCGCTGGCGGTTAAAATGCCATTACATGTAAAAGGCTGAAGCTATTTAGCTTTAGACCGTCAGCCGAGAAAGGATGCAATGATTCTAAGGGATGCTATGGTCAAGATGAGTGGATGACTACTATGGCACTTGGAAGACAGGTTTAGATTCTTCTCAGTTATTATGAATGCTTATTGTATGGAAGCTGTGGACAATAGCTTAGGAATAACTCTTGTTCTATTTGCTTATTTAGTTTGAGAAATTGTGTAGCACCAGTTGTATATATGAAATGTTGGGTCTCTTTTTCTAATTTGTTTGAAAGGCCAGAGTCGATATGCATATTCTTATGAGGTGCATGAAATGGAATTTCGTGGTGTGCTTTGAGCTGGCTTGATGTTTGCCACAATGACTATAGGGTACTGTAGATATGGCCTACGGAAGGGACCTCTGAGAGTCTGCCTCGTCCCGGTCAGCAGTTCAAATAAGCCCAAAGCCCTTGCTGTATGATATGAAATGTACCTGCTAAAATTTTGCTTTATCACCTTTAGTGGGGATAATTAGGTGTGGTTTGACTGCGTGTGAGAAAGAGGTTTGTCACTGGGTCCTATTGAGAATCAGGCTTAAAAGGTTACTGAGATAAGTGTAAATTTGGGTTATACTCCGTAACAGATAATTTGTGCTATAAGGTGTGGAATTGAATCCTTACCTTCTGATCTTCTTTAATGGGCATTATTGAGGGGTATACTATGGGTATGCTGTGAGTTAGGGATATGGTAATCTGAATTACAACTCACAAGGCTGTGAATCTGATTAGTAAGGCGTGTTCTCACTTCAAAAATTATATTTACAAATTTACAGCAAATTTTTAAGAAACGATGTGTCAGAATAAACTTACATTGTATTTACAGCAAGCCCTTGTGATCACTTCTGCAAAGCCTATTGAGGAACCCACCCAATTTTTACCTATCAATGATCAGCATCCTGCATCCTGTGAACACGCAGAATTGGATATGTTCCATGTTCAGCCAGAAGGATGTAATACCAAAGAAAATTTGGTCCACAAAAATTTAAGTGGTAATGGATCATCACTGCTTCTTTCCATGAGTAGAGAAGATTTGCTTTGGGTGAATACAATTAACTTAGTTTTGCTTCTCTTTCTAAACTTGGCTTTCTAAAAGTATGAAAGCCTGATTATTCTTTTTTTTCTCTCCATGGCAAAGGAGGTGTTACTTCTTCAAAAGGTGACAATTTTTCTACTTTCCTAATTCATTTTCATTCCCCAAAAGGAGGGGCATCTTCATCCATCTTTCCAAAAAGGTTAATCCAACGACCCACACCCTTATCCAGCTGCATATAATTAGATAAAGAAGGAATACCCCAATCCATGTGATTCTTTCTCCAAAAAACTCCCTATCCATCACCAATTGCAATTCATTATCTCCACAATCCACTTTGAGGAACACCAAACCAAGGTCATGTAGCCGCACCACCCAACACTGACATGGAGGGTTCCTTAGCTCCGAGGTGAAAAGATAGACCTTAAACTCACATTATATATGTATATAATAGTCAAAATTTCATGAGGATTACATATGTAAAAAATATAAAAATATCTTAAAGAATATTTAGGAGCCTGTTTATAGTAGTCAAAATTTCATACTAAACATAAAAAATGGTTCAGGCTAGTCTTTTGAAAGATGCTTCATATGGAATCGTATGGATGAAAAGGGTCTTATATATATTTTCTTTTGCTAATTTAAAAGGTCTTATATATGGTGATGCACTGGGGATTGTCAAAATGGGATCCCCATCTTCCATTGGCCGATACCAAGGCACCAACTAGGCATTGTTGGATCTCCATACCTAGAAGTTTGTTGACCCTCCTCATCTCCTCCCCTCATCCCAATAAAAATTACAATTCTATGCTATTTTTTGTTATTTTCAGCCTATATTCATTTCATTCAGCCACCAAATGATGAATGATGACTTGTGCATCTAGAGCCTTTTACCCTTCATATGTAACCTTGAAGACCTCGTCCTTTCCAGCCTCCATAGCCTTCATCCTTCATATGTAAGACTTGGGCACTCTTAGTCACAAATTTTAGCTTTTTTTATTAGGAAGATTTGGACTATGGCTGAATAGAGGAATAATATCCTTGTCGTCGACCCAAATAGTTGAAAAAATGCATTATTTGATTATAATTATGATTTGGACTATGACTAATCTATTTTTGTCTATTTTCCATCTATTATTTCCAGTTTCTTTTTGTTAACTGATTATTTCCAACTTTTTTTTTAAAATGTGACTATTTTTCAACTTTGATTAAATGTTAGTAGCTCACATTTGTTATGTCCCCAGTGGTACCAAAGCACATAAGAATTTTTGGAGAATGGGGCCTCTCTAATGAGAAATAAAACGATGTGCCCTGCATGCCACCTGGAAGCTGTACCCATGTGACTGGAGCTGTCGATCTTGAAAAGCGATGGCACACAAGGCGGGAAATCGTGCTCCATTGTAAACAAAAAATAGCTAGAGTGCACGCCTCCTCATTGTGCACCATTGATCATGGACATCAACGCCTCATGTCGCCTCACGTGCTCTCAATTCTGATGGAGCTGCTGGGCACACCAAATAAATCATTATCTTCTCACACGCATCTCACATGACAAAAATTATTTTCCCTCCGTCCCCAAAAACCTGGCTGCATTTGAAAAAAATATTAATCCAAAATTAAATGACTAAATTTGCCGGCTAAATAAACCCCTACGTACATGCATTTGCAAGGATAAGTGGAGGCTTAAAATACTGTGTGGCCCTTACAGGCTAATAAATTTGACTCATTTTCAAATTTCAATACAGCCAGGTTTCTTTAGACGGATGGAGTAAGTACGAAATATGAAATAAACCGTCACGACTCCAAACGGTCAAACCTCATGACGACCACGATCCCCTCCTGGTCCCACAACCCTATCCTCGATGGGCCCCACACATGCACATTTCCGAATATACCCCCCACTCCACACACTGTCCTGGCCTCTATCCACCACCAGATCCCGCTTATTTCGGTCGGAAGTTAGCGGCCGGTCCACCTCCCGGCCCGGTCCGGTCCGGTCTTATCTCCCGCACCCGCCTCCTCCTCCTCCATTGTCGCCTGAAACCTCGGCGAAGAACTCGGAGACAGAGAACAGCGCCTCGTCTCCCTCGTCTCCCTCGTCTCCAATTCTCGAGCTCAAGTGCTTGCAGATCTTGAACCGCAGAATTGGATGGTTTACGTAAGATGATTCCTTCTTTTTTTGTTTTGTTATTGCAATTTACGGGTTTTTTTGGGTTTTTTGCCGTAGAAACTTTATCTTGGTTGGGAAGGAAGAGTTTTTTAATGGGGTGGATCTGGTGTGTCTTGTTTATATCTAATCAGTCGTGTGATTTTGGAGTTTTGGGTTGTGGAAGAAATTGCTCGAGGAACTCGCGTTTTTTTTTTTTTTTTGGTTTACATGCGATTGAATATGGGTTATTTTGGTGTAGTATGGGGATAAGGTGGTGGCTTGTTTTGATGGTTTGGCAGTGAATATGGAGGACCGGGGAGGTTCGTTCGTTGCGGTGAGGAGGATTTCTCAAGAATTGGAGAGGAGCAGTGGTTGTCATTCAACATCCGGTATGTAGAATAGAATTTAATGTAAGAAAATTATACTGCTGATTTGGGGTAGTTTATTTTGATTGTATGGTTGCAAGACTTATGTGTTGGGAATTATCTAGTATTGAACATTAAGGTGGACGAGTGGGATAAATAGGAGAGATAGGATTAGAAATGAATATATTCGTGAGAGTTTAGGGATAGCTCCTTTAGGGGAGAAGCTGAGGGAATGTAGGTTGCG
Organism: Houttuynia cordata; assembly: GCA_039654745.1. Classification (NCBI taxonomy): domain Eukaryota; kingdom Viridiplantae; phylum Streptophyta; class Magnoliopsida; order Piperales; family Saururaceae; genus Houttuynia; species Houttuynia cordata. The sequence goes on along the minus strand of CM077511.1, from coordinate 13,154,520 downwards.
TTAATACGGGCATATGTAGCCTATTCAATGAAAGCAATTCTCTTCAATGCTCTGGTTTTTCTGCGTAATTTCAGATCTTCAACAAATTGGCTCCATCATTTCTCCTCCCCTAAAAACAAAGCTTGTCCTCAAACAATCAATGGTTTTCCGCTATAACTGAGCATCATAGTCCTCAGCATATGCTTCAAGCAGCTGAAAAGTAACTGCAACATCATCATGATCAAGAGGATCTCTGCCAAAAATTCGCGGCCACACACAAGAGAAAGGTTGCGTGGAAACTAGAAGTGTTTCAGGAATATGTTTAGCAGCGTCAAAAGCTTTTTGGCATATAGTCCTCGATGCGCTATTAATCCCGTGCAAAAATATTGCTGAAAAACTGAACCAATAATTTCGAATCATTATCTGCCCTTCCACAGGATATCTTCCTGAATCATTATCTGCCCTTGATCCTTTAGAACATTAAGTTCTTTATTTGGATCTTTACTGAAGCCTGGAGGAGCATCCATGCAGGTCGCTTCTACTAGAGCAGAATTTGTGCTTCTCAATAGTGCTGGCACATGCAATATCTTTTTCCCTTTAGCAATATTTATGTTATCGAGTTCAGTCCTTTCTTTGCTGAGACCAAATCTGTCATGCAAACCAACTGAAGTTTCTGCCTGCGTGCCACATGTTCCTTTCTAACCACTAGATCATAGAGAAAATATATTGATATTCTGATTTGATGGAAGATCGACATAAGGCTTTCTGTAAGTCAACTCATTGCGTAAAACAAGTCCAGAGGTTTTCACATTTTTACAAAAAAAAAGACTTCAAAGGGTGAGTAGAGCTGGGACTGCTTTTTGCTAATAAATGACTTGAAGCACCTCGCTTAGGGGATGGACTTTTTACCGCAGAACCTGATACTGAGATTGCTACTTCTTCTGCAGAAATGAACTTCACTTTTGCCATGTCTGGAGTTTTCATTGCAGTACCTCTATAAGAGAAAATGTCTTTCCTCCTGGTGTTATCGAGAATGAACAAGCCTTTACTCAACATCTCATTAATACTTCGTTTTGTTGTACCAGACTTTTGCCTTTTATCCATATGTCCAGTGTGATTTTTGAATTCAGTTATAGAGGATGATTCACTCTCATGTGTTGCTTTGTAGTCTTCATAAAACCATAAATGAGGAACCGTAAGGAGATTGTTCCACATACAGTATATGTGCTCTGACGATGGATGGCATCGATTGCATGTCGCTAGTAAGTTGAAAAAACCAGCAACGCCAATGAAGTGATTAATTGATACATCCAAGTAGGCTAATCTAACAGGTTTTCCAGTTCCCACTGGCAGCTCCCCAGAGAACTGGCTATACTTTTTCCCAGTAAACTGCAATCTAGTCGAAGAAGCAAGCTAAAAAATGAATTGATTCTTCCATTTAATTCCTCCTGGATCATATGGGAAGTAACACATTTTCTGATTATCCTTTACACATTCTCTACCTGCATCATCAAGCATCGTTTTCTTTGATCCAACTAGATCAATGAAGGTCATTCTCTGAACCTCCCAAGAGAGGGCATGCGACCTCCTATAGCCACTCTTCATGTTAAGTGGGCCGCCATCCAGAGATAACTGAGAGGAAATCCTTTTCAGTTTGTCAAAACCTTCCGATTTAGATTTAAGTTCCCTAAAATCAGATCCAGCTTCTTCCAAAACAAGAGTTGCCTCTGCCATCTGCTCAACGTCACATTCCAGCTCACATAGAAGATAAAGCTCATCCACTGCTCGATTAAGATTTTCAAAAAGAAAGCACCAAAGCCGTTCTCTAAACCTTTCTTTGCTTTCCCCTGGCTCTGCTTCTCCAAAGGCACTCATTAACTGACCCTTCAATAACACTACATCTCCTCCTATAATGTCCACTGGACACTTTTGGCTTTTAACATTAGCTATTTCTAAAGCATTATCTGATGCATCTAGTTGATCATTGCTTCTGTTAGTACACATTTTTTATCCTTGAGGAGGTGCAGATGTAGCTGAAACTTCGTTGGAAGCTGGAGTCTCATGAACATTAGATACACCCGATACGACAACACTTTCAGTATGTGATGTATTTGACATGCGATCATCCTCTGCTTTGCTGCAACTGGACTGAATGTTTTCATATTTTAAATACTTCAATTCAGCAAGGTGAAAGTTAGCTTGTATGGCCAATTCGATTGCTTCATCAAGGAAACCAACTCGTTGAGATGCAACAAGGCTGTAAATACTGGGATTTAGGCCTCCAATAAATCGAGAAACTAGTGAACATTCTGTTTCAACCAGCCCATATCGATCTATCAACCATTGGAACTCTTCGACATATTCTCGAACACCTTGTGTGCCTTGTTTACACTTTTGAAACTTTTGCAATACAAGCTGTTCATAATCAAATGGAAGATATTGCCTTCGCAACAAAGTCTTCATTTTGCACCAACTATGAATAGGAGACTGCCCCATATGTAGTCTGATTGTTTGCAATTGTTTCCACCACTCATATGCTTCACCCTTAAAGTTGCAAGTGGCTATTTTAACATGTTTCTCAGCTGGCACCTCCATTTCATCAAAATATCTCTCAACTAAAAATAACCAGTCCAAAAAATCTTCCATATGCCACATTCCTCCATTTTCCCGAAAATTGTGGCAAATCTGACTTATGACTACGATTTCTTCTTGATGTTCTCAATTTCTTATAATTGGAACTTCCATCAGACTCATATTGCCCTAAAGAACATGGAAGACTGCTGTAATTGATTTTCGCATTTCTAGGAACTCGATCCAAAATTTGCGGTTGAATTGATCTAGCACTCAACCGACCCAATACTCGCAAAACTTGCTGTGAAACTTCCAAAATTTGTTGTTGTATATCCAAATCTGTTCCAGGAGTCTCGATTGCCATGAATAACAACCAAGTCCTCGCTCCGATACCAAAATGATGCAGCCAGGTTTTACAAAAAAACAACAATGAAGTAAAACAAACAATCGCCAGAATATTGTAGACAAAACCTCAAACACCTTGCTGACAGAAACAACAATTAATTGATTCAGCCAACTTGCAATTCAATCCAGCAGAGTTTCACGATCAACTATTCACAATTCTTCAACCGTTGCCAAATCAATCAGTCTCATAGTATTCAACAGAAGAATAGTGACTAATAACTTGAAGTCTCACAGAGACTTTCAATTACAAAAAACTGTAAAGAGTTACAAATTGACTTGACAAAGATTTGTTTTAACAGATAACAAAAACTAACAAAGAACGGAAGCACCTGAGTCCACAGGCACAAAAAAAGGTCGCCGGAATCCACCAGCTCGCCGGAATCCACCAGCCTTGATGAGGAAATTTCCTCCAAATCCGGAGCTCAGCTCTTGACAAAAATCAAATTCAAAAACTAACTCCCGATCATCTCGTCTCGACACCTTTTATAGAAATATAAAAAGAACAAAAGACTAATATGCCCTACTGAGTTACACTAACCATAACCACCAAGGATAGTTTGGTAACTTTTGTCAACTTTCAGCCTGCTCTGTTTTCATGAAATCCTCTGTTTTCATGAAGTTCTGTTATATGCACCGAACTGACGCCAGCATTCTGTGAGACTTCAAGTTGTTAGTCACTATTCTTCTGTTGAATACTATAAGACTGATTGATTTGGCAACGGTTGAAGAATTGTGAATAGTTGATCGTGAAACTCTGCTGGATTGAATTGCAAGTTGGCTGAACCAATTAATTGTTGTTTCTGTCAGCAAGGTGTTTGAGGTTTTGTCTACAATATTCTGGTGATTGTCTGTTTTACTGCATTGTTGTTTTTCTGTAAAACCTGGCTGCATCAGATTGAGACATACATTTTTAAGGTTGTGCAACAACGAAGAACATGTGTTGTCGGAAGTTGGATTTTATGCTGTAGGCAACTGCCAAAAGTACATTTAGTTGGGACAGAAATTCAACGTATCCGGGAAAGGCTCAGACAAATTATAGCTATGAGAGGAAATTTGAAACTTGAAGACATCAACAGAAGCGAAGCCTCTTCCTCAAACCAAAGCCCCTTCCATGCCGAAAGGAGAGATTCATCCATAGAAGATGGAATAGGTCTAGTGGGAATGGAAAATGAAGCTCAATCGTTGCTGGGTCAGCTCATTACAGGCGATGCAAACAACTCCATTGTTTCCTTAATAGGTATGGGCGGAATAGGTAAGACAACCCTTGCTAGGAGAATCTACAATTCTGATTTAGTGAGGAATCATTTTCATCATCGCTCATGGGTTACTGTCTCTAAACCATTTATTCTGTCAAGAGAACTCTTAATGAATATTCTGGCAGATGTCAATTGTATAAATAAACAAGACGAAGAAGAAATGAAAAAGATCGGGGTGATGAAGGAACAAGAGTTGGGAGAAAAACTCTCTCTCTACCTTATGTGTAAGAGATACTTGGTCGTACTTGATGATGTATGGACCAAACGAGATTGGGATTTGTTAAAACACATATTTTCAGTTGTAGACAACAAAGGTGTAGTAATGCTTACCGCTCGAAATATAGAAGTAGGTAAGTATGCAAATCCTGGAACCCCTCCTTGTGAAATACGGGTCCTTAATGAAAAAGAGGCTTGGGAACTGTTTTGCAAGAAAGTTCTCGGCTGTCCTTCAGATTTAGAGAACTTGGGGAAGAAAATTGTGCAGAAATGTGGTGGCTTACCTTTGGCGGTGGCTGTGTTAGGAGGAATTTTGAGGGGAAGAGAGAAGAATTTATGTGAATGGGAAGCTCTTTTGAAAAGCATGAAATGGGAGCTTTTGGAAGGTGAATCTAAAATAAGAGAAATATTAGCGTTGAGCTACAGTGATCTTCCTTACTACTTAAAACCATGCTCTCTACTTGAGTGCTTTTCCAGAGGATTTTGTGATTTCTGCAACTAAATTGATATTACTATGGGTAGCGGAGGGGTTCATTGAAAAAAGAGAAGATTTAACAAAAGAAGAAACTGGACAGGAGTACTTGAAGGATCTTGTTCACAGAAGCTTGGTTCAAATTAAGACACTGAAGTGTGATGGTAGGATTAAAGTCATGCCACTTCCATGATCTTCTACATGAATTTTGCATCTCAGAAGGTCGACAAGTCAACTTTGTCCATGTTTGGCAGGGGCAGGGGCAGGGGCATGATGAAGTCACTGCAATGAGAGGTATCTCAGCACGTAGGCAGTCTATAATTCAGAATGCATCGATTAAGAGCAATGCTTCTCAAGCCGGTTCATTAAAATGCCTCCGTACTTTCTTGACTTTTGGCAATACTTATGATTACTTAGGAAAGACGGAGTGCAAACATTTATTTAGAGGGTTTAGGTTGCTGAGGGTGATTGATCTAGTGGGTGTAGGCATCACCCGTTTACCAAAGGAAATTGGGGGCTTAATTCATCTAAGGTACTTGGGATTGAAAAAGACTAAGTTAACAGTTTTTCCATCCTCTTTGAGACATCTTAGCAATTTGGAAACCTTAGATGTTGCGCGATGTGGTGTTAGCCAAATCCCTGACTTTGTCCTCAAATTGCCTCGACTCAGACATTTGCTGACATCAGCGGGTTTTACATTTACTATTCAAGGGGAGGGAATTAGTCTTCGAGGGGTCCCTCTACCTAAATCGAATAGCCTCCAGACTCTAAGAGCATGTGCTACGGCCGTGGATGAAAGTTTGGGTAACCTAATTCATATGAAAAAACTTTCCCTTTCGGGCAATTTTGACCCACGTCAAGCTAACTGTATTGCCAAAATGGAGCACCTCCGGTCGTTGACGCTGACGACTGGGGAATGGGTAATGGGGACACTTGAACCCTCGTCGATGCATCTTGCGGGCAAGGAGTCCCTCATGAAATTAGTATTGTCTGGGATGTTGGATAAGTTACCTAGTCGTCATGATTTCCCTCCACAACTCACCAAGCTAATATTGGGATACTGGAATTGGCCTATAAATCCTACGTGGGTAGTAGACTTGTCAGCTCTGGTGGAGGTTTCCCGAGACTTGAGTCCTTAGCACTTGAATTTTTAGATCAATTAGAAGAATGGGAGGTGGAAGAAGGAGGCATTTCTGAAGTTGAGCTCCATCCGAATTTATGGTTGTAAGCAACTAGGCATGCTTCCAGAAGGGTTCCGGCAGATCACAACTCTCGACAAATTAGAGCTGGTAGGGATGAGGGAGGAATTTAATGCACGGGTGAAAGAAGCTGACGGAGAGGATTACTACGAGATCCAGCATGTCAAATCTCTACTTGTTCGTAATTATTATTGACAGCGCCGTCGCCGCTCTTGCAGGTACTCTCTCTCTCTCTCTCTCTCTCTCTCTAAGTCGTCGTCGCGTTTCCCCGGCGAGTCACAGACCAAATGGGACTATTAATATGAAACGGGAGAGTATTCAAACTCCGCACTTTTCAATTTCTGTTGTTTTGCTGTCCAAATTTCTATTTGGGAGAAATTTGGTGGCTTTTTAGGCATCTCTGCTTTGTGCTCGACGGCTTTGGTGGCGCCTGCGAGACGAAAAGGCTTTTTAGGCTATATGGACATCAACATGAAAGTTTGGGTTACAGCTATCCAGGTATTTAATGTCCTATTTCTTAGAAGTTCCATGTTTAACTGTGTACATTATAACTGACCTAAATATTATCAATAAAGTAACACCTAAGTACAACATAATTTGTTGTTACTTGATTGTTAAAATAGCTTGCACAGGATAGCTGTTTTGGGACTAATCTGTAGAATCATAGAATGTTAGTTGCCAAGGCTCTATTACTCTCAGATTGTCACTGCGTGGAAATGGACCAAGTATAGATCCCAAGTATACCTCTAGTTGTACTTGTAGGATTAAAGGATTGATGGCTTTGAGCATCCTACCCCACTAAAATTATTTTGCTTTTTCCCCCCATCTATATATTTGCTTTAAATTCTGAAAAAAATTTCTCTGTCTGAGAAGAGCTTGAAATTCTAAAGCTGAAGTACTTGTCTTGGTTGCCTCAAACATTTGATTCACAACATTATAACACGCTCTATTGATGTGCTAATAATCGTTAAGTGACTTGCTAAAATATAAATCTTTTCTTCATTTAGTTTTAAATTAGTTTACTATCCTCAAAATATATGTAGATAGTTTTTTTCTTGGATTATATACCAGAGAGCTCAATGGTGTGTTATTTAATCGTAAATGCGTTACAAAATGTTAAACTGGTATCGGAAGGTTATAGTTTCAGCTTTCCTTTCCTGGAGGAGTGGCAAGCATGGATCCAGTTGTTGGATGAGTGAGTGTGGAGTGCAGAATGATGGTGGGAAATTGTGTTGAGATCCCAATATAGTAGGTGGTACCGCAATTGGTGGTTTATGTAATCTGGTTCTTTCATGGCACCACAATTTGACCTGATGGCTAACATTGTATTTTGTCTTTGTTATCTTAGTGGTAGCATTAAGAGGATACGAACAAAGAACTTGGGCATGCTATTGTCACATATTAGATTTCGCTGATTTATCTATGTTCTTGTTTACTGTTGAAGCCTTGACCACTCCTTTCTTTTTCACGTTTTAAGACAATGCCTACATTCTTTGGCATGGTTGTCTGTATAACAATGTCTAGGGAGTAGTACAAGATTTAGATATGGATGTACAAAATATTGGGTTGGGCTAGTGTTTTAATCAAGTTATTTGTTGTGCTATAGTCTATAATGTTGCGTGTGATTGTAGAGGAATGATGCTGGAACACTGTATGGATCTGGAATATACTTTTACATGCCAGAGCAAGAAAAACTGCAAGGAAATCATTAGAGAAGCCGCAAAAGCTTTTGAACATGAAGATAGTGACTGAGATTCTGTATCCAAAAAGTTGTACAGAGGGGAAGAATATCATCACTTGTACCTGGCCGAGGGAGGGGGAAAATTATTGGCTACACACCACGCAGGGGGAACAGTGTGCTCATCACACTGTTCCCATGCGCGGCGCGCAGCTAATAACTTCTCGAGGGAGGGAGATTTAGCTTTAGACCGTCTGCCGAGAAAGGATGCAATGATTCTATGGGATGCTATGGTCAAGATGAGTGGATGACTACTATGACACTTGGAAGACAGGTTTACCTTCTTCTCAGTTATTATAAATGCTTATTGTGTGGAAGCTGTGGACAATAGCCTCCGAATAACTCTTGTTCTGTTTGCTTATTTAGTTTGAGAAATTGTGTAGCACCAGTTGTATATATGAAATGTTGTGTCTCTTTTTCTAATTTGTTTGAAAGTCCAGAGTCGATATGCATATTATTATGTGGTGCGTTAAATGGAATTTCGTGTTTTGCTTTGAGCTGGCTTGATGATTGCCTCAATGACTATAAGATACTGTAGATATGGCCTACGGAAGGGACCTCTGAGAGTCTGCCTCGTCCCGGTCAGCAGTTCAAATAAGCCCAAAGGCCTTGCTATATGATATGAAATGTACCTGCTAAAATTCTGCTTCATCACCTTTAGTGGGGATAATTCGGTGTGGTTTGATTGCGTGTGAGAAAGAGGGTTGTCACTGGGTCCTATTGAGAATCAGGCTTAAAAGGTTACTGAGATAAGTGTAAAATTGGGTTATAATCCGTGACAGATAATTTGTGCTATAAGGTTTGGAATTGAATCCTTACCTTCTGATCTTCTTTAATGGGCATTATCGAGGGGTATACTACGGGTATGCTGTGAGTTAGGGATATGGTAATCTGAATTACAACTCACAAGGCTGTGAATCTGATTAGTGAGGTGTGCTTTTCACTTCAAAAATTATATTTACAAATTTACAGCAAATTTTTAAGAAACGATGTATCAGAATAAACTTACAAACATTGTATTTACAGCAAGCCCTTGTGATTACTTCTGCAAAGCCCATTGAGGAACCCATCCAATTTTCACATGTCGATGACCAGCATCCTGTGAACACGCAGAATTGGATCTGTTCCATGTTCAGGCAGAGTGTAATACCAAAGAAAATTTGGTGCACAAAAAAATAAGTTGTAATGGATCATCACTGCTTCTTTCCAAGAGTAGAGAAGTTTTGCTTTGGGTGAACACAATTAACTTAGTTTTGCTTCTCTTTCTAAACTTGGCTTTTTAGTTTTGCTTCTCTTTCTAAACTTGGCTTTCTAAAAGTATGAAAGCCTGATTATTCTTTCTTTTCTCTCCATGGCAAAGGTGGTGTTACTTCTTCAAAAGGTGAACAACTTTTCTACTTTCCTAATCCATTTTGATTCCCCAAAAGGAGGGGCATCTACACCCATCTTTCCCAAAAGGTTAATCCAACGACCCACACCCTTATCCAGCTGCATATAATTAGATAAAGAAGGAATACCCCACGCCATGTGATTCTTTCTCTGAAAAACTCCCTATCCATCGCCAATTGCAATTCATTATCTCCACAATCCACGCACTTTGAGGAACACCAAACAAAAGTCATGTAGCTGCACCACCCAACATTGATATGGAGTGTTCCTTAGCTCCAAGGTGAAAAGATAGACCTTAAACTCACATTATATATGTATATAATAGTCAAAATTTCATAAGGATTACATATGTAAAAAATATCATAAAGAATATTTAGGAGCCTGTTGATAATAGTCAAGATTTCATACTAAACATAAAAAATGGTTTAGGTTAGTCTTTTGAAAGATGCTTCTTATGGAATCGTATGGATGAAAAGGGTCTTATATATTTTCTTTTGCTAACTTAAAAGGTCTTAGATATGGTGATGCACCAGGGATTATCAAAATGGGATCCCCATCTTCCATTGGCCGATACCAAGGCACCAACTAGGCATTGTTGGATCTCCATACCTAGAAATTTGTTGAGCCTCCTCATCTCCTCCCCACATCCCAAAAAAGATTATAATTCTATTTAATTTTTATTATTTTCGACCTATATTCATTTCATTCAGCCACCAAATGATGAATGATGACTTGTGCATCTATAGCCTTTTACCCTTCATATGTAACCTTGAAGACATAGTCCTTCATATGTAAGACTTGGGCACTCTTAGTCACAAATTTTAGTTTTTTTATTAGGATGATTTGGACTATGGCTGAATGGAGGAGTAAGATCCTTGTTGCCAACCCCAAATAGTTGGAAAAATACGCTACTTGATTATGATTATGATTTGGATTATGACTAATCTATTTTTGTCTATTTTCCATATGTTATTTCCAGTTTCTTTTTGTTAACTGATTATTTCCAACTTTTTTTTTTGAAATGTGACTATTTTTCAACTTTGATTAAATGTTAGTGGCTCACATTTGTTATGTCCCCAGTGGTACCAAAGCACATAAGAATTTTTGGAGAATGGGGCCTCTCTAATGAGAAATAAAACAATGTGCCCTGCATGCCACCTGGAAACTGTACCCATGTGACTGGAGCTGTCGATCTTGAAAAGCGATGGCACACAAGGCGGGAAATCGTGCTCCATTGTAAACAAAAAATAGCTAGAGTGCACGCCTCCTCATTGTGCACCATTGATCATGGACATCAATGCCTCATGTCGCCTCACGTGCTCTCAATTCTGATGGAGCTGCTGGGCACACCAAATAAATCATCATCTTCTCACACGCATCTCACATGACAAAAATTATATTGCCTCCGTCCCCAAAACCTGGCTGCATTCGAAAAAAATATTAATCCAAAATTAAATGATTAAATTTGTCGGCTAAATAAATCCCTATGTACATGCATCTGTAAGGGTAAGTGGCGGCTTGAAATGCTGTGTGGCCTTTAGAGGCTAATAAATTTGACTCATTTTTAGGCTAATAAATTTGACTCATTTTTAAATTTCAATGCAGCCAGGTTTCTTTAGACGGATGGAGTAGAAAGTACGAAATAGAAATAAACCGTCACGACTCCAAACGGTCAAACCTCATGACGACCACGATACCCTCCTGGTCCCACAACCCTATCCTCGATGGGCCCCACATATGCACATTTCCGAATATACCCCCCATTCCACACCCTGTCTGGCCTGTCAATATCTCAGTGTGTAAACCTTGTGACACGTGTAGTGTTGATGGGTTTGGGTAGTTAATCAAGGTACGATCTAGAAAATTTCATCTCTTTTGATCAGTGTTTTCAGACCCGGTTTGGTGACCGGGTCGGGCCAACCGGTTTGGCCCGGTGGGTCGACCCGAATGACATCATAAATTTTATTTTTTTAATAGCAAAAAAAATACAAAAAAAAATTACAAAAAGGAAAACACTGAGTTGCAAAAATTGGCATGCTTTTGGGCCCCAATTTCCAAAAAGCAGTGCGAGGTATAGTGATCTATACTCTTTAACGAAGAATTTTCTACATGATATCTCATTGAGAACCCTATAGGCAAATACGTGAAAAAAGCACCGAATATACCCCAACAACAATCCTGAACTGTGACAACTGTGACACGCTTCATGCATCATTTACACAAGCCCTCGAAAAATTGCATTGAACTATGAACCATGTAGCTTGGGTCAGCCTTTTCTCACAACAATTGGAGTAACTTTATGCAGCCATTAGAATTGGCAGCAACAACCATGTTTGACTTTCCCCTCCAGCAGACACTTGAGACAAACAACCCATTATCATCATCAGTTTCTTGCCCAGAGATAGGATCTATGGAACCAAACTTGTGAGAGGTGATCGGCATAGGAAGTGAACGGTAGTAAGCATAAACCTGAGAATGTAGAAAGAGAGAAATAATCAGCACTCAGCCACAAGGAGAAAAAATAAAAATAAAGAGAAAATAAAGACAGCAAGCCTAAGAAAACGTGGATCTTAAATTGTGGATAGCAATCACACGTCAGAAAGCTTTGTCAAATTAAAGCTGAGACAGAGCATTTTCAAGCATACAGGAAAACAGCAAAACTACTAATTGAGGTTCTCTGATGTACTGATGACTGCTCTTGGTTACAGCTTTCTGCTATCTTCTCTTGTACCATCGGCTCTACCCATGCTAGTTTCAGGCAGATAGATATCATAAAAAAGGCCTCACACATGAGACACGAACATATTCCATATGCAAAACAACTTAGCACATCACAATGTAGGCAATTGCAATGTTAAGTATAAGATATATATACAAATACTGATTTGCCAAAAAAGAATAGGCATTGGAAAACCAAAAATGACATCCAAAGATTTACACTTAAAATATAAGAGTGAAGGCATAAGCAAGCTACTAAACAAGGAAGCACCAGTACGACAGCCTTTGTCACAAAACAGAGGGGAAATAGTTAATGATGTGTAAACTTTGAAGGTATGAAGCAATCAAGGAAGCACTAGTACCCATCATACTTGCCTTTAGGCTTTCACAATTCTCAGGATAGACCTCCAAGACCTTCTCAACATAAAAATAGGTCTTCCCCAGTTTTCCAGTGAAGACAGATTCTTTACACACCAATAGGTGATTTGTAAAATTAGCTGATTCTCTACTACAACAACAATTTAACTCTTGACATAATGCGACAACTAGAATTTGATCCACCACCAATATCAATATTTATCAACAAAATTCAAACCACTTACCATAGTATGGCAATACAAATTCCTGTGGTCTACTGGTTTCTTTAACAGATGCCATGTAGTACATTCTTGCCTTTTCAAAATCACCCTGCATTTGAAGTGACAATATAAAAAACCAACTATACAATAAGACAATTAAATGAAAACAAGGATCTTGCTATCATTAAGTTTCCATATACCAAACCTTGCTATGATAAGACCTTGCCAGGTTGTAATACGAGTGTGCCTTCATCATACCATGATCACTCAAATACCAAGATGGCTGACATATCCTTTTGACAATGATCTCAAATACTTCCTTTTGACAAAACTTTCATGTAATAATATAACTTAAAAAGTCTCAAATTAAAGTCTACTAATCAAAATTCTAACTTTGAAAGTCAAAATTAAAAATCTTCGTCGTCGTTCATATTTCCAAAAATTGGATCTTGATGACCTTGTGACGATTCTTCCACATTTCCTACAACCAAAAACATATTCTATTAACATTAGCATAGTCAAAATTACTTAATAATCATAAAAAAATTAGAATAATTTAAAACTTTAAGAAAAATGACATTACCTTTTCCAAGACTCCGACCTATCTCAGCAATGTCATCAAGAAGTTGTACGTCATCTACATCATCCACATTGACATTCTCCTCCACTACCCATTCTTCAACTAAATGAAATGCCTCCATTGAAATGGGGTCAAACATATTATCAATTTCTTCCTTCCTCTTCTTGTTATACATACGCTTATGCCTTCATTAAAAAAAAACACTTAATACTAGTAATATCATAAAGTAAATAAAAAAGAAACATAATTAAACATTCTTACTTCATATGTAAATTGTGTTGAACGTAGACAAGATCATTTAACCTCTTGTGTTCCAACCTATTTCGCTTCTTAGTATGCACCCTTTCAAACACACTCCAATTACGTTCACAACCCGAAGAAGCACATGTTTGACTTAATATTCTAACAGCCATTCTTTGCAAATGTTCAACACATCCACCATACGTGCTCCACCAATTAGCTGAAAAAATAAATATTAATTAGTACTTGTTAAATACTATATACAATCAAACATTTTATGTGACAAGATAATTTACCTGGTTGCATCAATTCTCTTGAAGTTATTGCCATGGGCATTGCAAAATCTAAACTTTCATGCTTATAAGCCTTCATCTCTTTCGCAACCGTAGCTTGTAGATTTGCATCTCCATGGTGTAGCTTTTGAATCACCTTTAGAACATCCATTTTTACACTAGGAGTTTGGGCCTCTTTTGGATTTGAATAAAAAAATTTGGGGTTCAAGACATAAGCTGCAGTATGAATAGGATGTCGAAGTTGGGAAGTCCAACGTGCTTCAATGATATCCATATAAGGTTTATAGTCTGTCTCCTTTCCATGACATGCAATTTTAACTGCAGCCATTGCACTTCTCATTCCCTCGTATAAACAACCCATCGATGGCTTCGTATCACTATCAACGATTCTTAATAGTACAACAAGAGGCTCACTAATACGAATCATCTTACTACAAGTAACCCAAAATGATCCACTTAGAACTGTGTTCTCAAATACTACCCCTTTGTCAGTCTTTGATAACTTGTGAGAAGACCATTCTTTAGAAACAACCATTCCTCGTAAAGCATCCTTACTACCATGAATACTTTGCAATGTCAAGAAATTTGTAGCAAAGCGAGTTGCACCCGGGCGAATAATCTCCCTTCCATTGTTGAGTTTTTTTAACAATTGTAACACATAAAGATGATTGTAAATAAACCTTGTAATAATCCGTGCTTCATTAACAACATCTTGAACCTCACATATGTGCTTAAAAAATCCTCAAAAATTAGATCTATGCAGTGGGCTGCGCATGGGGTCCAATACATCTTCGGATATTTTACCATTAATTCCCTGCCAGCAGCCACATAGTTGGCTGCATTATCGGTAACCACTTGGACCACATTATCCGGTCCAACATACTCAACAATCTTAGATATTTCACGACACAACATATCAGCAGTTTTTGATTCATCGAAAGCATCAATGGACTTTATAAAAAAAGTTCCCAATGGGCAATAAACAAGAAAATTGATCAACGTCCTATTTCTATTGTCAGTCCACCCATCTGTCATAATCGTGCAACCATATTCATCCCAATATCGTCTATACTTTTCAATATCTTTCGTTACCTCTAAGACACTACTTTCCAAAAGGTTTCCCCTCAATGCATGATAAGTAGGTGCTTTAAATCCACGACCAATAGACCCAACAGCATCGAGCATTTCTTGAAAGTATGGAGACTTAATGGCATTAAAAGGAATGCAAGCATGATAAAAAAATTTAGCAACTGCCATTTGTGCCATATGAATAGCCCTTTTTCCTGCCATAGCACTTCCAATCCCAGGTTGGGCTCCTGGGGTAGTGGATGGAGGGAAGTAATTAGCTATAGGTTTGTTTCTTTTTGAACTACCTAGCTCACCTGGTTGACTTGGTAATGTTTCATCTCCCTCATCTACTTCATCTTTATCTTTTGAAGACTCAGGCATGCTCCTTTTTCTTGTTTTTTCTAAGTTAAATGCATCTAATAAAACTTCCATTTGATGTTGCACTTCAATAGGAACCTTTTTACAAGGAGCAATCTGCCCTTTACGCTTAGCTAAATGAGCCTTCATTCTATTTATCCCTCCTCTTTTAAAAAGGGTACCACAATATAAGCACTTAATAGTCTTTTTACCATTGTCAGATGAAACCAATAGACAATGATCCCATCCCGCGTCCTCTTTTTTCCGAAACAACTGGGTTGATGGATTTACACTTGTATCCACCCCTACGGATTCACTAATAGTAGTAGGTGCACTAGCAGCTGACCCTACAT
This sequence comes from Houttuynia cordata, assembly GCA_039654745.1. Taxonomy (NCBI): domain Eukaryota; kingdom Viridiplantae; phylum Streptophyta; class Magnoliopsida; order Piperales; family Saururaceae; genus Houttuynia; species Houttuynia cordata. The sequence goes on along the minus strand of CM077511.1, from coordinate 13,139,108 downwards.
ATGCACTAGTAGAAGAAGACCCCGTCTCCATGACGTCTACAACCAAAATAGACAAAAAGAAAATAAACAAATAGCATAAGAATTTTAGAAAAGGAAGATTCAATCAGTAAGATATAAGCAGGCAGTTGTCAACTTTTTTAGGAAATTACATGATATCACTTTCTGAAGTAAATATTACAACATCCAAGAATATCATTCAGCATTTTTATTCTTACACTCAGCCAATTTAGGAGAGAAGAATCACCCAAAAGACCTGGACATAAAAGCCAGGATTTTCAAAATTGACTGTTGTCTAAGTAGTCAGTCGCAAATAGCGAATCAAACACAAGTAGCTGCTAGCCAAGTCATCACAGATAAAATAGTCCATGAACAATCACATTTCGAATCTAAGAGATAGGTCGAACCAAACAAGTGTTACTACTTCCCATGCTCAAAATGAGACCCAACTAAAATTAAAAGATGTTTCAACATTTTTCAGTAGTTTACAGGGGACCTACTTATATATTCCCACCGTCCAATATTACCTGTGTGCATTGAAAACCAAAATGAACTAAAATCAGTTCATTTTCTTTTTCTAAGGCAGACAGGTAATATTGGACGGTAGTTGCTAAGGATTTCGAGAGAGACAATATATCTAATAAAACATCATTATTTCACGGTTCCCATGGTTTATACATCCCAATTTAGAAACAAATGCATTCTAATTGCAAACAAATCTAAGTTACTTGACTGAAAAAAATAAACAGGAGCAACTCAGAATAGAAGTTCCAATTTTGATTGAATTTCGAAAATTGTTGTACAGGAAAGCAGCAAAAGCTATACATTTCTGACCTGCAAAAGACACCAGATCTGTGAGCCCACGAGAGTCGACGCAGAGAAGAAGAAGAGGAACCAGAAGCGATGCCAGATTACCAACTCCGTCAAGGTAATTTTCAAAATCTTCAAAGTTATTCCTAAAACTGATAATCCTACAATGGCAAAATCCGTCGAGAGTCCTCTGCTCTCTGTCCCAACTACTTCACCCAACGCAATTAACTCCTGAAATAGCAAAACCATTCAGCAAAATCTGCCTGTAGATGCATCAAAAACACAGATAATGTATATGTGCATTTTATAAACACCATAATATACTCACCTCATAGGACAGTTCATCCGGATCAACCTCTTGCCCGAGAGTCGCGGTGCAGTGGTGCGAGAGCAACGGTCGCCGACTGCCCGAGAGCAGCGGTGCGAGTGCGAGGGACTCGAGAACGGAGGTGGTTCTGCCCGAGAGAGGCGGTGCGGCTCTGCGAGAGCAGCGGTCGCCGAAGTGCAGCGGTGCGGCGATGCAAGAGCAGCGGTCACCGAAGAGCGTCTGTGCGAGAGCAGCGGTGCGGCGGTGCGAGTGCGAGGGAAGAGATGAGGTACGTTTTTTATATATATATACTGGCCCGGTCGGCCCGACCCGGCCAGATCCTGGGTCAACCCGGCCGGTTCGCGAATGACCCGGCCGGGTCTTCAAATTCGCTCAGCCCGGGTGTTCCGTCCCGGTTTGGTGACCGGGCCCGGTCCAACCGGGTTCAACCGGCCGGGCCGAACCGGGTCTGAAAACACTGCTTTTGATTATAAGATGAAGAATTCGTTTTCTAGAGTAAGATTGTGGGTGCTTTCGCCGACGCCTCCGCCTATGGTGGTTCTGACCCTGCCCTTAATAATGCCTTTGCTTTAGCTGAGGCGACTGGTGCGATAATTTGGGGCCGTTTGGGACGTGATTATAAGCAAATATCAAAGTGGATTTTCCAAATATACTGTAGCATCTATGCTTTTTTTCCCCATCGGGCTGAAACACCTCAGGTCGTGTTTCAGCTGGATAGGAAAAAAACATAGATGCTACGCTCATCACCAACTGTTCCCATGCGCGGTGCGCAGGTAATAACTTCTCCGCCCCAAACGGCCCCAAAATCGTTAGTGTTCTGGCCTTTATCCACCACCGGATCCCGCTTATTTCGGTAGGAAGTTAGCGCCCGGTCCACCTCCCAGCCCGGTCCGGTCTTATCTCCTACACCCGCTTCCTCCTCCTCCTCCTCCTCCATTGTCGCCTGAAACCTCGGCGAAGAACTCGGAGACAGAGAACAGCGCCTCGTCTCCCTCGTCTCCAATTCTCGAGCTCAAGTGCTTGCAGATCTTGTACCGCAGAATTGGATGGTTTACGTAAGATGATTCCTTCTTTTTTTGCTTTGTTATTGCAATTTACGGATTTTTTTGGGTTTTTTGCCGTAGAAACTTTATCTTGGTTGGGAAGGAAGAGTTTTTTAATGGGGTGGTTCTTTGGGTGGATCTGGTGTGTCTTGTTTATATCTAATCAGTCGTGTGATTTTGGAGTTTTGGGTTGCGGAAGAAATTGCTCGAGGAACTCGCGTTTTTTTTTTAATTTACATGCGATTGAATATGGGTTATTTTGGTGTAGTATGGGGATAAGGTGGTGGCTTGTTTTGATGGCTTGGCACTAAATATGGAGGACCGGGGAGGTTCGTTCATCGCGGTGAGGAGGATTTCTCAAGAATTGGAGAGGAGCAGTGATTGTCATTCAACATCCGGTATGTAGAATAGAATTTAATGTAAGAAAATTATACTGCTGATTTGGGGTAGTTTATTTTGATTGTATGGTTGCAAGACTTACGTGTTGGGAATTATCTAGTATTGAACATTCCGACCGAGTACAACAAGAAAATCGAGAGTTTGTTGTGAAAATGTCGTCTTGGATTGAATTCTACTCTCGGTGACAGGAATTGATTGAAATAGAAGAGATTTATAGTGATTTCTGTGAAAGAAAAAACTGCTTGTTAGTATGTTTAGAAGTATGTTCATATGGCAGGGGAACTGTTTGACTTGATTGGATTCTTTTTCTGAAGTGTGTGAGATAAGTGTTTGTACCTAAAGCGGTCCTGGACTACGGTGTCACATTCATAAAAAAAGAACTATAGTGTCACGACTTTGACCTCTTTTTGCTTTTCTAAAAGAACCTTGACCAGGTCAATGAGCCACCTACCATCAACGCATTTTTTCCTTTGATGTAAATATTGTTGTAATTAGAATTCAAGTTGGCTGACGGATTCTTTGTATATATATATATATGGCTACTCCAAGGGAACCTACATCTCTGCATCATTTCTTGACGCTTCTCTTTGAGTTCTAAGCCAGCGATTGTTGCACTTTCCCGATTACAACAACGTTTGTACCCGATAATGTCTCTACCACGTCATTATTATTAAGACAAGTGGTCTTTAAATATGATGTCACATTCCAAAAAAGAAATAGTCACATAACTAGGGGTGTAAACAAGCAGAGCTGAGCCGAGCTTGGGCATGGCTCAATTTGAGCTCGAAATCTCAAATTCAAGCTCGAGCTCGAGCTCGGCTTGGCTCGTATCCTTCCCGCTCAAGTTCGGCTCGTAAAGTATTATGGAGCTCGGCTCGAGCTCGAGTGAAAGCTCAACCCAGGCTCGAGCTCGACTTGTTAGAAATTTTTATAGAATGAGATTTAGGGGCCGTTTGGTTCGTGATTAATCCCAAAAATCTACCTGAAAGTAGATTATCCACAGTGGATTTTTGGGATTAATTACGAACCAAACGACCCCTTAAATAAAAAATATTTTATCTATATATATATATATATAATAACAAGCTGAGCTTGAATCGGTTTGCGAGCTTGCTCAAGCCGAGTTTGAACGAGCCCGGCCGAATTGAGTATCATTTGAGCTCGAGCTCGAGCTCGGCTTGCAATGGGACGAGCCCGACATGAGCCGAGCCCAAAGTTGAGCCGAGCCGAGCCGGATCAACTCACGAGCCGGTCGGCCTGTTTGCACACTTAGTCACAACTAGGCCTGGGAAAAGTAACCAGATCGACTTACCTGACCCGAAGATACCCAACCTGACTCCATTGCAAAATAGGGTCACGTGTGAGTTTGAATTTTACAAGTTGGATAGGGTAATTTACTCGCATAGCCCCCAAAACCGGACACCAACCCAATTTACCCATTGAAAAAGTAATAATGCTTCTTCAATGAAAACTGCTAACTAAATTAATATTTCTACTCTTAGAAACACTTGTTAAAATATTATTGAAACGTAAAAATTATGAACTAAAAAAAGGTAAGGAAAAAAAGGAAATAAATTTTAGGTTCACCCGCCTACCCGACCAAAATACAGTTATGGTGTGCCTTTTTTTTACAAGTTTCATTCATAGGATCGGATCCGATTTAAGTGTGGGTCAAGCTCGATCTAACCTGACGCGACCTAATTCCCAGCCCTAGTGATGATGACCTTGCTTAAAAATATTGATTCCTAATTTTTCTTTTTTCTTTCGGTTAGGAATATATATTGGTTCAAAAAAGCAAAATCACCCATGGTTGTATTCAAGTCACAGGCTGCCGCCCATGTGCTGTTTATAAATCGAGCAACCAGTTGGATCAAGTGCAACTGATATCTTGCATTTACTTAAGTTTCAATTATCAATAGTATAGATCATACCTCATTTCCCTAATTGTGGAATTCTGTCAGCACGTAAAAAAAAATCACCCACTTGCTGGTGGTTGTTATCACGTCGCTACTGTGGAAATTTGTCAGCACTTGCAGTTTGATTAGTTGCTTAAAAAAAGTCACCCACTTGCTGGTGGTTGTTATCAAGTCGCTATTGTAGAATTTTGACAGGACGTGCAATTTGACTAATTGTTTAAAAAAAATTCACCCACTTGCTAGAGGATTTATCAAGTCGCTATTGAGCCAGGCTGCCACCAATGTGCTGGTAAAAAGGAGCAGGTTATTTTTCCTTTATTATATATTTTCTCTTTTATTATAATCAAGTTTTTTTGGATAATTAAATAATATCATTAAAACAAAGCCCAGAGCATAAAAAAAGTTGAAAAAATACACATGCAACTATCCTCTAAAACCCGGGCAAAACACCCATCAGCTAGGCCTAACACCCTTCCCTCCTCATGGAAGATTAACTATTAAGAAGAATATAATAAAAAAATATTATTTATAAGAAAAAACCTTTTAAGTAAAAAAAAAACAAACTATTTGTCCTAGCGGCACCTACCCCTCTCAGGTAAGCCACCTTATTTTACTCCCTATCAAACCTCTTTACTTATATACCATCCCGCTTTAGATGCTCCATATGTCCGTGGATTTTGAACTTTTCTTCCCTTACATGGGGTTTCTACCATCAAATAAAAAACAATAATTATTCAGATGGAGCCATTAAAACAAGAAGAGGGAGTATATATACTATAGCATCATCTTGCCACTCACTAGAATATGGCCTCCGACTAATTTTAAAGTGGTCCTGGACTACGGTTTCACATTCATAAAAAAAAAGAACTATAGTGTCACGACCTTGACCTCTTTTTGTTTTTCCTAAAAGAACCTTGACCAGGTCAATGACCCACCTACCATCCATTTGCTGGTTACATAAATTAAGCCACGTATTTTTTCCTTTGTTGTAATTAAATTCAAGTTGGCTGACGGATTCTTTATATATATCGCTACTCCACCAAGGGAACCTACATCTCTGCATCAGTTCTTTCCTTCTCTCTTTTGAGTTCTAAGCCAGCGGTTGTTGCACTGTCCCAATTACAACAATGTTTGCTCCGGCACAACCAACTACTCTGGAGGTCAGGAACACGACCCTATGGAGTGCAGCAACAACACTCTGCTCGCTGTGTTTTAGGCACGCCACGACCCTATTACACTGAATCACAAGGTTAATTCTAAACTAGTTCTCTCTAGTTTTTAAATGTAAATTTCCTGACCAACATGCAGGGGCTGGTCCTAGTTGTACATTGTGCAACGTCCGGGCTGTGTCCTTGTCCGTAGTTGTGTCCAGCTGAATGAATTTGTCCGTGAAAATTGGACACGGCCCTGCCAAAAGGCCTCGCCCAACCGTTTGTCCAGTGTCCTGTTATCTTGTAAGGGTGAGCAAAGTTTTCTTGGGTGGGATTTGAATTCGTTTACATCCTCGGCCAGCATAAGTTCACAGAGCCGACACGGGTGAACTGATAGTTGTGGACTTGTATTGGATTATTGTAACTCACTGTAGCTTTTCGTGCTTTGCATATCTTGGATCTTGTATTTTAGGCGCTCTCAGATAGTTTCATTGTGGTTTTACTCTTAAAGAAATTTAGGGGCTGTTTGGCAACTTCTTTGAGGAATAAAGGAGTTGATTTATCCGGAACCACTGCGAGAGGACGAATTTTGGCCTGCACTGGTCCTCCTTTGAACTCTTCAGAAATATAAGTGGGTATGTTTGTGCTAGTTTCATCAGTTTTCATCTGTCCTTATTCTATGCTATTTTTTGTGTAACGAAAGGCAAGACGAGCACCATCTGGTACATATCCTCTCCAGAATAGGTAGAAAGCATGACCGGTTCATCCTGCATCGCCAGTTCGGCTTACCAAAACTGACCCACGTGGAACTCTTGAATCCGTGGCACAGCTCAGAATAGGTACAAAGCATGACCAGTTCATCCTGCATCGCCAGTTCTACTTACCAAAATTGACCCACTTGGAACTCTTGAATCCATGGCGCGGCTCAACAAAGCAGCCGCGCCGCATGACATAGCCTGTAACGTAAAAATTAACATCAACCTAGCATGACTCCACCACCTTTCGAGGATATTTTAAGAATCTCTATCTATACGAGATTCAGTCACATGCAGCATTCTCTAAGTTTCAAAATCATTATCTAGCAGCACTGCTTTGTTTGATGAAATCTATGAGCCAGATGTTGTCTCTTTCAATTCCATGCTTGTTGCACTTTGCATGACTGGGGAGCTAAGCCCCAACATGCTTTAGGGTTTATTGTCCAAAGTTAATATGTCACATCATCCCCTTCCAGCCCACCCTCTTCACAAGAAGGTTAAAGTAGAAAGGGCCTTAAAGCCTATTTTCTTTAAAATTCAAAGGGGGGCCAAACAGCCCCTTGCATAGATGAGAATCTTACTTTCTCTTGTTTGAGTAAGTTGTATGGTTTCTAGGACGAAGCTATGTACCTAGACAATGGTCATGTCCCCCAAATCAAAATCAACACTTTCTTTTTGCCAAAGCCCTTCACAACTAACTTTGTTTTATACCTTGATGTGAACTACACTCATCAGCCTTCAACCGATATACCCATTTATTTCTCAAAACTATTTTGTCTTTTGGAAGCTTCAACAACTCATAAGTATAGTTTGCATACAACGATTTAATCTCTTCTTGTATTGTTTTCTTCCATAAATTTTTATTTTTATGTATTTGAGCTTCCACAAAGCTATTTAGTTCACAATACTGGTGAGTGTTATAGACATAGATGAATGATACATTACAGATGACATCCTTTCTCTATCTAATCTTCTCAATGAACTTGTCTTTTCTTGATGTGAAGATTCCCCCCTCTTTCACATCACCTTGAATAGAGTCATCATCTTCATCTAAGTCACTTCCATTCTCAATAAAATCATCAACATTGAAATCCATATGTTCATGTTCCACCCCCATTATCTACATGATCATCATCACTATATGTAGTTTCATCACTTTCCCTATGTTCTTCCCATTAAACACCTTGTGAAACTTATGAAATATGAAACTCATCGTAGACTTCATGCATAACTTGCTTTTGTGCTTCATCTTTGCCAACGTCTTCAACCATTTGATCTTTTTTAAAGACCACATCTCTACTTGTAATGAATTTCTTATTCTTTAGGTCCCACAACCAAAAATCAAACTCGTCATCACTATATCCCAAGAAGATACAGTCAATAGTCTTGTCATGTAACTTTGTTCTTTGCTCATTTGGGACATACAAAAATGCTTTGCAACCAAATACCTTCAAGTGTGAGTAGGAGGGATCTTTACCATTCCATCTGGTACCTCACAATCCAACACATATGAAAGAGACGGTAATAATAGTTTCACCCCAATAACTCTTTGAAAGTTTTACCAAATATAATATAATCCAAATTTTCTCCACTATTGTCCGGTTTATCATCTTTGCTACACCATTATGTTGAGTAGTATAAGCCACTATTTTTTATACTTATTTCATGCTTAGTATAATAATCATTGAACTTCCTTGAATTATACTCTCTCCCATTGTCAGTTCGAAGACTTCGGACATTTAAGAAGTTTTTTGGTTCGCCTTTCAACTATAACATGAAACTTTTAAAATATGTCAAATACTTCATCCTTACACTTTATGTCATACCCTCATACTTTCCTAAATGCATCATCAATTAAAGTAACAAAGTATAAAAAACAACTAAGAGTTTTCTCCTCCATTGGTGTCACGCCCAGAAATTCTCGACCTCGTTAGAGTGCGGAAGACTTCCCTTTTCACAAGTATATTTGAGGCCAAACACCCCGAGATGTGACCGAATACTCGAATATCCAATCAATTACATCAGCACAAAAGGATGTGTAATTGATATTCTTCGGTCATAAGAATTAACATCATTAATAATATGAAATAAGAATCCATAAAAAGTAATTACAATATCCCACATTAGAATTACTTAAAATTTTTGGCACATATGCCGTTAATACCACAACTCATTAAATAAAGATAAAAGATAACTTTAAGCCTTTCCAACTGCAGTCTTCAAGCTTTTCCCTTAACTGCAACTTGCATAGGTCTATTTTTCTTTCACGCCTGCATCAGAGGATGCATGAGTATTCCGAAGAAATACCCAGTAGGATGCAAAAACCCACAAGAATATAATACACAATATAGGATAAGGAATAGGGTTTAACATAAGAAAATTGAATAATCAAGAATATTTGAACTGCGCATCAAGAATTCCATTACTAGATGAATAAATCATCAATAAAGACTCTCAAACATCAAAAGTGTAAAGAGAAGATATTACCATAATCAAGACTCCGAACATCCAAAGTGTAGGGAGAATATATTAACAAATTCTGACTTGAGATATCCATAGTGTAAGGAGATTTCAAGTTCTGTTTGGTGAACTTACCACTCTTAAGTGGCTACATACCAGAATCACTCTAGAGGTTCTCCCTTCGGAACCCGGCCATGCGTCTAGATTGCTGGCCCTATCAGTACTTACGAGCAAAATGGGCGGAGACTGCAGACTTTTCATAATATTTCACAGTCTAAACGTACGTATATGTCTCCCTTCGGGTAGGAACTAGGTTCCATAAATAATCAGAGATCACCATGGATATAGCAATGGCTCGTGAGCATACTATGATTCTACCTCAGAGAGATCCTTGCAAGAACTCTTAGTGGAAGAACAATCAATACAGAGGTATCACACTCTCTTAATTTTAATACATCATTTCCAATAATTGACTCATGAAAGGAGTATCAATGAGATTTTAATATCTCTTAACAACATATGACTCATGAAAGAAGTATCAATGAGATTTCAATATCTCTATCAGCATACGACTCATCGAAAGAGTATCAAGGAGATTTCAATATCTCTATCAACATACGACTTTCGAAAGGAGTATCAAGGAGATTTCAATATCTCTATCAACATACGACTCACCAAAGGAGTATCAAGGAGATTTCAATATCCTTATCAACATACGACTCACCAAAGGAGTATCAAGAAGATTTTTAATACATCAATTACAATAATTGACTGACGAAAGGAGCACCAATGAGATTTCAACAATAGTTGTGTTACACATGCGTAGTCCTAGATGGAGATATACTTGATCAATAACTGCCTTTCAAGACTCCAAGAAAACCCAAGTTAGGTCATGAAGAGTATCAAGTTCCCATTTCAAAATAAGACTTGAATCAAATAGACTCAATAACAATTTAACTAAAGTTTCTCAAATGAATGAAAGACCATCAGGCAAACACTTTATAAAAAAGATTTGTGACAGACAGATTTTGCTGAAATTATTATCTGGGGTTTACTAACATTCAATAGATATGTCATAGGCTTAATTGTACACAACCCGTGTTTAAGAGACACTTGTTCAAACTCAAAAGCTCAGAATACGGAATAATAGGGTTGAGGATTTCATACTCCAATTGGAGACTCAAACCGAATCGACACACAAGCAAAGTACTAAAGACATTTAGATTCTCAAGACATCGTGGATTATATACTCGATACCAATCATCAACTGGGTTATGAAACATTGGGTCTAAACTTCAAAGATCACCATTTTAAAAGATGAAAAGTGATGATTCGAATTCCAATTGGAAAGTCGAATGAGTCAATACTACAAGTGGAGCACACGACTTATTGAATACCAAACCACCCTTCATTTGCCCTTGATACTAATTCTTGTAACATAGTTCATTCTACTGTAATGGTTACAGAAAAGTCTTGTATGATATATATAAAGTTCTTAGTATACTTATTCTAGTATAGACTATTGCTTTGGTAAAAAATTTCCAATTTTTAACTTAATTACAATGTTCTATCTTTGCATAACAGTTGATTTCTGACAATTCCCAGTGTTAACATAGATTGAATTTAATTCTAAAAATTTTACTGTAGATACTGTGAGTCTAGTTTCCATATCAACAAATGACATATTTTTCTAATTTTCTATAATTAGTTACAAATATTTTAGTGAAGGTCATCAATGCAGAAACAGTTCTGTTTGAAACCTTGATCATAGTTCTAATCACTTAGTAAGTATGTTTACCCCATAATCCATCCATTAATATCTGATACACTTGAACATCTCCCATTTATTACATATTCCAGAACTTTTTTAGCTTGATCTTGAATAGTTCTTTTTCAAAAATTAGGTGTACTTTTCCTATCTTTATTCATCTTACACATATACCCCTTTTACTAGTAGAATTAGGCAAACTGGACAATTAATTAGGGATGTATGAACACACAAGATTAGTGAATTGACTTGACACAAACTTTTCATCGAACGACCAGTAGGTTCATGGCACCAATTCATGAGATATTTTCTAGTAGTATTCCACTTTAATTTCCATTGATGATCATACCCGATTATTAGGGCTTATATGGATGAGATCGCCATAACCCCATGACGAACTAAGACAATACGAATTGGACAGCAACGTCAGAATCATAAGACCACAAGAACTCATCAAAAACAATTTAAGCTTTCCATCTAAGAGCAAGCATGTGTAACGAACAAGGAATAGAATATCACTATTCACACGATTGAGGAAATAACACATGATAATTTGATAATTCAAGAGATTGGTACTTAGCCATCAACTCTCATGAAAATCCACAATTATCAATCGATATTATCATAAGAAATACTTGAAAAAAGTATGAAATTCAGATTCAAGAGTTTGGAAAAAATCATCCTATTGATTAAAAAGAGTCCCTTCTTACTTCCACACCAAGGCCTCTTCCTTCTCTATGCAACGTCACCCTTAATGCTTGGATCGAACAACTCTTTGGACGTGTTAGAGAGGAGAAAGGCTGCTGGTTTTGGTGGAGAAGAAGAAGAGAAAAATCAAAAGAAAAGGAGAGAGAGGCTCCAATTTGTTGCATTTATACTTAATCTCCTACTCCTTCTAGGAGCCACTTTCCCCACATCTCTTCTAATCCTAGCTGTCAATCTAATCTCACTCCCAATTTAATAAGGACATCCAACACATTGGTTTCCCCATTTAGTTAGGATTTCAAATCTCTAATAAGATTCGTTCCCTATCTTAACCCTAGTTACAACACATTGTCATATGCATAAGAGTCTATTTCTGACTATTTCCACAGTCAGTACAATTAGACTTAGATTCTAAATTTTTTACTGCAGTTAGTCATATGAGTCTAGTTTCTAATCCTACTGATAGTTTATTTTTTTCATTTTTTTGTAATTAGATATGATTTTTATAGTACAGACTCTCGGCACAAAAATAATATTGGCTGAGATTATAATTCTTAATCATACTTACATATCTCATTCCAAACTAGGAAACTACCACGTATTGCTCAATTCACTTGGCTGTCCAACCTGATGGGATGATCCTCTCTGATTGACTGATGAGGATTGCCTTAATATTCTCCTCAAATTAAAGATTCACATTCTTGTTTAACCTTAACCGAATCAGGTAACTTCCTAATTTACCAAAATCTCATCCTGAGTTACCATTAGGAGTCCAAATCTCATTTTTCACCAAGATTTTCTCTAACTACAAAAACTAACCACAAGTGACATGTCACCCACGTGCATGATGCCTTAGGCCCTGTGTCCACGTGGCTCTGGCGCCCAGGTGCTCCTGCGTCTGGTGCAACTCTCTCAATTGAGTGACTCCGATGTCCCGCATACATGTCATGCTACTTTGACTCGCGTAGACCATGAACCAAACACCTTAGTCAACTCGTATTGCATACTCGTGACCCACATGAGCCACGTATCCCTCTCTGGTGCCTGGTTCCTCGTCAATTTTTCTCGGGTGTTACAATTAATCTACAAATATCTGAATAAACAAGAGCATGCACATTTGTTTTTCGGGTACTACTTGTAGAAAATAAAGCTTTACGTTATTTTTCAACTGAACAATAATCACAAGGAGTCAAATAAGTACTTTTTAAATTTCAAAGTGCATTCTTCTTCATCAAGAGCTCCAAAGTCTTCTCGCTCATGTGGCCAAACCATTGGTGCCACAAATTAGCGGATAAGTCCTTAAGAGTGAACTTCATGATTTCCTATCTTCACCATCCCCAAGTCGCCCAACTAATATTTAGTGAAGAACTCTTTACGAGAGGTTGCAAGAAAAGATGCATCGGAGTCCAGAACCCAACTAGTTGCACTTGTTGAACTCAAACAACTTCATAAAAAATATAGACTATAACAAGCTTTTTACCTTTTTCCATAGCATTACCTTATTGAGCTTGTTTTCCTTACTCTTTTGGATACTCAAACCGACTCCACGTTATACAAAGGAAACAATGATCACCTCGACCCCAAGGTACACTGATTTATCCTAAAGTCTTAATATTTTGGACTCCCTTACTTACTGCAGTAGTCCTTAAGAGGTCTTACCATATTGTATTAGTGTTATTTTGATCATATTACATTATATCATAAGTAATAGTACTTATTAGTGCTTTAAAACCCTAATTCCAGTAAACTGTCTTATACTGTACAGCCCATTTACAACTGACCCCACCGTCATCGCAGAAAGACTCTGACTCTGAAATGTTTATAGAAGATAGTCCTATGAGTCTATTTTATAACCCCACTGACGATGTATTTTTCTGATTTTTGTACATTTAGTTATGATTTTTATACTGAGCACTGTTGGCACAGGAACAGTCCTGGCCGAGAAGGCATTACTTAATTAAAATAAGTAATCTCATATTAATACTCATTAATCATGATAATATGACCTTAATACCCCTAATTACTCCCCTCCTAGAGTAATTCTAGACTATGGTATGTTCTGGATTTAATGATTTCATGACTTTAGTTGCTGTTAAAACCTTAAGCTAGACTCGAGGCATAATCCTTGCTCTAAAGAAGCTTTTAACATCATTAACACATCCCTTAACCATATTGGACAATTAAAACAGAACACTATAGAATAAAGAAGAGAAATTTATGACTTCCCACGTTCAAGAGATATGACCATATAGATATTTCCATCAAAGGTAAGCATGTATGCACTAGTACGAAGCATTAAACAAGGAATATCCACATGTATACTCTTATTTGATAAACAACAAGGAATCTCTCATGAATCAACATTAATACAACCTCTACCATTGAAATAATATCAATAGGATCATCAAATAATCATGCTAAGAATGAAGCAAAAGGATTTAAATCAGATTGGTTAGGAAAAACCATCCTACCACTTAGATGTACGCAAAATACACCTCATCGCATAGGTCTTTCGCTCTTCTCCGCGACGATGCCTTTACTCCCCTGTTCCAACGTGAGATATGGGTGAAAGAAGAGATGGAAGGTTGCTGGAGTTGATGGGAAAGAAGAAGGAAAAGCTAGGGTTTTGCACAAGTCATCCAAGTGCTTGGCGTGCATGGCATTGGCCAGCCTCCTCCTTGGCTTTTATAGCCAATGCCTACTCCAATTAGGATCACTCCTAATCTAATACTTTCCTTTCCTAATCCCAAATCTTCATTAACCAATAAGAATCCTCCCCTTAAACATGATCAGGACGCCCAGCAATTAAATCCCATAATTAGATAGGTTTGCAATCTATTTAGTTAGGATACTTCCTTATCACTCTAGTTCCCTACTCAACTAGGAAACTACAAAATAAGAGCCCACCAATATGACGCCCTCTCTCTCTAGACGTCGCCCTCCTATTGGCTGAGACAAAGTGAGATAATTATCTTCTTTTAACTAAGACTTATCATCCTTAATTATCTCAACCGAATTGAGACATTCCGATTCTCCGCGATACTTACCATATCTACCGCGATTAGGTCAAACCGTAGATTTGTACCAAGATTCACTCTAATCAACTCGAGATCACTCCAACCATTTGAAGAACACCTTATGACAAGTCACCCACGTTCATAATTCACACCTGGGCCAGTGCCACATGGCTCAGTGCCTAGGTCCTGCATCTTGGCTTGAGTCCTACGCGCACAGGCCTCTGACGTCCCGCGGTTGCACTACTCGTTATACTAACTCGCGTACGCCACTAACCACACAACAAAACCAAATTCAATTTACCAATTAAGAGTAATCCACTGAACACATGCCTTGGCGCCTGGCCCCACTCCTGGTGTCAGGTATTCTCAGACCCTGGTGCCAGGACCAACCCTCGCGTCCTGATTTTCTACTACTATTAGTCATGCGATTATAGAATCATACCACATCATAAAAGTTAAGTAACACATCAAAACACATCGCACAACCATAAATCACATCAGACCGCAAAACTTTCATATTTTAGAATAGTTTCCTAAAATAGAAACTTTTAGTTAACGTACCAATTTTTTGGGTGTTACATTAAAAGAGCGAAAACCAGCTTACAAAGTAGGAATACAATCATAATCCAAGTGGATTGGGAGGAAATCAGGAGCTCTCGCCACCTCTCCTAGCTAAATCATTAGCCACCCCATTTCCTTTGCACAAACTTTGGAATATGATATACTCTCAAACGCAAGGCAACATTCCCTCACCCTTCGTACCAAGACACCAATTGGTGAGTTAATCTCCCTCCCATCCTCTAACATCCTAATTGCTTTCCCATTTTTGCCCTCCACAATAACCGTCCTCACCCCCTAATCATGCGTCAGAAAAATACCATGGATCAAGGTGTTGAGCTCCCTAGTCTCCTAATGAAGGGGATGGGAATCCACCCCGGAGGCGCAAACTACCAACCTGCCCCTGTGGTCCCTGATGTAGAGTCCGTAGCCGACCAACTCTCTCCCTTCTAAACTATTAGAATATACAATAAATGAATAAAGATTTATATTTCCTAATTGCTTGAGCTTTTAGGAAACTTGGTTATCTTACATGGTATCATAGCTCGAGTTACCAAAAGACTCGGCCCAACAGTCCACAGGAGGAACTGGGTTTGCTCCCAACTCAAAGGCCTTATGTGTGAGGGAGAGATTGTTGGGGTTTGTCCCACATCGGATGTGGAAGGGGCTGGTGGTCGGTTTATAAGTGTGATGGAAAGCCTCACCTCTCAAGCTAGCTTTTGGGGGTGAGAGAGGCCTAAGACAACCCAACACTTACTTTTGGGAAACTTGGTTATCTTACATAGTATAAGAGCTCTAGGTTGTGGAAGGTCCTTGGTTCTAGTCTTACTAGAGGCATTTATATCCTAATTATGTTCTCGTTGGGATGTTAGAATATACAATAAATGAATAAAATTTCTATTTCCTAACAACTCGAGCTTTTAGGAAACTCGGTTATCTTACATAAACAACATCCCCGATGTATTGATCTTCATGCAACCTTATTGCTCAAGAGGAGGTAGCCAACACTCATGACCCTAAAGGCTGTCAAACCTATCCACCTGCATGCATAAGCAAACCATATTGCTCAATCTTCCTCCTCAACTCATCAGGGGTTAAAGGAGGTTTCCCCAGGCACGTCTCACTTCTGTGCTGCCAAATATAAGAAGCAGTAGATATGATCTTTTCTAGCTTGACTCCTCAGTCTCCTTCCATAATAGCCTTGATCATATCAGCAGGCTTTGTGTCTTGATTGACAGAGATCATTGAAAAATATGCAGAAGAGAACCAGATTAGAGAAACCTTTGGGCATCTCTAGATCGCATGAACTGCGTCCTCCATTTCCTCTCCACAGAGATGGCTGGTACAATCAACATTAACACCTCGACTGCTTAGCTTGGCCTTAGAGGGAAGAAGGTCTCTAGCCAGCCTCCACCGAGGGACTTTGTCTTGGGACAATTTTCATGCTCCAATTCTTCCTTAGAAGTTTTCTGTTGCTAATGTTCACGTCCAAGTACTCCTCCCTTCCTCAACTCTATCTTTTATCAACATGGAGTGCACACTCTCAACCGAATAAAAAACCATTTTTGCTCCCCCATCAGTAGATCACATCTTTAGAACCTTCTCTTTCTAATGGAATATTCAAAATGATATCCATGTCCCTAGGGTTGAAGAGTTAACAAATGAAATTCCTCCAGTCACTTGGCTGGATTCATTAAGACTCTAGCTTTTTTGGGGGAAATCTCATTCCCAAAAGCATCTAGCTTCACTTCTTTTAATGACATTTACTGTAATTTTAAAAAAAGATAGGGGCATTTATAAAAAAAATGTAGTTTCATGATTGAAACTGCATTTTTTGTTATTGAATACACCTATCTTTTTTGTTTATTTACAAACAATACCATCAAACTCTAAATTCTTTCCTAAAATCCACTTCTTCCCGACTAAAGACCTTAAAATCTAAACCCTAACTTCATTTAAAAAATCTAGATTTTCCGCTCCTCTGACTCATCCAGAGGGCTTGAAGTGGACGGCAAGAATCAATATTGGCTGGAAGCCAATGATCTTTCTAGACTCGTATGCTCTTAACATCTCCCACTCTCCAGCACATCGCTTTCCTATGATCTTTCCAGACTCGTATGCTCTATCGGGCCTACTGGGATGGAAGGGGAGTGCTCAAATGCCACTGGAAGGAATGAGAAGGAAGTCCTGCTAAGCTATGAAGCCAACAACAGGATATTGGAGTAGGAGGGGAAAATGTGCAACTAAAAGTGGGGAGCGAGGGAGAGGCCCAATTGAGCTCTGGGCCAACCAAAGAAGACGGGAGGAGAGCAGTGGGACACAAGGAGGTGCAAAAATCTGGAAGGAAGCAAAAGGGCTCTTGCCCTGGAGGAAGGGGATGAGGGTAAAGGGACTGTTGCAATCCTTAAAAGCCTGAAGAGGGGAGCGTCTAAGGGAGGAGAAGTTCTAGATGGGAGGGGTGAGAACCACACTTTTATTGTTTTGATTTCGGAAGCGCAAGGGTAGACATCCTGAGTATAGACTGATCAGTCTCTGCAATGTAATTTATAAAATCGTTGCTAAGACGTTGGCTAATTGGTGAGAGCGAGAGTGCGTGCATCCCGGGGAGGCTGATTATAGACAACCTACTGATTGCTTTCGAAATGCTTCATACGATGAGGACGAGATGCCAAGGCAAG
Source organism: Houttuynia cordata (assembly GCA_039654745.1). Classification (NCBI taxonomy): domain Eukaryota; kingdom Viridiplantae; phylum Streptophyta; class Magnoliopsida; order Piperales; family Saururaceae; genus Houttuynia; species Houttuynia cordata. The sequence goes on along the minus strand of CM077511.1, from coordinate 13,121,523 downwards.
GTTGGTAGGATGGCAGAAGCTCGATATGTCCAAAGCCTACGACCGTGTGGAGTGGGGATTTCTTGGTTTTGGTGATGGCCTGTGTGAAGTCTGTGCCAGATCAGGGAGATCCCCTATCTCCCTACCGATTCACCATGTGTGAAGGAAAGCCTAACCTCTCAAGCTAGTTTTTGGGGGTGAGAGAGGCCTAAGACAAGACAACACAACACTTACTTTTGGGAAACTTGGTTATCTTACATAGTATCAGAGCTCTAGGTTGTGGAAGGTCCTTGGTTCTAGTCCTGCCGGAGTCGTTTATATCCCAATTTTGTTCTCGTTGGGATGTTAGAATATAAAATAAAGGAATAAAAATTTCCATTTCCTAACAACTCGAGCTTTTGGGAAACTCGGTTATCTTACATAAACAACATCCCCGATGTATTGATCTTCATGCAACCTTATTGCTCAAGAGGAGGTAGCCAACGCTCATGACCTTGAAGGTTGTCAAACCTATCCACCTGCATGCATAAGCGAACCATAAAGGAGGCTTCCCCAGGCGCGTCTCATTTCTGTGCTGCCAAATATAAGAAGCAGTAGATATGATCTTTTCTAGCTTGACACCTCAGTCTCCTTCCAGAATAGCCTTGATCATATTAGCAGGTTTTGTGTCTTGATTGACAGAGATCATTGAAAAATATGCAGAAGAGAACCAGATTAGAGAAACCTTTGGGCATCTCTAGATCGCATGAACTGCGTCCTCCATTTCCTCTCCACAGAGATGGCTGGTACAATCAACATTAACACCTCGACTGCTTAGCTTGGCGTTAGAGGGAAGAAAGTCTCTAGCCAGCCTCCACCCAGAGACTTTGGTCTTGGGATAATTTTCATGCTCCAATTCTTCCTTAGAAGTTTTCTGTTGCTAATGTTCACGTCCAAGCGCTCCCTCCCTTCCTCAACTCTATCTTTTATCAACATGGAGTGCACACTCTCAACCAAATAAAAAACCATTTTTGCTCCCCCATCAGTAGATCACATCTTTAGAACCTTCTCTTTCCAATGGAATATTCAAAATGATATCCATGTCCCTAGGGTTGAAGAGTTAACATATGAAATTCCTCCAGTCACTTGTTCTCTCATCAATAAGGGCCTGCTTGGCAGCCTTTTTGTGGCTGGATTCATTAAGAATCTAGCTTTTTTTGGAGAAATCTCATTCCCAAAAGAATCTAGCTTCACTTCTTTTAATGACTTTTTTTACAGTAATTTTAAAAAAAGACAGCGGCATTTATAAAAAAAATGTAGTTTCATGATTAAAACTGCATTTTTTATTATTGAATACCCATATCTTTTTTATTTATTTACAAATAATACCATCAAACCCTAAATTCTTTCATAAAATCCAATTCTTCCCAACCAAACACCTTAAAATCTAAACTCTAACTTCATTTAAAAATCCAAATTTTCCGCTCCTAAAAAATTCTAACCAAACAGACCCTAAATGCCGCTCACCAGCATATTGGACTCATCCAGAGGGCTTGAAGTGGACGGCAAGAATCAATATTGGCTGGAAGCCAATGATCTTTCTAGACTCGTATGCTCTTAACATCTCCCACTCTCCAGCACATCGCTTTCCTATGATCTTTCCAGACTCGTATGCTCTATCGGGCCTACTGGGATGGAAGGGGAGTGCTCAAATGCCACTGGAAGGAATGAGAAGGAAGTCCTGCTAAGCTATGAAGCCAACAACAGGATATTGGAGTAGGAGGGGAAAATGTGCAACTAAAAGTGGGGAGCGAGGGAGAGGCCCAATTGAGCTCTGGGCCAACCAAAGAAGACGGGAGGAGAGCAGTGGGACACAAGGAGGTGCAAAAATCTGGAAGGAAGCAAAAGGGCTCTTGCCCTGGAGGAAGGGGATGAGGGTAAAGGGACTGTTGCAATCCTTAAAAGCCTGAAGAGGGGAGTGTCTAAGGGAGGAGAAGTTCTAGATGGGAGGGGTGAGAACCACACTTTTATTGTTTTGATTTCGGAAGCGCAAGGGTAGACATCCTGAGTATAGACTGATCAGTCTCTGCAATGTAATTTATAAAATCATTGCTAAGACGTTGGCTAATTGGTGAGAGCGAGAGTGCGTGCATCCCGGGGAGGCTGATTATAGACAACCTACTGATTGCTTTCGAAATGCTTCATACGATGAGGACGAGATGCCAAGGCAAGGTTGGTAGGATGGCAGAAGCTCGATATGTCCAAAGCCTACGACCGTGTGGAGTGGGGATTTCTTGGTTTTGGTGATGGCCTGTGTGAAGTCTGTGCCAGTTCAGGGAGATCCCCTATCTCCCTACCGATTCACCATGTGTGCCGAAGGTCTATCTACCTTAATTAAGCAGGCGGAGGAGGCCTGCTTAATGTGTGTGCCGCGAGAGGAGGCCTGAGGGTGACACATTTATTTTACTTTTTGGCACGCTTAAACAACATTAGTTGTAATGTTGCCAGACCAATATTAATTTTAATGAACGTTTTTTCAAACTTCTATCAATAAATTGCCACTTGGTGGAGGTTTTTATTAGTTGTCGAGATGAGGCATTGGCCTCACTTAATTTCTTTTGTATCAAAATGTTTCTTTCTCATAATTGTAATCAATGTTTCACTTGCTGACTTTGCAGCGCTTGCAGGTACAGCTCGTGGGCAATACATCTTTGCAGCGCTTTTCTTTCCTAGTCTTTGAGTAAGAAGGAGCTTCAGAAGCAACATGGACAAGGTGTAAGTAAATATGGGTTCTTGTCCCATTTTACTTGTCTTGGTTGAGAGGAGTCGGCTCTCTCGTGCAAGTGTAGGCATGTGGAGTAGTTAGGCTTCCGTGGGCCCGGTCCACACTAAATTGGAAGAGACACTGTAATCATCACCGATCCAGAAATCACTTATTTGGAATTAGCTGTTTTGGTACGACCAAAATGGAATTGTCAAATAAGAGTCACCATATTGGAAATCAGTTGAGCAATTTCGAAAAACCGAAATTGGCATGATTTTGTAACTGAAATTTATGCCTTATTAAGGGCAATGGAGGGGACGCCCTCAATGCTAATGAAAAAGGCTTCTTTTGGTTGAAATCGCATTGCTCTCTCTTGATTTGGTGATCTTGATTTCATTGGGTGAAAAAGCTAATTCGGGGAATATAGCTTTTCACAACTTTCTACACTCGATCGTTGAAGGATTTGGTGTTCTCGGACATATTCTAATCCGTGGAGTGATTCGTAGGCACAAAGGCCGAAGGTTAGTGATTCTAATTTGATAATCTTTGAGCTATATTTGTTGTTTGAAGGAAAAACCCAATTTTTGAGAACCCACATGAAACGGATAAAAATCCTAAATTCGCTTCCGTTGTGGCTCGATTACCCTTCATTGGTATCGGAGCATTGGTTCCGTGGTGGTGTGAGAGTTCCAAGAAATTTGTGGGAATTTTCCTCGCGGTTTTTGCCGACTGAAAATCTCGATTTTTACAGTCGTGATCGATCGGCGTCAAGAACGATCGATCGCTCTAAGGTAAAATTGGAGAAGACGACTGGTCACGATCGACAGGCATCGATCGCCATCGTTCGGCTTCGATCGGCATCGATCGTTAAGTCTCTTAAAAGGGAAAAACGATCGGCATCGTTGCGGCATCGTTGCGGCATCGATCGGCATCGTTCGGCATCGATCGGCATTGATCGTTGAGTTGCTTTGAAAGAGGGAAACGATCGATCGGCAAGAATTGCGATCGATTGTATCTACTGTAATTTGTGCAAAATTGACAGCGGAAAGCTGCGATCGATCGGGAAATTGACGCGATCGATCGGCGGGATAAAATTTGAAAAACTAATTAATACTGAAGCAGTATTTTTGTGCCACTTGATTATATCATTGTTGATAGTTAATTAGTGATTCAAACTGTGCTGTTTTTACACTGATTGTCCTATTCCATTGATTGTAGATTTTTATCTTCAATTTGATTGAAACATTTGCTGATTTCATAAAAGTTGCAATGGCTTCCCGAATGGTCTCCAGTGAGTTGGCAAAGACTGAAAAGTTGAATGCCACCAATTTTGTTACCTGGAAGAGGCGCATTCGTCACATTCTATTCCTGGATGACTTGGGTCATGTGCTAGACCAAGTTATTGAACCTACGGGTGAACATAGTACTGCTACTCAAAAGAGAGAGTACGAGAAGTTCCGGATGGAGGATGCACGAGCAAGGACCACGATGCTTACCTTTATGGAGCCTACTATGGAGTTGCTTTTTGAGAAGCACAAAACGGCCAAAGAAATGTATGAGGCCATTGAGAGGAGGTATGGAGAGCATACTGAGGCACACATCAGGTTGCTCCACACTCGCTATACCAACATGAGGATGGAGGAGGGCAAGAATGTGCTTGAGCACATAAATGCCATGACTATTATTGCTAGTGAGTTGGAGATGCTTGGAGATCCAATTTCATTGGAGGTCCAAGTGTCTACGATACTCACCAGTCTCCCTCCATCATGGGAAGCAGTTGTGGTGGCGTTGAACCTGAGTGACAAGAAACTCACTCTCGATGATCTTACTGCCAAGCTGGGCTTGGAGCAGGAAAGGAGAGAGCATATGAGGGCCTCTAATGTATCTGCCAACCTTGCTCACCATGTTGGCTCTAAGAAAGGTGGGTCCTATGCAGGCACTTCAAAGAAGAACTTTAAGAGGAAAGGAAAGAAACCTCAATTCCAGGGTGGAGACAAGGCCAAAAACAAGAAGAAGGGAGCCTGCTTTACTTGTGGCCAGATGGGTCACTTTAGCAGGAATTGTCCTAATGGCTCCCAGGGCAACGAGAAAAAGAAACAGCAGGGTGGAGGAAAGGACATAGTTTGTATGATTTCTGAGGCATTGATTGTGAACACTAACACTAGGGGTTGGTGGCTTGACTCGGCCGCGACTCGTCATGTGGCAATGGCAAAGGAATCTTTCGCTGAGATGAAAGAGATTAGTCCCGGAGAGCACAAGATCTACATGGGGAATAACACCTATTGTGACGTGCTAGGGACTGGCTCTTTTCGTGTTCCTCTCTTAGGAGGAAACACCCTGGTCCTCACAGATGTCTTGTATGCACCTACTATTCGTAGAAATCTAATTTCAATCCCTCTTCTGACTCAAAAGGGATTTGAAGTCAGGTTCAAGGGTGGCAAGGGAACTGTGGGGCAGAAGAATAATATTTTATTTACTGCTTATTTAGTTGATGGTTTATTCAAACTTGATGTATCCAATGATTTTGCTAATAATGAAATGATTGATTCTGAGTATGTTGCTTGTGTTGCTGTTGATAATGCATTGTTGTGGCATTTACGCCTTTGTCATGTGAATGCGACAAAATTACACCGAATGTCGGGTAGTGGGTTACTACCTAGAATAAGTGATAATTTGCGCATGTGTGAAGATTGCCTATCTGGCAAAATGACTAGGCTACCCTTTCCGAAAGGGCAACGAGCAATTGACCTTTTAGAGGTTATTCACTCAGATATTTGTGGGCCTATAAACGTCAAGACTCAAAGGGGTATGATGTATTTCATTACATTCATAGATGACTATTCAAGATATGGTTATGTGTACTTGTTATCGAGAAAGTCCGATGCCTTAGAAAAATTCAAGGAATTTAAGGCTGAGGTTGAGAACCAATTAGGACGGAAGATTAAAGTTCTGAGAACAGACAGAGGTGGTGAGTACACATCTGATTTGTTCAAGGACTATTGTACAAACCAAGGAATAGTGCATCAATATACTTTACCGTATACCCCTCAACAGAATGGAGTTGCTGAAAGACGTAATAGGACTTTGATGGACATGGTAAGGTCCATGTTAAACCACTCTGAACTAGGAACGCAGTTTTGGGGTGAAGCACTAGACACCGCTGTCTATGTACTAAATCGGATACCTTCTAAGTCGATCAAATTGACCCCATATGAGTTATGGACGGGAAGACGTCCAAACTTTTCGAACTTGAGAGTGTGGGGGTCAAAGGCCCATGTGAGGGTACCTGATCAACTAAGAACTAAGTTGGATCCCAAGACTATAAAATGTAATTTTATAGGTTATTGTGACCATTCTAAAGGGTATCGATTTGTTGTACACCATGATGATGGGACAGTGGGGGTTATAGAGTCTAGAGATGCTTATTTTCTTGAGGAAGATATAGACCTTAAAACTCCTAGTCAAAAAGTGGAACTCTTTGAAATTGAGAAAGAGAAAGTTACTGTCACTAGTAATGAACAAGTGATAGGTAACACATCCAATGAGGATGTTGAAACTCGAGCATCAAGAGAGCGTAGACCTTCAATTTTGTTGAAAGATTACTATGCCATGCTTGGTGAAGATGAGATATCGATAGAAGAACCTGTACTTAGTGATCCAGTCACATTTGAGCAGGCGATGTGTAGTCCAGATTCCAAGGAATGGCGGAAGGCTGTTCAAGAGGAAATGGATTCAATCTTGAAGAACAAAGTCTGGGAGATTGTTGACTTACCAGACAAACGGAAACCCATTGGGTGTAAGTGGATCTTCAAGAAGAAGCTCAAAGCCGATGGATCAATAGAGAAGTACAAAGCTAGACTTGTGGCGAAAGGTTTCACACAAGTAGAGGGCATAGACTTCAAGGAGACTTATTCTCCAGTGTCCAGGTTCATCTCAATTCGATGTTTGTTGGCAATTGTGTCATACTTAGATTTAAAGTTGCACCAGATGGATGTAAAGATTGCCTTCCTAAATGGTGATTTAGAGGAGGAGATTTACATGGAACAACCCGAGGGGTTTGTTGTTTCCGGAGAGGAAACTAAAGTGTGCAAACTTATTAAATCATTGTATGGACTGAAACAATCGCCAAGACAATGGTATTTCACTTTTCACAAGGTGATAAGTGAATATGGCTTTGTAGCCAATGACTATGACCATTGTGTATACTCCTTTAAAGATGGGAGTAGATTTATGATATTGTCACTATATGTAGATGACATATTATTAATGGGGAATGACACTAGTATGATTCTCAGTCTTAAAGAATGGCTCAAGACCCAATTTGAAATGAAAGATATGGGTGAAGCATCTTACATCCTCGGGATGAAGATTGAGAGAGATAGAAAAGCGAGGAGGCTAAGTATATCTCAAGAATCGTACATTGAGAGTGTTTTGAAACGCTTTGACGTGATTGGTTGGAAGACCATAGATTCGCCCATCTATAAAGGGACAGTCTTGTCCGAAAGAATGGCACCTGCATCAGACGAGGAACGTTTGAAGATGTAATCTGTGCCATATGCGCAGGCTATTGGCAGCTTGATGTATGCCATGAACTGCACTCGACCTGATTTGGCTTTTGTAGTAAGCCTTGTGAGTCGATATCAGGCTAACCCAGGTATGCAACACTGGCAAGCTATTAAGCGGGTGTTCAGATACTTGCTGGGTACCAAGGATATGAAACTCACATATCAGGCTGAGAACCTGTCATTGGAAGGCTATAGTGATTCGGACTATGCCGGGTGTAAGGATGACAGAAAATCCACTGCCGGTTATGTTTTTATGCTTGGTGGCGGCGCCGTGGCATGGGCTAGTAAGAAGCAGAAATGCGTTACTAAGTCCACGATGGAAGCTGAGTTTGTTGCATGCAGTTTAGCAGCTTCCGAGGCAGTTTGGATTAAAGAGTTTCTAGCTGGGTTACAGCTAGAACAGTGGACTGATGCTCCTGTCCAAATTTATTGTGATAATTTGGCAACTGTGTCGACACTCCGTAATGGGGAGATCAGTTCAAGAGCTAAGTACATAGAGGTGCATTACTTTTATGTGTTTGACATGCTACAACGGGGAAAGTTGACGGTGAGTCATCTTCCTACGGTTGAGATGTTAGCTGATCCGTTAACGAAGGCCTTAACGACGGATCTATTTGTAAAACACGTTCATAGTTTTAGATTACGACAGGACTAGTGCACGAGTCACTATGGATCGCAAATATGAACAAAGAACCCATAGTGGGGGATGTAAGTAAATATGGGTTCTTGTCCCATTTTACTTGTCTTGGTTGAGAGGAGTCGGCTCTTTCGTGCAAGTGTAGGCATGTGGAGTAGTTAGGCTTCCGTGGGCCCGGTCCACACTAAATTGGAAGAGACACTGTAATCATCACCGATCCGGAAATCACTTATTTGGAATTAGCTGTTTTGGTACGACCAAAATGGAATTGTCAAATAAGAGTCACCATATTGGAAATCAGTTGAGCAATTTCGGGAAACCGAAATTGGCATGATTTTGTAACTGAAATTTATGCCTTATTAAGGGCAATGGAGGGGACGCCCTCAATGCTAATGAAAAAGGCTTCTTTTGGTTGAAATCGCATTGCTCTCTCTTGATTTGGTGATCTTGATTTCATTGGGTGAAAAAGCTAATTCGGGGAATATAGCTTTTCACAACTTTCTACACTCGATCGTTGAAGGATTTGGTGTTCTCGGACATATTCTAATCCGTGGAGTGATTCGTAGGCACAAAGGCCGAAGGTTAGTGATTCTAATTTGATAATCTTTGAGCTATATTTGTTGTTTGAAGGAAAAACCCAATTTTTGAGAACCCACATCAAACGGATAAAAATCCTAAATTCGCTTCCGTTGTGGCTCGATTACCCTTCACAAGGGAATTGATCTGATTGATGAAAAAGTGCGTTTTCTAAATGGAGTGGAGAGTAGTATGCAACTGCTTCGTGATGACCTCTCAATGATCAAACCTTTCCTCCAGGAAGTTGAGGGAAAGCAGAAAGGTAGGAAAGTGGAGAAAGAATTTTTGATACAGATTCAAGATGTAGCATATGAATCAGAGGATCTGATTGAGACATACATTTTTAAGGTTGTGCAACAACAACGAAGAACAGGTATTGTCGGAAGTTGCATTTCGTTCACAGAAAAACAGATAAAAAGCATTCAGTTGGGACAGAAATTCAACGTATCCGGGAAAGGCTCAGCCAAATTTTAGCTAATAGAGAAAAATTCAAACTTGAAGACATCAACAGAAGCGAAGCCTCTTCCTCAAACCAAAGCCCCTTCCATGCCGAAAGGAGAGAACCATCCACAGAAGACGAAATAGGTCTAGTGGGAATGGAAAATGAAGCTCAATCCTTGGTGCATCAGCTCATTACAGGTGATGCAAACTCCATTGTTTCTTTAATAGGTATGGGCGGAATAGGTAAGACAACCCTCGCTAGGAGAATCTACAATTCTAATTTAGTGAGGATGCATTTTGATCATCGCTCATGGGTTACTGTCTCTAAACCATTTATTCTGTCAAGAGAACTCTTATTGAAGATTATGGCAGATGTCAATTGTATAAATAAACTAGACGAAAAAAAAATGAAAGAGATAGAGGTGAAGAACGAACAAGAGTTGGGAAAAGAACTCTCTCTCTACCTTAAGCGTAAAAGATACTTGGTCGTACTTGATGATGTATGGACCAAACAAGATTGGGATTTGTTAAAACACATATTTCCAGTTGTAGACAACAAAAGTGTAGTAATGCTTACCTCTCGAAATATAGAAGTAGGTAAATATGCAAATCCTGGAAGCCCCCCTTGTGAAATACGGCTCCTTAATGAAAAAGAGGCTTGGGAACTGTTTCGCAAGAAAGTTCTCGGCTGTCCTTCATATTTAGAGGACTTGGGGAAGAAAATTGTGGGGAAATGTGGTGGCTTACCTTTGGCGGTGGCTGTGTTAGGAGGAATTTTGAGGGGAAGAGAGAAGAATTTAAGTGAATGGGAAGCTCTTTTGAAAAGCATGAAATGGGAGCTTTTAGAAGGTGAATCTAAAATAAGAGAAATATTAGAGTTGAGCTACAGTGATCTTCCTTACTACTTAATACCATGCTTTCTCTACTTCAGTGCTTTTCCAGAGGATTTTGTGATTTCTGCAACTAAATTGATATTACTATGGGTAGCGGAGGGGCTCATTGAAAAAGGACAAGATTTAACAAAAGAAGAAACTGGATACGAGTACTTGAAGGAGCTTGTTCGCAGAAGCTTGGTTCAAATTAAGACACGGAAGTATGATGGTCGGATTAAGGGGCCGTTTGGGGCGTGAAGAAAACCAAATATCCAGCAGTGTGGATATTTGGTTTTCTTCACGCCCCAAACGGCCCCTAAGTCATGCCACATCCATGATCTTCTACATGATTTTTGCATCTCAGAAGGTCGACAAGTCAACTTTGTCCATGTTTGGCAGGGGCAGGGGCAGGGGCATGATGAAGTCACTGCAATGAGCGGTATGTCAATACGTAGGCAGTCTATAATTCAGAATGCATCGATTAAGAGCTATGTTTCTCAAGCCGGTTCATTAGAATGCCTCCGTACTTTCTTGACTTTTCCTGAGTTAGGAATGACGGGGTGCGAGCATTTATTTAGACGGTTTAGGTTGCTGAGGGTGATTGATCTAGTGGATGTAGGCATCACCTGTTTACCAAAGGAATTTGGGGGCTTAATTCATCTAAGGTACTTGGGATTGAAAAAGACTAAGTTAACAGTTTTTCCATCCTCTTTGAGTCATCTTAGCAATTTGGAAACCTTAGATGTTGCGCGATGTGGTGTTGACACTATCCCAAACTTTGTCCTCAAATTGCCTCGACTCAGACAATTGCTGATGACGTGGTGGGAGGACATTAGTCTTCGAGGGCTCCCTGAATCGAATAGCCTCCAGACTCTAAGAGCTCAGCTGATCTTCGTGGATGACAGTTTTGGCAATCTAATTCATCTGAAAAAACTTTCCATTTTGGACAATTTTGATCCACGTAAAGCTAACTGTATTGCCAAAATGAAGCACCTCCGGTCATTGTGCCTGAGCTCTGGCTTATCAATGCATCTTGAACCCTCGTGTATGCATCTTGCGGGGAAGGAGTCCCTCACGAAATTAGTATTGCTTGCGAAGTTGAATAAATTACCTAGTCGACATGATTTCCCTCCACAACTCACCAAGCTAAGATTGGGATTCTCTAAATTAAGTAGCGACCCATTTGAAGAGCTACGGCACCTGCCCAACCTTCGGATACTGGAATTGCACAATGATGCCTACGTGGGTAGTAGACTTGTCAGCTCTGGTGGAGGTTTCCCAAGACTTGAGTCCTTGGCACTTGGAAATTTATCTGAATTAGAAGACTGGGAAGTGGAAGATGGGGCATTTCCAAGGTTGAGCCACATCCAAATTAATGGTTGTCGGAAATTAAGCATGCTTCCAGAAGGGTTCCGGCACATCACAACTCTCGACAAATTAGAGGTAAGGATGAGGGAGGAATTTATAGCACGGGTGAAAGATGCTGAGGAATTTACAGTAGGAATTTCTCCAAATCCGCCTACTGTAATTCACTTTTTATTTTATTTATACAAACTTATAATGTCATTTATTTTAGTTTAATTATATATTCCTTTTCAAAAATTTCTTGCTTTCAGTAGGCATAACTTAGTATTTTATGTTCATCGAAGAAGATATCGATGAAGACGAAGACGAAGATGCTCTTGCAGGTACTCTCTCTCTATCTCTCTAAGTCGTCGTCGCGTTTCCCCGGCGAGTCACACCCTCCATATGTTCAATATTGATAGTCATATTTGATTGTTAGTAAAACCAAATCGGATTATTAATATGGAACGGGGGAGTATTCAAAGTCCGAACTTTTCAATATCTGTTGTTTTGCTGTCCAAATTTGTCTACCCGAGCATCTATTTGGGGGAAATTTGGTGGCTTTTTAGGCCTCTCTGCTTTGTGCTCCACCTCTTTTGTGTTGAGGCTTATAGTCTCTGCACTCTACATTGTCTCCCTTTTTATATTGCAGTGAACCCAATTCCTTGTTTTTTCTTCCTGAAGTTGCCTTCAAATTTCTGTAAAGGATGAGCGTAGTTATCGACATCCTCTTGGCTCGCCATGACCCTACCAGGCTGAATCGCCTGGTTCTCCAAATCCGCCTACTGTAATTTCACTTTTTATTTTATTTATACAAACTTTAATGTCACTTGTTTTAGTCTAATTATATATTCCTTTTCAAAAATTTCTTGCTTTGAGTAGACTAGGCATAACTTAGTATTTTATGTTCTTCGATGCTGATGTCCATTCTTGTGAACATATTGATTATGGTCTTGAAATATAACAATTAACTTAATATCAACAGTTATGTCATTAAAGGATTTGATTCTGCTATGTCTTAAATATACTCCTATTATGTAATCTGGGATATCTCGATGGAGAAATTGGTTTTCTGATTATAAGTGGATTGTTCTCCTGTACTTCGTGAAGATTGTTATTAACTGAGCAATTTATTGGGAGACTAGTATCTTTTCACCGTTCTTCACATTGACATACAACATCAACATGAAATTACCATAAAAAAAGTTCAAATTCATGTATATCCTTTTTATACCTTTGTGTTGTAATTTCTAGTTTGTGTTCTGGCTTCTTGGCCATTCTCAAAATAAATAAATAAATTTGTGTCAATTATGTCCAACTCAAGTAGTGTCACAAATTTGATACCAAAATACTACAAATTATTTTGTTACTTGACTGCTACAAGCTATATACTATTTGGACATCAACATGAAATTTTGGGTTACAGCTATCCAGGTATTTAATGTCCTATTTCTTAGAAGTTCCATGTTTAACTGTGTACATTAAGACTGACCTAAATATTATCAATAAAGTAACACATAAGTAGAACATAATTTGTTGTTACTTGATTGTTAAAATAGCTTGCACAGGATAGCTGTTTTGGGACTAATCTGTAGAATCGTAAATGCTAGTTGCCAAGGCTATATTACTCTCAGATTATATAACAGAGAGCTCAATGGTGTTATTTAATTGTTAATGTGTTACAAAATGTTAAACTGGTATAGGAAGGTTATAGTTTCAGCTTTCCTTTCCTGGAGGAGACTCAAGCATGGATTGAGTGGTTGGATGAATGAGTATGGAGTGCAGAATGATGGTGGGAAATGGTATTGAGATCCCAATATAGTAGGTGGTACCGCAATTGGCGGTTTTTGTAATCTGGTTCTTTCATGGTACCACAATTTGACCTGATGCCTATCATTGTAATTTGTCTTTGTTATCTTAGTGATAACATTAGGAGGATACGAACAAAGAACTTGAGCATGCTATTGTCACACATTAGATTTCGCTGATTTAGCTATGTCCTTATTTACTGTTAAAACCTTGACCACTCCATTCTTTTTCACGTTTTAAGACAATGCCTACATTCTTTGGCATGGTTGTCTGTATTTTGAATAATACCAATGTCTAGGGAGTAGTGCAAGATTTAGATATGGATGCACAAAATATCGGGTTGGGCTAGTGTTTTAATCAAGATATTATTTGTTGTGCTATAGTCTATAATGTTGCGTGTGATTATAGGGGAATGATGCTGGAACACTGTATGGATCTGGAATATACTTTTACACGCCTAAGCAAGAAAAACTGCAGGGAAATCATTAGAGAAGCAGCAAAAGCGTTTGAACAGGAAGATAGTGACTGAGATTCTGTATCCAAAAAGTTTTACAGAGGGGAAGAATATCATCACATGTACCCGGGCGAGGGAGGGAGATTTAGCTTTAGACGATCGGCCGAGAAAGGATGCAATGATTCTATGGGATGCTATGGTCAAGATGAGTGGATGACTACTATGACACTTGGAAGACAGGTTTACATTATTCTCAGTTATTATGAATGCTTATTGTATGGAAGCTGTGGACAATAGCCTCCGACTAACTCTTGTTCTGTAACTCAACAAGTTTGAATCTGATTAGTGAGGCGTGTTTTTCACTTCAAAAAGTATATTTACAAATTTACAGCAAATTTTTAAGAAACGATTGATCAGAATAAACTTACAAACATCGTATTTACAGCAAGCCCTTGCGATTACTTCTGCAAGGCCCATTGAGGAACCCTCCAATTTTCACATATCAACGACCAGCATCCTGCATCCTGTGAACACGCAGAATTGGATATGTTCCATGTTCAGGCAGAACGACGTAATACCACAGAAAAATTGGTGCACAAAAATTTAAAAGGTAATGGATCATCACTACTTCTTTCCAAGAGTAGAGAAGATTTGCTTTGGATGAATACAATTAACTTGGTTTTGCTCCCCTTTCTAAACTTGGCTTTTTAAAAGTTTGAAAGCTGATTACTCTTTCTTTTCTCTCTCCATGGCAAAGGTGGTGTTACTTCTTCAAAAGGTGAACAACTTTTCTACTTTCCTAATCCATTTTGAATCCCCAAAAGGAGGGGCATCTACATCCATCTTTCCCAAAAGATTAATCCAACGACCCACACTCTTATCCAGCTGCATATAATTAGGTAAAGAAGGAATACCCCATGCCATGTGATTCTTTCTCTAAAAATCTCCCTATCCATCACCGATTGCAATTCATTATCTCCACAATCCACGCACTTTGAGGAACACCAAACAAAAGTCATGTGGCTGCACAAGGTAGCTTTTTCCATATTACCGGGCGCCAACTTTCATTTTTCCATATTACTTAGTTTTTCCTATGAAATCCCATATGATCTGGAATCGGCACCAAGAATATCGGAAATACCCTTCTTTTACGTTTTTCTTGCCTTTTGCATCCAAATATTTCATTCTTCCAAAATTAGTGATTTACAGGAGCATCAAGTTGGGGAAGAAGACATTCCGGCAAAGGTTCGTCCATCATCGCGGTTCAAATCACCGTCAGCGCCGTCCAACCCAGAAAAAATAAAATTTCATGTCGAAAAATTGCAAAATCAGCAGAAAAGACAAGAAAAAATTTATGATAAAGGGATTTTGATGTAAGAGCAGTGGGGAAGCCCTCCCAACCAAGGAATTCCGTATCGAATATCGGTATCGTATAGGTCGGCTTAAGAGACAAAATATCGGAGATATTTGTAAAAAAATATTGGTGGTCAAAAACTAGTTTTTACGATATATTTTCATAATCTAGCTTCTAAAATGAGTTATACTAATTTAGACAAAGCATAGATTTTAAAATATGCATATTAGCATGGGAAACAAGTGGGAAAGTTAATTTTTTTCCCTTTTTTTTAAAAAAAAATTTTTAAAAATATTTTTTTATTATAAAATAGCGATATATATCGGCGATATTTGAAAAAAACAAAAAACCGATATTTGTTCGTCTCGTTTTATCGGGTGGGGCCCGATATCGATATATCGGCGATATATTGCCGATATGGAATTCCATGCTCCCAACTACAAAAACTAAAATCTACATTTAAAGAAACACATATAAAGGCCACCCATTAGTGCTCGACCGCTTATGGACATCAAATAAGAGAATAAAATAGGCAAAAGCGTGAAATACTCGTCAGCGAGCGAGAAATTCAATTTATATATCTTTCTATGATCCTAATGAAATAGAAGAGGAGGAAAAATAAGGAAGAACAAAAAAATTTGGGAGAAAAAACGGATAAAAAATGAGCGAGTCATGACATTTTTAATAATGCAGTAAAATCATGCTGTTGAAGACACGACTTGAATTTGAGTTGTGTCTTCTGATCAAACCCAAGAGAAGGTTGACAAATTGTAATATATACTCGGTAAGTCCGAGGTCGAACCACAGGGAATGATGTAGGATTATTCTATTCTAAACTAATTTAAACACTACTTAGCTTAGCAAATTAAAGTTCTTATCAGGAAATTATGCAAAGAAATTGTAATTTAACTAACTACTAAAATGATGATTAAAGATTCAATTAAAACTAACTAAAGACAGCAAAGATAATCGATGAGAGATCAATTATTTAATTAATATTCTACGTCTATTCAATTACTCAATTAGAATCAAATAATGATTTGACCTAATCGGAAGATATTTCATTCACGTTCATCATATCCATTAACATAAAAATATCAATCGAATATTTATCATTAACAAGCTCAGTCTACTAATCACAGGGAATTATAAGCATTCGCCGTACCTTACGTTAACGACAAATCAAATAATTATATAGATTGTGACTTTATCAAAACATCGCATTCAATCAAATAAGCATTAAACACTTTTTCATAGACGTAAAAATACTAATCAAATAACGTCACCTTTGGCTTTGACAAAAGATTTAGCTATTCATATTCATGAGAAAGAAAAATCAGATTTGGAACAGAATCGCATTGATAACACTATTGCAAAACACTATTCACGGGTTACTGTAGCAATCACTGTTCATCGTCTCCTCCGAATGCCCGACAGTATTGTAGCAGATCGTGTGTTACTGTAGCAGATGCAAAACCCAACTTTCTTCTCTTCTTATCTTCTCCTTCTCTCTCCCTTCGATTCCTCTTTAATTCCCGGCTGAAATCCGTCCCAAACACCGCCGGAAAAAGGCTCTGCAAGGTTCTGTTCGACACCCCAGTTCGTCCTCTGTTTCGTCAAAAATAGAGTCCACAAAACCAGTCCAAAATCGCCCTCAAATTGCCGCCCTTCCTCCTGTTTTTATAGCAATTCGAGAGCCCCAATTGATGCCAGCCAGCAATCCCTCTAAACCAGCAGCTTTCCATTTAAATTTCTCTCGAATTTGTAAGAAAAATCCGATCTTTCCTCAAGGCAAGCTTCCACATCTAGGACGCCTCTGTTTTCTCGATTTTGCCCAAGTCGACCTTCCAAATCCAGAACTTACCATTTTGCTGTTTTGCTCCTCTGTCGTTCTGCTCCAGCTCCGCCGTCAGCACGAGCGCCGCCGTTATCCTGCTGTTACTCCGGCCGGCCAGCTCAAATGCTCTGTTCTGCTCCGCCGCAAGCTCAGGTCGCTGTCCCTTGTCGAAGCCGCCGTTTCGATCGCCTTGCCGTCTCAAGTCTGCACGTCTGTATTTAAATTTCGCGCCCGTCTTCTTTAAAGTAGCTTATCAACGGTTCAGATGCTTCAATACACGTCATATCAACTCATGGGTCACTTTGGCATTTCAAAACACGTCTAATGCGCACGCCTGCTAGTGATCTGCAATTCGCATTTTCAAACCTACAATAACAAAACCAAACTAAAAATTAGACGCATAATAAAAATATGATTCATTAAATTCTTTAATGCATCTAAATAGTTAATTAGAGTAAATTAATTATTAATCCCCTAATTACTACCCTAATCACAAATAACCCGTTTTATCCATATTTTATCACAAAAACTACACTAGCAAATAGTAAATAAGGCATATAAATATGTATATTTTATGCTTATCATCTTCGACAACACGATTTTATATATCTTTCTGTGATCCTAATGAAATGGAAGAGGAGGAAAAATAAAGAAAAACGCAACAAAATGGGCAAAAATGGATAAAAAATGAACGAGTTATGACATTTTGAAGAATGTAGTAAAATATCTATAGTATGTTATCGTGTAATCGAATACACCATAGCTAAGGGTGTTCACAAGTCGAGTTAGCTTGCGAGTTTTTGTTATGATCTTATTTTATTTAGGATTAGGATTAGACT
This sequence comes from Houttuynia cordata, assembly GCA_039654745.1. Taxonomy (NCBI): domain Eukaryota; kingdom Viridiplantae; phylum Streptophyta; class Magnoliopsida; order Piperales; family Saururaceae; genus Houttuynia; species Houttuynia cordata. Next base: position 13,104,073 of record CM077511.1, on the reverse strand, counting down.
ACTCCTATGTCAATTAGGACTATAGTTTACAGTATATCCTATGTCAATTTGGATTATAGTTTAGAGTTCTATAAATATGTAAAGGGGTCTTCCCTAATTCATAACCGAAGAAATCAATGGAATAGTTTATTTTCTAGTTTAGTTTATTCTAGTTTTTTAGCCTTATTCTTACTTTTTCTCTCATTTCTTCTACGATGGATTCCTATGTAGATTACGATCTACATCATTGGTATCAGAGCAGTCGACCCTTGGCTCCCATCCAACCCACCTCGCTGCCGCCCTTGAGACTTCCCGCATTACCCAATTGGAAGCGCAAGATAGAAAATTTAGCGATTGGAAGCATGCGTTCGACGTGTGCCAACAGGCGAACGATCTTATGCTTTGAGCAGATCTAGCTCTACTTCGTCACCTTTCTGGGTGGGCTTCCCGCCGAGTTTGACGCCTTCTCGACCCCGTTTTCACCTCCGTATTTCCCCTCTGGCATGCACTTGCTGCCATATGGCATGTCGTCTTGGTGGGGATAGCGCCGTCGAAAACCTTCGCGGCGTACTCAACCCTATTTGGGCTCGTCGCATCACCCGCCTTCGGCTTTTGTGCGCCACTAATTTCCGTCGAGCCCTTTCTCCCAACCACCGGCGTCGTGGCCGCCGCCTCTTTGTCGGCGCCCTCTCTGTAGAGTCTGTCGGAACCCATGGCTGAGGCCGTTCAGATCCCTGTCGTTGGCTGCGACTGGGCCTTCACCCCATCCTGCCGCAACCTCGATCGGCATCAGCCGTGCGACAAAGGCGCCACCTTTCTTCTCCCAGTTGTGCAACCGCATCCGCCGCTACCGACGTACCCGCTCCTCTCCTCCACCTGAAATTTCGCCACCGCCTCTCCCAAAGCCACGGCATTTGCCATTGAACCCGCTGCCACCGCCGTGCCCGCCTGCACCATCTCCGCTTGGCGCTGCATCGCCGCCAAAACTGTCGCAAGTCAAAAGTTGGCAACTTCTTCCAGTCGCGTGCCGCACCACCTCGAGCTGCGACCACCGCCATATCTGTGGCCGCGTCACCTCAGTTGCCAAGATCACCAAGGTGGTGCCTTTTCGACTTTGTCACCCTCCGTCCGGCCAGATCTGCCACCACCAAAGCCTCCGCCTTTCGACGCAACCGTAGTGCTTGCCTTGCCACCGCCTTTTGCGAACTCAATGCCTTTGCCTCCGTCGAAGCTGCCTCCTGCTCGAAGCCGCAGAGAAGACGTCAGAGTCACCTCCTACCTCCGCCTGTGATTACGCCTCCGACCACCACCGTCCGCTTTCCTCACCGCCGCTCAGGTCATCTGGTTTGAGGAAGATGGCCGAAATCACGAACAGATTTTGTTTTTGTTGGGTTGGTCCGAAGTGGACCGGGTTAGCCGCTTCAAATACCTTTATCCATTTCGGGCTGGTTCAAACTCGGTTCAACAGCCTACTCTCGGGCTGCTTCATACTTGGTTTAGGCCTATTTCTACATCTTGGGTTGGTTCAGTATCAGTTTCAAAAAAAAATTCAGACGGGTTTTGTGTGGCCCATTATTCATTCAAGGTTTTCTCGGCGGTATACTCTATGCCAAACAAGGTCCACTCTTTATGAATCCAAGTTCAGCACATAGATCGTCTACAGGAACATTGGTGGTTCCACCATAGAAGTTGAGTCTTTCGTATTCTCGCCTTCGACGCAAAAATCCAAAAGTACCTCGAAGACGAGGTGATGCGGAAGTGTTGATGGAATGTTATGATCCTATTTTAATTAGGATTAGGATTAGACTACTATGTCAATTATGACTATAGTTTAGAGTATATTCTATGTCAATTAGGATTATGGTTTAAAGTTTTATAAATATGTAAAACTATAGTCATAATGGTCCAGTTTAGAGTATATTCTATCCTTCTTAGGATTATAGTTTAGAGTATATTCTATTTTAATTAGGATTAGGATCAGTTTGTCTATGTAGTCGAGCCTGAGCTCGAGCCAGGGTATCTTGCATTTGCTTAAGTTTCAGTTATCAATAGTATAGATCATACCTCATTTCTCTAATTGTGGAATTCTGTCAGTACGTAAAAAAAATCACCCACTTGCTAGTGGTTGTTATCAAGTCGCTACTGTGGAAATTTGTCAGCACTTGCAAAAATATAATAAAGAATTACTAAGAAGAATATAATAAAAAAATATTATTTATAAGAAAAAATCCTGAAAGTAAAAAAAGAACAAACTATTTGTCCTAGCGCCGCCTACCCTCTAAGGTAATTGTTATACATAAAAATTACACATTTTTATATGCCTTTTTACTTGTTTGTTAGTCATAATTTCTAGTTAAAATAATGAATAAAGTGAATTTTAGTCATTTGTTTAGATATTAGGAATTAAATAAATAAGGCTCTCTAAATGACTCAATTTAACACTGTTCCGTAATTTTATAAATTATTTGGCATGTTTAATGTGGGACATATTTTATCTTGTATAGGTTCAAATGTTTGGACAGCCAAATTGATGCCAATAGACGGGTTTTGAAGTACCAAAGCGACCCAAGAGCTGAGATCACGCGCAGAACAAATCTGAACCGTTGATGATTCACTTAAGAGAAGACGAACGCAGAATTAAAGGACGGGCGTTCAGATTCGATCTGGTGGATGACATTGATACAACGGGTTTTAATCAAGTAATTAAAAAAAAGAACTGAATTGAACCGAACTGGTTCGGTCTGAGGAAAGAAAAAAATTGAACATAAGAAGACAACCCGAGCCGATGGCTCGGGTGTCTAACAGAGGAACAAGAACAGAGCAGTGGGCTCGAGCGATGGCGAAGCTTATGACGGCGGTCACGATCGACGGAGATCAGGCGGTGGTCGCAAGGTTCCGGCGGAGACGACGACCGACCATCGAGGAGCAAACACGGCGGCGCGACCGAGAGAGGAGCACAATCGGACAATGGCGGTTGGAGCTCACGGTCGGCGAGGAAGTCACGGCGGGGCATTGCAGACGAGGTAATCGAGCAACAAAGGAACAGTATATGGAAAGCTTTCTTTTTGAAAAAAAAAACACGTGAGAGGAAGCCGATTCGGGTCTGTTTCAGCTATGGTAAGCTACTATTTTCAAATTCATTGAAGATTTCAAAAATGGCGGAATTGGATCAGCAAAAGGAAAGCTTTATTTTTTTTCGGTTTTGTTTTGTGGAGTAAAGATGGGATTTTTGCTGCGATTGGACGAGAAATCGAAGGGCAGATTACTTGATTTAGAAGGCAGCAACAGGGGAGATTTTTCTACACGAGAATCAATTTGGAAAGTTGTCATTTTTACAGTTCACAGTTCATATAAAAACAGTCACAAGCAGAGAGTGAAAGAGTCGGGCGGAGAGAGGAGACGACCGAAAGAAATTTCTTTTGATTTACAATTCTTATTTTTCATCTTTTTCTCAGTTCAAAAAGTTTGTTTTTTTTATTCTGTTTTCTTTTCATCTCGGCTGAATTTGTAACAAGTTGTACCAGAACGAACAGAGGGAAGAGTTCAAAAATTCTAGTTTTTCTTTTCTCCTTGTGTTTTTATTTTCATTAGTATTGTGTTGCTAGGAGTTGTCGTGAACGCTGTGCTGCTTGGAATTGTTTCGAACAATTACTGTTAGGAATAGTCGACCGGGAAGAACAATACTCTTTTCTTTGCATTTAATCCCATATTTTATGTAAGTCAATCTTATTTCTTTTAATTGAGATGAATTTAATTATGAATTATGCATGCGTTTTAGTTAATATGCTTGGCTAGATTTGTTGCTAAGGCTAGGATGAGGCTGTAGTAGTTGTAGAGAATGCCTGATATGTGAAAATTGATATTTTTCTCCAAGAATTATGCTATAATGTTTATTTGTTCTTGTTGATATAACATTAATCATGTTTTTGCTATGATTTGGAATTACTATTGTCAATGCATGCTTGTTTTAATTGGCTAAATAAAAAATTGGATACTAGTTGTGATTTACTCGTAAGTGGATACATCTAATGATTTGAATTGTTAATTTAAATAACATGAAGGACGTGATTTTTGTATGAGTAATTGTGCATTAAAGTAAAATCTTCCGTAACAACGTGAATAGGATTCTAGATTGTTACGAGTATTTGGAGAATGTTAAATAATTGAAGGGTTAGGGTTCTCTATAATTTATTGCATGCTGATTCTCAAGCCTTAGTATTTCATTAATTTGATCAAGTTCAGATTTTTATTCTATTAATTGATTTTAATTAGTTGATAGTTAGTTAATCAATTTCTACAAGTTTCATAGTTTAGTCAAGGGTTTAGTTAGGATTCGATTAGATTTCCGCTACACAAGTCCCTGTGGGTTCGACCTCGTAAGAATTGTGCGACTATACTCCAAACACGATTCGTACACTTGTGAGTAAAATTAAGAGATTAATTAAAACAATAACAGTAATTATATATCATCCCGCTTTAGATGCTCCGTATGTTCGTGGATTTTGAACTTTTCTTCCCTTATATCGGGTTTCTACCATTAAATAAAAAATAATAATTATTCAGATGGAACTATTAAAACAAGATGAGGGAGTATATATACAATAGTATCATCTTGCCACTTGTTGGAATTTGGCCTCCGACGTAATTTTAAAGTGGTCCTGAACTATAGTGTCACGACTTTGACCTCTTTTTGTATTTACTAAAAGAACCTTGACCAGGTCAATGACCCACCTACCATCCATTTGCTGGTAATATAAATCAAGCCACGTATTTTTTCCTTTGATGTAAATATTGTTGTAATGAAATTCAAGTTGGCTGATGGATTCTTTTGTTGTGGTCCCAGCGACCACAAGGAATTGCCTGGCGGCAAGGAGGAAGGAGAAGAAGAATAGTAGAGGAAAGATAAGTTCTTATTTTGCATACCCTCTTCATGAGGAAGACGATCTACATATAAAGGGATCAGATGGCGCATTGGCCAGGGCGCCATCTGTCTATCTGATGGGCCATTAATTGGCGCTGATCTGATGGGCCACTAATTGACACTAATTATTCTCTATCAGTCCGTTACCTAACAATTAGCCTAAACGGGTCTGATTACAATAAATCAAATATCCTAATAATGCGTGATGGCTTGCTGGTCTCTGGCCTGCTGGCCTTTGGGAACTGACGTTCACAACACTCCACCACGCTTCCGCTAACGCCTTGTCCTCAAGGCGACCATGAGGGAAAACGCGCCAAAAATTCATCCTCGAGGATCCATTCGGCGTCTTCCAACGACTTGCCTTTCCAAGCCACAAGTAATTCCGTAACAATGCGCCCCGCACGTCTTACTCGTCGTTTGTCAATAAGAGAAGCCGGAACTGGAATATCCGCTGCAGGAGGACCCATGAGAGGCGGGGGTGCACTAGGAGCGATCAATCGAGGGTCTCCCACAAAACGACGAAGGCGTGACACATGGAACACAGGGTGTACCAGTGACCCCGAAGGAAGAGCTAGACGGTAAGCCACCGGCCCCACCCGTTCGACAACGGCATATGGGCCATGAAACCGGGCAGCTAGTTTATGATCAGCCCGAAATAAAGTTGTCTGGCGCTGCGGAAGAACAGAGACATAAACCAGATCGTCTACTTGAAAGACCGGATCAGAACGATGCTTATCATAGAGTTGTTTCATCCGGTTCTGAGCGGAAGCCAAATTGGCCTTTAGTTGGCGAAGAACCTCATCACGAGTCTGCAGCATATAGTCCACCTCAGCAATGGAGGAACGGTGAGGTACATAAGACAGAACTGATGGAGGAGGGCGCCCATAGACAATCTGGAAGGGCGTGAATCCGGCACGAGTGTGATAGGCCGTGTTGTATGACCATTCAGCCCAAGGAAGCATTTGTAGCCAACGGCGGAGCTGGTCCCCGACAAAGCAGCGTAAATACTACTCCAAACACCGGTTGACCACTTCAGTCTGCCCATCAGTCTGGGGATGATAAGCCGTACTCATATGGAGCGCCGTACCTTGCAACTTAAAGAACTCGCGCCAGAACTGGGAAACAAATACCCGATCACGGTCAGAGATAATAGTCCGAGGCATACCATGTAATTTGGCGATGTCCTTCACATACAATTCAGCCACGGTGCGAGCAGAAAACGGATGACTCAAGGTACAAAAATGAGCGTACTTCGAGAGGCGGTCAACCACCACCATAATAACCATCTTACCCTGGGCCGCTGGTAAGGCCTCCACAAAATCCATGGACACGTCCTCCCAAACTTTGTCAGGAATGGGAAGGGGCTGAAGAAGGCCAGCAGGAGATGTGGACGACGCCTTGGCTCGTTGGCATATATCACAAGTAGCCACATAAGTATGTACCGCCTTACGAATACCGGCCCACAGGAAGCTTTGACTAACCCGTTTAAAAGTTCGAAATGTGCCCTCATGACCAGCCACCGGAGAGTCATGAAAGTGGGATATCACCTGACGACGTAATTCCGGAATAGCTGGTACCCACAACCGGTCCTTCCAGAATAACAATTGATCGCGCCAAGCAAAATGCGACTCTGCCTGCGGGTCAGCCTGAATTTGAGCAATCAGCTCCTGGGTAGACGGGTCCGTCACATATACCTTCTGCAATTCTGGAATAAAAGGACAACAAGGAATAGAGAGGGCGAAGCAGGCCCCTTCCGTGGGCCGTTGAGATAAGGCATCAGCCACCGTGTTATCCACCCCCTTCTTGTATACCACCTCGTAGTCATAGCCCAGTAACTTACTAACCCAGCGCTGCTGTGAAGGTGTAGAAACCCGCTGATCTAGAAAGTATTTGAGAGGTTGATGATCCGTCCGTATGAGGAATTTCCGCCCAAGCAAATAGGGTCGCCATTTCTGGATGGCGTGCACAATAGCTAGCATCTCCTTTTCATATGCGGAGAGAGTCAAGGAGCGGCCCGATAGGGCCTTGCTGTAGAAGGCAATAGGACGTTCTTGCTGAAGAAGGACAACCCCTAATCCCGCATCTGAGGCGTCCGTTTCAATAACAAAAGGTAATTTGAAATCAGGAAGAACCAAGACTGGAGCGTGGACCATAGCCTGTTTTAATTTGTCAAAAGCAGTCTGAGCCTAGGCCGACCATACAAAAGCCCCCTTCTTGAGTAACGCTGTGAGTGGGCCAGCGATTAGCCCATAGCGCCCAATAAACCGATGATAATAGCCCGTGAGGCCCAAGAAGCCCCGGAGAGACTTCACACAGGTGGGCCGTGGCCACGATAGCATAGTCTCCACTTTGGATAGATCAGTAGCCACCCCATTCTGCGAAATGATATGGCCCAAATACTCGACCTGCGCACTGCCAAAAGAACACTTCGAGCGCTTCAAGAACAATGAGTTAGCCCGCAAGATAGTAAACACAGATCGGAGATGGACAAGATGATCTGCCCAGGACGAGCTATATATCAATATATCATCAAAGAAGACGAGTACAAACCGACGGAGGTACGGGCGAAACAATTCATTCATCAGGCTCTGAAAAGTGGCGGGAACATTAGTCAGGCCAAAGGGCATGACGAGGAACTCATAGTGACCGTCATGGGTCCGGAAAGCCGTCTTGTGTATGTCCTGGGGTTGCATACGAATTTGATGATAACCCGAACGCAAATCCAGTTTGCTGAACACGGCCGCCCCTGCCAGTTCATCCAATAGTTCTTCGATCACCGGTATGGGATATTTGTCTTTGACCGTAATGGCATTGAGCGCACGATAATCCACACATAAACGCCAGGAGCCATCTTTTTTGCGAACCAAAAGAACTGGAGAGGAGAAGGAACTAGTGCTGGAGCGAATGATACCTGTTTGTAACATCTCCCGGACCAACTTCTCAATTTCAGCTTTTTGCACATGTGGATACCGATAGGGCCGAACATTGGCGGGCGGAGCTCCAGGTGTGATCGGAATGGAGTGATCGTGGCCCCGGGCTGGCGGTAAGCCAGATGGTTCAGCAAAGACGTCGATATGTTCGGAAAGGAGGTCGAGCATGTCGTCTGGCAACTCTGGTTGGCGCACATCTACGAGAGCATGCTGTTGTAGGAAAATACCCTGTGGTGCAAACCTGAAAAGAGAGCTTACCGCCTATGCCGTGTGCAAGGTTCCCGGCTGTGCACCATGAAGACGTACACGCTGGCCAGCGATCTCGAAGTTCATGATCAGGTCCCGAAAATTCCAGACCACATCACCCAAATCCTGTAGCCACTGGATGCCTAGTACCACATCTGCCCCCTTCGTGGGTAGGAGAAACAAGTCGGTGACGAAAGAATGTCCCTGGATTAAAAGCTCAACCTGAGAACACACGCCCATGCTGCGAAGGTGTTTGCCGTCCCCTATCAGCACATCAAACGGTTTAGAGTCGGAGACATAACACCCCAACCGCTGGGCCACCTTATCATTGATGAAGTTATGGGTCGACCCACTGTCGATGAGTACCGCAACCTATTGACGCTTAAGCTGACCCTGAACACGCATGGTCCTGGGTGTGAAGGTGCCGGAGAAAGCATGTACGGAGATCTCCGGTTGCACATGATCATAGAGGTCGAGCGCCTCTTCTGGCTCAGCAATTTCTTCTTCCTCAGCTTCGACGATGAGGAGACTACCCCGGACAGAGCAGCGATGTCCGGGCACAAACTTCTCATCACACTTATAACAGAGTCCTTTGGCACGCCGTTCTTCCATCTGGGCCGGAGTTAGACGTCGGACAGGAGGAGTAGTAGGACCTGGTAAGGCTGGCCGACTAAAGCCTCGACCAGGCGCTGGCATCACTACAGGTAGGGGGTTGCTGTACGGTCGCAGGTTGGCCCCCCCACGCCGCTGGCGAGCTAGTTTTTCCTCCTTTATGCAAGCATGACGCACCACGTCCCTCATCGTGTGGCACGAAAAATGCCTCATTTCATCAGCAATCTCAGGCTTTAAACCGCGCTTGAAGGTGCCAACCAGGGCTGCCATCGGCCAGTCGGGCAAGCAGTTAGAAATTTTCATAAATTCATAGTAATAAGCCCGTACCGTAGTAGTTTGGCGCAAGGTGGACAGCATCTCATTAAAATCTTGAAACTCATTTGGACCAAACTGGATGCACAGTTCGTCAGAGAAGGTCATCCACGTGGGCCCGCGCACCTCCTTTTCATAAGCCCGAAACCAAACTGAGGCGTCTCCGTCCAAGTGAAAGGCAGCCACACGAAGACGTTCTTCATCAGAATAAGTGCCTTGATAAGCGAAGAATTTATCGGCCTTGTAAAGCCATTCAACAGGATCCTCATCTCCACTGTACCGTGGAAACTGTAACCAGGCCAGTCTAGGCTCAGCGCTGGCTCGCTGGCCCCTGCGAGTCCCAGAGAATTCCTCCATATCATCCTCCAACTCAAACTGCATATTGCGAGGGTGCGTGTTCATTGAGGCATTAATACGAACACCTTCTAGGCCTCGTGACTCCTGGCCGTTATGGCCCCCTTCAGCGTCTAAGTGCATAGATCCAATTCGCATACCTCGTGGGAGAGAATGACCGATAGGATTACCCAAGAGTGAGCCGCCAATTGGCTGAGAGACCCCTGTCCGTTCTGGGCCGCCAGGCCCTCCTGCTGACGGCGGTGGGGTGGTATTGAAGGTAGCCTGGGTTGCGATCTCAGTCTTCATCTCTGTCTGAGCGATTTCAACATGCTGCAGCCGCATGTTAATTGAATTGAGTAGAGCAAGCATAACCTCCTGTGTAGATTCAGTATTCGTCCGTGGACTGGCAGTCTCCTGCGTCACTTCTGGCTCAGGCTGGGCGCCAGCACCCATAGCCGGCTGCTTGCGAGGTGGCATGATCGCCTCTGGATCAGAACTGCTCTGATACCAATGTTGTGGTCCCAGCGACCACAAGGAATTGCCTGGCGGCAAGGAGGAAGGAGAAGAAGAATAGTAGAGGAAAGATAAGTTCTTATATTGCATACCCTCTTCATGAGGAAGACGATCTACATATAAAGGGATCAGATGGCGCATTGGCCAGGGCGCCATCTGTCTATCTGATGGGCCATTAATTGGCGCTGATCTGATGGGCCACTAATTGGCACTAATTATTCTCTATCAGCCCGTTACCTAACAATTAGCCTAAACGGGTCTGATTATAATAAATCAAATATCCTAATAATGCGTGATGGCTTGCTGGTCTCTGGCCTGCTGACGGCTGGCCTGCTAGCCTGCTGACGGCCTGCTAACGGCTGGCCTTTGGGAACTGACGTTCACAACATCATATATATATATATATATATATATATATATATATATATATATATATATATAGGACGGTTTACATGAGATCGTTTTCATATAAGAAGCATGAGGCCAATCTTTTAGATCATTAGATTTCGATCCGAAGGTAGGTATCAAATCAGTGGGTAAGTGAGTGTGTCAAATCATTAGTTAGATGAGTTTCCTATAACTGTTTGTAGCCGTCAGATCAAGATCCAACGGCTACAAATTGAATTAGCCTCGTATAAGCTATATGAGAGCGATCTCATTTAAATTTTTCCTATATATATATATATATATATATATATATATATATATATATATATATATATATGAGATAAGTTTACATGAGATCGTTCTCATATAAGAAGCATGAGGCCAATCTTTATTACCGTTAGATTCTGATCGGAGGGTGGATATCAAATCAATGGGTAGGTGAGTGTGTCACATCAAGGAGTGGGTGAGATCATTATGGATATTTATAGCCGTCAGATCAAGATCTAACGGCTACAATTCAAAGTGGCCTCATATAAGCAATATGAGAGCGATCTCATTTAAACTTTTCCCTATATATATATATATATATATATATATATATATATATATATATATATGGCTACTCCAAGGGAACCTATATCTCTGCATCATTTCTTGACGTTTCTCTTTGAGTTCTAAGCCAGCGCTTGTTGCACTGTCCCAATTATAACAATGTTTGTACCCAATAATTTCTCTGCCATATCATCATACTAAGACAAGTAGTCTTTAAATATGGTGTCATATTCCAAAAAAAAATAGTGACACAACTAGGGGTGTAAAAGAGCAGAGCTTGTGCATGGCTCAGATCGAGCTTGAAATTTTAGATTTGAGCTCGAGCTCAGCTTGGCTCATTTATAACTCGTATCCTTCCGGCCATTATCACAAAATACGAATTCGGGGGCTATTCGGTAAGGAGTCGATTTGGTTCGGCAAAATTTGGATAAGACCAAGAAAAATCGTTGATAATTCGACAAGCTAAAATACAATCAAATCTATGTCAAAACCACTTTACTTGCAATAAATGGATGAATGGCTTCTCTCAATTTTAACCTCTTTAAATACCACCTACAAATACTTCCACTTACAACCATTCTCATAAATATTGCCATCACTTTGAGTTCGTAGCAACAACATTGAAGTTCATATATGATTCATGGTATATATACCGGCGTTAGAGACAGACAGATTTAACTCATTAGTTGAAGTACGAGGCTTGTGCAGCTGCTATGGGGAAGATGGAAGGTTTCATGGGACACCCCCCCGTCGTCTCTCTCTCTCTCTCTCTCTCTGATAATAGGCTATGATGATTGAAAAGCTTTTGGCTTTTTTGGTGGCAGACAAAAATTGTTAAAGTCCCAAAGGGTATAGCAGCCGCAAGAAATGGTGGTGGCAGTGGGCGGCGTTGGAAAAAGGGGGCCGAGCCCAGGGAAACAAAACAACTCAGCTTTTACTGCACTCAGACCTTCCCCTTCTATCTAGTCGAGTCGGCCTCTGCCTCCTCCAGCCTCCTCAACCACCCCCTTCTCCAAATCAATTGATCTCCAACTCCCTCTGCTAGGCTACGCCCTAGCTTGGCTCCTTGGAAACAATCAAGACGGCAGATTCGATTGGATTAGACGGGTCGAAGGCTAGGGAGGAGGAGGATGAAGGTGTAGGGGTGTAAACGAGCCGAGCTGAGCCGAGCTTGGGCATAGCTCAGCTCGAGCTCGAAATTTCACAATCGAGCTCGAGCTCGGCTCGGCTCGTTTACAGCTCGGTCCTCTAGGCTTGAGCTCGGATCGTTCACGAATCTGGAGCTCGGCTCGAGCTCGAGCTCGAGTGCCTTATACAGGAAACCTCGGCCCAGGCTCGAGCTCAGCTCGTGAGGTGGCGCATCACCAGCCGACGATCGGACGTACCGCCGATGGCGTAGGACTCCCACTTATCGGTGTTGCCAGTGAACAAATAAAAAAATAGCTTTTTTGAGATGGCGGAACCTCACCTGATGCCCCGTCGCTGTCCCCTTTCCCTTTCTCTGTTCGTCATCCCCCCCTCCCCTCTCCAGCTCCGTCGACGCCCCTCCTCCTTCCCATCCGGGCAGCCCCGTCGCGGCTCCCCTCCCCTCGCCAGCACCCCCCCCCCCCCCCTTTCCCTTTCTCTGTTCGCCAGCCCTCCCCTCCCCCGACAACCCCATCGACGCCCCTCCTCCTTCCCCTTGGGCAGCCCAGTCGCCGTCCCCCTCCCCTCGCGTGCCAGAACCCCCTCGCCCTTTGAGAAGGATCGAGGCCCATGTGGGCATGCGGCCTGGGCCCCATGCCCACACGAGCCTTGGTCTTTTTTTTTTCCGAGTGTCCGGGCCAGGTTGCGCACACCTCGACTAATCCCGGGGATGACTAGCACAACAACCTACATCCATAGTCCCCCACTTAAATCACAAGATGAGCCGAACCGAGCCGAAAAAGCTCGCGAGCCGGCTCGGCTCGTTTACACCCTTAGCCATGCAGCTCCGTGTGCCAGATGAGGTACGACGAGGAGCGGCTCCAATGCGGGCACGGCTTCTGCAGAGACTGCCAATCCTGCATGTTCGCCGCCTCCCCCGACACCACCCTCTCCTGCCCACGCTGCAGCCACGTCTCCCCTGCCTCCACTTCGCTGAGCTGGGTCTGTCTGCAGAGGATCTGTTCCACACAAAAAGGCATTCAACTCATGAGCTTAAAAGCGGCAAATAATAGAAAATTCGTTGAATAATAAAAAATTCGGCAACTCAGCCGGATAAGAAGAATAACTGGGCAGTTAACCTCCGAAGGTGCAGACCGCAAATAAAAGTAACTAATCGGCGAATAATAATGTTTTTTGTGACAGGGATTCCAGCTTAAGTTTGGCTCGTAAAGAACTTGCTCAAGCCGAATTTGAACGAGCCGGATCGAGTTGAGTATCATTTAAGCTCGAGCTCGGCTCGCAATGGGATGAGCCCGAGCCGAGCCCGACACGAGCCGAGCCCAAAGTTGAGCCGAGCCGAGCCAGATCAGCTCGCGAGCCGGCTTGACCTGTTTGCACCCTTAGTCACATCTTAGGTTGAGAAAAGTAACCCGATCGACTTACCTGACCCGAAGATACCCAACTTGACTTGATTGCAAAATAGGGTCAGGTGTGGGTTTGAATTTTACTAGACCATTTTAAACAAGGGTTGGATAGGGTAATTTACTCGCAAAGCCCCCAAAACCCGACACCAACCCATTGAAAAAGTAATAATGCTTCTTCAATGAAAACTACTAACTAAATTAATATTTCTACTCTTAGAAACACTTGTTAAAATACTATTGAACCGTAAAAATTTCGAACTAAAAAAGGTAAGTAAAAAAAGGAAATAAATTTTAGGTTCACCCGCCTACCTGACCAAAATACGGTTATGGTGTGCCATTTTTTTTTACCTGTTTCATTCATAGGGACGGGTCCGATTTAAGTGTGGGTCAAGGTCGATCTAACCTGACGCGACCCAATTCCCAGCCCTAGAGATAATGACCTTGCTAAAAAATATTGATTCCTAATTTTTCTTTTTTCTTTCGTCTAGGAATATATATTGGTTGAAAAAAAACAAAATCACCCATGGTTGTATTCAAGTCACAGGCTGCCGCCCATGTGCTGTTTATAAATCGAGCAACCAGTTGGATCAAGTGCAACTGATATCTTGGATTTGTTTAAGTTTCAATTATCAATATTATAGATCATACCTCATTTCCCTAATTGTGGAATTCTATCAGCACGTACAAAAAAATCACCCACTTGCTGGTGGTTGTTATCACGTCGGTACTGTAGAAATTTGTCAGCACTTGCAGTTTGATTAGTTGCTTAAAAAAAGGGGCAGTGATAACTGATAACCCTACAGCAGATTCCTATAGAGCTGATGTGTAGGGAAATGAGTGGCACATCAGCTTACATCTAAGGAAAATATGTAGGAATCTGCTGTACAAATATCATTTCCCTAAAAAAAGCCACCCACTTGCTGGCGGTTGTTATCAAGTCGCTATTGTAGAATTTTGACCGGACGTGCAATTTGACTAATTGTTTTAAAAAAAAACTACCCACTTGCTGGAGGATTTAAAAACAATAATTATTCAGATGGAGCTATTAAAACAAGACGAGGGAGTATATATACAATAGTATCATCTTGCCACTTCCTAGAATATGGCCTCCGACATAATTTTAAAGTGGTCCTGGACTACGGTGTCACATTCATAAAAAATAAAAAAACTATAGTGTCACGACCTTGACCTCTTTTGTTTTTCCTAAAAGAACCTTGACCAGGTCAACGATCCACCTACCATCCATTTGCTGGTTATATAAATCAAGCCACGTATTTTTTCCTTTGTTGTAAATATTGTTGTAATTAAATTCAAGTTGGCTGACGGATTCTTTATATATATGGCTACTCCACCAAGGGAACCTACATCTCTGTGTCAGTTCTTTCCTTCTCTCTTTTGAGTTCTAAGCCAGCGGTTGTTGCACTGTCCCAGTTACAACAACGTTTGCTCCAGCACAACCAACCACTCTGGAGGTCAGGAACACGACCCTATGGAGTGCGGCAACAACACTCTGCTCGCTGTGTTTTAGGCACGCCACGACCCGATTACTGTGAATCACAAGGTTAATTCTAAACTAGTTCTCTCTAATTTTCAAATGTAAATTCCTTGACTGACATGCAGGGCTGGTCCTGGATGTACATTGTGCAACGTCCGGGCTGTGTCCTTGTCGTCCATAGTTGTGTCCAGCTGAATGAATTTGTCTGTGAAAATTGGGCACGGCCCAGCCAAAAGGCCTCGGCCAACCGTTTGTCCAGTGTCCTGTTATCTTGTAAGGGTGGGCAAAGTTTTGTTGGGTGGGATTTGATTTCGTTTACATCCTCGGCCAGCATAAGTTCCCCGAGCCGACATGGGTGAACTGATAGTTGTGAACATGTATTGGATTATTGTAACACACTATAGCTTTCGTGCTTTGCATATCTTGAATCTTGTATTTTAGGCGCTCTCAGATAGTTTCATTGTGGTTTTAACTCTTAAAGAAATTTAGGGGCTGTTTGGCAACTTCTTTGAGGAATAAAGGAGTCGATTTATCTGGAACCACTGAGAGAGGACGAATTTTGGCCTGCACTGGTCCTCCTTTGAACACTCCATCTCTTCATAAATATAAGCAGGTATGTTTGTGCTAGTTTCATCAGTTTTCATCTGTCCTTATTCTATGCTATTTTTTGTGTAATGAAAGGCGAGACGAGCACCATCTGGTGCATATCCTCTCCAGGATAGGTAGAAGGCGTGACTGGTTCATCCCACATCGCCAGTTCTGGTTACAAAAAAAATGACCCACTTGGAACTCTAGAATCCATGGTGCGGCTCAACATAGCAGCCGCGCCGCCGCATGACATAGCCTGTAACGTAAAAATTAACATCAGCCTAGCATGACTCCACCACCTTTGGAGGATATTTTAAGAATCTCTATCTATACAAGATTCAGTCACATGCAGCATTCTCTAAGTTTCAAAAGCATTATCTAGCAGCACTGCTTTGTTTGATGAAATCTCTGAGCCAGATGTTGTCCCTTTCAATTCCATGCTTGTTGCGCTTTGCATGAATGGGGAGGCTGAGCCCGAACATGCTTTAGGGTTTATTGTCCAAGATAATATGTTACATCCAAGGAATTCCATATCGGATATCGGTAAAATATCAGTCTGCCTAAGAGACAAAATATCATAGATATATCGGAAATATTTGTAAAAAAATATCGGTGGTCAAAAGCTAATTTTATCATATATTTTCACAATCTAACTTTTAAAATGAGTTATACTAATTTAGACAAAGCATAGATTTCAAAATATGCATTATAGGGTGGGAAACAAACAGGAAAGTTACTTTTTTCCCCTTTTTTTTCAAAATTTTTTTTAAAACATTTTTTTAAATGATGATATATCGGTCCGAAACCGATATATATCGGCGATATTGTAAAAAAATCTGGAAAATAATATTATGCCGTATCATTTTATCGGGTGGTCCGATATCGATATATCGGTGATATATCGCCGATATGGGATTCCTTAGTCACATCATCCCTTTTCTACCCACCCTCTTTACGAGAAGGTTTAAGTAGAAAGGGCCTTCAAGCGTATTTTCTTTAAAATTCGAAGGGGAGCCAAACAACCCCTTGCATAGATGAGAATCTTACTTTCTCTTGTTTGAGTAAGTTGTATGGTTTCTAGGATGATGCTATGTACCTAGACAATGGTCATGTCTCACATATCAAAATCAACACTTTTTTTTGGCCAAAGCCCTTCACAATCAACTTTACCTTGTACCTTGATGTGAACTACACTCATCAGCCTTCAATTGGTATACCCACTTATTTCTCAAAACTCTTTTGTCTTTTGGAAGCTTCAACAACTCATAAGTGTAGTTCTCATACAACGAATTAATCTCTTCTTGCATTGCTTTCTTCCATCAATTTTTATTTTTATATATTTGAGCTTCCACAAAGCTTTTTAGTTCACTATACTGGTGAGTGCGATATACATAGATGAATGGTACATTGCATATGACATCCTTTATCTATTTGATCTTCTCAATGAACTTGTATTTTCTTGATGCGAAGACTCCCCCCTCTTCCACATCACCTGAAATAGAGTCGTCATCTTCATCTAAGTCATTTCTATTCTCAATAAAATCATCAACATAGAAATCCACCTGTTCATACTCCGCCCCATTATTTACATTATCATCATCATATGTAGGTTCATCATTTTCACTATGTTCTTCTCATTAAACACCTTATGAAACTTGTGAAATATAAAACTCATCGTAGACTTCATGCAGAACTTGTTTTGATGCTTCATCTTTGCCAGAGTCTTCAACCGTTTGATCTTTTTTAAAGACCATATCTCTACTTCTAATGAATTTATTATTCTTTAGATCCCACAACCTATAATCAAACTCGTCATCACTATATCCTAAGAAGATATACTCAATAGTCTTATCATCTAACTTTGTTCTTTGCTCATTTGGGACATACACAAATGCTTTGCAACCAAATACCTTCAAATGTGAGTAGGAGGGATCTCTACCACTCCACACTTTATCTGGTACCTCACAATCCAACACATATAAAAGAGACCGATTAATCGAGTAACAAACGGTAATAATAGTTTCACCCCAATAACTCTTCGAAAGTTTTGCCAAAGATAGCATAATCCAAATTTTTTCCACCATTGTCTGATTTATCCTCTTCGCTACACCATTATGTTGAGTAGTATAAGCCACCATTTTTTATCCTTATTCCAAGCTACAATAATAATTGAACTTCTTTGAAGTATACTCTCTCCCATTGTCAGTATGAAGACTTCGGACATTTAAGAAGTTTTTTGGTTCGCCTTTCAACCATAACATGAAACTTTTTAAATGTGTCAAATACTCTTTACGCCATACCCTCATACTTTCCTAAATGCATCATCAATTAAAGTAACAAAGTACAAAAAGCCACTAAGAGTTTTCTCCTCCATTGGTTCCGAATAAACAAGATCATGCATATTTGTTTTTCGGGTACTATTTGAAAATAAAATTCTATGTCAGTTTTCAACTAAACAATGATCACAATGAGTCAAAGAAGTATCTTTTAAATTTCGAGGTGCATTCTTCTTCATCAAGAGCTCCAAAGTCTTCTCGCTCATGTGGCCAAACCATTGGTGCTACAAATTAGCGGATAAGTCCTTAAGAGTGAACTTCATTGTTTCTTATCTTCACCACCCCCAAGTCGCCTAATTAATATTTAGTGAAGAACTCTCTATGAGAGACTGCATGAAAAGATGCATCGGAGTCCACAACCCAACTAGTTGAACTTAAACAACTTCATAAAAAATATAGATCATAACAAGCTCTTTACCTTTTTCCATAGCATTAGCTTCTTGAGCTTGTTTTCCTTAGTCTTTTGGTAAACATTCCTTTTGTTAATTTAAGAACTTCTTACACTCTTTGAAATGCTCATATCTACCACAATAAAAACATTTCATCCATTTTCAAGCCTTTGATCTCTTGCCTTCTTTACCATTCTTTGAGTCTATAATATTTGATCTTCTTCTTCTTTTTAGTTCTGAAACCAAGGCTTGAGATGAAGACTCTAAGGACTTTCTCCTAACCTCTTAATTAAACAAGTTACTTGTGACTTAGCTCATAGATAGCACTCCACTTGGTGTCAAGTTGCTAAGAGACACAACAAGAGTTTCTAACTCTCTAGTAAGGAAATAAGCAACAACAAGGCTTGCAACTCAACATCCAAGCCCATCTTCATAGTTGTTAATTGGTTCACAATATTTTCACAAGCTTGCGGATTAAGAAGGCTTTGTTTTCTATGGTCTTCCTTTCATACAACTCATGTAGTTTATCCCAAATAACTATTGCATCAACCTCATTAGACACATGGTGGAATACAACATCGTCTAACTATTGCCTAATGCATGCTATAATTTGTTTATTCTCGTTCTTCTTTTCATCTTCCTTTGCCTTCTTCGGCTTCACTTCCAAAAGAGGTTCAAAGAGATCCTTTGAATACAAAAAGTCCTCCATCTTGGCTTTTTATATCATCTAATTGCTCTCATCCAATCTAATCATCCTTTTGTTGTGATTCTTCATCTTAACAAACCCAAAGATAACTTCAAACCTTAGCTCTAATACCACTTGTTGGGAAAACTATACATTTTTCCTCTTTTGAGTTAATCAAGAATCACAATCAAATATATATTTCTCCACACCCACAATAATGTACGTAAGTCTTTTACACCTCCTTAATGTAGGATGTACAAGTTACAACAAGATTAATAAAGAAATATTTCATGAACACTTGGGAGGCACAAATTTAACATAATTCACCATTAAAGCAACGGCTACGTCCACGAGGTCTAGAGACTAAATCCACTATTATCAACTTTGAATACACTCTGGTGAGTAGAGATTACAATAATAGTTAACGGTGAAGACCTTATTACAAGTTATGAAGAAATCTCACCCTTATGTAGAATACACAAAGAATAGAGATGGAATGAATTACTACAAACCACCAATGATTTATCTTGCACTTGAAAAATCATTTTTTTCCTTCTCCTTTTTCCTCTAAGAAATCACCATTTTTTAACTCTAAAGTAGTCCCTTCAAAGTTGTAGCATTTTCTCATCTTTTCTCTTTACTTTTCTTTCTCAAAAGAACTTACTTTTAAAAAGATTTTTTTACAAATAAGCCCTTCATTGCTTTAGTAAAATATATTTAACCCAAATAATGGGTCTAGTAGTGGGCCACTCCATATGAGAGGGAAGCCCTACAACCATCGGCCTCACATGAGGAGGGAAAAACCCAACAATATATCTATCGACAACTAATTATATTTCTATCCAAAGGAGCTGAAACTAAATCCCAAGTATGTTGTTTACAAAGAGCATTAAACTCATCCTGCATAGCATCCCTCCATTCAACATGTTTAACATCAACAACAAAAGATAAAGGTTCAACCTGTGGAGCAGAATTACTCGCAACAAATAAAGAAATTGGAATTTTGGGTCTGACTATGCCATATTTACTATGAGTTGTCATAGGATGAATAGAAATAGAACTTGGAGAAAGGATCAGGTAGTATAAAAAGAGAGACACTAGGAGAGAGAACGGAGGAAGTAGTTGAAAAATTAGAACTTGTAATATTAGAGGAAGAAACATAATTAGGAGAAGCACCTCCCACTAGGGGGTGATCAAAATTACTGGCTCGACGCCCCGCCGCCTCTGGTTCGCTGCGGGGGAGGGGGGACTGGCTTCCCCTTGTTGAGCCAGCCCCCCTCCTCTCCCTCCTCCGGTGGCCAGAGGGAGCCAATCCCCTTTTTTAAATTTTTTTTATGACATCATCACCGCGTCAACCCAGGTTGACCCTCAGTTAGACCTACTCGGCAGGAATTTCAGGTCGGTCACCGGTCCGGTTTTTAAAACCTTGACTTGGATTAGTCCAATGGAGCAAGGGTATTGTGTGTTTGCTATTATTGTCATTGATATGCCTCAGATGAAGTTGTTTATTTGAGGCTTTGTCTTTGTTGTATTTCTTTGGGTTTGTTTGATCAATAAAAGCAATTTCTCAAAAAAAAAAATTATATATAGTTAGCGACGTAGACATGGACAAGGCTTGTATGCCGCCTATTTGGCTGAGGACCAGCCCTAAGTATATTCACTCCGAAGCAAGGTTTTCAAAACCGGACCAGCCATCGACCCGGATTGATGGCCGGTCCGGTTGAACCGCGATCAAACCGGGGTCAAACCAGATTGACCTGGTTTAGAGGTTATAAGTGATAAATATATATTAAATATTTATTTTGTATAGCAATAACATAACTTGACTGGTAGCCTAGGTGGTTAAGGCTTAGTGTTTGTTTGAGAGGGGGGCTCCCGCATGTGATCTTTTTCCAAAAAAAAAAATGTGACTGTGACCGGTCCGGTTTCAGAGAAAATCGGACGGTTTACTGAACCAGGGTAAACCGGGTGAACCGAACCGGTTTCCCGGCCAGTTCCGATTTTCTGCGGTCGGACCTGCTGGTCTGGTCCGGTTTTGAAAACCATGCTCCGAAGAGTAAATATCATGACTGAAATGTTGTTGCCTACTCGGCTACGAATATAATATTGGTCCAAAAAGAAAATTACCAACTTGCTGGTGGTTATATTCAAGTGACAGGCTGCCACCCATGTGCTGTTTATAAATCGAGCAGCCAATTGGATCAAGTGCAACTTATATCTTGCATTTGCTTAAGGGGCCGTTTGGGGCGTGAAAAAGCCAAAATATCCAGCCTGAAATACGTCCTGAGGTGTTTCAGCTGGATATAGAAATAACCTGGATACTACAGTGTAGAAAAACATCCAGACTGGATGTTTTGCTTTTAATCACGCCCCAAATGGCCCCTAAGTTTCAATTATCAATAGTATAGGTCATACCTCATTTCCCTAATCGTGCAATCCTGCCAGCACATGCAGTTTGACTAGTTGCTTCAAAAAACAAATCACCCACTCTCAGCGGTGCCGTTTGGCCGTGATTAAAAGCAAAACATCTACAGTGGGAATTTTGCAGCACTGTGTTTCAGCTGGATAGGGAAAAAACATGGATGCTACAGTGGATCTGGAAAATCCACAGTGGATATTTGCTTATAATCACGCACCAAACGGCAGGGCTGTTTGGGGTGTGAAAAATCAGTTTCATCCACTCCCCAAAATCCACCTGGTTAGTGAATTATCCCCAAAAATCCTAACCAGTCGGATTTTTTTCAGCTGGATGGTGCTGATTTTTCACGCCCCAAACGGCACCTTAATAAGTCGCTATTGAGCGACTCGCTGGTACTCACACAGTAAAAAATGAGCAGCTTTTTGTTTTTTTCTCTCTTTCATTTTAATCAAGGTTTTTTTGGACAATTAAGAATATTATTAAAGCAAAGCCTAAGAAGAGTACAAAAAGGTTTAAAAAATTATACATGCAACTCTCCTCTAAACCCGGGGCAAAAACACCCCTCATCTAGGCCTAACACCCCTCCTCATGGAGGATTAACTACTAAGAAAAATATAATAAAAATGCCATTTATAAGAAAAATTAATTAAAAAAATAAACTATTTTGTCTAGCGTCACCCACCCCTCTTGTACTTCTACTTTTTTTCTTCTTGTTGAAGACTCGGGTGGGGAGGGGGGATCTAGTCAACTTGCAACATGTGTAATTCAACATAGTACACGATAAAATAACAAGCCAAATTATTTTCCTTTCTTGGTATGAGTACCTTGTTTCATTATGATGCCAGATAAGCCACATTATCTTACTCCCTATCAAACCTCTTTAATTATGTACTCCCTCGATCCTGTTTTAATTGCTCAATCTGGAAGAAAAAAAAATGGTCCCGCTTTAGATGCTCCATATGGTCAATTTAAATGAATTTTGAACTTTTCTTCCCCTCATTAGATGGGGTTTCCATCGTCCAATAAAAACAATAATTATTTGGATGGAGCTATTAAAACAAGACGGATGGAGTATATATCCTATAGTATCATCTTGCCACTTGCTAGAATATGGCCTCCGATATTATTTTAAAGTGGGCCTGGACTATGGTGTCACATTCATAAAAAAAAAAAGGGTAACTACGGTGTCACGACCTTGACGTCTTCTTTTTTTCCTAAAGAATCTTGACCAATAATTCATTTATAATCTTTCTTTTACTCAATACCCAATTGATTCAGTAACTAAAATCACACACTTGTTGTTGGTTGTTATCAAGTCTCCATTGAGCCAGGTCAATGACCTACCTGTCATCCATTTACTGGTTATACAAATCGAGCCACGTTTTTTTTTCTTTGTTATAAATACTGTTGTAATTAAATTCAAGTTGACTGACGGATTCTTTATATACATGGCTACTCCAAGGGAACCTACATCTCTGCATCATTTCTTTCCTTCTCTCTTTGAGTTCTAAGCCAGCGGTTGTTGCAGTGTCCCAATTACAGCAACGTTTGCTCCAGCACAACGAACCGCTCTGGAGATCAGGAGGGTGCAATGCAGCTACTACACTCTGCTCGCTGTGTTTTAGGCACGCCCCGACCCGTTTACTCTGAATCACATAGTTAATTCTAAACTAGTTCTCACTAATTTTCAAATGTAAATTCCCGTGCAGGGCTAGTCCTGGATGTACAAGACGACCCTCTAGAGTGCAGCTACAACATTCTCCTCACTGTGTTTTAGGCACGCCACACGCAAGGTTAATTCTAAACTAGTTCTCTCTGATTTTCAAATGTAAATTCCCGTGCAGGGCTACTCCTGGATGTACATTATGCAACATCCGGGCTGTGTCCTTGTCGTCCGTAGTTATGTCCAGCTGAATGTATTTGTCCGTGAAAATTGGACACAGATCAGACAGAAGGCCTCTGCCAACCATTTGTCCTGTGTCCTGTTATCTTGTAAGGTTGGGAAACGTTTTCTTGGGTGTGATTTGATTTCGTCTACATCCTCGTTCACCAAGCCAATACGGGCGAACTAATGGTTGTGGACTTATATTGGATTTTTGTAACTCACGCTTTTTGTGCTTTGCATATTTTGGATCTTGTATTTTAGGCGCTTTCAGATGGTTTCATTGTGGTTTAAACTCTTTAAGAAATGTAGGGGCTGTTTGGCAACTTCTTTGAGGAATAAAGGAGTCGATTTATCTGGAACCACTTAGACAGGACGAATTTTGGCCTCCTTTGAACACTCCATCTCTTCAGAAATATAAGCGGGTATGTTTGTGCTAGTTTCATCAGTTTTCATCTGTCCTTATTCTCTGCTATTTTTTGTGCAACGAAAGGCGAGATGAGCACTATCTGGTGCATATCCTCTCCAGAATACGTAGAAGCAAGGGGTGTAAACGAGCCGAGCTTGGGTATGTCTCAACTTGAGCTTGAAATTTCAAATACGAGCTCGAGCTCAGCTCGGCTCATTTAACAGCTCGGTCCCTCCCAACTCGAGCTCGGCTCGTTAAGGATTTTGGAGCTCGGCTCAAGCTCAAGCTCGAGTTCAAATGCCTAATACAGGAAGATCAGCCCAGGCTCGAGCTCGGCTCGCCAGCGCATTACCGACCGATGGCATAAGACTGCCATCGCCTCACTCAGCTGTCCCTCATCGGCACCAGCAGCCGTCGCCCCCCCTTCTCCTTTTTCTCCCTCCCCTCCCCCGGCGATTGCTTTCGTCGACGCCCCCCCAAATGAAAAATTATTAGGTGTAGGTGTCCTATCGTGGTGTCTATGACCAATGGGTGAGTGACACACAATACCCATTGTGGGCCCTTGCCCATTGGTGATGAACACCAATCGGTGTTGTGTCACTCACCATTTGGTGATCCACACCATGATGTGTCCTATCTACATCCAATAATTTCTTCCCCCAAATGTCCTTCCCATGTGGCAATGATGAGAAGCAGTGCCAGCATGGTCGGTGTCATCCCGAGAAAAAAAAAGGTATTCCCTCCCTTTTGTTGACGTGGCAAAATCTGGGTGATGGTCCTGGGTCCCCCTTTCACTTGTCCTTTGGTTTGGTTTTGCAATCTGGTCATATATTTTAGTTAGGAAAATATTTACCATAAAATAAAGACAAATCAAAAAATGGGAAAAGCCAACTATAGCAAAAATTAGTCAATTGGAGAAATGATGGAATCATAAAAAAAAAAGTTTTAGAATTGAAAAATTCAAAGGCATGTGATGAGGAGGGAGGGGGGTCAATTCTACTCCAATGTTTAAGAGACGGTTTCTATAGGCAGTGTGAGCATGAAGACTAGACTACACAGTGGGATCTATAATTCGGCGGTCTCTCGGAATTGGCAGGCCTTTCTATACTGCTCAATCACTCTCTAGTGCCTGAAGACTAGACTAAACAGTGGGATCTGTAATTCGGCGGTCTCTCAGAACTGGCAGACCTTTCTATACTATTCACTCACTCTCTAGTGCCTCGATGTGCTTTGGCCGAGAATTCTGCAAATATATTGCGTGATATCAAATGGACAACGTAGACATGTGTTGTCAGCCCAACACATGTACGGCTCAAATGCCTGATAGTCTTCTACTTCAACCCCTCCACCTTCCTCGAGGTCTCCACTCAAGGAAAGCCAAGGAATTTCCTAATTTTCTTTTAAGCCTGTAGACTGGCTGGCTAAAATGAGTTAGGTGGATTAGAGATGGAACCCTTTTATAAAAAAAATTGGCTTATAATGGAGTAACTGTGATCCTTTCTTACTTATTCACGAGTCTGCAACCAAGAAAGTCAATTACCGACAGTGTCAGCCCCAAAGAGAGCCCATAAACTAAATCGGTCAGGGGAATGCATGAACTCTTGAAAGAATATGGTATTTTATTTTTCGAAAGTGCAAATTTTATTTTTGTTGATAATAAAACTTGAAAGAATGATTAATTTATAGAGTTGTCATACACTATTGTGTCACATTCGAAACATAACTTTGTAATTTAATAGCCTTGGTTATTTACATGTAGAAAATTAAAAAATGAACAGTTAGATTTGTTCAAAAATAAAAATTTAATATTTGTTTGCTAAAAACTAAAACACTAATATCCCATTTATGTGTCCAAATTAGAAAACCAAATAAAACACCATGCAACCGAGTTAGACATGGCTCAGCTCGAGCTCAAAATTTCAAATTCACTTGTATGGCCCCATCACCCATGTCTAATGGTAATTCTTGAATTTCAAGATACTATTAGAGTTGATTGTACGAATAATTATCATATTTTAAAAAAAAATATCGAACACCAGCTTCTTTCACAATGAAGTGGAAAAAATTAAATTTAATATTTAATAAAAGGCTAAATTTGTCTTCATAAGGGCACTTAATTAGTAACGAAATAGCAAAACAATTTAACTATCTCTAGTTATTCTACATTTCTGATAAATAGTTCTAAGCGCATATTAAGCTTCTAACCTTTGCATTTCTCCTCCAAAACTTTGCACCCACGTAGTAGGTACTATATCTTCCTATGTGAACAAGAAATTAATTTTTTATTCTCTGAAATCTTTTACAAATAAATATTTATACATATTAATATTTTTATTTTATATTTATATATATAACATAACGAGCCGAGCTCAAGCCCGAGCCAAGCCCAACACGAGCTGAGCCTAAAGTCGAGCCGAGCCAAAAAGCTCATGAGCTAGCTTATCCCGTTTACACCCTTAGGTAGAACGCATGACCGGTTCATCCCGCATTGCTAGTTTTACTTGCCAAAAATGACTTACTTAAAACTCTCGATTCTGTGGGGCGGTCAACAAAGCAGTTGTGCCGCATGATGTAGCCTGTAGCGTAAAAAAATTAACAGCAGCCTAGCATGACTCCACCCCCTTTGGAGGATATTTTAAGAATCTCTATTTATACCGGATTCAGTCACATGCTGCATTATCTAAGTTTCAAAAGCATTATCTAGCATGGCTGCTTTGTGTTGATGAAATCTGTGAGGGAGATGTTCTCTCATCATTTCTGATCCCTAAAATGCTCTAGGGTTTATTGTTCAACATGTCACATCATTTCTTTCTTTCTTTTAAGGGCCCAACCTATTCACGAAGAGGTTAAAGAAGAAAGGGCTTCAAAACTTATCTTATTTTAAATTCGAAGGGGAACCAAACAGCTATGTACCTAGACAGCGGTCATGTCCCCCGTATAAAACAAGACGCCAACAAACAAATTGTTAGTGATAAAAGTCTAAACCATTATTTTATTAATTGAAAGTCTGATTACACATGGGTATTTATAGAGTTAAGATAGGACTAATACAACTAACCTCTACTGAATAGCCTAAGGGTCCGTTTGGTTGGGCTTAAAAAGAAGCTGAATTCTTAACTTCTTCCTCCAGATCGAACTTCTTTTTTCGAATATACAAAAGATAAAGATGGAAGAAATTACCACAAACCACCAATGATTTATCTTGCACTTAAAAAACCCTTTTTTTCCTTCTCCTTTTTCCTCTAAGAAATTCCCTTTTTTAACTCTAAAGCTCATTCAAAATTATAGTATTTTCTTATTTTTTTCTCTTTACTTCTCTTTCTCAAAAAAACTCATTTTTAAAAAGATTTTTTCACAAAAAACCTCTTATTGCTTTAGTAAATTACACTTGACCTAAAAATACGTCAAGTAGTGGGTCACTCCACATGAGAGGGAAGCCCTACAACTATGAGCCTCACATGAGGAGAGAAAAACCCAACAATATATCTATCGACAACCAATTACATTTCTATTTGAAGGAGCTGAAACTAAATCCCAAGTATGTTGTTCACAAAGAGCATTAACTCATTATGCATAGCATCCCTCCAGTCAACATGTTTAACAGCAGCAATAAAAGATAAAGGTTCAACCTATGGAGCAAAATTACTCGCAACAAATAAAGAAAATGGAATTTTGGGTTTGACTATGCCAAATTTACTACGAGTTGTCATAGGATGAATAGAAATAGAACTTGGAGAAGGATCAGGTAGTATAGAAGGAGAGACACTAGGAGAGAGAACGGAGGAAGTAGTTGAAGAATTAGAACTTGTAATAGAGGAGGAAGAAATAGAATTAGGAGAAGCATCTCCCACTAGGGGGTGATCAAAATTAATTTTGATGCAAGCTTTTAGTTTGCCAGCCAACTTTGAATGCCTCTGGGTTCGGCAGTTTTGGTGGTGCTTCTGGGTTCAGCGGCCAATTAGAACGCCTCTGGTAGAGTGGTTGGGTGTTTTTGTTTGCCAGGCATTCCCCTAGGTTTGGACGCATTGGACACGAACTTGGATTAGTCCAATGGAGCAAGGGTATTGTGTGTTTGCTATTATTGTCATTGTTATGCCTCTGATGAAGTTGTTTATTCGAGGCATTGTCTTTGTTGTATTTTTTTGGGTTTGTTTGATCAATAAAAGTAATTTCTAAAAAAAACTATACATAGTGACGCAGACACCGGATGTTTTGCTTTTAATCACGCCCCAATCGGCCCCTAAAGATCATGACTAAAATGTTGTTGCCCACGGGCGATGATCACGCTGTTATCAATCGATCGTGTCTAGCTAGCCTCACCGTCATAAACATAGTACATAGTGCAATATAACACAGAAATTATTAGTACATTAGCACCCTAAGTACTATGCTCATGGGCTTGGTTGTGGTTCCACGAAAACATTTGTCTCTTCACTCTACCAATTTCACCCATTTGGATCCCAGCAATGAGAGAAATCTCACAAATTTTCCTGATTAGTTTTCTAATGGATTTTAGCTAAATTTCAAGGCATGTGTTGATAGACACAAAGCCATAACCCTTTATCATTTTTCCCCCAAAACACATGTGATAATTGAAAATTGAATCGAGCAATTGGCAATATTGTTAGGAATCTTTTATTCTGGTCTCACAGCCATAATTAATTTTAGTCTCTTTTGACACGCTTTTTTTTATAATTAAAAGAGCTGAAACTAGCTTACAAAGAAGGAATACAATCATAATCCAAGTGGATTGGGAGGAAATCAGGGGCTCCCGCCATCTCTCCCTCTCCTAGCTAAAGCATTAGCCACCCCATTTCCTTCGCGTGAACTTTGGAATAGGATATACTCTCAAACGCAAGGCAACATTCCCTCATCCTTCATACCAGAACACCAATTGGAGAGTTAGGGGCTGTTTGGGAGGCCATTTGATCACGTAGGAAATGAAAAAAAATCCATTTTCATTTGATGATTGTAGTATGGGTTTTGGGGATTCAAAAGGTAGACATGAATGATAGAAGGGTAATTATAGTCATTTATCACAAGATTCTTATTTAAAAACCGATTTGACAAGTGAATTATGAGGACATTCACCTCAAGAATGAAAATGATCATTATGGTCATTCATTATGTAAAGGAAAATGAAAATGTAAATGTGCCTCCCAAACACTTTTTAGTGGGAAATGGTGGGAAATGAAGTGGGAAATGGCCTCCCAAACAGCCCCTTAATCTCCCTCCCATCCTCTAACTGTCACGGCCCGGGTTTTAGAAACCATTTTTAAATCAGAGTGGTAGCGGAAAACTCGAGGATTGTTCCTCTAAGCGATAAATCTTTCGATGAAAAATTTTCGACTAAGCATCTAGGCCGTGATAACTGGGGTTCACAAATATGGATACAAAACCATATATACATATATTAATACATGATGCAAAGTCGATTAAACTAAAGCAAGTCCTCTAAGTGCAAGTCTGTCGTTCATCTCAAAATAAACTAGAAATAGTCGGCGCTCACGCCTTAATACAAATCTCGGACAAACCTGTAGTAGGAGATGTACTACGAAATCAGAACGTCCGCTCCCAAGTGCCACGTGAAGTCACTCTTCCACAGCAGCACCTACATCACATAAGGATGCTGAGTATAAAAATACTCAATGGGATACCATAACAAAGTCAACATCACATCAAATTAGGATTTACATTAACATATTATGCAACCTATTACAGGATTCCACTTGAATCTTTTATTAATCTTTCATGCAAGTCCTTTATTGCTTCCCACGTTCAAGTTCAATCATTACGTCTTTGTCCCATAGACAGACTCACTGAATGTCATACCTACATGACAGACAGCACGAAAACACCATGACTATCATTCCGGTTAATACCGGTAATCACGGCACGCCCTGAATTTCTCAAGGGTGACTGCCTCGCCCATTCCTTACCTTGGAAGGTATGACCGTCGGAAGGGTCTGGCTCCACATCAGCTCCTAGACTCGATGTGGGTCGGGAAACGCAGCCTTCTAGGATGCTAACGTCTCCGATGTTGTGCACAGTAAACCACCTGGCAACTAAGGCTCAGGATGTATAGCTCTCTCTAAAATCCATAGAGAATAAGCACGCTCTCTCTAAAATCCATAGAGAAGAGGTAACAGCTTAAGCCTGGCCAATAAAGTATGTAATACTCTTTCTAGAATCCATAGAAAGATGCAAACATGGCCAAAATATCATATCATTGTTCCCTCTAAAATCCATAGAGAGATATAACAGCTTAAGCCTGACCAATAGACGATGGTCCTTATTAGGTACCATAACACAGAGCTTCCACCAGTCGGAAGATGTGAATGCTCTCTAAAATCCATAGAGAGATACAGACGGCAGAGCTTCCACCAGTCGGAAGATGCAACACCACTCCCATCTATTCCTTGTGATCCTTAATAGATATCACAGTATTACCAGTATGAATCCATCACACACTATTCACAATTGTTGGCTTAATAGCTCAACAGATAGCCTGACCTTTGACTTAATAGTCATTCGGTCGCTTGATCGGAAGTCACTCACACTCACACATAGACTCCCAATCCCAAGGGCATTTTAGTCTTTATTTTGATTAGGTTCTTCCCAACCCTCAAGCTCAGCCCTCAAATCATCATTTTATTATCTTCCATAAAATGATTATGTCTCTAAACCATCTAGGTTTATTAGTCGGGTTTTTCTTTACATTTAAATCTTTAGCTATCTGTCATCACAACATAAGGGACTAAGGCCCTTAATACTATAACATCACAACCATGTACCATTAACATGCCAATTAGGGCTTGAAATTATTTAATAAATAGCCCAAAATCAATAGCAAGAGCCTATATACCAAACTGGCTCTATATGTACCACACTGCATGCAAATACACAGACGGTCAAGCCTGACCGTCAGTTATAAACAGATTTTAACTGTCGGTTAAGATCCAACGGCAGTTCAAAATCTAAACCGACTTATGAACCGGGTTTATTGTTGAACCAGTTCGATTTATAACTGGACCGAACCGGGTTCGGTCTGCCTGAACCGAGTAATTTATTAGACCGGGTTCGGTCTAATTATGAACCGAACCGGGTTTAGTTAGATATTACCGAACCGGGTTCGGTTCGGTTTAATGGTTCGGTCCGGGAATTTCTGGACCGAACCGGTCATCTTCCCCAGGAAGACGACCTGTTCGGTCGTCTGCTCATGCGTGGGTGGCGGCCGACACAGCCGCCGTCGTCGGCCGCCACCGCCCGAGCCGGCCGTCCTCGCCTCCTCCTCTCCTCCGCCATGGCCTGGCTGTGGTTTGGCCGAAATTAAGGAGGGGGAGGGGAAATGGTAGCAGCAAAAAGCTGCTGCCTTTCTCCTTCCATCGTGGCCGGCGGCCTGGCGGAGGTCGATTCGACCTCCGCCGACTCGCCGTCGGCCCCTCATCTCCTCCTCCTACCTTCCCGTTACCTCCAGAGACAAAGAAACCCAAGAAAAATTAGAGCTTTGATGCATGGCATGGGATCCTACCTCGCGCCGAATCGCCGCCCGCCGGAGCTCGCCTGAATTGTTGTTGTCGCCGTCGGTGTCGCCCGAGGTCACCGTCACTCTCCCCCTGCTGCTCCCCGACTCTCCCACGGCTCCCCCTCTGCTTTTCTCTTTTAAGCTAGTCGGCGGAGCCATCGTGGTTTCCGGAGGTCACCATCGTGGTCGCCGAACGCTGGTGGGTCGCCGGAAGTCGTCGGAGTCGCCCGCTCCCACTGGCTTCGTCTGAGACTAGTCGATGCTTTTCTCCCCCCCTCCCGCTGCTCAACATCTTCATCTCTTCTGTCTGTTAAAACCAGGTCGACACAGCCCTTCAACAAGTGCCCCTCGAGCCCATCCTGGTGTCCATCCAGCTCATCCAGGTGGCGATGCTCTAGTAATAGGTGTTACACTAACATCCTAATAGCTTTGCCATTTTTGCCCTCCACAATAACCTTCCTCACCCCCCAATCATGCGCCAGAAAAATACCATAGATCAAGGTGTTGAGCTCCCTAGTCTCCTGATGAAGGGGATGGGAATCCACCCCAGAGGCGCAAACTGCCAACCTGCGCCCCATGGTCCCTGATGTAGAGTCCACAGCCGATCAGCTCCCTCCCTTCTAAACTATTAGAATATACAATTTAAGGAAAAAAATTGGTGGTCAGTTTATAAAATTTAAGGGGATGGAATAAAATTTTCCGTTTAAGGAAAACTTGGTTATCTTATATAGTATCATAGCCTGAATTACCAATAAACAGTCCATAGGAGGAACTAGATTGGCTCCCAACTTAAAAGCCGGATGTGTGAGAGAGAGATTGTTGGGGTTTATCCCACATCGGATGTGGAATAGATTGGTGGTTAGTTTATAAATGTGAGGGAAAGCCTCACCTCTCAAGCTATGGTATCAGAACTCCAGGTTTTAAGGTCTTAAGTTCTAGTATCGCTAGAGGCATTTATATCCTAATTATGTTCTCTATGGGATGTTAGAATATACAATAAATAAATAAATATTTCCAATTCCTAATAGGTTGAGCTTTTAGAAAACTTGGTTATCTTATGTAAACATCCCCGATGTATTGATCTTCATGCAACCATACTGCTCAGGAGGAGGCAACCAACGCTCATGACCCTGAGGGCTGTCAAACCTATCCACCTGCATGCATAAGCGAACCATATTGCTCAATCTTCCTCCTCAACTCATCAGGGGTTAAAGGAGGCTTCCCCAGGCGTGTCTCATTTCTGTGCTGCCAAATATAAGAAGCAGTAGAGATGATCTTTTTTAGCTTGACTCCTCAGTCTCCTTCCAGAATAGCCTTGATCATATCAGCTGGCTTCGTATCTTGATTGACAGAGATCATTGAAAAATATGCAGAAGAGAACCAGATTAGAGAAACCTTTGGGCATCTCTAGATCACATGAACTGTGTCCTCCATTTCCTCTCCACAGAGATGGCTGGTACAATCAACATTAACACCTTAGCTCGGCCCTAGAGGGAAGAAGGTCTCTAGTCAGCCTCCACCCAAAGACTTTGTCTTGGGACAGTTTTCATGCTCCAATTCTTCCTTAGAAGTTTTCTGTTGCTAATGTTCACCTCCAAGCGCTCCCTCCCTTCCTCACCTTTATCTTTTATCAACATGGAGTGCGCACTCTCAACCGAATAAAAAACCATTTTTGCTCCCCATCCAGTAGATCACATCTTTAGAACTTCTCTTTCCAATGGAATATTCAAAGTGATATCCCTGTCCCTAGGGTTGAAGAGTTAACATGTGAAATCCTCCAGTCCCTTGTGTTCTCATCAACAAGGCTGCTCACCAGCATATTG
The DNA here is from genome assembly GCA_039654745.1 of Houttuynia cordata. Taxonomy (NCBI): domain Eukaryota; kingdom Viridiplantae; phylum Streptophyta; class Magnoliopsida; order Piperales; family Saururaceae; genus Houttuynia; species Houttuynia cordata. The sequence continues at coordinate 13,071,185 of CM077511.1, read as the reverse complement.
GACTCATCCAAAGGGCTTGAAGTGGACGACAAGAATCAATATTGGCTAGAAGGGGAGTGCTCAAATGCCACTGGAAGGAATGAGGAGGAAATCCTGCTAAGCTATGAAGCCAACAAGAGGATAATATAGTAGGACGGGAAAATGTGCAACTAAACGTGGGGAGCGAGGGAGAGGCCCGATTGAGCTCTGGGCAAACCAAGGAAGACGGGAGGAGAGCAGTGGGACACAAGGAGGTACAAAAATCTGGAAGGAAGCAAAAGGGCTCTTGCCCCGGAGGAAGGGGATGAGGGGAAAGGGATTGCACAGAAGGACAATTCAAAGGCGGCGGCTGCGGGACATCCCCACCTGGAGCAATGAACCTTGGCGTGGAATTGCCGAGGGTTAGGGTCTGGTTGAACCCGGATGAGATGGAGGATATGAAGTCCCTACATGGCAAGATTAGAGAATGTGGCAACAGATTCGAGGAATGAAATAAATAAAGATGAAGAAAGATGGGGGATTTAGAGGCGAGGGATGATCAGCAGGCGTGGGGGGAGACCTGCAAGCTGAATTGGATGAGCTTCTCAAATGGGAAGAGATCCTATGGAGTCAGAGAGCTAAAGCTACATGGCTCAACGATGGAAACCAGAACACTAGTTTTTTTCATTAGAAGCCATCCCAGAGGCGTCGTAATGCTTAAACAACATTAGTTGTAATGTTGCCGGTCCGATATTAATTTTAATCAACGTTTTTGAAACATTTATCAGGAAATTGCCACTTGTTAGAGGTCTTTATTAGTTGTCGAGCAGAGGCATTGGCCTCACTTAATTTCTTTTGTATCAAATTGTTTCTTTCTCATAATTGTAATCAATGTTTCACTTGCTGACTAATTCCTTTACATACAGCTCGTGAGCAATAAATCTTTGTAGAGCTTCTTTCCTATTCTTTGAGTAAGGAGGAGCTTCAAAAGCAACATGGACTTGGGACTCTTGGAACCTGTAATTACTAAGTCAATTGAGCTGATTGATGAAGAAGTACGTTTCCTATTTGGAGTGAAGAATAGTATGAAACTGCTTGGTGGTGATCTCTTAATGATCAAAGCTTTCCTCCGGGAAGTTGAGGGAAAGCAGAAAGGTAGGAAAGTGGAGAAAGAATTTTTCAAACTGGTTCAAGATGTAGCATATGAATCAGAGGATCTGATTGAGACATACATTTTTAAGGTTGTGCAACAACGAAGAACATGTGTTGTCGGAAATTGGATTTTATGCTGTAGGCAACTGCCAAAAGTGCATTTAGTTGGGACAGAAATTCAACGTATCCGGGAAAGGCTCAAAGAAATTTTAGATAAGAGAGAAATTTTGAAACTTGAAGACAGCAACAAAAGTGAAGCCTCTTCCTCAAACCAAAGCCCCTTCCATGCCGAAAGCAGAGAACCATCCATGGAAGACGAAATAGGTCTAGTGGGAATGGAAAATGAAGCTCAATCGTTGGTGGATCAGCTCATTACAGGTGATGCAAACAACTCCATTGTTTCCTTAATAGGTATGGGCGGAATCGGTAAGACAACCCTCGCTAGGAGAATCTACAATTCTGATTTAGTGAGGAATCATTTTCATCATCGCTCATGGGTTACTGTCTCTAAACCATTTATTCTATCAAGAGAACTCTTAGTGAATATTATGGCAGATGTCAATTGTATAAATAAACAAGACGAAGAAGAAATGAAAAAGATAGGGGTGATGACGAAACAAGAGTTGGGAGAAAAACTCTCTGGCTACCTTAGGTGTAAGAGATACTTGGTCGTACTTGATGATGTATGGACCACACAAGATTGGGATTCGTTAAAACACATATTTCCAGTTGTAGACAACAAAGGTGTAGTAATGCTTACCTCTCGAAAAAAAGATGTAGGTCAGTATGCAAATCCTCGAAGGCCTCCTTGTGAAATACGGGTCCTTAATGAAGAAGAGGCTTGGGAACTGTTTTGCAAGAAAGTTCTCGACTGTCCTTCAGATTTAGAGGACTTGGGGAAGAAAATTGTGCGGAAATGTGGTGGCTTACCTTTGGCGGTGGCTGTGTTAGGAGGAATTTTGAGGGGAAGAGAGAAGAATTTAAATGAATGGGAAGCTCTTTCGAAAAGCATGAAATGGGAGCTTTCAGAAGGTGAATCTAATATAAGAGAAATATTAGCGTTGAGCTACAGTGATCTTCCTTACTACTTAAAGCCATGCTTTCTCTACTTGAGTGCTTTTCCAGAGGATTTTGTGATTTCTGCAACTAAATTGGTATTACTATGGGTAGCGGAGGGGTTCATTGAAAAAAGAGACAATTTAACAAAAGAAGAAACTGGACACGAGTACTTGAAGCAGCTTGATCGCAGAAGCTTGGTTCAAATTAAGACACGGAAGTATGATGGTAGGATTAAGTCATGCCACATCCATGATCTTCTACATGATTTTTGCATCTCAGAAGGCCAACAAGTCAACTTTGTCCATGTTTGGCAGGGGCAGGGACATGATGAAGTCACTGCAATGAGCGGTATATCAGCACGTAGGCAGTCTATAATTCAGAATGCATCGATTAATAGCTATGTTTCTCAAGCCGGTTCATTAGAATGCCTCCGTACTTTCTTGACTTTTGCCGGTACTTATGACTTGGGAAAGACGGAGTGCAAACATTTATTTAGAGGGTTTAGGTTGCTGAGGGTGATTGATCTAGTGGATGTAGGCATCACCTGTTTACCAAAGGAAATTGGGGGCTTAATTCATCTAAGGTACTTGGGATTGAAAGATACTAAGTTAAAAGTTTTTCCATCCTCTTTGAGACATCTTAGCAATTTGGAAACCTTAGATGTTTATTATTGTGGTGTTCGCCGCATCCCTGACTTTGTCCTCAAATTGCCTCGACTCAGACATTTGCTGATGATGAGGCGTGAGAGAATTAGTCTTCGAGGGGTCCCTCTCCCTGAATCGAATAGCCTCCAGACTCTAACAGCGATGGCTTTGGCCGTGGATAAAAGTTTTGGCAATCTAATTCATCTGAAAAAACTTTTCCTTCATGAATTTGACCCACGTCAAGCTAACTGTATTGCCAAAATGAAGCACCTCCGGTCGTTGGCGCTGTTCTGTCGGATTCGGACACTTGAATCAGGGCGGACACTTGAACCCTCGTCGATGCATCTTGCGGGGAAGGAGTCCCTCACGAAATTAGTATTGGATGGGTTGTTGGATAAAGTACCTAGTCGTCATGATTTCCCTCCACAACTCAGCAAGATAATATTGGCATCGTCTGAATTAAGAAGCGACCCATTTGAAGAGCTACAGCACCTGCCCAACCTTCGGATACTGGAATTGAGCTATGATGCCTACGTGGGTAGTAGACTTGTCAGCTCTGGTGGAGGTTTCCCAAGACTTGAGTCCTTAGCACTTGAAGTTTTATATAAATTAGAAGAATGGGAGGTGGAAGAAGGGGCATTTCCACGGTTGAGTCACATTCGAATTAAATATTGTCCGAAACTAGGCATGCTTCCAGAAGGGTTCCGGCACATCACAACTCTCAACGAATTAGAGCTGGTACGGATGAGGGAAGAATTTAATGCACGGGTGAAAGAAGCTGAGGGAGAGGATTACTACAAGATCCAGCATGTCCAATCTCTACTTGTTCGTTAATTATTGACAGCGCCGCCGCCGCTCTTGCAGGTACTCTCTCTCTCTCTCTCTGAGTCGTCATCGCCTTCCCCGGCGAGTCACACCCTCCATCCGTTCCATATTGATAGTCATATTTGGTTGTTAGTAAAACCAAATGGGACTATTAATATGGAACGGGGGAGTATTCAAACTACGAACTTTACAATTTGTGTTGTTTTGCTGTCCAAATTTGTCTACCCGAGCATCTATTTGGGAAAATTTGGTTTTTAGGCATCTCTGCTTTGTGCTCGACGGCTTTGTGTTGAGGCTTATAGTCTCTGCGCTCTACATTGTCTCCCCTTTTATATTGCAGTGAACTCAATTCCATGTTTTTTCTTCCTGATGTTGCCTTCAAATTTCTGTAAAGGATGAGCGTAGTTATCGACGTCCTCTTGGCTCCCCATGACCCTACCAGGCTGAATCGCCTGCTTCTCCAAATCCGCCTACTGTAATTTCACTTTTTATTTTATTTATACAAACTTTAATGTCACTTGTTTTAGTTTAATTATATATTCCTTTTCTAAAATTTCTTGCTTTGAGTAGACTAGGCATAATTCTTCGATGCTGATGTCCATTCTTGTGAACATATTGATTATGGTCTTGAAAAATAACAATTGCCGTTTGGGGCATGATAAAAAGCAAAGCATCCACACTGGATGTTTCACTTTCACTATTCATTTTCTGTTTTTTTCACTTTCAGCTGAAACACCTCAAGACGTGTTTCAGCTGAAACAACTATTCATTTCATGTTTAATATCAACAGTTATGTCATTAAAGGACTTGATTCTGCTATGTCTTAAATATACTCCTAATATGTAATCTGGGATATCTCGATGGAGAAATTGGTTTTCTGATTATTAGTGGAATGTTCTCCTGTACTTCGTGAAGATTGTTATTAACTGAGCAATTTATTAGGAGACTAGCATCTTTGCACCGTTCTTCCATTGACATTACCATAAAAGAACTTCAATTTCTAGTTTTTTTTACCTTTGTGTTGTAAACTTTTCAATTTGTGTTGTTTTGCTGTCCAAATTTGTCTACCCGAGCATCTACTCGGGGGAAATTTGGTGGCTTTTTAGGCCTCTCTGCTTTGTGCTCGATGGCTTATAGTCTCTGCGCTCTACATTGTCTCCCCTTTTATATTGCAGTGAACTCAATTCCATGTTTTTTCTTCCTGATGTTGCCTTCAAATTTCTGTAAAGGATGAGCGTAGTTATCGACGTCCTCTTGGCTCCCCATGACCTACCAGGCTGAATCGCCTGCTTCTCCAAATCCGCCTACTGTAATTTCACTTTTTATTTTATTTATACAAACTTTAATGTCACTCATTTTAGTTTAATTATATATTCCTTTTCAAAAATTTCTTGCTTTGAGTAGACTAGGCATAACTTAGTATTTTATGTTCTTCGATGCTGATGTCCATTCTTGTGAACATATTGATTATGGTCTTGAAAATTAACAATTAACCTAATATCAACAGTTATGTCATTAAAGGATTTGATTCTGCTGTGTCTTAAATATACTCCTAATATAAGTGGAATGTTCTCCTGTACTTCGTGAAGATTGTTATTAACTGAGCAATTTATTAGGAGACTAGTATCTTTGCACCGTTCTTCGCATTGACATTACCATAAAAAAACTTCAAATTCTAGTATATCCTTTTGATACCTTTGTGTTGTAATTTCTAGCTTGTGTTATGGCCTCTCGGTCATTCTCAAAATAAATAAATAAATAAATTTATGTCAATTATGTCCAACTCATATAGTGTCACAAAATTGATACCGAAATACTACAAATTATTTTGTTACTTGACTGCTACAAGCTATATACTATATGGACATCAACATGAAATTTTGGGTTACAACTATCCAGGTAATTAATGTCCTATTTCTTAGAAGTTCCGTGTTTAACTGTGTACATTATGACTGACCTAAATATTATCAATAAAGTAACACCTAAGTACAAAATAATTTGTTGTTACTTGATATTTAAAATAGCTTGCACAGGATAGCTGTTTTGGGACTAATCAGTAGAATCATAGAATGCTAGTTGCCAAGGCTCTATTACTCTCGGATTGCCACTGCGTGGAAATGGACCAAGTATAGATCCCAATTATACCTCTAGTTGTACTTGTAGGATTAAAGGATTGATGGCTTTGAGAATCCTAACCCACGAAAATTATTTTGCTTTTTCCCCCCATCTATATATTTGCTTTAAATTCTGAAACTTTTTTCTCTGTCTGAGAAGGGCTTGAAATTCTAAAGCTGAAGTACTTGTCTTGGTTGCCTCAAATATTTGATTCACAACATTATAACATGCTCTATTGATGTGCTAATAATTGTTAAGTGACTTGTCAAAAATATTAATCTTTTCTTCATTTAGTTTTACATTAGTTTTCTATCCTCAAAATATTTGTAGATAGTTTTTTTTCTTGGATTATATACCAGAGAGCTCAATGGTGTTACTTAATTGTAAATGTGTTACAAAATGTTGAACTGGTATCGGAAGGTTATAGTTTCAGCTTTCCTTTCCTGGAGGAGAGGCAAGCATGGATCGAGTGGTTCAATGAGTGAGTGTGGAGTGCAGAATGATGGTGGGAAATGGTGTTGAGATCCCAATATAGTAGGTGGTACCACAATTGGTGGTTTATGTAATCTGGTTCTTTCATGGTACCACAATTTGACCTGATGCCTATCATTGTACTTTGTCTTTGTTATCTTAGTGGTAGCATTAAGAGGATACGAACAAAGAACTTGGGCATGCTTTTGTCACATATTAGATTTCGCTGATTTATCTATGTCCTTATTTACTGTTAAAGCCTTGACCACTCCTTTCTTTTTCACGTTTTAAGACAATGCCTACATTCTTTGGCATGGCTGTCTGTATTTTGAATAATGACAATTTCTAGGGAGTAATGCAAGATTTAGATATGGATGCACAAACTATTGGGTTGGGCTAGTGTTTAAATCAAGTTATTTGTTGTGCTATAGTCTATAATGTTGCGTGTGATTGTAGGGGAATGATGCTGGAACACTGTATGGATCTGGAAGATACTTTTACATGCCGAAGCAAGAAAACTTGCAAGGAAATCATTAGAGAAGCAGCAAAAGCTTTTGAACAGGAAGATTGTGACTGAGATTCTGTATTTAAAAAGTTTTACAGAGGGGAAGAGTATCATGAGGGAGATTTAGCTTTAGACCGTCAGCCGAGAAAGGATGCAATGATTCTATGGGATGCTATGGTCAAGATGAGTGGATGACTACTATGGCACTTGGAAGACAGGTTTAGATTCTTCTCAGTTATTATGAATGCTTATTGTATGGAAGCTGTGGACAATAGCTTCGGAATAACTCTTGTTCTATTTGCTTATTTAGTTTGAGAAATTGAGTAGCACCAGTTGTATATATGAAATGTTGGGTCTCTTTTTCTAATTTGTTTGAAAGGCCAGACTCGATATGCATTTTCTTATGTGGTGCATGAAATGGAATTTCGTGTTTTGCTTTGAGCTGGCTTGATGTTTGCCACAATGACTATAGGGTACTGTAGATATGGCCTACGGAAGGGACCTCTGAGAGTCTGCCTCGTCCCGGTCAGCAGTTCAAATAAGCCCAAAGCCCTTGCTGTATGATATGAAATGTACCTGCTAAAATTTTGCTTTATCACCTTTAGTGGGGATAATTAGGTGTGGTTTGATTGCGTGTGAGAAAGAGGTTTGTCACTGGGTCCTATTGAGAATCAGGCTTAAAAGGTTACTGAGATAAGTGTAAATTTGGGTTATACTCCGTAACAGATAATTTGTGCTATAAGGTGTGGAATTGAATCCTTACCTTCTGATCTTCTTTAATGGGCATTATTGAGGGGTATACTATGGGTATGCTGTGAGTTAGGGATATGGTAATCTGAATTACAACTCACAAGGCTGTGAATCTGATTAGTAAGGCGTGTTTCTCACTTCAAAAATTATATTTACAAATTTACAGCAAAGTCTTAAGAAACGATGTGTCAGAATAAACTTACATTGTATTTACAGCAAGCCCTTGTGATTACTTCTGCAAAGCCCATTGAGGAACCCACCCAATTTTTACCTATCAATGATCAGCATCCTGCATCCTGTGAACACGCAGAATTGGATATGTTCCATGTTCAGCCAGAAGGATGTAATACCAAAGAAAATTTGGTCCACAAAAATTTAAATGGTAATGGATCATCACTATTTCTTTCCAAGAGTAGAGAAGATTTGCTTTGGGTGAATACAATTTACTTAGTTTTGCTTCTCTTTCTAAACTTGGCTTTCTAAAAGTATGAAAGCCTGATTATTCTTTTCTCTCCATGGCAAAGGAGGTGTTACTTCTTCAAAAGATGACAATTTTTCTACTTTCCTAATTCATTTTCATTCCCCAAAAGGAGGGGCATCTTCATCCATCTTTCCAAAAAGGTTAATCCAACGACCCACACCCTTATCCAGCTGCATATAATTAGATAAAGAAGGAATACCCCAATCCATGTGATTCTTTCTCTAAAAAACTCCCTATCCATCACCAATTGCAATTCATTATCTCCACAATCCACGCACTTTGAGGAACACCAAACCAAGGTCATGTAGCCGCACCACTCAACACTGACATGGAGGGTTCCTTAGCTCCGAGGTGAAAAGATAGACCTTAAACTCACATTATATATGTATATAATAGTCAAAATTTCATGAGGATTACATATGTAAAAAATATAAAAATATCTTAAAGAATATTTAGGAGCCTGTTTATAATAGTCAAAATCTCATACTAAACATAAAAAATGGTTCAGGCTAGTCTTTTGAAAGATGCTTCATATGGAATCGTAAGGATGAAAAGGGTCTTATATATTTTCTTTTGCTAACTTAAAAGGTCTTATATATGGTGATGCACTGGGGATTATCAAAATGGGATCCCCATCTTCCATTGGCCGATACCAAGGCACCAACTAGGCATTGTTGGATCTCGATACCTAGAAGTTTGTTGAGCCTCCTCATCTCATCCCCTCATCCCAAAAAAAATTACAATTCTATGTTATTTTTTGTTATTTTCAACCTATAATCATTTCATTCAGCCACCAAATGATGAATGATGACTTGTGCATCTAGAGCCTTTGACCCTTCATATGTAACCTTGAAGACCTCATCCCTTCCAGCCTCGTAGCCTTCATCTTTCATATGTAAGACTTGGGCACTCTTAGTCACAAATTTTAGTTTTTTTATTAGGATGATTTGGACTATGGCTGAATGGAGGAGTAAGATCCTTGTCGTCAACACCAAATAGTTGGAAAAATGCACTACTTGATTATGATTATGATTTAGACTATGACTAATCTATTTTTGTTTACTGATTATTTCCAAAAAAAAAAATTGAAATGTGATTTTTCAACTTTGATTAAATGTTAGTAGCTCACATTTGTTATGTCCCGAATGGTACCAAAGCACATAAGAATTTTTGGAGAATGGGGCCTCTCTAATGAGAAATTAAACAATGTGCCCTGCATGCCACCCAGAAGTTGTACCCATGTGACTGGAGCTGTCGATCTTGAAAAGCGATCGCACACAAAGGCGGGAAATCGTGCTCCATTGTAAACAAAAAATGAGAAATTATTGGGTGTAGATACGACACCACGCTGGCATCCGAGCGTGGTGCATCAGCTCTTCTCCTTCCACCTTCCCCCTCTCGATCTCCGCCCCACCTCAGCCACTTTCCCCTCTCCCTTCCCCCTCATGATCTCCGCCCCACCCAATAATTTCTCCTTCTTCGAGCTTTGTTTGTAAGCCCCAGCGGGCCATGAGCAGGGGAGCTGAGTAAAAGTGGAAAAGGCTGAGGCTAAGCCACCGGAGAGCCTGGTTGCATGTTTCAAAAGGAAGATGATGGAGGGCAAGGTTCTTTTGGTTTGTATATATGTGGGATTTCTTGGGCTTCTTACTGCTGCTCTGGGTTTTGCTGCCGAATCCAAGAGAATTAAGGTAATGGGTCGTCATTGTCCTCTGTTACCTGTAGCTTCTACTTTGCATGTGAATCATTTGTATTTCTCGGTGTTTTCCCTTTTAAATTTGATTGCAAGTTGTGCGGCTTCCTTGTCGGTGTCGTTTGCTCTTTACATTTTTGGGTTTCCTGTGTCTTCTGTTTGCTGGAATTATTATGTCGTGTTTTATATATGTAAATGATGATGATAGTCTCTCCCCTTTGCCGAAATTTTGTGTTTAGGTTTATAACTGCTTTCTAATAGTATTTCTACAGTAAAAAAGTTGTCTTTTCAAAAGATAAATGACATGAAAAACGGGAAACATTAGGCATGGAGCTCTTTGTACTGTTGTTGCTTTGTAATTATAATGGTGACATTCACTCTTGTTAGAAGCTTGCTTCTTGTTAGTTATTTCTAATCAGCTATCTCTTTTATATGTACAGCTTCCTAACCACTATGAATGCCTGATTACAATTTATTTTTCATGGGGCATTTGAAACTGCAAGCAGCAGGATTGTTTTAATACTATACGTTCTTGTGGGGAATGACTTCCTTTAACTGAAGCATCTATTACTTTAACTTTATAGTGCATTTCAGTCCTGTCACTTCTTTTGAAAAATCGGCACTTCTAATTGTAGAACTTTAAGCTGCCACTTCACTTGTTATCAAGAACAAAGAAGACATAACAACCTTATTTAAAAAGTGGCTTTCTAGCTTCTATGCATCTTCTTTCTGTAGAAACCATAGAATATGTATGATGTTAATCTATTTTTGTAAGTTTTAATTTAGCAATTTATTTGGAAATATATATCATAATCATAATCATAATCATAATCAATTAGCGCCTTTTCCCAACTATTTGGGGTCAGCGACACGGATCCTACTCCTCCATTCCAACCTGTTTTGGGCTACCTCTTTTGTAAGAGATAATAAAGTCAAATCCTTTTTTATTAACTCCATCCAAGTTCTCTTAGGTCTCCCTCTCCCTCTTTTATTTGGAAATATATATGAAAAAATTATTTCCTTAGAATAGGTGTTAGGTGGATCTTAAAATTATCATCCTGTGCTGCATGATTCGTACCCAACTGCAAAAAACTGTATATTTGTCTTTTGTTAAACTTTCAGTGGTAGTGATGCATATTTAGTTGCATGCTGAAGTTGTCATTTCTATTGCTAATTCTCGCACATTTTCAAGGAATAGGTTTCTTAGTACTTTTTTGCTAGTTTTCTTCGAAAGTACTACTATGACTGAATATACAATCCTCATCTTTGGTTGATCTTTTCAAAAGAAGCTCGTAGTTGTTAACTGGGCAAATGTTATGCATCACAGAGAATCTTTCGGGCTTTTATCTTGGTAAAGTGTAATTACCCAGACCATGGGGTAGTGAAAGTGTATCATTTTCCTCTCTTTTTGAGAAAATTGTGGTGTCTTCATTACAAAAATGAATAATGCTGCAAATGCCTAACATTCAATTCCCTCACAGGTTTCTGAGATTCAGTTGACTAGTTTACTACCCAAGAACTCCTGCTTTAGATATGGGGTTTACTGCTACAATGGCAATCCTGATTGCTCAGATCATCATAAAATATTGTATTTGCTGCAAAAGGCAACCACATTCTTCAACTACAAATTGAACTCTAGCCTTGATTTCCTTTATCGCGTCTTGGTAATCTTTTGTGAACTGCACTTAAACCATTATTTGCAATTTGATTTTGAGTGAAGAAATGGGGTATTAAAAATCTCTGGCTTTGTTAAGTACACATCTTTATTCTTTTTGTCATGTGCTGCAGGATTACATTTATCATTGCATTTCTACTGTTGCTCACTGGGGCCACCCTTACCGACTAGCGTGGCAAAGAACAAAGGTACTGGGGTGATTACTGTTTTGCTGCCAAAGCAGGAGTATTTTTGGGAGGAGTTGTCGATTGCATGTGTTTGTCTTGCGATCAGCTATTATTTGACATTGTCCAAAACTAAGAACTCCCCCGAGCCTTGGCATGGTGGAATCTAGCCATCAAATACCAACAATGGCGGCATTTCATTGGGATGGCCTCAATTTTCCTCTCCGAATTCACAACAGCAGCCACCAATTTTTATGCCAGAAGACATACAGACAGCAACAATTCCCTTGAGATTTGGATCAATTTTTTTAGAAAAGGCACCATAATGGTTATCAATATGGCGACTGTTGTTGACTCCTGGATAGATTAATCATTTCTCTTTGTGACTGGTTACAAAGCTTCTGCATGTATGATATTGTGTCCCATCACAAAATGATCATTTTCCTTCTTTTCTGATGAAACTGTCTAAAGGTTTGTTACACACTTAATTGAGCAAAAAATTCAAATTACATTTCAGTGTTTTCCATGTCGTTCAACTGAGTTTTTATATGCTCTGCATTTTTCATGTGAGTGTGTGTGTGTGAGAGAGAGATTTTCTAGGGAAGCAATAATTCAAATTAGCAACGTTAATTTCTTCATTTATATAGTTTGCAGTTTGCAACTTTGCATACATTTATATCCTCTCAGCAATGCAACTGAAAAAGTGAAAGAAAGCAATAGAAAATAATAGTCTAAAATCTTCTTTTTCTACTGAACTTTTCCCTGTCCACCAAAGTAGTACTTCTCCTGTAGCTCTATAAACTCAGCACCTATGGTTAAGAGGAAATATAATTCACCTGTCAGAAAGCAAAGTATAAAATGACAATAGCAAGTTAAGAAGAAAAGCAAACATACTTGAAGATATATTTGTCTAAAGACAGGGTAGTCAATGTATGAATCCCCATGTTAAACAGTTTAAGAGGGAAATTTTCTTTTTAAAAATTAATTCCTCTCCAATAAAATTCAACAAAAGTAATCAGTTAGTACATACACAAATTCACTAAAAAGTGTTGCGAAAAAAAATCACTAAAGAGTACAACGCTGTTATTTTAACTTTGTCATCATCATCATTCGCCTTATCCCAGCTATCTTGGGTAGGCAGCATGAATTTTAACTTCATGCTGCCCAAAAAAACAGAATGATTCAACTTCATAAAATTGCTACATTCATATTTACAACTCTCCAAACAACAGCTAAGATTTCAAGCAAAATAATTTTTATTTATACAAACACTCAAATATGCAAATTGTCATACCAAACAAAAGACCGAATATGCAAACTGGAAGCCATATTATTATTTTGCAGCATGCAACATTTCTCTGAAGTTAAAAGAAATTTTTTCTTAGTGGTGCAGTCCTATATTTTACAGTACTAACTGCTATTGCAAACAAGTATTGGGAAGGTTTCAACTTCTTCTGCTAGCTAAAAGAACTCCAGGAGTTCCATAAAACATACGAGGGTTTCGCAAAGGAGAGGGTTCACATCAGTAAGAGCTCTCAGGTGAAAATTTTCCATCTCAATCCTTTAAGAGAGTAAATTTTATCAACCTTCTATGATGAAAATGAATTCCACCATCAGTGCAGATTGCGGATAGAAACTATAGCAAAGTAGTTCCGTTGGTTCAAATCATCAATGTTGATAACGGGATACACCTTTCCTAACACTAAGATCATGGTTTATACTATGTGCAATAGATCTCATAAAACTGAACATACTGTCTTGGGTGACTTTGGCAGACCAATGTTATATTTAACGTGACCTCATTATAGATATCTAATAGACTGTGATCAACGACTAATAGACTGTGATCAACGACTGAGGATGGTAACCACGAGATCCTTGAAAAAAGGAGGAAAAAACCATCCTACACATTGTTAGGCAAGGTTCAGGTGATTGTGATCTATTACATTAAGCAAATCGTTTGACAGCCATAGGAGAAATAAGACTACGGGAGAATAAAATAGTAGCACATATCTATTGGCCCAAAATAAGCCTGTATTTCGAACATTTGACTACAATAGGTGCATCAGAATATGCCATAACAACTACAAAGACTAGTCCTTTCGGGGTAGATTTCCGCACAAGCCGGTGTTTAACACCCTTTATTGCTTCCTCATACTTATCACGCAGATATTTTTAGTGATTAACTTGATGCGGACCTTGCTGAAGCCAAACTTTAACTTAAGTACTCATAGTAACTGTCACCACGAGACCCAAGTCGAATATTTTCTCCACTAAATGTACCTGTGTGAGGACTGTGGTAAAAAAACAAATCAGCGAAAGGACTTCAAGCATATTAAACACATATTTGCTCTTCTTGTTTTGCAAAGTGCAGAAAAGGACAAGACTGGACTATTCTCTCTAAATATTACCCAATAACTGCAAATGATGGAGCTACCCAAATAAATGCCGAACACAGGTGAATAATCAAGCGCCAAATCACGTTCTTAAATATCAGGTACATTACATCTATGCACTTCCTCCATCCCATATAAGTAGACCCATTCGGAAAAAAGGTTTGCTCAACCATTAACAGCTCCATTTAAGTATCTGGGTACTTAAATGAGTGACTTAGAAGCTGATTTTCCATTTTCTTAGATGTGGGACATACCATTTAATAGAATCACTATTTTTCCAAGTGGAGTTATCAATTTGGGACTGAGGACCAACATAAGGGATTTGTTTGAAATCGCAAAATAAAACTTTTTACTATTTCATTAATGCATTACAACAACAATGATTTAGTTCTCTTTAGAAATTTCATTCAAAACTCTGAATGAAAATAAAGAAATGCTAGACCATTAAACTAATTAAAGTTATATGGTAATCCATTGTGGTTAGGAAGCTGTGCATATAAAAGAGATAGCAGATTAGAAATAATCAACAAGAAGTAAGCTTCTAACAAGAGTGAATGTCACCATTATAATTACAAAGCAACAACAGAACAAAGAGCTCCATGCCTAATGTTTCCCGGTTTTCCGTTTTTCATGTCATTTGTCTTTTGAAAAGACAACTTTTTTACTGTAGAAATACTACTAGAAAGTAGTTATAAACCTAAACACAAAATTTCGGCAAAGGGGAGAGACTATCATCATCATTTACATATATAAAACACTGAAATAACAATTCCAGCAAACGGAAGACACAGGAAACCCAAAAATGTCAAGAGTAAATGACACCGACAAGGAAGCCGCTCAACTTGCAATCAAATTTAAAAGGGAAAACCCCGAGAAATACATATGATTCACATGCGAAGTAGAAGCTACAGGTAACAGAGGACAACGACGACCCATTACCTTAATCCTCTTGTGTTCGGCAGCGAAACCCAGAGCAGCAGTAAGAAGCCCAAGAAATCCCACATGTATACAAACCAAAAGGACCTTGCCCTCCATCATCTTCCTTCTGAAACATGCAACTAGGTTCTCTGGTGGCTTAGCCTCTTTTCATCCAGAACCTTTTCCATCTTTACTCAACTCCCCTGCTCGTGGCCAGCCGGGGCCTACAAACAAAGCTCGGAGAAATTATTGGGTGGGGCGGAGATCATGAGGGGGAAGGGGGAAGGAGAAGAGCTGAGGCGGGTTTGAAATGGGGGGACATAGCCGAGGGGGAAGGTTGAGCGGGAAATCGAAATTGGTAGACGGCGTAGTTCTCCGTTAACGGAGTCTCTGAATTTAGCAAGGGCGCACACCTGTGTTGTGTGTCTCTTTCTCATTGGTGATCGACACCCCGCTCGGATGCCAGCGCGGTGTCGTATCTACACCCAATAATTTCTCACAAAAAATAGGTAGAGTGCACGCCTCCTCATTGTGCACCATCGATCATGTCGCCTCACATGCTCTCAATTCTGATGGAGCATGCTGGGCACACCAAATAAATCATTATCTTCTCACACGCATCTCACATGACAACTAGACCATGAAAATTATATTCCCTTCGTCCAAAAAACTTCGCTTCATTTGAAAAAAATATTAATCCATAATGAAATAACTGAATTTGCCTTAGAGGCTAAATAGATCCCCATGTACATGCAAATGCAAGGGTGAGTGGAGGCTTGAAATGCTATGTGGCCCTTGCAGCCCAATAAATTTGACTTATTTTCAATGCAACCACAGGTTTCTTTAGACAGATGGAGTAGAAAGTACGAAAAAGAAATAAACTGTCACGAATCAAATTGGTCAAACCTCATGACGATCATGATCCCCTCATGGTCCCACAACCCTATCCTCGATGGGCCCCACACATGCATATTTCCAAATATACCCCCCACTCCACACCCACTCTTAAGTACCATTTGGCAATCACTTTTGCTTTTTTAAAAAGTTGCATTTTAATAAAAAAAATTTTATTAACGAAAAGCTAAATCATGATCCGTATATTAACACCCACTCCGAAAAGTGCTTTTGTCTAAAATTACCCTTAAAGTTTGTTCAGATGTGACAGATTTTAGAAAAAAAAATGGTTCTTGTGACGCTTTTACCTTTAATGAGATAAAAAGAATTGAATCTTGACCTCAATATGTAATCCAAAAGCGCAGATTTTAATCATTCATCAACCGTCTATTAGAAAATCTACGACTCAAATTCTATATACTAGAATCTTGACCTTAATATTTAATTACAATTTTGGGAGAATGCCTACGATTATATTATTTTTTGTATAAGCAAATTCTCAAGGACACAACTATTAGACATGCCTTAAACCCTTTAATATTCTACAGGTATGAATCTCCCTACTGGAGAACAATGGCAGCCAACAAATTCAAGTGGCACGGAGATACAGGAAGAAGCGCTTGGTACTAGTTTTTTTTCTTTTCATTTTGTACATTATGTAACACGACAGGAATTTGTATACACAAATGATAAGGAAAAAAATGTGTAAATATGCCGAGCATGTATGGAACTCCATTGACTGCTATTGCAGTGAATTTGCTGATGCAACAACCATCTAAGAAACCAATAATATTTGAATCTACATCGTCATCATATTAAACTTTTGTAACTTGGCTTCGTCATATGATGGTTGAACGAGAAATATTAAAAAGGCCATCTTGCACCACGATAAAATTATGTAAAAAATTGTACATGACTAAGAGCAGGATCTACCCATCCAAATATAAAAATGGAGTAGAAAAGGGGGCCTTAAAAGAGGTAAATTGAAAATGGTTGGTCGGCAAGTATGGCCCCATCTCAACATAGGCCTCGTTCACAGCATCATACAATTCTCAGCCCATTCCACCAGCTAAAATTTCACATTTGCAGTTTTAGCATCACGATGGGACTATAGGAGCCAGACGGAAAATGCTTAAAAACATTTGATGATAAATAGTGGTTCATTCTACCAAGTGAAACCCCTCTGGAAATGTGGTTAACCGTTGAGACATTCCAATACACGGGAGCACAAATATGAAAATGGGATATAATTACATAAGCATTGTAATATACCTCTCGGGCAGAACTACCACCACCTGTTATAGCATCCCAAATGCCTGAGACAGAGGGCAACACTAAACGGCCAGATATTGCTGCAGATGAGATCTGTTGCTGCCTTTTCAATGTAGTATGGCCAAATAATTGATGAGTCGGTCTTTTATCTGCTAAGTATATCATTTTGTTGATAGAAGATTCTCTTAATGCACTAAGTATATCATTTTGTTGAACCATTGCATTCATTTTACTCAAAGATTCTGATTAACATAGAATGTTGTTACCAAAATACCATGAACCATCATTACCTAGAGCTTTATTGAATTAATAGTAAAAATTATTGCACATGGTGCAAAATTTTCACAGAGATGCAGTAGTTCATTTCTTTTTTGGATGAAAGGATGCAATAGTTTTTCAAGAGAATGCATTGCCCCTCACGTTATATACATGTACCTCATTGTATCGACATTTCATAGTTAATCTATCTGAAATGGTTCAAATGCAAGAAATTACACATCAAGTACACAATATTTAAGTAGTCTAAACAAATCTAGTTCATTCCCACATTCTACACCTAATCTACTACTTACATTCCAAAGTTTTTACTACTGCAACAGATTAAAAATCCTTCACGATTGAATGCATCATTTTGGTATGAAATTTCAATTGCTCCACTGAAAAATTGGAAGTAGTAAAACAATTTACAAATTCATACGATAGAATGCACCATTTTGATTTTGATATAAAGTGCTAAATTATGTTAAAATCATATGAATGAATTATCATTGTGATGAACTCTCACATTCATTTAATGGAATTCTTCTTACAGACAAAGACATCAAATTTTTATTTTTCTTCAATGGGTAAAGGAGACAGTTGAGCTGGAGTAATGACTCCCCTGCCAAGTTTTTTAGTCTCTTGATCTTGTTTCCAGCTAGAAAAAGACATAATGGGGCAGACAATTGGCTTCAAGGGAAAAAGATAAAGAGAGATGATGTTATAGAGACAAGGAAAGAGATAGGACTATATGTAGGACCAACCAGTTCTTGTGACAGACGGGAGCCAAAGGATATGTAATTACTTCAACTAAACTCTTGATTCCTCCAATTATTGCACCCACATATCTAGGAATTTTTAAATCCTAAAGAACATCCAAAATGCCATTATGGGCAAATTAATAAAAAGGCTATGTCCTCACATTAGGAGTCCATGCAACAGAAACATAAATGGTCGTAAAGGATAATAAGCCTTCATACATCTGGTGAACAAAGCGGAGTATATTGCCTAACATCTGACAGACACTAGCAAATGACACAGACGTTCTTATCAAAGGAGTAGAATTAAGCTTTTTAACTTAATGCACAAGACAAACCACCAACAACCACACAATACCCAAAATACAAGAACATGGTGCAGAAAATGCTTATAACTCCTGATTACCACTATGGAATATCACAAATAATAAGTGATTTCCATACCAAAATAATCAGTTAAGACATACAAGAAGTAACATATTATCCACATTCAAAACCATATAACTACACCAACGGTCCTTAATCTTACAACAAACCAAAACTAGCGCACCTTCTTTCTAGCCGATCTGGTGGTGTCGATGCTGCTGGACGAGTTGAACATCTATGAGGGCCTCAGTTTGGTGGTGATATTAGCGGTGGGAAACTGAGGTTGTTCGATCGGAGACGACGACTGTTTGTATGATTCATGTGGCTATCTGATCGGAGACGACAACAGCGACAAAGGAGTCGACTTAGAGCTGACGGTGGCAAAATGTGGAAATCACGGTGGGTGTTCAATCCGAGACGACGTCGGGAGAGGTATGGACTTGGAGTTACACAGCGGCCATCCCGGCGGCTTTCTGGTCTAAGACGACAACGGCAGAGGGAAGGGGAATTCATGTTCGAGAATTAAAAACCGAAAATAGGGGAGACCTATTTCGGGACACAGCAAAGAAATTCTAAAAGGCAATTCTAACACACAAAAGTCGCTTTTGTAGAAAATCTTCACACAACAAGATTTTCTAAAAAGTGGCTTTAACATCAGTTTTTAAGTAAAAGTTACTTTTACCGGCTTAAAATCACTTTTTTCATAAAGCTACTTTTTATATAGAATTTTCTTTCGAAAACGGCTTTTTTATATAAAAAAAAGTGGTTTTTTTACCTAAAATATGACTCCCATGTGTCAAAGAAGCAAAACATCCACGGTGAATATTTTATTTAAAATATTTTCAACTACAGCTAAAAATTGAAAAAATCCGAAAAACACACCCAGCTGATTTTTTTTAGCTGGATGTTGGAAAAAACATGGATGCTACAGTGGACATCCAAAATCCACACTAGATGTTTTGGCTTTATCACGCCCCTAAAAGCACTAGACTGTAGCATCTATATTTTTTTCTATCCATCTGATGATAGAAAAAAAAAAGCATTGATGCTACAGTAGATCTTCAAAATCCATTACGGATATTTGCTTATAATCACGCCCCAAGCGGCTCCTTCCTCTATCCACCACCGTATCCCATTTATTTCGGTCGGAAGTTAGCGTCCGGTCCACCTCCCGGCCTGGTTCGGTCTGGTCTTCTCTCCCGCATCCGCATCCGCCTCCTCCACCTCCTCTATTGTCTCCTGAAACCTCGGTGAAGAACTCGGAGACAGGCAACAACGCCTCGTCTCCCTAGTCTCCAATTCTCGAGCTCAAGTGCTTGCAGATCTTGCACTGCATAATTGGATGGTTTACGTTAATTGATTCCTTCTTTTTTTGTTTTGTTACTGAAATTTACGGTTTTTATTGGGTTTTTAACCGTAGAAACTTTGTCTTGGTTGGGAAGGAAGAGTTTTTTAATGGATATGGTGTGTCTTGGTTATACCTAATCAGTCGTGTGATTTTGGAGTTTTCGGTTGTGGAAGAAATTGCTCGAGGAACTCGCATTTTTTGTGTTTTTTGGTTTATATGCGATTGAATGTGGGTTATTTTGGTGTAGTATGGGGATAAGGTGGTGGCTTGTTTTGATGGTTTGGCAGTGAATATGGAGGACCGGGGAGGTTCGCTCGTCGCGGTGAGAAAGATTTCTCAAGAATTGGAGAGGAGCAGTGGTTGTCATTCAACATCCGGTATGTAGAACAGAATTTAATGTAAGAAAATTATACTGCTGATTTGGGGTAGTTTATTTTGATTGTATGGTTGCAAGACTTATGTGTTGGGAATTGTCTAGTATTGAACATTCCGACCGAGTACAAAAAGAAAATGGAGAGTTTGTTGTGAAAATGTCGTCTTGGATTGAATTCTACTCTGGGTGATAGGAATTGATTGAAATAGAAGCGATTTAGTGATTTCTGTGAAAGAAAAAACTGCTTGTGAGTATGTTTAGAAGTATGTTCATATGACAGGGGAACTGTTTGACTTGATTGGATTCTTTTTCTGAAGTGTGTGAGATGAGTGTATCTTAATCCAAGTTAGTTTATCTGGATACACAATCTTCAAAATTTTTGGCATACAGACAGTGGCAGAGTTATTAAATTCGCAATAAATAATTTAATTCTCGTCTTCCTTTCATTAATTTGTAATCGCTTAACTGAGTACGTTGTTTGCTATCTTGGCTAGCCTTAGACTCTGCTTATAATATTTGTATAGTCCTGAAGATTTTTTTGCAATCAAACAAAGATGATTAAATCTTTTACTCTTGCTTGATAGCTCGACTTCCTGGGGCCAGTTTGCATGGTCAGGCCGTTGGCGTCTTGGCCTTGGCCATGTTTCGTAGCTCCGTTGGCGAGTTAGCAGCAGCCAGTTCTTGTGCCTGATAATGGTCTGTGCTTGGCTATGTAGTCGACAGCCTAGGCGCTACAGCCTGCAGTTGATGTCGTGGTGTCGATCATTTTTTTTTAAGGGAAGCTTTTTTATTACGTTTTTAATGGAATCTCAACCACAGGTCTTTTGAATAAATTACCTTAAACAAAGCCTTGGGGAATGAAAATGCAAAAGGTAAAGCTTACATGGGACATGGCTCATGCGCATCGGTAGCCTCAGTCACCTCCACCAGTTGGATTTTAAATATGATGATGCCCTCTTGATTTGACACCCACCATCAGATTGAAATTACGTGACCTGCCTCTGGGTAAGCGGTGTCTCATCTAAACGGAACTCAAATACAAACTTTAATAATCATTTTAAAATAATATAAAGATCCTTAATCACTTAAACAGTATTTAGTTTTTTTGCATTGTTTTAAAAACGGGACCCGATCGACCAGTTTAACCTAATTCGATTAAAGTTTCGAGCGGGATCATCCGAGTCGGCCTAGATTAACCGAACTGGTCCAGCAACTAAGACCAGAACTAAGGGCCCGTTTGGTTGGCCCAAAGAAGCTGGATTCTTCTTTGGGGAAATCTCCTCCAAAGGGGCTGTTTGGGAGGCCATTTCCCACTTCATTTCCCATCATTTCCCACCATTTCCCATTAAAATGTGTTTGGGAGGCACATTTCATTTTCATTTTCCTTTAGTAGGTGAATGATCACAATGGTCATTTTCATTCTTGATGTGAATGTCCTCACGAGGACATTCACTTGTCAAATGGGTTTTTAAATGGGAATCTTGCAATGGCAGTTGATATAATTTCTGAAAACTGACAATGGTACTTTTAAAAAAAAAATAGAAACAGAGCCATCATGATTTAAAACAGCCTCTGTCAGTTTTTGAAAATTACACCACATGCCATCATTACTTAAATTCCAAACCAAACACCAATTCTACTTCATTTTGAAAATCCAACTTCACTACTTCTAAAAGTCATAACCAAACGGACCCTAAACCTCCTCTCCTCGAGTCACAACTGAACCAGAGTTAGGGGAAGAGATGGTTTTAGAAAAACCGAACCCGCTCCTGCTCCGTATATTAAAATACAAGCATACAATTCATCTCTTCTTTTCACTCTCTCTCTCTCCACATTACCCATCACCACCTCCAAATGATCTCTTGATTCTATTCTCCACCTTTTTTTTTAACTCCTCCCATTAACCCACCCTTCTTCCCTTTCGAAGTTTCAATCTTTCAATAAACACTGAACAGAAAGAGGGAAACAGAGCAGTAGAAAGAGAGATAGAGGGAGAGACCCCCACCTAGGGGTGCAAGTGGGCCGGGCTTTTGCGGGCCGAAGGTTGGCCCGACCAACAATAAAGAAGAGGATAGTAGCCCCACCAACCAAGGAATCTTCCTTTCCACATGATACATCCCATATCTATGACTCCACAGTACATAAATAACTAACGGATTCTACATTTGTAATCCCATGAGGACAATGTTAAACAAACTTACTGTCAATACAAGTTGTGTCCGAGAAGTTAAATCTGGATATTTTGTACTCAGTGTAATCAACTCATTCCAGCAATAAGGTGGTCCGGTTGATTCCAACCTTGCAAATGAGCAAAATTCAAGCTCCTCAAACAATGACTCAATGCTTGGAATAGTTAATAGAAACAGAAACCAATTAATGAAATCTCCTAAAAAAGGCTTTTATATGAATAGCAAACCTGGTTTTCATGGGAAGCCCAAAGAGAAGAAATTTGTACACTACTTGCTTATTTCTTCTAGTTTTAAGTACGACAGTGTATTCCATTCATGACTCAATCATTCAAACCCACGATATCAAAAAGATGGTAAACTTGAGTATAAGCATTATCAGAATCTTAATCATTTGCAACAAAAAGAACTTATTGCATACAGCAAATTTGCTACAACTATGGCAAATCAAATAAATAATTCATTAAATAACATTTTAAGTAATAACAATAAGAATCCTCTATTGATTGCAACCAAAAAAATAAATCAAATAGCTGGAAAAAAATTGTCGTCCTTCCGTCCTTTTTAATAGCTCCATTGGGGGAAATTGAAAAAGTGATGGAGCTATTAAAACAGGATTGAGAGAGTATGATATTATAGGACTTGAAAAAGCCTAACCAGATTTGTCAGGGATGGAGGGCAAATGGCCCTCAAGGCGCTCTATGCGAAAAGTGATAGGGAGATTAATGTCACATGACAGGAAGAACCTAAACTCATTGTTGCTCATCCTTCAAACTCCTGAAAAAATAAATGGCCAATTTCCCATAACAATCAGACAAGCAAAATCAGACCTTTAACTTAATTAGACAAGGTCGACATGATACACACAAGGAAACCAGCTATTAACAGATGGTATTAATCTGATAGCAACACATACATGACGAAACTAGTAAGCAAGCCATGAAACATTCGTTATCAAGGAAACTCTGTGAACTTTAAAAGTTGATAGACAGGGGAAGATTGATGAATTGACCCAAAATTTTGCGAAGTTGGAAATTGAGATTGCAACATGCACATATGAACTTGAACTGATATTCAGCGCAAGAAATCAAATTAAAAAAAAAAGAGTTTTTTACTACTCACCAAATTGCCGCCAGTTACACGGATGAGAGATGTAAGAAGCTACTCATAGAAAACGTCTACATTGTATGAGAACTTAAGAAACAGAAGTTCTTTACTGAATCACGCCATGACCGGAAAGTTTCAATTTTTGGCGGTGATGAACTGAGGATTGAGGTACGGAGAAGACGGCGTCACGAGAGGCGAGAAGGTGGCCGCAAGGCAAGAGGTTTGGAGCTCTGGAGAAGACAACAATTCAATATGTCTTAAAATTCTGGCCCATAACCGTAGTTTTACGGGCTGGGCTTGCGGGCCGGCCCGCAAAAGTTGCACCCCTGCCCCCACCCACTTCTCAGCTCCTTTTACTAGCCCACATTTTTTCCTTCATTTTTCTTACACTTACTTGCGTGTTCTGGCATTCCCAACCATGGACTCTCTCAGCATGCTCAAGTATTATTTAAGATAATAATAAGCAAGCAAGCTCTTGCAGATGAATAGGAAGACTCAAGGCAAAATCAGTTGGAAAGTGATTATGCTAGAGAAAACTGAATAGTATTATTTAGGTGTTAATGTATTGGGGAAAACATTTAAACTGGTACAAGCATGTTGTTGCTTCACCCTTCCTTTTTCTTGTGAGAGGCGACCATTGAATGAGTGGATAGAGTGTTGAGCGGTGAATGCAGAATGCAGAACGATGGTGGGAATGTGAGTTCAGACCCCAATGAGTGACTGGATGTTTTGCCTACACCATTTGATGAAGTATCATATAGGTGGTAGCCTACTGCAGTATACATTTTGCTAGGTTTTTGTATATTTACAGTAGACGATTTTTTGTAATCTAGTTCTCTCATAGTATCGCAAATTGACCTGACATTGTAATTGGTCGTTGTTATTCAAGTGGTTGCTTCAAGTGGAAGAAAATAATAAATTTGAGCATAATATCACGCACTAGATGTCTATGATTCGTATTTTCATTTAGGAAAGTACGATTTTTGTTGTCCAGCTGGAAGAATAATGGTTTGTGCTGCAGTTGTATATGTCCCCTGGGTGCTCATTTTGTTGATGAAATGCAATTCATGCATTATTCGACATGGTTATCTGTATCCTCTAACCGCCATGGACTTTAGCCGCCGCCGCCCTGGTCTCTACACCCCCCCCCCCCCTTGGCCCTAATTCTCCCGTTCCAGGGCTCGGTAATGCCTTTCGGGTTTATCTATGCGGGTCCGGACTAACCCGTTATTTCTGGTTCTGGCACGTGCCCGAGAACCGACCCTCATTCCTATGCTGCCATGCCGAACCAACCCGTTGCCCACTTCCAGCCCGTTCATCAATCGAGTTCCCCACTCCCTCATGTGGGTCCAGTTGTGGGTCCCCCTCTATATGCTCTGATGCATCCTAGGTTTCAAGCCCCGCAAGCATCTACTTATGATAATGCGGATGATTATTATGTGTCTGATGATGAGTTTCCTGATCATATTGATTATCGTGGACGTGGAGGGCGCAATCGTGGTTATGGTCATGGACGTGTGGACCATCGATACGTAGATGCCCCTATTAATCAGGAGGGCACTGTCTAGGCTCACCCGGTACATGTCACGTTTCCTGTATTTAATGGCCGCGATCAAGAGGTGTGGATTTCACGTGCTAAACGCTTCTTCCATTTTCATCGAACCCCCGCTTATGAGCGTTGCGAGTTGGCTTCCTTTTATATGGAAGGCCGCGCTATGCATTGGGTGGACCAGTATTTAGAGTGTCACCCACAATCTACATGGGACAAGTTTGAGCAGGCCCTTCGTCTACGCTTTGGCCAAACTGCTTATACGAATTATAATAGTCTACTTCCTCATATTCGCCAGTGTGGGTCAGTTCAGGACTATCAAGATGAGTTTGAGTGATTAGTGAACCGTGTTCAGGGATGGCCTGAGCATACACATATGGGAGTTTTTGAAGCAGGCTTATGAGTGGATATTAAAGTTGAGTTGCAGTCTTTTCCATGAGTATCTTTGACTGAAACGATGCGTCTAGCACGTGTTTGTGAAGAAAAGCTGACTCAGTTGGGGCGTTCTTTCTCTAAGCCTTCTCCTTCTCCTTCCCACCTGCCTTCGTCATCTGACCTGCCACGTGCTACTAAACTGCTTGGTAATTCCTCAACTGCTCCTATTACTCAACTTACTCCTTCGCAGATGGCAAATCGATGTTCAAAAGGATTATATTATAATTGTGATGAAAAGTATGCCCCTGGATATCGTTGTACTACGTGTCAATTCTTTATGCTTGATGAGTGTTATGATGCTGATTATACGGATGACACTTGTGCTAATCTTGTTGAGGAGGATTTGACCTCTATTGAGGCTTGTTAGATGGAAATTACTTTGTGGGCCTTTTCTGGAACTTTGATTCCACGTACTATGCGCGTCAAAGGGTTGATTAATAAACAACCGGTTTCAGTTTTGATTGATAGTGGGAGTTCCCACAATTTTGTTAATGACCGTGTTGCTCGCCTTTTGGGCTATCCTATACAGGACTCTGAGACTTTTGATGTATTGATTGGTGATGGTAATGGTAATTGTCTCCAGAGTTCTGGTATTTGTTCTAAAGTTGATTTGCAGTTACAGGGCCAGTCTTATATTATGGACTTATACTTGCTTCCCACCAAGGGGGTTGATGTGGTCCTCGGTGTTCAGTGGCTGGAGGATTTAGGCCCTGTTTCTTGGGATTTTCGCCATATGACCATGGACTTTACTTATGGTGGCAAACCGGTACGTATCACTACTCAAACCGCATGGCCATTTTCAATCTACAGAATCTGTCGCTATACTTTGCCATTATCATTGTCATGGCGACTTATTGCAGCCTCGGCCGGTAGTCGATGTTCCAGATTTTATGGATGTTTCACCGAATTTGGCCACCTTACTCGATGAGCACTATGCTATTTTTGAGGAGCCTCATGGACTACCTCTTCCTCGTGCATATGATCCCCAGATGCTTATCCAGCCTGGTGCACCTCTGGATGAGGTCCCCGAAACGCCGCCGCCTCTTCCAAAGCCACAACCTTCAGCTTGACTGCCATATTTTACTAGAGTTGAGTTTCGCTCATTTTTGCCTTCGCTGCAATAAAATGAGCACCTCGTTGACGAGGTGATGTGGAAGCATTGGTAGAATGTTATGGACTCAATTATATTCTCTTACTTCTATTTGGAATAAAATTTCTTTTTTAATAAGGTTTCCTAGTTAGGATTTACTACTTCTATTAATACTATTAGGATATTTTTACTCTTTATATATGTAATGCTTATGGCCAAAATGGGATTATGAGATGAGAAAGTCAAATTAGTTTTTATTTATTTATTTTGTTTTAGTTTAGCTTTGTTCTTCTCCGTTGTAGACGCTGTGTCTACATCAAAAGCCTAGCCTCCTTGAGACCATCAGAGACCAATAAAAAAAAGATAAGGGGCTAGGGGATCCCCCTTAGGCCATTTAAGGGAGAGAAAAAACAGTAGGTTGGACACTACCATAATATGAGAATGACGTTACACACTCCATTACAAGGTTGGCCATCTGTCATCAAAGCCTTGCATCTACGATTCTACATCAAGTCCATTAGGCAGCTCCACGCCACTCTGTCAAAAGCCTTACTCGTGTCCTATTTTAGTGCAAGATAGCCCTTCTTCCTAGGCTTCTGGCTCTCAGAATAGTTTCATATGCAATCAGGAGATTCAGGATGTAATCTGTAAGCCTCCCAGAGATGAAAGCACGTGTTATCTGTAAGCCTCCCTGGGATGACAGCACTTTGATCTTCAAGAATGATCTGAGGCAGGGCCTTCAACCTATTTGCTAGAATCTTACTAATAACTTTGGTAACATAGTTGCACAAACTTATAGTTCATTGGAATTGGAATTGGAACTAGGTAAGTCTGAGTTAGGCAAGGAGGGATGTGATCTGTATTTAACATGTTGAGGATTGCAACTGTCACATTGTCTCCAATAATATGCCAATATTTGCGGAAGAAAAGGGCAGTGATGCCATCTGGTTCAAGGGATTTGGCTGGCTTAACTGGTAAGTGGTAAGGCTCTCTCTCTCCGGTGAAATCAGCTAAAAGCTTCTCATTCATGTCTTCAGAAACTACTCTATGAACCTTCGACAAAACAGCTTCAGGACTGGCTATGTTGGAGGAAGTATACCTCTTTTTAAAATGGTGGGAGGCCATCTGACGTCTTCCTCGGTGATTCAGTGCCCCTCTTTCATATCATAGTTCAGCCCTCTCATGTAGTTTTTTTGTCTCCTCTCGGAAGCCTTTGCGTGGAAAAGAGAGTATTCTTGTCTCCTCTTACCCAAATTTTTTTTCCCACACTGTCTCCACATGATTTCTTCTCTAGAGAGTAGTTCATTAATTTTCATTTTTAATGCTCTTTCCTTTTAGGAGAATTTCTGTCCTCCAGCCAACTTAACCTTTTATTTGCCTTTTTCAGCATCTATTTGATATCCAAATTCTCCATGCTCCATTAACGAAGCTGCTGACTGCAAGCCTCAACTGAGCTCTCGAGGAATGCAGGTCATTGCAAGGGAGCCAAGCCTTCCTTATGGGGCCGGAGCCAGGAATTTTCACTAGGGGGGGCAAAAATATTCCTTAAAATTTAGCCAAGACAAATGTTGATAATAGTGGAATTTATTAAATAATAAACAAAAAAATTACTGATCGGGAACACTGCTCAAAATATTTCTCGATTGGGTTTTTTAGAACTGACCCGAAAGGCATCGGTTCAGTTTAGACTAAAGACGTTGGTTCAATTGACGCCTCTCTCTTAAGTTGAAAGGCGTCAGTTCAACTAACGCTTTTCGGGTTAATTTTTTTTTAAAAATCCACGCAGGCACTAGTGTGGCTCGTTAGACACCCTGATCAGGAAATATTTTGAACAGTGTTCCCAATCAGTAATTTTTTTTATCATTTAATAAATTACCCTTGATAATAATATATCACCTCTAAAATTCTAAAGCAAAACACATTTCTATAGTGATGTTTCAGTTGATTGTCTAAAATCTTCTACAAAAATAATAGGAAAGACGAAGGCAATGCGATTGGTCGACAGTAGTGATAGTAAAGAGTAGGCAAGTAAGAAATTTTGTTTATGGCTTTGTCTGGTATGAGCGGGAGAATTGCAAAGATTCTAAACACTAATAGCTAAAAAAAAGATTAATAGCCAAGCTCTAGTGCAATTGCTTTAAACCATAAATAATATTTGTTCTTGTACTAAAAAAATGGTCTTAAATACTAAACGGCTAAACTCAAGTAATACCCAAATCTATAATATTTTCCTCAAGATGTCAACTCAAGCCCAGCATCGTTACTTTTTTTTTGTCTTTTTGTAACCCCAACCTCCAACTTTACCTTACCCAGGAAAATCGTCCAACTTTAATGGGCCTACAAAAGAATAGGTAAACTAAGCGATTGAGGATGGGCAAGGTAATTACGAAAATACCTTATAGTTATATTAACTTTCTACACTAATGGCAAGGTCAGCTGGGGCAATTGTCGGCACACACGATATTAATATGCGCTCCAGCTACCTACCTTTCTGACCTATTTAATTACATCTTCTTTCATCTTGCAACTTGCTAGAATACGACCACCCGCATTACTAAGACATGTGGTCTTTAAATATGGTGTCACATTCCAAAAAAAAATGGTGTCAGGAAAATTAACCCGATCAACTTACCTGACCTGAAGATACCCAACTTGACCCGATTGCAAAATAGGGTCGGTGCGGGATTCAATTTTACTATACCGTTTTTAAAAAAGGTTGGATAGGGTAAAAGATTCCTCACTTCTTTTGAGAATTAGTGATTTTACGAAAAGCTGACTTGTAGTGGAACCAAAGAAGCCTCTAGTGTTGATGACAAGCTGCAGCCCGTTCAAGTGGTCTGAACATGAAGTATGGAGGTGTCTGACACTAGCATTGGGGAAGGACTCCAGTATTCTACATGACTACATCACTAGATTTTTGTTACTGGCTGTCTTCGAGCCACTACACTAGGTTCTTTGTCTTTTGGCACAAATGCATCACTAGGTGCAGAACCCAAACATATTGGCATATATAAAAGAAGATATAACCACATAGATATAACCTTAATAGTCTGAAAGGTGGCTGCCTAGTGTATTTGTTGGGCAGCGAAAAAGTGGATCATGCGAGGCCGAAGCCTACTTCGATACTTCTTCACTCTCAAGCCCCCGCCACATCGAAAAATTATTGGGTACAATCGGCAGCCCACACCTCCTTTGTGCGCCAATTTTATAGGACTCGTCAATTCCAAATTATCGGCACACACGATATTCATGTTCGCTCCAATTATTTGGAGCACACGCTTATACCATGTGTGATCGACAATTCTTTGTGCCCGGCAGTATTGTGCAGATTATACCCAATAATTTCTCTACCACGTCATCATTTAATGGTGTCTACCATGTCATCATTTACTGGTGTAAGTGGACATTTGAAAATAGCATCGTCTCTCACCTTGCACATGTTGCAAGCTGAGCTATCCGTATCTAATTGCCTACCTACCTTTCTAACCTATTTAATTACATCTTCTTTCAATATCCGTATCTAATTGCCTACTCATGAATAGGTTACTTGACCCGACCTGATTCCCAGCCCTACTCGCATAGCCCCTAAAACACGACACCAACACAATTTACCCATTGAAAACTGAATCAAAAGAGTAGCAGGAAGTTGAAGATCATGAAGACAATATTAGTTAAATTATCTATTTCAATTTATTTTTTAAACTTTTTAATAAATGACATATGTGCCAACATTTGACTATTTTGGATTATTGTTAGTATATTATAGGTTTTTTATTTAATAATAGTCTTATTCT
The DNA here is from genome assembly GCA_039654745.1 of Houttuynia cordata. Lineage (NCBI taxonomy): Eukaryota > Viridiplantae > Streptophyta > Magnoliopsida > Piperales > Saururaceae > Houttuynia > Houttuynia cordata. The sequence goes on along the minus strand of CM077511.1, from coordinate 13,040,952 downwards.
AAGTGAATGTTCATTTATACATCTTATGCAGATTACGTAAATGACTGCGCGGTTTTCCACGTTGTGTCCATAGTAATCAACGGGCCTAATTATATTCGCACTCCGGTGAAGCCGAAAATTTGATGGGTGATGATTATTAAAGCAAAGCCCAAGAAGAGTACAAAAAGATTTAAAAAAATACGCATCCAACTATCTTCTGAGCCCCGGATAAAACACCCCTCATCTATGCCTAAAACCCCTCCTCATGGAGGATAAACTAGTAAGAAAAATACAAGGAAAAAATACCATTTATAAGAAAAAAAATCTCAATTTAAAAAAAAAGAACAAACTATTTATTCTAGCGCCAATCACCCCTCTTTTACTTCTTCTACTTTTTTTCCTTCTTTTTTGAAGAACTCGAGCGCGTTGACATATTTTCATCGTCATCAAAGTCATCTTCGAAGTCTTCTTTGTCATCACTATACTCCCGCTTCTGCCTAAAACTTGAATAATCAAGAGGACTACAGAGATCAGCTACAAGATTAATGGAGTCCTATTTATTGTTCGCAATGCTATCGTTGTGCAATTGAGATAACTTCACTTCTGTTTAAGATTATGGGGAAGTTGAGATAAACTTCACTTCTGTTTAGACTTATTCCACAATTAGGGTGTGCTTTTTTTAGGACAGTGATATCCCTACATCATTTTCCTACAGCACTTATGTAAGTGAGTTACCCATCCACAGTGTTGTAGGAAAAATGATGTAGAAATATCATTTTCATTTTTTTACCTGTTTTATTCATAGGGCTGATTTAAGTGCGGGTCAAGGTCGGTCTAACCTGACTCGACCTATTTCCCATCCCTAGTGATGTTGACCTTGCTCCAATATTTATTCATAATTTTTCTTTATTCTCTCGGCTAGGAATATAATATTGGTCCAACTTGCTTGTGGTTATATAAGTGACAGGCTACCACTAGGGCTGCTCACGAGCCGAGTCGAGTCGAGTTTTGGGTCAGCTCGACTCGAGTTCGATGTTCAGAAACTTGGGCTCCACTATGGCTCGGCTCGAGTCAAGCTCCAAATTTGACAACTCGAGCTCGGCTCGGGCTCGCTCGATCCATAACTCGAGCCCGAGCCCGAGCCCGAGCCCGAGCCCGGCTTAAAAGCAAAAATGCATATTTCACTTTTGGTAGGATTCGAACCCAAATGCAAAGGAGTATACTCAAGACCTTAACCAATTGACCTACAAATATTTTTTTACTCTTTATGTACAAAAAAAATATTTATTACATATTTGAAGTGGGCTATACTGATAAATTTTTTTATAACGAGGGGTGTCGAAGTCCTTAGAACCCGACTAGAAGGGGCAAGGAAACTGATCTCTTAGAGCACTACATCCCGCCGTCAATCCCCTTGGGTGCATACAAGGCCTACCCATAACCCAAGCCGAATGCTTAGGTGTTTCAACCAGAATAGAGTGCTCCAGTAGAAGCTCGAGCACTAGTGAACACTGAACAACATGGTGAGGTTGACGAAGGCATTCACTACACAATACAATAAACCAAAAAATACAGAGAAAATAAACACAGAGAAATCAAATAACTCATTTGAATACACATGCATGTTTATATTTAACTTTATTTATGCAGGTTTTAAAAGTCCCAATTACAGATCACCAAAGTGAAACACGTCAAACGAGTCCATATGAGATTCGATGGATGAGATGGCTACGATGGGTTTTAGCCCGCCCAATGAAAGAAAAAAAAGAAGAGAGAAATTAAACCCGAACCGACCGGTTCAGTGGTTCAGTTCAGGAAAGAAAAAAAATAAAAAAAACACCCGAGCTCCTCTGCTCCAGCGTCTCCAATCGGCCGCTCCTCTGCTCCAGCATCTCCAATCGGCCGCAGTGCCCTGGGCTGGAAGACAACGATGGGTCTCGACGGCGGCCACTTGAAGGAGAGAGGACGACGACAAAAGCGGCCATGGGCTCGAGCTTGAGGATCGGCAAGGTGAGGCTGACAGGCGATGACGACGGCGGCCATGGGCTCAAGCTCGAGGCAAAAACAAGCTCGAGCTCACGATCGAGATCGACGGCGATGGGAGGAGGAGCTCACAACCAGAACCATCCAAAACTCCCACCTTTACCCCTCTCCGGCGCTCCTTCGGCCATCTCCGTAGGATTTCCGATACGCCGGTGGCTCTTGCATCAGCAGAGAGATGGGGACGAGAGGGGGCAAAAACAAGCTCGAGATCGACGGCGACGGCAGACCAGTAGAAGGCTGACCGTCGACGACGACGGCGTCCATGGGCTCGAGCTCACGATCGGGGGCGAGATCGATGGCGACGATTTATGGTAAGGAGAATTTCTGATTTACTAGTTTTTCGAACTGATTCTCGAGTCGAGCTCAAGCTTTTCGTCGAGCTGATTCTCAAGTCGAACGAGTCGAGTTTTTTCAAGTCGAGCCGAGTCGAGTTACTGGGTAGCTCGAGCTCGAAAAAAGTTGAGCCGAGTCGAGCTCGAGTCGAGCCAAAATTCGAATCGAGCCAAGTCAAGCCGGAAAAACTCACAAGCTGACTCGGCTCGTGAGCACCCTTAGCTGCCACCCATGTGCTGTTTATAAATCGAGCAACCAATTAGATCAAATGCAACTTGTATCTTGCATTTGCTTAAGTTTCAATTATCAATAGTATAGGTCATACCTCATTTCCCTAATCATGGAATCCTCTAAGCACGTGCAGTTTGACTAGTTGCTTCAAAAAACGAATCACCCACTCGCTGGTGGTTGTTATTGAGCGACTCGCTGGTACTCACATGAGCTGCCAGCCTGCCACCCATGTGCCGGTAAAGACGAGCAGCTTTTTGTTTTTTTCTCTCATTCATTTTAATCGTCTTTTTTGGATAATTAAGATGAAGAGTACAAAAAAATTAAAAAAATATGCATGCAACTTTCCTATAAACCCGGGGCAAAAACACCCTCATCTTGGCCTAATACCCCTCCTCATGGAGGATTAACTACTAAGAAAAATATAATAAAAATACCATTTGTAAGAAAAATATTAATTAAAAAATAAATTATTTTGTCTTGCGTCACCGACCCCTCTTGTACTTCTTCTTTTTTTTCTTCTTGTTGAAGAACTCGGGTGCGTTGACATTTCTTCACCGTCATCAAAGTCATCTTTGAAGTCTCTTCTTCATTACTGCCCAAAACTTGAATAATCAGGAGGATGAGAGAAAGAACTACAAGATTAATGGAGTCTTATTCATTGCTCACATTGCTATAGTTGTGAACAGTAAAGATAAGTTCACTTCTGTTGATTGACTTCATTACTATGAATTTTAGGCTCCCACCCCTGGCCAATGAATGACTTGGCTTGAGCCAGCCGAACATAGGTTCAATGGTGGAACTTCCGTCCCTAAGCCACTGTGGCAAGAATCACGAACATTATGATAGAGTTACCATAACATTGAGGGGATGGCTATTAACGGATAGCTGAAATTGTAACCTTTTTTGGGGGGTTGAGGGGTAACAAGCCAAATTATTTAACTTTCTTGGTATGAGTACCTTGTTTCATTGTGATGCAAGATAAGCCAAATTATCTTACTCCCTATCAAACCTCTTTACTTATATACTATCTCGTTCCTGTTTTAATTGCTCAATCTGAAAAAAAAAAAATGGTCCTGCTTTAGATGCTCCATATGGTCAATTTATATGAATTTTAAACTTTTCTTCCCAGCATTAGATGGGGTTTCCATCGTCCAATAAAAACAACAATTATTTAGATGGAACTATTAAAACAAGACGGAAGGAGTATATATCCTATAATATCATCTTGCCACTTGCTAGAATATTGCCTTCAATATTACTTAAAGTGGTCCTGGACTATGATGTCACATTCATTAAAAAAAGGGGAACTACGGTGTCACGACCTTGATCTCTCTTTTTTTTCCTAAAGAACCTTGACCAATAATTCATTCATAATCTTTCTTTTACTCAATACCCAATTGGTTCAGTAACTAAAATCACACACTTGCTGTTGGTTGTTATCAAGTCTCCATTGAGCCAGGTCAATGACCTACCTGTCATCCATTTACTGGTTATACAAATCGAGCCACGTTTTTTTTCTTTGTTATAAATACTGTTGTAATTAAATTCAAGTTGACTGACGGATTCTTTATATACATGGCTACTCCAAGGGAACCTACATCTCTGCATCATTTCTTTCCTTCTCTCTTTGAGTTCGAAGCCAGCGGTCGTTGCACTGTCCCAATTACAACAACGTTTGCTCCGGCACAACGAACCACTCTGGTGATAAGGAGGGTGCAATTCGACCCTCTGGAGTGCAGCTACAACACTATGCTCGCTGTGTTTTAGGCACGCCACCACCCGATTACTCTGAATCACAAGGTTAATTCTAAACTAGTTCTCTCTGATTTTCAATTGTAAATTCCCGTGCAGAGCTAGTCCTGAATGTAAATTGTGCAACATCCGGGCTGTGTCCTTGTCGTCCGTAGTTATGTCCAGCTGAATGTATTTGTCCGTCAAAATTGGACACAGATCAGACAGAAGGCCTCGGCCAACCATTTGTCCTGTGTCCTGTTATCTTGTAAGGTTGGGAAACGTTTTCCTGGGTGTGATTTGATTTCGTCTACATCCTCGTTCACCAAGCCAATACGGGCGAACTAATGGTTGTGGACTTATATTGGATTTTTGTAACTCACGCTTTTTGTGCTTTGCATATTTTGGATCTTGTATTTTAGGCGCTCTCAGATGGTTTCATTGTGGTTTAAACTCTTCAAGAAATGTAGGGGCTGTTTGGCAACTTCTTTGAGGAATAAAGGAGTCGATTTATCTGGAACCACTTAGACAGGACGAATTTTGGCCTCCTTTGAACACTCCATCTCTTCAGAAATATAAGCGGGTATGTTTGTGCTAGTTTCATCAGTTTTCATCTGTCCTTATTCTCTGCTATTTTTTGTGCAACGAAAGGCGAGATGAGCACTATCTGGTGCATATCCTCTCCAGAATATGTAGAAGCAAGGGGTGTAAACGAGCCGAGCTTGGGTATGTCTCAACTTGAGCTTGAAATTTCAAATACGAGCTGGAGCTCAGCTCAGCTCATTTAACAGCTCGATCCCTCCCAACTCGAGCTCGGCTCGTTAAGGATTTTGGAGCTCGGCTCAAGCTCAAGCTCGAGTTCAAATGCCTAATACAGGAAGATCAGCCCAGGCTCGAGCTCGGCTCGCCAGAGCATTACCGACCGATGGCATAAGACTGCCATCGCCTCACTCAGCTGTCCCTCATCGGCACCAGCAGCCGTCGCCCCCCCTTCTCCTTTTTCTCCCTCCCCTCCCCCGGCGATTGCTTTCGTCGACGCCCCCCCAAATGAAAATTTATTAGGTGTAGGTGTCCTATCGTGGTGTCTAAGACCAATGGGTGAGTGACACACAATACCCATTGTGGGCCCTTGCCCATTGGTGATCGACACCAATCGGTGTTGTGTCACTCACCCATTGGTGATCCACACCATGATGTGTCCTATCTACATCCAATAATTTCTTCACCCAAATGTCCTTCCCATGTGGCAATGATGAGAAGCAGTGCCAGACTACTGCATCGTCGGTGTCATCCCGAGAAAAAAAAAGGTGTTCCCTCCCTTTTGTTGACGTGGCAAAATCTGGGTGATGGTCCTGGGTCCCCCTTCCACTTGTCCTTTGGTTTGGTTTTGCAATCTGGTCATATATTTTAGTTAGGAAAATATTTACCATAAAATAAAGACAAATCAAAAAATGGGAAAAGCCAACTATAGCAAAAATTCGTCAATTGGAGAAGGGATGGAATCATAAAAAAAAAAGTTTTAGAATTGAAAAATTCAAAGGCATGTGATGAGGAGGGAGGGGGGTCAATTCTACTCCAATGTTTAAGAGACGGTTTCTATAAGCAGTGTGAGCATGAAGACTAGGCTAAACAGTGGGATCTATAATTCGGCGGTCTCTCAGAATTGGCAGGCTTTCTATACTGCTCAATCACTCTCTAGTGCCTGAAGACTAGACTAAACAGTGGGATCTGTAATTCGGCGGTCTCTCAGAACTGGCAGACCTTTCTATACTACTCACTCACTCTCTAGTGCCTCGATGTGCTTTGGCCGAGAATTCTACAAATATATTGCGTGATATCAAATGGACAACGTAGACATGTGTTGTCAGCCCAACACATGTACGGCTCAAATGCCTGATAGTCTTCTACTTCAACCCCTCCACCTTCCTCGAGGTCTCCACTCAAGGAAAGCCAAGGAATTTCCTAATTTTCTTTTAAGCCTGTAGACTGGCTAGCTAAAATGAGTTAGGTGGATTGGAGATAGAATCCTTTTATAAAAAAAATTGGCTTATAATGGAGTAACTGTGATCCTTTCTTACTTATTCACGAGTCTGCAACCAAGAAAGTCAATTACCGACAGTGTCAGCCCCAAAGAGAGCCCATAAACTAAATCGGTCAGGGGAATGCATGAACTCTTGAAAGAATATGGTATTTTATTTTTCGAAAGTGCAAATTTTATTTTTGTTGATAATAAAACTTGAAAGAATGATTAATTTATAGAGTTGTCACACACTATTGTGTCACATTCGAAACATAACTTTGTAATTTAATAGCCTTGGTTATTTATATGTAGAAAATTAAAAAATGAACAGTTAGATTTGTTCAAAAATAAAAATTTAATATTTGTTTACTAAAAACTAAAACACTAATATCCCATTTATGTGTCCAAATTAGAAAACCAAATAAAACACCATGCAACCGAGTTAGACATGGCTCAGCTCGAGCTCAAAATTTCAAATTCACTTGTATGGCCCCATCACCCATGTCTAGTGGTAATTCTTGAATTTCAAGATACTATTAGAGTTGATTGTACGAATAATTATCATATTTTTAAAAAAAATATCGAACACCAGCTTCTTTCACAATGAAGTGGAAAAAAATAAATTTAATATTTAATAAAAGGCTAAATTTGTCTTCATAAGGGCACTTAATTAGTAACGAAATAGCAAAACAATTTAACTATCTCTAGTTATTCTACATTTCTGATAAATAGTTCTAAGCGCATATTAAGCTTCCAACCTTTGCATTTCTCCTCTAAAACTTTGCACCCACGTAGTAGGTACTATATCTTCCTATGTGAACAAGAAATTAATTTTTTATTCTCTGAAATCTTTTACAAATAAATATTTATACATATTAATATTTTTATTTTATATTTATATATATAACATAACGAGCCGAGCTCAAGCCCGAGCCAAGCCCAACACGAGCTGAGCCTAAAGTCGAGCCGAGCCAAAAAGCTCATGAGCTGGCTTATCCCGTTTACACCCTTAGGTAGAACGCATGACCGATTCATCCCGCATTGCTAGTTTTACTTGCCAAAAATGACTTACTTAAAACTCTCGATTCTGTGGGGCGGAAATGACTTACTTAAAACTCTCGATTCTGTGGGGCGGTCAACAAAGCAGTTGTGCCGCATGATGTAGCCTGTAGCGTAAAAAAATTAACAGCAGCCTAGCATGACTCCACCCCCTTTGGAGGATATTTTAAGAATCTCTATCTATACCGGATTCAGTCACATGCTGCATTATCTAAGTTTCAAAAGCATTATCTAGCATGGCTGCTTTGTGTTGATGAAATCTGTGAGGGAGATGTTCTCTCATCATTTTTGATCCCTAAAATGCTCTAGGGTTTATTGCTCAACATGTCACATCATTTCTTTCTTTCTTTTAAGGGCCCAACCTATTCACGAAGAGGTTAAAGAAGAAAGGGCTTCAAAACTTATCTTATTTTAAATTCGAAGGGGAACCAAACAGCTATGTACCTAGACAGCGGTCATGTCCCCCGTATAAAACAAGACGCCAACAAACAAATTGTTAGTGATAAAAGTCTAAACCATTATTTCATTAATTGAAAGTCTGATTACACATGGGTATTTATAGAGTTAAGATAGGACTAATACAACTAACCTCTACTGAATAGCCTAAGGGTCCGTTTGGTTGGGCTTAAAAAGAAGCTGAATTCTTAACTTCTTCCTCCGGATCGAACTTCTTTTTTCGAATATACAAAAAATAAAGATGGAAGAAATTACCACAAACCGCCAATGATTTATCTTGCACTTAAAAAACCCTTTTTTTCCTTCTCCTTTTTCCTCTAAGAAATTCCCTTTTTTAACTCTAAAGCTCATTCAAAATTATAGTATTTTCTTATTTTTTCTCTTTACTTCTCTTTCTCAAAAAAACTCATTTTTAAAAAGATTTTTTCACAAAAAACCTCTTATTGCTTTAGTAAATTACACTTGACCTAAAAATACGTCAAGTAGTGGGTCACTCCACATGAGAGGGAAGCCCTACAACTATGAGCCTCACATGAGGAGAGAAAAACCCAACAATATATCTATCGACAACCAATTACATTTCTATTTGAAGGAGCTGAAACTAAATCCCAAGTATGTTGTTCACAAAGAGCATTAACTCATTATGCATAGCATCCCTCCAGTCAACATGTTTAACAGCAGCAATAAAAGATAAAGGTTCAACCTATGGAGCAAAATTACTCGCAACAAATAAAGAAAATGGAATTTTGGGTTTGACTATGCCAAATTTACTACGAGTTGTCATAGGATGAATAGAAATAGAACTTGGAGAAGGATCGGGTAGTATAGAAGGAGAGACACTAGGAGAGAGAACGGAGGAAGTAGTTGAAGAATTAGAACTTGTAATAGAGGAGGAAGAAATAGAATTAGGAGAAGCATCTCCCACTAGGGGGTGATCAAAATTAATTTTGATGCAAGCTTTTAGTTTGCCAGCCAACTTTGAATGCCTCTGGGTTCGGCAGTTTTGGTGGTGCTTCTGGGTTCAGCGGCCAATTAGGACGCCTTTGGTAGAGTGGTTGGGTGTTTTTGTTTGCCAGGCATTCCCCTAGGTTTGGACACATTGGACACGAACTTGGATTAGTCCAATGGAGCAAGGGTATTGTGTGTTTGCTATTATTGTCATTGTTATGCCTCTGATGAAGTTGTTTATTCGAGGCATTGTCTTTGTTGTATTTTTTTGGGTTTGTTTGATCAATAAAAGTAATTCCTAAAAAAAACGATACAAAGTTAGTGATGCAAACACCGGATGTTTTGCTTTTAATCACGCCCCAATCGGCCCCTAAAGATCATGACTAAAATGTTGTTGCCCACGGGCGATGATCACGCTGTTATCAATCGATCGTGTCTAGCTAGCCTCACCATCATAAACATAGTACATAGTGCAATATAACACAGAAATTATTAGTACATTAGCACCCTAAGTACTATGCTCATGGGCTTGGTTGTGGTTCCACGAAAACATTTGTCTCTTCACTCTAGCAATTTCACCCATTTGGATCCCAGCAATGAGAGAAATCTCACAAATTTTCCTGATTAGTTTTCTAATGGATTTTAGCTAAATTTCAAGGCATGTGTTGATAGACACAAAGCCATAACCCTTTATCATTTTTCCCCCAAAACACATGTGATAATTGAAAATTGAATCGAGCAATTGGCAATATTGTTAGGAATCTTTTATCATGGTCTCACAGCCATAATTAATTTTAGTCTCTTTTGACACGCTTTTTTTTTATAATTAAAAGAGCTGAAACTAGCTTACAAAGAAGGAATACAATCATAATCCAAGTGGATTGGGAGGAAATCAGGGGCTCCCGCCATCTCTCCCTCTCCTAGCTAAAGCATTAGCCACCCCATTTCCTTCGCGTGAACTTTGGAATAGGATATACTCTCAAACGCAAGGCAACATTCCCTCATCCTTCATACCAGAACACCAATTGGAGAGTTAGGGGCTGTTTGGGAGGCCATTTGATCACGTAGGAAATGAAAAAAATTTCATTTTCATTTGATGATAGTAGTATGGATTTTGGGGATTCAAAAGGTAGACATGAATGATAGAAGGGTAATTATAGTCATTTATCACAAGATTCTTATTTAAAAACCGATTTGACAAGTGAATTATGAGGACATTCACCTCAAGAATGAAAATGATCATTATGGTCATTCATTATGTAAAGGAAAATGAAAATGTAAATGTGCCTCCCAAACACTTTTTAGTGGGAAATGGTGGAAAATGAAGTGGGAAATGGCCTCCCAAACAGCCCCTTAATCTCCCTCCCATCCTCTAACATCCTAATAGCTTTGCCATTTTTGCCCTCCACAATAACCTTCCTCACCCCCCAATCATGCGCCAGAAAAATACCATAGATCAAGGTGTTGAGCTCCCTAGTCTCCTGATGAAGGGGATGGGAATCCACCCCAGAGGCGCAAACTACCAACCTGCGCCCCATGGTCCCTGATGTAGAGTCCACAGCCGATCAGCTCCCTCCCTTCTAAACTATTAGAATATACAATTTAAGGAAAAAAATTGGTGGTCAGTTTATAAAATTTAAGGGGATGGAATAAAATTTTCCGTTTAAGGAAAACTTGGTTATCTTATATAGTATCATAGCCTGAATTACCAATAAACAGTCCATAGGAGGAACTAGGTTGGCTCCCAACTTAAAAGCCGGATGTGTGAGAGAGAGATTGTTGGGGTTTATCCCACATCGGATGTGGAAGAGATTGGTGGTTAGTTTATAAATGTGAGGGAAAGCCTCACCTCTCAAGCTATGGTATCAGAACTCCAGGTTTTAAGGTCTTAAGTTTTAGTATCGCTAGAGGCATTTATATCCTAATTATGTTCTCTCTGGGATGTTAGAATATACAATAAATAAATAAATATTTCCAATTCCTAATAGCTTGAGCTTTTAGAAAACTTGGTTATCTTATGTAAACATCCCCGATGTATTGATCTTCATGCAACCATACTGCTCAGGAGGAGGCAACCAACGCTCATGACCCTGAGGGCTGTCAAACCTATCCACCTGCATGCATAAGCGAACCATATTGCTCAATCTTCCTCCTCAACTCATCAGGGGTTAAAGGAGGCTTCCCCAGGCGTGTCTCATTTCTGTGCTGCCAAATATAAGAAGCAGTAGAGATGATCTTTTTTAGCTTGACTCCTCAGTCTCCTTCCAGAATAGCCTTGATCATATCAGCTGGCTTGGTATCTTGATTGACAGAGATCATTGAAAAATATGCAGAAGAGAACCAGATTAGAGAAACCTTTGGGCATCTCTAGATCACATGAACTGTGTCCTCCATTTCCTCTCCACAGAGATGGCTGGTACAATCAACATTAACACCTTAGCTCGGCCCTAGAGGGAAGAAGGTCTCTAGTCAGCCTCCACCCAAAGACTTTGTCTTGGGACAGTTTTCATGCTCCAATTCTTCCTTGGAAGTTTTCTGTTGCTAATGTTCACCTCCAAGCGCTCCCTCCCTTCCTCACCTTTATCTTTTATCAACATGGAGTGCGCACTCTCAACCGAATAAAAAACCATTTTTGCTCCCCATCCAGTAGATCACATCTTTAGAACTTCTCTTTCCAATGGAATATTCAAAGTGATATCCCTGTCCCTAGGGTTGAAGAGTTAACATGTGAAATCCTCCAGTCCCTTGTGTTCTCATCAACAAGGCTGCTCACCAGCATATTGGACTCATCCAAAGGGCTTGAAGTGGACGACAAGAATCAATATTGGCTAGAAGGGGAGTGCTCAAATGCCACTGGAAGGAATGAGGAGGAAATCCTGCTAAGCTATGAAGCCAACAAGAGGATAATATAGTAGGACGGGAAAATGTGCAACTAAACGTGGGGAGCGAGGGAGAGGCCCGATTGAGCTCTGGGCAAACCAAGGAAGACGGGAGGAGAGCAGTGGGACACAAGGAGGTACAAAAATCTGGAAGGAAGCAAAAGGGCTCTTGCCCCGGAGGAAGGGGATGAGGGGAAAGGGATTGCACAGAAGGACAATTCAAAGGCGGCGGCTGCGGGACATCCCCACCTGGAGCAATGAACCTTGGCGTGGAATTGCCGAGGGTTAGGGTCTGGTTGAACCCGGATGAGATGGAGGATATGAAGTCCCTACATGGCAAGATTAGAGAATGTGGCAACAGATTCGAGGAATGAAATAAATAAAGATGAAGAAAGATGGGGGATTTAGAGGCGAGGGATGATCAGCAGGCGTGGGGGGAGACCTGCAAGCTGAATTGGATGAGCTTCTCAAATGGGAAGAGATCCTATGGAGTGAGAGAGCTAAAGCTACATGGCTCAACGATGGAAACCAGAACACTAGTTTTTTTCATTAGAAGCCATCCCAGAGGCGTCGTAATGCTTAAACAACATTAGTTGTAATGTTGCCGGTCCGATATTAATTTTAATCAACGTTTTTGAAACATTTATCAGGAAATTGCCACTTGTTAGAGGTCTTTATTAGTTGTCGAGCAGAGGCATTGGCCTCACTTAATTTCTTTTGTATCAAATTGTTTCTTTCTCATAATTGTAATCAATGTTTCACTTGCTGACTAATTCCTTTACATACAGCTCGTGAGCAATAAATCTTTGTAGAGCTTCTTTCCTATTCTTTGAGTAAGGAGGAGCTTCAAAAGCAACATGGACTTGGGACTCTTGGAACCTGTAATTACTAAGTCAATTGAGCTGATTGATGAAGAAGTACGTTTCCTATTTGGAGTGAAGAATAGTATGAAACTGCTTGGTGGTGATCTCTTAATGATCAAAGCTTTCCTCCGGGAAGTTGAGGGAAAGCAGAAAGGTAGGAAAGTGGAGAAAGAATTTTTCAAACTGGTTCAAGATGTAGCATATGAATCAGAGGATCTGATTGAGACATACATTTTTAAGGTTGTGCAACAACGAAGAACATGTGTTGTCGGAAATTGGATTTTATGCTGTAGGCAACTGCCAAAAGTGCATTTAGTTGGGACAGAAATTCAACGTATCCGGGAAAGGCTCAAAGAAATTTTAGATAAGAGAGAAATTTTGAAACTTGAAGACAGCAACAAAAGTGAAGCCTCTTCCTCAAACCAAAGCCCCTTCCATGCCGAAAGCAGAGAACCATCCATGGAAGACGAAATAGGTCTAGTGGGAATGGAAAATGAAGCTCAATCGTTGGTGGATCAGCTCATTACAGGTGATGCAAACAACTCCATTGTTTCCTTAATAGGTATGGGCGGAATCGGTAAGACAACCCTCGCTAGGAGAATCTACAATTCTGATTTAGTGAGGAATCATTTTCATCATCGCTCATGGGTTACTGTCTCTAAACCATTTATTCTATCAAGAGAACTCTTAGTGAATATTATGGCAGATGTCAATTGTATAAATAAACAAGACGAAGAAGAAATGAAAAAGATAGGGGTGATGACGAAACAAGAGTTGGGAGAAAAACTCTCTGGCTACCTTAGGTGTAAGAGATACTTGGTCGTACTTGATGATGTATGGACCACACAAGATTGGGATTCGTTAAAACACATATTTCCAGTTGTAGACAACAAAGGTGTAGTAATGCTTACCTCTCGAAAAAAAGATGTAGGTCAGTATGCAAATCCTCGAAGGCCTCCTTGTGAAATACGGGTCCTTAATGAAGAAGAGGCTTGGGAACTGTTTTGCAAGAAAGTTCTCGACTGTCCTTCAGATTTAGAGGACTTGGGGAAGAAAATTGTGCGGAAATGTGGTGGCTTACCTTTGGCGGTGGCTGTGTTAGGAGGAATTTTGAGGGGAAGAGAGAAGAATTTAAATGAATGGGAAGCTCTTTTGAAAAGCATGAAATGGGAGCTTTCAGAAGGTGAATCTAATATAAGAGAAATATTAGCGTTGAGCTACAGTGATCTTCCTTACTACTTAAAGCCATGCTTTCTCTACTTGAGTGCTTTTCCAGAGGATTTTGTGATTTCTGCAACTAAATTGGTATTACTATGGGTAGCGGAGGGGTTCATTGAAAAAAGAGACAATTTAACAAAAGAAGAAACTGGACACGAGTACTTGAAGCAGCTTGATCGCAGAAGCTTGGTTCAAATTAAGACACGGAAGTATGATGGTAGGATTAAGTCATGCCACATCCATGATCTTCTACATGATTTTTGCATCTCAGAAGGCCACCAAGTCAACTTTGTCCATGTTTGGCAGGGGCAGGGACATGATGAAGTCACTGCAATGAGCGGTATATCAGCACGTAGGCAGTCTATAATTCAGAATGCATCGATTAAGAGCCTCCGTACTTTCTTGACTTTTGGCGGTACTTATGACTTGGGAAAGACGGAGTGCAAACATTTATTTAGAGGGTTTAGGTTGCTGAGGGTGATTGATCTAGTGGGTGTAGGCATCACCCGTTTACCAAAGGAAATTGGGGGCTTAATTCATCTAAGGTACTTGGGATTGAAAAAGACCAAGTTAAAAGTTTTTCCATCCTCTTTGAGACATCTCGGCAATTTGGAAACCTTAGATGTTTATGATTGTGGTGTTCGCCGCATCCCTGACTTTGTCCTCAAATTGCCTCGACTCGGACATTTGATGATGGCGTCGCATCAGAGCATTAGTCTTCGAGGGGTCCCTCTACCTGAATCGAATAGCCTCCAGACTCTAAGAGCGAGGGCTTTGGTCGTGGATAAAAGTTTTGGCAATCTAATTCATCTGAAAAAACTTTTCCTTCATGAATTTGACCCACGTCAAGCTAACTGTATTGCCAAAATGAAGCACCTCCGGTCGTTGGCGCTGTTCTGTCGGTTTCGGACACTTGAACCCTCGTCGATGCATCTTGCGGGGAAGGAGTCCCTCACGAAATTAGTATTGCGTGGGATGTTGGATAAACTACCTTGTCGTCATGATTTCCCTCCACAACTCAGCAAGCTAATATTGGAACTGTCTGGTTTAAGTAGCGACCCATTTGAAGAGCTACAGCACCTGCCCAACCTTCGGATACTGGAATTGGGGCAATGCTCCTACATGGGAAGTAGACTTGTCAGCTCTGGTGGAGGTTTCCCGAGACTTGAGTCCTTAGCACTTGAATTTTTAGTACAATTAGAAGAATGGGAGGTGGAAGAAGGGGCATTTCCAAAGTTGAGCCTCATCCGAATTCGTAGTTGTGAGAAACTTGGCATGCTTCCGGAAGGGTTCCGGCACATCACAACTCTCAACAAATTAGAGCTGGTAGGGATGACGGAGGAATTTAATGCACGGGTGAAAGAAGCTGACGGAGAGGATTACTACAAGATCCAGCATGTCAAATCTCTACTTGTTCGTGAATATTGACAGCGCCGCCGCCGCCGCTCTTGCAGGTACTCTCTCTCTCTCTCTCTAAGTCGTCGTCGCGTTTCCCCGGCGAGTCACACCCTCCATCCGTTCCATATTGATAGTCATATTTGGTTGTTAGTAAAACCAAATGGGACTATTAATATGGAACGGGGGAGTATTCAAACTCCAAACTTTTCAATTTGTGTTGTTTTGCCGTCCAAATTTGTCTACCCGAGCATCTATTTGGGAAAATTTGGTTTTTAGGCCTCTCTGCTTTGTGCTCGACGGCTTTGTGTTGAGGCTTATAGTCTCTGCGCTCTACATTGTCTCCCCGTTTATATTGCAGTGAACTCAATTCCATGTTTTTTCTTCCTGATGTTGCCTTCAAATTTCTGTAAAGGATGAGCGTAGTTATCGACGTCCTCTTGGCTCCCCATGACCTACCAGGCTGAATCGCCTGCTTCTCCAAATCCGCCTACTGTAATTTCACTTTTTATTTTATTTATACAAACTTTAATGTCACTCATTTTAGTTTAATTATATATTCCTTTTCAAAAATTTCTTGCTTTGAGTAGACTAGGCATAACTTAGTATTTTATGTTCTTCGATGCTGATGTCCATTCTTGTGAACATATTGATTATGGTCTTGAAAATTAACAATTAACCTAATATCAACAGTTATGTCATTAAAGGATTTGATTCTGCTGTGTCTTAAATATACTCCTAATATAAGTGGAATGTTCTCCTGTACTTCGTGAAGATTGTTATTAACTGAGCAATTTATTAGGAGACTAGTATCTTTGCACCGTTCTTCGCATTGACATTACCATAAAAAAACTTCAAATTCTAGTATATCCTTTTGATACCTTTGTGTTGTAATTTCTAGCTTGTGTTATGGCCTCTCGGTCATTCTCAAAATAAATAAATTTGTGTCAATTATGTCCAACTCATGTAGTGTCACAAAATTGATACCGAAATACTACAAATTATTTTGTTACTTGACTGCTACAAGCTATATACTATATGGACATCAACATGAAATTTTGGGTTACAACTATCCAGGTAATTAATGTCCTATTTCTTAGAAGTTCCATGTTTAACTGTGTACATTATGACTGACCTAAATATTATCAATAAAGTAACACCTAAGTACAACATAATTTGTTGTTACTTGATATTTAAAATAGCTTGCACAGGATAGCTGTTTTGGGACTAATCAGTAGGATCATAGAATGCTAGTTGCCAAGGCTCTATTACTCTCGGATTGCCACTGCGTGGAAATGGACCAAGTATAGATCCCAATTATACCTCTAGTTGTACTTGTAGGATTAAAGGATTGATGGCTTTGAGCATCCTAACCCACGAAAATTATTTTGCTTTTTCCCCCCATCTATATATTTGCTTTAAATTCTGAAACTTTTTTCTCTGTCTGAGAAGGGCTTGAAATTCTAAAGCTGAAGTACTTGTCTTGGTTGCCTCAAATATTTGATTCACAACATTATAACATGCTCTATTGATGTGCTAATAATTGTTAAGTGACTTGTCAAAAATATTAATCTTTTCTTCATTTAGTTTTACATTAGTTTTCTATCCTCAAAATATTTGTAGATAGTTTTTTTTCTTGGATTATATACCAGAGAGCTCAATGGTGTTACTTAATTGTAAATGTGTTACAAAATGTTAAACTGGTATCGGAAGGTTATAGTTTCAGCTTTCCTTTCCTGGAGGAGAGGCAAGCATGGATCGAGTGGTTCAATGAGTGAGTGTGGAGTGCAGAATGATGGTGGGAAATGGTGTTGAGATCCCAATATAGTAGGTGGTACCACAATTGGTGGTTTATGTAATCTGGTTCTTTCATGGTACCACAATTTGACCTGATGCCTATCATTGTACTTTGTCTTTGTTATCTTAGTGGTAGCATTAAGAGGATACGAACAAAGAACTTGGGCATGCTTTTGTCACATATTAGATTTCGCTGATTTATCTATGTCCTTATTTACTGTTAAAGCCTTGACCACTCCTTTCTTTTTCACGTTTTAAGACAATGCCTACATTCTTTGGCATGGTTGTCTGTATTTTGAATAATGACAATTTCTAGGGAGTAATGCAAGATTTAGATATGGATGCACAAACTATTGGGTTGGGCTAGTGTTTAAATCAAGTTATTTGTTGTGCTATAGTCTATAATGTTGCGTGTGATTGTAGGGGAATGATGCTGGAACACTGTATGGATCTGGAATATACTTTTACATGCCGAAGCAAGAAAACTTGCAAGGAAATCATTAGAGAAGCAGCAAAAGCTTTTGAACAGGAAGATTGTGACTGAGATTCTGTATTTAAAAAGTTTTACAGAGGGGAAGAGTATCATGAGGGAGATTTAGCTTTAGACCGTCAGCCGATAAAGGATGCAATGATTCTATGGGATGCTATGGTGAAGATGAGTGGATGACTACTATGGCACTTGGAAGACAGGTTTAGATTCTTCTCAGTTATTATGAATGCTTATTGTATGGAAGCTGTGGACAATAGCTTCGGAATAACTCTTGTTCTATTTGCTTATTTAGTTTGAGAAATTGAGTAGCACCAGTTGTAGATATGAAATGTTGGGTCTCTTTTTCTAATTTGTTTGAAAGGCCAGACTCGATATGCATTTTCTTATGTGGTGCATGAAATGGAATTTCGTGTTTTGCTTTGAGCTGGCTTGATGTTTGCCACAATGACTATAGGGTACTGTAGATATGGCCTACGGAAGGGACCTCTGAGAGTCTGCCTCGTCCCGGTCAGCAGTTCAAATAAGCCCAAAGCCCTTGCTGTATGATATGAAATGTACCTGCTAAAATTTTGCTTCATCACCTTTAGTGGGGATAATTAGGTGTGGTTTGATTGCGTGTGAGAAAGAGGTTTGTCACTGGGTCCTATTGAGAATCAGGCTTAAAAGGTTACTGAGATAAGTGTAAATTTGGGTTATACTCCGTAACAGATAATTTGTGCTATAAGGTGTGGAATTGAATCCTTACCTTCTGATCTTCTTTAATGGGCATTATTGAGGGGTATACTATGGGTATGCTGTGAGTTAGGGATATGGTAATCTGAATTACAACTCACAAGGCTGTGAATCTGATTAGTAAGGCGTGTTTCTCACTTCAAAAATTATATTTACAAATTTACAGCAAAGTCTTAAGAAACGATGTGTCAGAATAAACTTACATTGTATTTACAGCAAGCCCTTGTGATTACTTCTGCAAAGCCCATTGAGGAACCCACCCAATTTTTACCTATCAATGATCAGCATCCTGCATCCTGTGAACACGCAGAATTGGATATGTTCCATGTTCAGCCAGAAGGATGTAATACCAAAGAAAATTTGGTCCACAAAAATTTAAGTGGTAATGGATCATCACTGCTTCTTTCCAAGAGTAGAGAAGATTTGCTTTGGGTGAATACAATTAACTTAGTTTTGCTTCTCTTTCTAAACTTGGCTTTCTAAAAGTATGAAAGCCTGATTATTCTTTCTTTTCTCTCCATGGCAAAGGAGGTGTTACTTCTTCAAAAGGTGACAATTTTTCTACTTTCCTAATTCATTTTCATTCCCCAAAAGGAGGGGCATCTTCATCCATCTTTCCAAAAAGGTTAATCCAACGACCCACACCCTTATCCAGCTGCATATAATTAGATAAAGAAGGAATACCCCAATTCATGTGATTCTTTCTCCAAAAAACTCCCTATCCATCACCAATTGCAATTCATTATCTCCACAATCCACTTTGAGGAACACCAAACCAAGGTCATGTAGCCGCACCACCCAACACTGACATGGAGGGTTCCTTAGCTCCGAGGTGAAAAGATAGACCTTAAACTCACATTATATATGTATATAATAGTCAAAATTTCATGAGGATTACATATGTAAAAAATATAAAAATATCTTAAAGAATATTTAGGAGCCTGTTTATAATAGTCAAAATTTCATACTAAACATAAAAAATGGTTCAGGCTAGTCTTTTGAAAGATGCTTCATATGGAATCGTAAGGATGAAAAGGGTCTTATATATTTTCTTTTGCTAACTTAAAAGGTCTTATATATGGTGATGCACTGGGGATTATCAAAATGGGATCCCCATCTTCCATTGGCCGATACCAAGGCACCAACTAAGCATTGTTGGATCTCCATACCTAGAAGTTTGTTGAGCCTCCTCATCTCATCCCCTCATCCCAAAAAAAAATTACAATTCTATGTTATTTTTTGTTATTTTCAACCTATATTCATTTCATTCAGCCACCAAATGATGAATGATGACTTAAGCATCTAGAGCCTTTGACCCTTCATATGTAACCTTGAAGACCTCATCCCTTCCAGCCTCGTAGCCTTCATCCTTCATATGTAAGACTTGGGCACTCTTAGTCACAAAATTTAGTTTTTTTATTAGGATGATTTGGACTATGGCTGAATGGAGGAGTAAGATCCTTGTCGCCGACACCAAATAGTTGGAAAAATGCACTACTTGATTATGATTATGATTTAGACTATGACTAATCTATTTTTTTTTATTTTTCATCTGTTATTTCTAGTTTCTTTTTGTTAACTGATTATTTCCAAAAAAAAAAATTTGAAATGTGATTTTCAACTTTGATTAAATGTTAGTAGCTCACATTTGTTATGTCCCGAATGGTACCAAAGCACAAGAATTTTTGGAGAATGGGGCCTCTCTAATGAGAAATTAAACAATGTGCCCTGCATGCCACCCGGAAGTTGTACCCATGTGACTGGAGCTGTCGATCTTGAAAAGCGATCGCACACAAAGCCGGGAAATCGTGCTCCATTGTAAACAAAAAATGAGAAATTATTGGGTGTAGATACGACACCACGCTGGCATCCGAGCGTGGTGCATCAGCTCTTCTCCTTCCCCCTTCCCCCTCTCGATCTCCGCCCCACCTCAGCCACTTTCCCCTCTCCCTTCCCCCTCATGATCTCCGCCCCACCCAATAATTTCTCCTTCTTCGAGTTTTGTTTGTAAGCCCCAGCGGGCCATGAGCAGGGGAGCTGAGTAAAAGTGGAAAAGGCTGAGGCTAAGCCACGAGAGAGCCTGGTTGCATGTTTCAAAAGGAAGATGATGGAGGGCAAGGTTCTTTTGGTTTGTATATATGTGGGATTTCTTGGGCTTCTTACTGCTGCTCTGGGTTTTGCTGCCGAATCCAAGAGGATTAAGGTAATGGGTCGTCATTGTCCTCTGTTACCTGTAGCTTCTACTTTGCATGTGAATCATTTGTATTTCTCGGTGTTTTCCCTTTTAAATTTGATTGCAAGTTGTGCGGCTTCCTTGTCGGTGTCGTTTGCTCTTTACATTTTTGGGTTTCCTGTGTCTTCCGTTTGCTGGAATTGTTATGTCGTGTTTTATATATGTAAATGATGATGATAGTCTCTCCCCTTTGCCGAAATTTTGTGTTTAGGTTTATAACTGCTTTCTAATAGTATTTCTGCAGTAAAAAAGTTGTCTTTTCAAAAGATAAATGACATGAAAAACGGAAAACATTAGGCATGGAGCTCTTTGTACTGTTGTTGCTTTGTAATTATAATGGTGACATTCACTCTTGTTAGAAGCTTGCTTCTTGTTAGTTATTTCTAATCAGCTATCTCTTTTATATGTACAGCTTCCTAACCACTATGAATGCCTGATTACAATTTATTTTTCACGGGGCATTTGAAACTGCAAGCAGCAGGATTGTTTTAATACTATAGGCTCTTGTGGGGAATGACTTCCTTTAACTGAAGCATCTATTACTTTAACTTTATAGTGCATTTCAGTCCTGTCACTTCTTTTGAAAAATCGGCACTTCTAATTGTAGAACTTTAAGCTGCCACTTCACTTGTTATCAAGAACAAAGAAGACATAACAACCTTATTTAAAAAGTGGCTTTCTAGCTTCTATGCATCTTCTTTCTGTAGAAACCATAGAATATGTGTGATGTCAATCTATTTTTGTAAGTTTTAATTTAGCAATTTATTTGGAAATATATATGAAAAAATTATTTCCTTAGAATAGGTGTTAGGTGGATCTTAAAATTATCATCCTGTGCTGCATGATTCGTACCCAACTGCAAAAAACTGTATATTTGTCTTTTGTTAAACTTTCAGTGGTAGTGATGCATATTTAGTTGCATGCTGAAGTTGTCATTTCTATTGCTAATTCTCGCACATTTTCAAGGAATAGGTTTCTTAGTACTTTTTTGCTAGTTTTCTTCGAAAGTACTACTATGACTGAATATACAATCCTCATCTTTGGTTGATCTTTTCAAAAGAAGCTCGTAGTTGTTAACTGGGCAAATGTTATGCATCACAAAGAATCTTCCGGGCTTTTATCTTGGTAAAGTGTAATTACCCAGACTATGGGGTAGTGAAAGTGTATCATTTTCCTCTCTTTTTGAGAAAATTGTGGTGTCTTCATTACAAAAATGAATAATGCTGCAAATGCCTAACATTCAATTCCCTCACAGGTTTCTGAGATTCAGTTGACTAGTTTACTACCCAAGAACTCCTGCTTTAGATCTGGGGTTTACTGCTACAATGGCAATCCTGATTGCTCAGATCATCATAAAATATTGTATTTGCTGCAAAAGGCAACCACATTCTTCAACTACAAATTGGACTCTAGCCTTGATTTCCTTTATCGTGACTTGGTAATCTTTTGTGAACTACACTTAAACCATTATTTGCAATTTGATTTTGAGTGAAGAAATGGGGTATTAAAAATCTCTGGCTTTGTTAAGTACACATCTTTATTCTTTTTGTCATGTGCCGCAGGATTACATTTATCATTGCATTTCTACTGTTGCTCACTGGGGCCACCCTTACCGACCAGCTGGCAAAGAACAAAGGTACTGGGGTGATTACTGTTTTGCTGCCAAAGCAGTAGTATTTTTGGGAGGAGTTGTCGATTGCATGTGTTTGTCTTGCGATCAGCTATTATTTGACATTGTCCAAAACTAAGAACTCCCCCGAGCCCTGGCATGGTGGAATCTAGCCATCAAATACCAACAATGGCGACATTTCATTGGGATGGCCTCAATTTTCTTCTCTGAATTCACAACAGCAGCCACCAATTTTTATGCTAGAAGACATATACAGACAGCAACGATTCCCTTGAGATTTGGATCAATTTTTTTAGAAAAGGCACCATAATGGTTATCAATATGGCGACTGTTGTTGACTCCTGGATAGATTAGTCATTTCTCTTTGTGACTGGTTACAAAGCTTCTGCATGTATGATATTGTGTCCCATCACAAAATGATCATTTTCCTTCTTTTCTGATGAACCTGTCTAAAGGTTTGTTACACACTTAATTGAGCAAAAAATTCAAATTACATTTCAGTGTTTTCCATGTCGTTCAACTGAGTTTTTATATGCTCTGCTTTTTTCATGTGAGTGTGTGTGTGTGTGAGAGAGAGATTTTCTAGGGAAGCAATAATTCAAATTAGCAACGTTAATTTCTTCATTTATATAGTTTGCAGTTTGCAACTTTGCATACATTTATATCCTCTCAGCAATGCAACTGAAAAAGTGAAAGAAAGCAATAGAAAATAATAGTCTAAAATCTTCTTTTTCTACTGAACTTTTCCCTGTCCACCAAAGTAATACTTCTCCTGTAGCTCTATAAATTCAGCACCTATGGTTAAAAGGAAATATAATTCACCTGTCAGAAAGCAAAGTATAAAATGACAATAGCAAGTTAAGAAGAAAAGCAGACGTACTTGAAGATATATTTGTCTAAAGACAGGGTAGTCAATGTATGAATCCCCATGTCAAACAGTTTAAGAGGGAAATTTTCTTTTTAAAAATTAATTCCTCTCCAATAAAATTCAACAAAAGTAATTAGTTAGTATATACACAAATTCACTAAAAAGTGTTGCGAAAAAAAATCACTAAAGAGTACAACGCTGTTATTTTAACTTCGTCATCATCATCAT
The DNA here is from genome assembly GCA_039654745.1 of Houttuynia cordata. Lineage (NCBI taxonomy): Eukaryota > Viridiplantae > Streptophyta > Magnoliopsida > Piperales > Saururaceae > Houttuynia > Houttuynia cordata. The sequence goes on along the minus strand of CM077511.1, from coordinate 13,017,819 downwards.
TTGCCTTATCCCAGCTATCTGGGGTAGGCGGCATGAATTTTAACTTCATGCTGCCCAAAAAAAAAACAGAATGATTCAACTTCATAAAATTGCTACATTCATATTTACAACTCTCCAAACAACAGCTAAGATTTCAAGCAAAATAATTTTTATTTATACAAGCACTCAAATATGCAAATTGTCATACCAAACAAAAAACCGAATATGCAAACTGGAAGCCATATTATTATTTTGCAGCATGCAACATTTCTCTGAAGTTAAAAGAAATTTTTTCTTAGTGGTGCAGTCCTATATTTTACAGTACTAACTGCTGTTGCAAACAAGTATTGGGAAGGTTTCAACTTCTTCTGCTAGCTAAAAGAACTCCAGGATAAACACTACATTATAAACTAAAAGATTCAAGTTTGCACGATTTCAAAAACTATTTCTTTATGCAGAAATTTCTAAAAAATTGATGGAGAAAGTCTACAGAAAAAAAAAAATTCCAGTTCCATGAAACATACGAGGGTTTCGCAAAGGAGAGGGTTCACATCAGTAAGAGCTCTCAGGTGAAAATTTTCCATCTCGGGATACACCTTTCCTAACACTAAGATCATGGTTTATACTCTGTGCAATAGATCTCATAAAACTGAACATACTGTCTTGGGTGACTTTGGCAGACCAATGTTATATTTAACGTGACCTCATTATAGATATCTAATAGACTGTGATCAAAAGACTGAGGATGGTAACCACGAGATCCTTGAAAAAAGGAGGAAAAAACCATCCTACACATAGTTAGGCAAGGTTCAGGTGATTGTGATCTATTACATTAAGCAAATCGTTTGACAGCCATAGGAGAAATAAGACTACGGGAGAATAAAATAGTAGCACATATCTATTGGCCCAAAATAAGCCTGTATTTCGAACATTTGACTACAATAGGTGCATCAGAATATGCCATAACAACTACAAAGACTAGTCCTTTCGGGGTAGATTTCCGCACAAGCCGGTGTTTAAAACCCTTTATTGCTTCCTCATACATATACGCAGATATTTTTAGTGATTAACTTGATGCGGACCTTGCTGAAGCCAAACTTTAACTTAAGTACTCATAGTAACTGTCACCACGAGACCCAAGTCGAATATTTTCTCCACTAAATGTACCTGTGTGAGGACTGTGGTAAAAAAACAAATCAGCGAAAGGACGTCAAGCATATTAGAGAGCGTCTAGCATGACCGAATTTGGGGACCAGATTGCAGGACCCCAGGCCACATAGGCCTGGGGATCTGCAATTGTGCATCCCCATGTAAAGTTTACATGGGGATGCACAATTGCAGATCCCCAGGCCTATGTGGCCTGGGGTCCTGCAATCTGGTCCCCAAATTTGGTCAGCAAAACATTTTCCAGCATATTTTACATGGGGATGCACAATTGCAGATCCCCAGGCCTATGTGGCCTGGGGTCCTGCAATCTGGTCCCCAAATTCGGTCATGCTAGACGCTCTCAAACACATATTTGCTCTTCTTGTTTTGCAAAGTGCAGAAAAGGACAAGACTGGACTATTCTCTCTAAATATTACCCAATAACTGCAAATGATGGAGCTACCCAAATAAATGCCGAACACAGGTGAATAATCAAGCGCCAAATCACGTTCTTAAATATCAGGTACATTGCATCTATGCACTTCCTCCATCCCATATAAGTAGACCCATTAGGAAAAAAGGTTTGCTCAACCATTAACAGCTCCATTTAAGTATCTGGGTACTTAAATGAGTGACTTAGAAGCTGATTTTCCATTTTCTTAGATGTGGGTCATACCATTTAATAGAATCACTATTTTTCCAAGTGGAGTTATCAATTTGGGACTGAGGACCAACATAAGGGATTTGTTTGAAATCGCAAAATAAAACTTTTTACCATTTCATTAATGCATTACAACAACAATGATTTAGTTCTCTTTAGAAATTTCATTCAAAACTCTGAATGAAAATAAAGAAATGCTAGACCATTAAACTAATTAAAGTTATATGGCAATCCATTGTGGTTAGGAAGCTGTGCATATAAAAGAGATAGCAGATTAGAAATAATCAGCAAGAAGTAAGCTTCTAACAAGAGTGAATGTCACCATTATAATTACAAAGCAACAACAGAACAAAGAGCTCCATGCCTAATGTTTCCCGGTTTCCCGTTTTTCATGTCATTTGTCTTTTGAAAAGACAACTTTTTTACTGTAGAAATACTATTAGAAAGTAGTTATAAAACCTAAACACAAAATTTCGGCGAAGGGGAGAGACTATCATCATCATTTACATATATAAAACACGACATAACAATTCCAACAAACGGAAGACACAGGAAACCCAAAAATGTCAAGAGTAAACGACACCGACAAGGAAGCCGCTCAACTTGCAATCAAATTTAAAAGGGAAGAAAACCTCGAGAAATACATATGATTCACATGCGAAGTAGAAGCTACAGGTAACAGAGGACAACGACGACCCATTACCTTAATCCTCTTGTCTTCGGCAGCGAAACCCAGAGCAGCAGTAAGAAGCCCAAGAAATCCCACATATAGCCGAGGGGGAAGGTTGAGCGGGAAATCGAAATTGGTGGACGACGTAGTTCTCCGTTAACGGAGTCTCTGAATTTAGCAACGGCCCACACCTGTGTTGTGTGTCTCTTTCTCATTGGTGTTCGTCACCACGCTCGGAGGCCAGTGCAGTGTCTAATCTACACCCAATAATTTCTCATAAAAAATAGGTAGTGCACGCCTCCTCATTGTGCACCATCAATCATGTCGCCTCACATGCTCTTGATAGAGCATGCTGGGCAAACCAAATAAATCATTACCTTCTCACACGCATCTCACAGGACAACTAGACCATGAAAATTATATTCCCTTCGTCCAAAAAACTTTGCTGCATTTGAAAAAAAATATTAATCCAAAATGAAATAACTGAATTTGCCTTAGAGACTAAATAGATCCCCATGTACATGCAAATGCAAGGGTAAGTGGAGGCTTGAAATGCTATGTGGCCCTTGCAGCCCAATAAATTTGACTTATTTTCAATGCAACCACAGGTTTCTTTAGACAGATGGAGTAGAAAGTACGAAATAGAAATAAACTGTCACGAATCAAAATGGTCAAACCTCATGACGATCATGATCCCCTCATGGTCCCACAACCCTATTCTCGATGGGCCCCACACATGCATATTTCCGAATATACCCCCCACTCCACACCCACTCTTAGGTACCATTTGGCAATCACTTTTGCTTTTTTAAAAAGTTGTATTTTAATAAAATCATTTTTTTATTAACGAAAAGCTAAATCGTGATCCATATATTAACACCCACCCCGAAAAGTGCTTTTGTCTAAAATTACCCTTAAAGCTTGTTTAGATGTGACAGATTTAAAAAAAAAATGGTTCTTGTGACGCTTTTACCTTTAATGAGATAAAAAGAATTGAATCTTGACCTCAATATGTAATCCAAAAGCGCAGATTTTAATCATTCATCAACCGTCTATTAGAAAATCTACGACTCAAATTCTATAAACTAGAATCTTGACCTTAATATTTAATTACAATTTTGGGAGAATGCCTACGATTATATTATTTTTTGTATAAGCAAATTGTCAAGGACACAACTATTAGACATGCCTTAAACCCTTTAATATTCTACAGGTATGAATCTCCCTACTGGAGAACAATGGCAGCCAACAAATTCAAGTGGCACGGAGATACAGGAAGAAGCGCTTGGTACTAGTTTTTTTTCTTTTCATTTTGTACATTATGTAACACGACAGGAATTTGTATATACAAATGATAAGGAAAAAAATGTGTAAATATGCCGAGCATGTATGGAACTCCATTGACTGCTATTGCAGTGAATTTGCTGATGCAACAACCATCTAAGAAAACAATAATTTTTGAATCTACATCGTCATCATATTAAACTTTTGTAACTTGGCTTCGTCATATGATGGTTGAACGAGAAATATTAAAAAGGCCATCTTGCACCACGATAAAATTATGTAAAAAATTGTACATGACTAAGAGCAGGATCTACCCATCCAAATGTAAAAATGGAGTAGAAAAGGGGGCCTTAAAAGAGGTAAATTGAAAATGGTTGGTCGGCAAGTATGGCCCCATCTCAACATAGGCCTCGTTCACAGCATCATACAATTCTCAGCCCATTCCACCAGCTAAAATTTCACATTTGCAGTTTTAGCATCACGATGGGACTATAGGAGCCAGACGGAAAATGCTTAAAAACATTTGATGATAAATAGTGGTTCATTCTACCAAGTGAAACCCCTCTGGAAATGTGGTTAACCGTTGAGACATTCCAATACACGGGAGCACAAATATGAAAATGGGATATAATTACATAAGCATTGTAATATACCTCTCGGGCAGAACTACCACCACCTGTTATAGCATCCCAAATGCCTGAGACAGAGGGCAACACTAAACGGCCAGATATTGCTGCAGATGAGATCTGTTGCTGCCTTTTCAATGTAGTATGGCCAAATAATTGATGAGTCGGTCTTTTATCTGCTAAGTATATCATTTTGTTGATAGAAGATTCTCTTAATGCACTAAGTATATCATTTTGTTGAACCATTGCATTCATTTTACTCAAAGATTCTGATTAACATAGAATGTTGTTACCAAAATACCATGAACCATCATTACCTAGAGCTTTATTGAATTAATAGTAAAAATTATTGCACATGGTGCAAAATTTTCACAGAGATGCAGTAGTTCATTTCTTTTTTGGATGAAAGGATGCAATAGTTTTTCAAGAGAATGCATTGCCCCTCACGTTATATACATGTACCTCATTGTATCGACATTTCATAGTTAATCTATCTGAAATGGTTCAAATGCAAGAAATTATCAAGTACACAATATTTAAGTAGTCTAAACAAATCTAGTTCATTCCCACATTCTACACCTAATCTACTACTTACATTCCAAAGTTTTTACTACTGCAACAGATTAAAAATCCTTCACGATTGAATGCATCATTTTGGTATGAAATTTCAATTGCTCCACTGAAAAATTGGAAGTAGTAAAACAATTTACAAATTCATACGATAGAATGCACCATTTTGATTTTGATATAAAGTGCTAAATTATGTTAAAATCATATGAATGAATTATCATTGTGATGAACTCTCACATTCATTTAATGGAATTCTTCTTACAGACAAAGACATCAAATTTTTATTTTTCTTCAATGGGTAAAGGAGACAGTTGAGCTGGAGTGATGACTCCCCTGCCAAGTTTTTTAGTCTCTTGATCTTGTTTCCAGCTAGAAAAAGACATAATGGGGCAGACAATTGGCTTCAAGGGAAAAAGATAAAGGGAGATGATGTTATAGAGACAAGGAAAGAGATAGGACTATATGTAGGACCAACCAGTTCTTGTGACAGACGGGAGCCAAAGGATATGTAATTACTTCAACTAAACTCTTGATTCCTCCAATTATTGCACCCACATATCTAGGAATTTTTAAATCCTAAAGAACATTCAAAATGCCATTATGGGCAAATTAATAAAAAGGCTATGTCCTCACATTAGGAGTCCATGCAACAGAAACATAAATGGTCGTAAAGGATAATAAGCCTTCATACATCTGGTGAACAAAGCGGAGTATATTGCCTAACATCTGACAGACACTAGCAAATGACACAGACGTTCTTATCAAAGGAGTAGAATTAAGCTTTTTAACTTAATGCACAAGACAAACCACCAACAACCACACAATACCCAAAATACAAGAACATGGTGCAGAAAATGCTTATAACTCCTGATTACCACTATGGAATATCACAAATAATAAGTGATTTCCATACCAAAATAATCAGTTAAGACATACAAGAAGTAACATATTATCCACATTCAAAACCATATAACTACACCAACGGTCCTTAATCTTACAACAAACCAAAACTAGCGCACCTTCTTTCTAGCCGATCTGGTGGTGTCGATGCTGCTGGACGAGTTGAACATCTATGAGGGCCTCAGTTTGGTGGTGATATTAGCGGTGGGAAACTGAGGTTGTTCGATCGGAGACGACGACTGTTTGTATGATTCATGTGGCTATCTGATCGGAGACGACAACAGCGACAAAGGAGTCGACTTAGAGCTGACGGTGGCAAAATGTGGAAATCACGGTGGGTGTTCAATCCGAGACGACGTCGGGAGAGGTATGGACTTGGAGTTACACAGCGGCCATCCCGGCGGCTTTCTGGTCTGAGACGACAACGGCAGAGGGAAGGGGAATTCATGTTCGAGAATTAAAAACCGAAAATAGGGGAGACCTATTTCGGGACACAGCAAAGAAATTCTAAAAGGCAATTCTAACACACAAAAGTCGCTTTTGTAGAAAATCTTCACACAACAAGATTTTCTAAAAAGTGGCTTTAACATCAATTTTTAAGTAAAAGTTACTTTTACCGGCTTAAAATCACTTTTTTCATAAAGCTACTTTTTATATAGAATTTTCTTTCGAAAACGGCTTTTTTATATAAAAAAAAGTGGTTTTTTTACCTAAAATATGACTCCCATGTGTCAAAGAAGCAAAACATCCACGGTGAATATTTTATTTAAAATATTTTCAACTACAGCTAAAAATTGAAAAAATCCGAAAAACACACCCAGCTGATTTTTTTTAGCTGGATGTTGGAAAAAACATGGATGCTACAGTGGACATCCAAAATCCACACTGGATGTTTTGGCTTTATCACGCCCCTAAAAGCACTACACTGTAGCATCTATATTTTTTCTATCTATCTGAAATACTTAGATAGAAAAAAAAAGCATTGATGCTACAGTAGATCTTCAAAATCTATTGTGGATATTTGCTTATAATCACGCCCCAAACGGCTCCTCCCTCTATCCACCACCGTATCCCATTTATTTCGGTCGGGAGTTAGCGTCCGGTCCACCTCCCGGCCGGGTTCGGTCTGGTCTTCTCTCCCGCATCCGCATCCGCATCCGCATCCGTATCCGCCTCCTCCACCTCCTCTATTGTCGCCTGAAACCTCGGCGAAGAACTCGGAGACAGGGAACAACGCCTCGTCTCCCTAGTCTCCAATTCTCGAGCTCAAGTGCTTGCAGATCTTGCACTGCAGAATTGGATGGTTTACGTGAATTGATTCCTTCTTTTTTTGTTTTGTTACTGAAATTTACGGTTTTTATTGGGTTTTTAACCGTAGAAACTTTGTCTTGGTTGGGAAGGAAGAGTTTTTTAATGGGGTGGTTCTTTGGGTGGATATGGTGTGTCATGTTTATACCTAATCAGTCGTGTGATTTTGGAGTTTTCGGTTGTGGAAGAAATTGCTCGAGGAACTCGCATTTTTTGTGTTTTTTTGGTTTATATGCGATTGAATGTGGGTTATTTTGGTGTAGTATGGGGATAAGGTGGTGGCTTGTTTTGATGGTTTGGCAGTGAATATGGAGGACCGGGGAGGTTCGTTCGTCGCGGTGAGAAGGATTTCTCAAGAATTGGAGAGGAGCAGTGGTTATCATTCAGCATCAGGTATGTAGAACAGAATTTAATGTAAGAAAATTATACTGCTGATTTGGGGTAGTTTATTTTGATTGTATGGTTGCAAGACTTATGTGTTGGGAATTATCTAGTATTGAACATTCCGACCGAGTACAAAAAGAAAATCGAGAGTTTGTTGTGAAAATGTCGTCTCGGATTGAATTCTACTCTGGGTGATAGGAATTGATTGAAAATAGAAGAGATTTAGAGATGTCTGTGAAAGAAAAAACTGCTTGTTAGTATGTTTAGAAGTATGTTCATGTGACAGGAAACTGTTTGACTTGATTGGATTCTTTTTCTGAAGTGTGTGAGATAAGTGTTTGTAATTGGTCAATGGCCCTGGAAATTTTGGATAAAATTAGAAATGAAATGTAGCATCTTTCCACTCGTGCATTGTTACAGCTGAGGGGTTGTGACAGGATCAGCAGCTTGGATTGGAAGAGGCCTTTCTTGTGTCTGTGCTCAAGGAAAAGACAGCTATGCCCGCCCATCATTTGACTTAACCCACCCAGGCATGCCATCGTATGCATTTGTTTCTTGCATTTAGGATGCTTATAGAGATCAGCTTATTCCAATATAGTGCACAGCAAATAACATTACGAGGTGCTTTTTTGGAATCTGGCTCTTTGGGTGCCTCTTTGTGTGCTACATGTTTCGCTGTATTTCAATTCTGTTATTAATTTTGGTTTTTCAAGTTGATGATACAATTTATCTTTGATATTGGTTTTGCTGATTTTTTTTTCAGAAATATATAAATAATTAATTATATTTAACCAAATTTTGCAGATGACTAGTCATTTGCAAGATAATGTACCTTGGTGTATGCTTTTTGCAGATGATGTAGTTTTAATTGATGAGAGTAAAGTAGGTTTAAATGCGAAATTAGAATTGTGAGGGTTGCTCTAGAATCTAAAGGTTTTAAAATAAGTAGGACTAAGACAGAGTGCAATTTAATTTTAAGGAAGGTAGAATTATAGATAGAGCCCTAGTTGATATAGATGGGCAAGAAGTGCCAAGGTGTGATCAATTCCGTCACTTAGGATCCTTTATCCATAAAGAAGGGGATATTGATAGTGATGTGGTGCATAGGATAAATGCGGGGTGGGTAAAGTGGAGGGCAGCCTCGGGAGTGTTGTGTGATAAGCGGGTTCCAAAAAGACTTAAAGGCAAGTTCTATAGGACGGCCATTAGGCCTGCAATACTCTATGGAGCGGAGTGCTGGGCACCAAAGAGGAGTCATATAGATAAGTTAAATGTAGCTGAAATGAGAATGTTAAAGGTGGATGAGTGGGATAACTAGGAGAGATAGGATTAGAAATGAATATATTCGTGAGAGCCTAGGAGTAACGCCTTTAGGGGAGAAACTGAGGGAATGTAGGTTGCGTTGGTATGGGCATATGCAAAGAAGACCTTTAGATGTCCCTGTGAGAAGATTAGAAGGGATACAAGTAAACGATGCTAAAAGAGGGAGAGGGAGACCTAAGAGAACTTGGATGGAGTTAATAAAAAAAGATTTGACTTTACTATCTCTTACAAAAGAGGTAGCCCAAAACAGGCTGGAATGGAGGAGTAAGATCCGTGTCGCCGACCCCAAATAGTTGGGAAAATGCGCTAATTGATTATGATTATGATTATGATTATGATTATGATTTAACCAAATTTTGTGTTTCAGGAGGTGCGCTTGCAAAGGCTTCAAAGTAGAACAGATTTTACGTATGACAGTTGGAAGACTGAACACCAGGTAGCACTACAAAATCAGTCATGTTGTAAATTTGTACTTCTGAGTAGAGTGCTTACTTTCCATCAGACTTGACTTGTAATGTGCACTTATAAATCTGTATTTAGATTTGGTTAATCTTAATTGTTTCCAACCTTTCGGAGGACTTGATTCATGTATCTTAATCCAAGTTAGTTTATCTGGATACACAATCTTCAAAATTTTTGGCATACAGACAGTGGCAGTTATTAAATTCGCAATAAATAATTTAATTATCGTCTTCCTTTCATTAATTTGTAATCGCTTAACTGAGTACGTTGTTTGCTATCTTGGCTAGCCTTAGACTCTGCTTATAATATTTGTATAGTTCTGAAGATTTTTTTGCAATCAAACAAAGATGATTAAATCTTTTACTCTTGCTTGATAGCTCGACTTCCTGGGGCCAGTTTGCATGGTCAGGCCGTTGGCGTCTTGACCTTGGCCATATTTCGTAGCTACGTTGGCGAGTTAGCAGGAGCCAGTTCTTGTGCCTGATGGTGATATGTGGTTGGCTGTGTAGTCGACAGCCTAGGCGCTACAGCCTGCAGTTGATGTCGTGGTGTCGATCTTTTTTTTAAAGGGAAGCTTTTGTTTACGTTTTTTAATGGAATCTCAACCATAGGTCTTTTTAATAAATTACCTTAAACAAAGCCTTGGGGTTATAGGCAAATATCTACGGTGGATTTTCCAAATCTACTGTAGGCAAAAAATATGGATGCTACAGTGTAGCAATGTTTTGCTTTTAATCATGCCCCAAACGGTCCCTAAGCCTCAATCACCTCCACGTGACTCCACCAGTTGGATTTTAAATATGATGACGCCCTCTTGATTTGACACCCACCATCAGATTGAAATTAGGTGACCTGCCTCTGGGTAAGCAGTGTCTCATTTAAATGAACTCAAATACAAACTTTAATAATCATTTTAAAATAACAGAAAGATCCTTAATCACTTAAACAGTATTTAGTTTTTTTTACATAGTTTTAAAAACGGGACCCGATCAACCAGTTTAGCCTAGTTAGATTAAAGCCGGAAGGTTTTTCGAGTAGGATCATCCGAGTTGGCCTAGTAGATTAACCGAACTGGTCCAGCAACTAAGACCATAACCAAACCTCCTCTCCTCGAGTCACAACTGAACCAGAGTTAGGGGAAGACCAGAACCATGGTTTTAAAAAAACCGAACCTGCTCTTGCTCCGTATATTAAAATACAAGCATACAACTCATCTTTTCTTTTCACTCTCTCTCCACATTACCCATCACCACCTCCAAATGATCTCTTGATTCTATTCTCCACCTTTTTTTTAACTCCTCCCATTAACCCACCCTTCTTCCCTTTCAAAGTTTCAATCTTTCAATAAACATTGAACAGAAAGAGTGAAAAAGAGAGGGAAACAGCGCAGTAGAAAGAGAGATAGAGAGACAGACCCCCACATAGGGGTGCAAGCGGGTCAGGCTTTTGCGGGCCGAAGGTTGGCCCGACCTGAGCCCTAAGACCCTAACCCTAAGGCAATTCCAAAAATCCGGCCTGGCCCTATCCCTAAGTGGGCATAGGGTCGGGCTGCAGGCTTTCGGGCCTTTCAATTGGCATAATATTTTTGTGACCCAATCTCTGATCATAAGCCCTTGAAAGATGTTCTATTACTCATGTTACAACTTACAAGCACCGGATGGTGCTCCTGCCTGCAAAATTTATCCACATGAAACTGCTACACAGCTGAAAACATTGACAACAGATTTTGAAGTCAAACAATCAACATATGACTATGACAATGAGAGTTCACTATTCAAGTAGTGACTACTACAAGTCCTTATGCTAGTAGATTTCATAAGGACAACCTTTTTTTAGGAGATTTCATTAATCTGATGGTTTAAGCTTTTGTTTTCCTGTTTTAATATGCTTCTTGCTGTTAAAGAAGAGGATAGTAGCCCCACCAACCAAGGAATCTTCCTTTCCACATGATACATCCCATATCTATGACTCCACAGTACATAAATAACTAACGGATTCTACATTTGTAATCCCATGAGGACAATGTTAAACAAACTTACCATCAATACAAGTTGCGCCTGAGAAGTTAAATCTGGATATTTTGTACTGAGTGTAATCAACTCATTCCAGCAATAAGGTGGTCCGGTTGATTCCAGCCTTGCAAATGAGCAAAATTCAAGCTCCTCAAACAATGACTCAATGCTTGGAATAGTTAATAGAAACAGAAACCAATTAATGAAATCTCCTAAAAAAGGCTTTTATATGAATAGCAAACCTGGTTTTCATGGGAAGCCCAAAGAGAAGAAATTTGTACACTACTTGCTTATTTCTTCTAGTTTTAAGTACGACAGTGTATTCCATTCATGACTCAATCATTCAAACCCACGATATCAAAAAGATGGTAAACTTGAGTATAAGCATTATCAGAATCTTAATCATTTGCAACAAAAAGAACTTATTGCATACAGCAAATTTGCTACAACTATGACAAATCAAATAAATAATTCATTAAATAACATTTTAAGTAATAACAATAAGAATCCTCTATTGATTGCAACCAAAAAAATAAATCAAATAGCTGGAAAAAAATTGTCGTCCTTCCGTCCTTTTTAATAGCTCCATTGGGGGAAATTGAAAAAGTGATGGAGCTATTAAAACAGGATTGAGAGAGTATGATATTATAGGACTTGAAAAAACCTAACCAGATTTGTCAGGGATGGAGGGCAAATGGCCCTCAAGGCGCTCTATGCGAAAAGTGATAGGGAGATTAATGTCACATGACAGGAAGAACCTAAACTCATTGTTGCTCATCCTTCAAACTCCTGAAAAAATAAATGGCCAATTTCCCATAACAATCAGACAAGCAAAATCAGACCTTTAACTTAATTAGACAAGGTCGACATGATACACACAAGGAAACCAGCTATTAACAGATGGAATTAATCTGATAGCAACACATACATGACGAAATTAGTAAGCAAGCCATGAATCATTCGTTATCAAGGAAAATTTGTGAACTTTAAAAGTTGATCGACAGGGGAAGATTGATGAATTGACCCAAAATTTTGCGAAGTTGGAAATTGAGATTGCAACATGCACTTATGAACTTGAACTGATATTCAGCACCAGAAATCAAATTAAAAGAAAAAAAGAGTTTTCTACTACTCACCAAATTGCCGCCAGTTACACTGACGAGAGATGTAAGAAGCTACTCATAGAAAACGTCTACGTTGTATGAGAACTTAAGAAACAGAAGTTCTTCACTGAATCACGCCATGACCGGAAAGTTTCAATTTTTGGCGGTGATGAACTGAGGATTGAGGTACGGAGAAGACGGCGTCACGAGAGGCGAGAAGGTGGCCGCAAGGCAAGAGGTTTGGGCTGGGCTTGCGGGCCGGCCCGCAAAAGTTGCACCCCTGCCCCCACCCACTTCTCAGCTCCTTTTACTAGCCCACATTTTTTCCTTCATTTTTCTTACACTTACTTGCGTGTTCTGGCATTCCCAACCATGGACTCTTTCAGCATGCTCAAGTATTATTTAAGATAATAATAAGCAAGCAAGCTCTTGCAGATGAATAGGAAGACTCAAGGCAAAATCAGTTGGAAAGTGATTATGCTAGAGAAAACTGAATAGTATTATTTAGGTGTTAATGTATTGGGGAAAACATTTAAACTGGTACAAGCATGTTGTTGCTTCACCCTTCCTTTTTCTTGTGAGAGGCGACCATTGAATGAGAGGATAGAGTGTTGAGCGGTGAATGCAGAATGCAGAACGATGGTGGGAATGTGAGTTCAGACCCCAATGAGTGACTGGATGTTTTGCCTACACCTTTTGATGAAGTATCATATAGGTGGTAGCCTACTGCAGTATACATTTTGCTAGGTTTTTGTATATTTACAGTAGACGATTTTTTGTAATCTAGTTCTCTCATAGTATCGCAAATTGACCTGACATTGTAATTGGTCGTTGTTATTCAAGTGGTTGCTTCAAGTGGAAGAAAATAATAAATTTGAGCATAATATCACGCACTAGATGTCTATGATTCGTATTTTCATTTAGGAAAGTACGATTTTTGTTGTCCAGCTGGAAGAATAATGGTTTGTGCTGCAGTTGTATATGTCCCCTGGGTGCTCATTTTGTTGATGAAATGCAATTCATGCATTATTCGACATGGTTATCTGTATCCTCTAAGCATAATCTAAATCTAGATATGCAAAACATTGGCCCAGGCTAGTGTTTTACTCAAGTTATTCTTCATGCTGCAATTGGTAAAGTATCAAATATGGTTATAGGGGAATGATGTCGGAACACAGACACAGTACAGATCTGGAATATACTTCTATACGCCAGAACAAGAACAAGCCACAAGGGAGTCATTGGAGAAGCAGCAGAAGGTTTTGGGCAGGAAGATAGTGACTGAGATTTTGCCTGCAAAGAAGTTCTACAGAGCAGAGAAATATCATCAACAATACCTTGCCAAAGGAGGGAGATTTGGCTTTAAACAGTCTACCGAGAAGGGATGCAACGATCCCATCCGATGCTATGGTTAAGATGAGTAGGTTTTCTGTGATAATCAAGCCAGGTTTATGTGTTCCTCTCAGTTTTTTCTCCCTCTCAGTTATTATGAATGAGATGATGCCTATCGTATGGACCCTGTGGGTATAGCCTTGGATTAAGTCTCGTTCTGGTATTTGTATCCTTGCTGTTTTATCATACGTAATGGCGTAATGTCTGTTGTATATATCTACAAGTCATGTCATTTTTCCATTATATTCGGAAGTCCAAATGTCTATGCAAATTGTCACGTGGCATAAAATGAGGACTTAGGCTTTGCTTTGACTTTGAAACATGTTACTATACACATATGTAAGATATTTTAATATCTCACTTAATGTGGCCCACGTGCAACATAAACGGGTCAACATGAAAAGATAACGTTTCTGATATATACGTTGATGGAACGTATAATTAAGAGTATTTATCTTGGACAGTTACAGTCCTGATAATAAACACATATAATAAACACTATCAGGAACGGTCCTCTCTCTGCCTATAAAAGAATAACAGAGGTTTAATCTCCATCAACAAAAGGCATTCTCTGTGAAACTGAAGAAAAGGCTAAGAGAGAGAAACCGATTTCCTTATTGACGGTTGGATTTCTTCTATGGCTCAAGGTATGTTTTCTATAACTAAGGTTTATAATATTTTATTATATTATGAGATTGAAGTTTTGTCATCCTAACAATTGGTATCGGAGCACGTTTGATTCTGATAAATTATACACTTCCGCTACATTATATACTTCTCCTCAAGATCAAGGTGTGTCACCGGCTGACGACTGGACGTATGGCCCGCAACATTAAAAAAAAAAAATTGACTGTCGGCACAAGTCCATGTCATGGCAGTGGCAGATTGTATCTGCCTCATCGTCCACCGCCATGGCTCACCCAGACGCGGCCTAATTGCCGGTGGTGTAGACCACCGGCCGTTAGCACGCTGGCGGCGCAGGTCAGCTGTCGTCGTATGAACACAAAAAAAAAAAAGGGGAGACGGTTTTTTGGCCGCTGCCGGCGTCGCCGTAAAAGGAGAAGGGCGGCCCCTTTGGCCACCATGATGTTGCTCATCGGCGGCAGGGCCGCCGCCATGACAGTATTAAAAAAAAAATTAATTTTTTGGCCACCGCATGGCTGTGACGGCGGCGGGTGTAGACGACGGAGACCCTCGCCGCCACCGCCACAAGTAGCGCCGGAACAGAATAAAAAAAAAAAACCTTTTTCACAGCCGCCGGCATCGCGATAGAAAGAGGAAGAAAGGCGGCAGCGGCGATCTAGGTGGAGCTGAATCTGCTGCCGCCAGTGGCTGATGTCCCCCCCTTTCAGCCGCCATTGTGTCGCCCCGTGGTGGCGAAGTCCGTGGCCGCCGCCTATGCTGTCTCCCCTTTCGGCCGCCATCGTGTTGTTCATCAGCGGCGGGTGCTGCCCTTGATGCCATCGCAATCGCACCCCGCACGTTCCGATCGCCGCTCTTGCAGTGCTCCAGCGAGAATAATGGGGAAACGAAAGGAGGAAAGCGGCCTTTGGCCGCTGAAGGAGGAAGACGGCGGCGGCGGTGGCGCCCATGGCGTCTGCCGCCGCTGCTACTGTAAACACATTTAGGGCATCCTCATGAAGAGGATGACCCTTTGAACCATTATAAAGTGAACCGGACCAAACCGGTCCGGTCCTTAAAAAAAAAAAAAGGGGGGGGGGGGGGCTCAAGATCTGAATCGAGCCAGACCGGTCCGACTAATATTAATATTTTGGTTCGGTCTAATAGTAATAAATCCGGTTTGGGTTTATATTAATCTTTTGGTTCAGCCTTTAAATTCGGGTTCCGGCTGATATTAAAGTTTTGGTTTGATCCAAATAATAAATTACGGTTCAGCATATTATTTTAAGAATATTATTGGCACTAACTTATGGTTATTGATATATTATGATGATGATGATGATTATTATTGACATTATACAATTTAAATTTACTTTATGTTGGTTTGTTAATCACCAAAGTGGTCGAACCATAAGGTCACGCAAATTTTGAATTGTATAATTGATAATTTAATTACCTATAAGTATGTGATGCTTAGAATTGAAATGATCCTATAGAATATTATGGGTAATTAAAAATTCATGCTTATAAGACATTTAGTGATCGCCCAAAGGTTGATCAGTAGTCCTTATAATTTATGAATATGAAGGTGGTAATTAATATATTTCATTAGATTAGTTTTGTATATCCAAAGATAGCAAACTGATTTAAGTGGGATACATTAAATTACTAAATTATAGTAGATTTATAAGCATCATTATGTTTATCATGGTATGCCGTTGTATCACCCAAAGGAGAACATCGGTATACACTTACTGTTTTATTTAAATTAAGTGTCTGAATCTGTATTATGTGTTTAAGTTACAACTCAAAGCGTTAATATATGAGCATTATATTATTCTTGTAGTACCTGTCCCTGTTTCTCTTCATTCGCATGCTTCGTCTGTTCCATTGTTTAATGGGCTTAATCTCTCTGATTGGAGTGAACAAATCCAATTTCACTTAGGTGTTTTGGATCTTGATTTGTCACTTCAAACTGAGAAACCTACTGCTATTACTGATACTAGCAGTGATGAAGAAAAGACTTTCCATGATGCTTGGGAAAGATCAAACAGACTAAGTTTAATGTTTATGCGAATGAGTGTAGCAAACAGCATAAAGTCTACTCTTCCCAAAACTGATAGTGCTAAAGAATTTCTGAAATTTGTGAAAGAGCGCTCCCAAACTGCTGATAAGTCACTTGCTGGGACATTAATGGCTACCTTAACCACCATGAAGTACGATGGCTCTCGTAGCATGCATGAGCATGTCATTGAAATGACAAATATTGCAGCAAGACTTAAGTCTCTAGGAATGAATGTGGATGAGAATTTCCTCGTGCAGTTTATTATAAACTCACTTCCTCCTGAATATGGTCCATTCCAAATGAATTACAACACCATGAAAGATAAATGGAATGTGAATGAACTTCACAGTATGCTTGTTCAGGAAGAAACGAGGCTTAAGAGTCAAGGAACTCATACTATTCATTTCGTAAGTAATCAAGGAGCTAGAAAGAAAGCCGGAAAGAAGCATGGAAAGGGCAAGCAAGGACCGTTAAAAATGAATCGGTCATCTGCTCAAATCCAGAAAAAGGAACATAAAAATGATAAGTGTCATTTCTGCAAGAAACTTGGACACTTTCAGAAAGATTGCCTGAAACGTAAGGCATGGTTCGAAAAGAAAGGTAAGCCTAGTGCTTTCGTATGTTTCGAATCAAATTTAGCTGAAGTTCCTTATAATACTTGGTGGCTTGATTCTGGCTGTACCACTCATGTTTCAAATACGATGCAGGGATTTCTTACGACCCAAACCACAAATCCAAATGAAAAGTTTGTTTTTATGGGGAATCGTGTCAAAGCTCCAGTTGAAGCTATTGGAACTTATCGTTTGATTTTAGACACAGGACATCAATTAGATTTATGTCAAACTCTTTACGTACCTTCTGTTTCTCGTAATTTAGTTTCTTTGTCTAAACTTGATTCAGCTGGATACTCTTTTAAATTTGGGAATGGATGTTTTAGTTTGCTTAAGAAAAATCATTTCATTGGTTCTGGTAATCTTTGTGATGGTTTATACAAATTGAAACTTGATGATCTTTTTGTTGAGACTCTTTTAACCATGCATCATAATGTTGGAACTAAACGTGGTCTAGTCAATGAAAGTTCAGCTTACTTGTGGCATAAACGTCTGGGTCATGTTTCAAAAGAAAGATTAAAAAGGTTGGTAAAGAATGAAATCCTCCCAGACTTGGATTTTACCGATCTTGGTGTTTGTGTAGATTGTATTAAAGGAAAGCAAACAAAACACACAAAGAAAGGAGCCACAAGGAGCACACAACTCCTTGAAATAATACACACTGATATATGTGGACCTTTTGATGTTTCATTTTTTAGTGGAGAAAAATATTTTATCACTTTTATTGATGATTTTTCACGTTATGGTTATGTCTATTTGTTGCATGAAAAATCTCAATCGATAAATACTCTCGAGGTATTTATTAATGAAGTTGAGAGACAATTAGACAGAAAGGTAAAAATCGTCAGGTCTGATAGAGGTGGTGAATTTTATGGAAAGTATAATGAAACCGGGCAATGCCCAGGTCCATTTGCTAAATTCCTTGAAAAGCGTGGCATATGTACTCAATACACTATGCCCGGTACACCACAACAAAATGGTGTAGCAGAAAGGCGTAATCGTACCTTATTGGACATGGTTAGGAGTATGATAAGCAATACGTCTTTACCCATATCATTGTGGATGCATGCATTGAAAACTGCCATGTATTTATTAAACAGGGTTCCTAGTAAGGCAGTTCCTAAGACTCCTTTTGAACTGTGGACAGGAAGGAAGCCCAGTTTAAGGCACCTGCATGTTTGGGGTTGCCCGGCAGAAGTAAGAATCTATAATCCACAAGAAAAGAAATTGGATTCAAGAACAACCAGTGGTTTCTTCATTGGTTATCCAGAAAAGTCTAAAGGGTATAGATTTTATTGTCCTAACCATAGTACAAGAATTGTTGAAAGTGGAAATGCTAGGTTCATTGAGAATGGTGAAGTTAGTGGGAGTAAGGAACCACGAAAAGTGGAAATTCAAGAAGTTAGGGTACAAGTTCCTTTACCGTTAACTTCTTCTAAAGTTGTTGTTCATCCAATTGTTGAACCGTTGAACAATGGACAAGAACAACAAATAAATGATCAGATTACTCACAATAACGATAATGTTAATGAACCTACAATAGAAGAACCACAAGAAATAGCATTAAGAAGGTCTCAAAGACAAAGAAGGTCTGCTATTTCTGATGATTATCTGGTATATCTACAAGAGTCAGAATTTGACTTGGGAATTGATGAAGATCCAGTTTCGTTTTCACAAGCCATAAAAAGTGTTAATTCTACTAAATGGGTAGATGCCATGAAAGATGAGTTAAAATCAATGGAACAGAATGATGTTTGGGACCTTGTTGAATTGCCTGGAAGCAGTAAAAGAGTCGGGTGTAAATGGGTCTTTAAGACCAAACGTGACTCAAATGGCAATATAGAACGATACAAGGCCAGACTTGTTGCCAAAGGCTTTACTCAGAAAGATGGTATTGACTATAAGGAGACTTTCTCACCTGTATCTAAGAAAGACTCTCTTAGAATTATTATGGCTTTGGTAGCTCATTATGACTTGGAGTTACATCAAATGGATGTGAAAACTGCCTTTCTGAATGGGAATTTAGAGGAAGAAGTTTATATGGATCAACCTGAAGGTTTTTTCGTTGAAGGAAAAGAACATATGGTGTGTAAACTTAAGAAATCAATATACGGACTTAAACAAGCTTCCCGCCAATGGTATCTTAAGTTCAATGATACCATTACTTTTTTTGGTTTTAAGGAAAACACTGTTGATCGGTGCATATACCTGAAGATCAGTGGGAGCAAGTTTATATTTTTAATTCTGTATGTTGATGACATCTTACTTGCTACTAATGATCTTGGCTTATTATATGAGACCAAGAAATTTCTCTCTAAGAACTTTGAAATGAAGGATATGGGAGAGGCAACTTATGTGATTGGAATAGAAATATTCCGAGATAGAACACAAGGATTGTTAGGGTTGTCTCAGAAAGCATATATCGATAAAGTTCAAGAGAGATTTAAAATGGAAAAGTGTTCATCAAGTGTTGTTCCAATTCAGAAAGGAGATAAATTCAGCATTATGCAATGCCCACAGAATGAATTGGAACGCAAACAAATGGAAGAAATTCCTTATGCATCCATGGTTGGGAGCTTAATGTATGCCCAGACTTGTACGAGGCCAGACATTAGTTTTGCTGTTGGAATGCTTGGCCGATATCAAAGTAATCCTGGATTGGATCACTGGAAAGCTGCAAAGAAAGTATTGAGATACTTGCAAGGAACGAAAGATTACATGCTCACTTATAGGAGATTTGATCATCTTGAGGTGATTGGATATTCAGATTCAGATTTTGCTGGATGTGTTGATACAAGAAAATCCACATTTGGCTACTTGTTCCTACTTGCTGGAGGAGCAATTTCATGGAAAAGTGCGAAGCAGTCTATCATTGCTGCATCCACTATGGAAGCTGAATTTGTGGCATGTTTTGAGGCCACAATTCATGGATTATGGTTGCGGAACTTTATTTCAGGACTTGGAATAGTCGACAGTATTGCCAAACCGCTGAAAATTTACTGTGATAATTCTGCAGCAGTCTTCTTCTCCAAAAACGACAAGTATTCCAAGGGTGCTAAACATATGGAATTAAAATACCTTGCCGTTAAAGAAGAAGTTCAGAAACAAAAAGTGTCAATTGAACATATTAGCACCAATCTTATGATTGCGGATCCGATGACTAAAGGATTGCCTCCAAAGACATTTACTGGACATGTCGAAAGGATGGGCATTATTGTAAAGTTTTAATGAGTTTATGATAATTAATGTGTTTGACACTTTGAGCTCATTT
The DNA here is from genome assembly GCA_039654745.1 of Houttuynia cordata. NCBI lineage: Eukaryota > Viridiplantae > Streptophyta > Magnoliopsida > Piperales > Saururaceae > Houttuynia > Houttuynia cordata. Next base: position 12,997,431 of record CM077511.1, on the reverse strand, counting down.
ATATATTGTTTCTGATACTTATGATATCCTGTTTTAATACCATTGGTATATACATAAATATTTGACAGGATTTTAGTCTCTAACAGAGACATTAAAGTGGACCATTATTGATCTTTTTCCCTTATAGATCATATTAAGTACAAAACTAATATTGTGGTACATAGAAGGAACTATGTCGATTTAATGATATGGAACCGCTATGATCCGTATTAGTCTATACTTAATAATGATATTATGATATGACCAATGTAGAAGAATTTATCTTTATGATATGCGCATTATGTTTTAGAAGATAAATTTTATCACATGGGCCAAGTGGGAGAATGTAAGATATTTTAATATCTCACTTAATGTGGCCCACGTGCAACATAAACGGGTCAACATGAAAAGATAACGTTTCTGATATATACGTTGATGGAACGTATAATTAAGAGTATTTATCTTGGACAGTTACAGTCCTGATAATAAACACATATAATAAACACTATCAGGAACGGTCCTCTCTCTGCCTATAAAAGAATAACAGAGGTTTAATCTCCATCAACAAAAGGCATTCTCTGTGAAACTGAAGAAAAGGCTAAGAGAGAGAAACCGATTTCCTTATTGACGGTTGGATTTCTTCTATGGCTCAAGGTATGTTTTCTATAACTAAGGTTTATAATATTTTATTATATTATGAGATTGAAGTTTTGTCATCCTAACAATATATACCTGCTACCATGAGTTTGTGCCTGGGAATGAGTGGGGTTAGTGATGCATATGATTTGATTCCAAATGAGAAATTGTTGTTATGTTTTACTTGTAATTAAACTCACAAGGTCATTGAAATGAACTGGAATTGTATGGACTCTATGACATAGTCTTGGATTAAATCTCGTTCCGTTATTTGTAATCCTTGCTGTTTTAGACTAATGGCGTGCTGCTTGTTGTCATGTCAATTTTCCATTGTATATTTAAGTTGGAGTGGCTTCATATATTGTTATGTGACATGAAATTAGGTTTTAGGCCTTGCTTTGAGTTTGAAAAGATGTTATTATGTGATGTATACTTGCTATCATAAGTTTGTGTTTGCAAACGAGTGGGGTTAGTGACTAGTGAGAGGTGTGATTTGATTTCAAATGAGAAAGTTACGTTCACAAAATCACTGATTTGATATGGAATTTGTTTGGAATTGGGTCTGTAAGGTGTGAATTGAATTCGCACCTCCTAATGATAAAGCAGAGAAGAGAAAGAAGTAAATATTTTATTGAAATTTGAGAGAAGAAAAAATTGCAGTTCTTGAATTTACGAAGGAATACAATGTATGCACTGAATCCACAGCCCAGGAGTTTGAATCCAGAAGCAAAACTCTGGAACAGAGAGCTTTTACTGGACGAATATTCGAAATTACACAGCTGCCTCCTCTGACAGAATTGGATCCTATTTATACTGCTTTCCTAGTAGTGACAAATCTTTTCCGTCCCTCCTCCAAACTACAGTACTAACCCACTTTACCAACTTGAGGTTATTTTTTTAATTATTTAATTATTAACAAAAAATAACTCTCTCATAGAATACTGTAATGACTTAAGCAGCATCAGGCCCTCATCCCAAAAGAAGCTCGAGCACAAGCTAAAAGAGTTGTGAAGCAGGAGAAGAATAATGTTATGGCCCAAAGTAATGAGGTAAATCTGAGATAAATCTGAGACATTGAAGGTTTTAGAAATCGCCATATTAACAGGAAGATCCACGACATAGGCACTATTAATGATTCGTTTGAGATCCCACTTTCTTCTAGGTCAATTTGCGATAGTGACCAAAGCCTTGACAATAGTCCCCCACCTGAAAAATCTGTTCTCTCCCTTTTAAGGCACTTATTTGTTAGACTCAAGAAGGGCATCCCTAACCTATTGCCGTCGGCTGGCATGTCGCCTTCACAAGACCTAGTGCCGGCGGGCACTTTCACGACGGCCTCTGCTTCGTCTGGTTTGGCCGCCCTCATCTCGTTGGCGCCTCTGTTTTCCGCCGCTCTTCCGACCATCGAAGTAATGGCGTTTGCCTCCTTGCCGGCGTCGTCTCTATTGGGTCTGTCAGAGACAGTGGCGGTGTCCGGTCAGTCCCTTGCTGCCCTGGAAGGGCCTCCCCTACAGTCTCGCGTCGAGGCTCGTCCTTCGATCGGCACTTCTAGGGGGTTTCTGTGCCCACCGCCGGACCAGCCGCCACTGCCGTCAACATCACCGCCATGGACTTTAGCCGCCACCACCCTGGTCGCTACCCCTCCCCCCCTTATTCTCCCATTCCAGGGCTCGGTCATGCCTTCCAGGTTTATCTATGCGGGTCCGGACTAACCCGTTATTTTTGGTTCCCGCCCGTGCCTGAGAACCGACCCTCATTCCTATGCTGCCATACAGTTCAACTAACGCTTTTCGGGTTAATTTTTTTTAAAAAATCTACGCAGACACTAGCATGGCTCGTTAGACACCCTGATCAGGAAATATTTTGAATAATATTCCCGATCGGTAATTTTTTTTATCAGTTGATTGTCTAAAATCTTCTACAAAAATAATAGGAAAGACGAAGGCAATGCGATTGGTCGACAGTAGTGACAGTAAAGAGTAGGCAAGTAAGAAATTTTGTTTATGGCTTTTTCTGGTATGAGCGTGAGAATTGCATAGATTCTAAACACTAATAGCTAAAAAAAAGATTAATAGCTAAGCTCTAGTGCAATTGCTTTAAACTATAAATAATATTTGTTCTTGTACTAAAAAAATGGTCTTAAACACTAAACAGCTAGACTCAAGTAATACTCAAATCTATAATATTTTCGTCAAGATGTCAACTCAAGCCCAGCTTCGTTACTTTTTTTTTTTGTCTTCTTGTAACCCCAAACTTTACCTTACCCATTATCAGGAAAATTGTCCAACTTTAATGAGCCTACAAAAGAATAGGTAAACTAAGCGATTGAGGATGGGCAAAGAAATTACGAAAATACCTTATAGTTATATTACCTTTCTACACTAATGGCAAGGTTGCCCCAGCTTTACAGTTTGGACTCCTAGTCCACATTTCTTCAAAACGGTAGATAGGCTGTCTCACTGTTTGGCTGGTCGAATTCCTAGGTTTAGTGTTGATGACAAGGTGCAGCCGTGCAGGTGGATTGAACATGAAGTAAGGAGTTGTCTGACACTAGCATTGGGGAAGGATTCCATTATTGTACATGACTACATCACTAGATTTTTGTTACTGGCTGTCCTCGAGCCACTACACCAGGTTCTTTGTCTAGGTCCAGAACCCAAACATATTATTGTCACATGGAAAAGAAGATATAACCTTAATAGTCTGAAAGGTGGCTGCCTACTGTATTTGTTGTGCAGCGATGGGCTATGTGACGCCGAGGCCTGCTTCGATACTTTTTCACTCTCAAGGCCCCTGCCATATCGAGAAATTATTGGGTGCAATCGGCAGCCCACACCACCTTTGTACGCCAATTTTATAAGAGTCGTCAATTCAAAATTGTCGGCACACACGATATTAATGTGCGTTCCAGCTACCTACCTTTCTGACCTATTTAATTACATCTTCTTTCATCTTGCAACTTGCTAGAATACGACCACCGACATTACTAAGATATGTGGTCTTTAAATATGGTGTCACATTCCACAAAAAATGGTGTCAGGAAAATTAACCCGATCAACTTACCTGACCTGAAGATACCCAACTTGACCCGATTGCAAAATAGGGTCGGGTGCGGGTTTCAATTTTACTATACCGTTTTTAAAAAAGGTTGGATAGGGTAAAAGATTCCTCACTTCTTTTGAGAATTAGTGATTTTACGAAAAGCTGTCTTGTAGTGGAACCAAAGAAGCCTTTAGTGTTGATGACAAGCTGCAGCCCGTTCAAGTGGTCTCAACATGAAGTATGGAGGTGTCTGACACTAGCATTGGGGAAGGACTCCAGTATTCTACATGACTACATCACTAGATTTTTATTACTGGCTGTCTTCGAGCCACTACACTAGGTTCTTTGTCTTTTGGCACAAATGCATCACTAGGTGCAGAACCCAAACATATTGGCATATGTAAAAGAAGATATAATCACATAGATATAACCTTAATAGTCTGAAAGGTGGCTGCCTACTGTATTTGTTGGGCAGCGAAAAAGTGGATCATGCGAGGCCGAAGCCTACTTCGATACTTCTTCACTCTCAAGCCCCCGCCACATCGAAAAATTATTGGGTACAATCGGCAGCCCACACCTCCTTTGTGCGCCAATTTTATAGGACTCGTCAATTCCAAATTATCGGCACACACGATATTCATGTTCGCTCCAATTATTTGGAGCACACGCTTATAACATGTGTGCCGTTGATCTCTAAGATCGACAATTCTTTGTGCCCGGCAGTATTGTGCAGATTATACCCAATAATTTCTCTACCACGTCATCATTTAATGGTGTCCACCATGTCATCATTTACTGGTGTAAGTGGACATTTGAAAATAGCATCGTCTCTCACCTTGCACATGTTGCAAGCTGAGCTATCCGTATCTAGTTGCCTACCTACCTTTCTAACCTATTTAATTACATCTTCTTTCAATATCCGTATCTAATTGCCTACTCATGAATAGGTTACTTGACCCGACCTGATTCCCAGCCCTACTCGCATAGCCCCTAAAACACGACACCAACACAATTTACCCATTGAAAACTGAATCAAAAGAGTAGCAGGAAGTTGAAGATCATGAAGACAATATTAGTTAAATTATCTATTTCAATTTATTTTTTAAACTTTTTAATAAATGACATATGTGCCAACATTTGACTATTTTGGATTATTGTTAGTATATTATAGGTTTTTTATTTAATAATAGTCTTATTCTAAGTGAATGTTCATTTATACATCTTATGCAGATTACGTAAATGACTGCGCGGTTTTCCACGTTGTGTCCATAGTAATCAACGGGCCTAATTATATTCGCACTCCGGTGAAGCCGAAAATTTGATGGGTGATGATTATTAAAGCAAAGCCCAAGAAGAGTACAAAAAGATTTAAAAAAATACGCATCCAACTATCTTCTGAGCCCCGGATAAAACACCCCTCATCTATGCCTAAAACCCCTCCTCATGGAGGATAAACTAGTAAGAAAAATACAAGGAAAAAATACCATTTATAAGAAAAAAAATCTCAATTTAAAAAAAAAGAACAAACTATTTATTCTAGCGCCAATCACCCCTCTTTTACTTCTTCTACTTTTTTTCCTTCTTTTTTGAAGAACTCGAGCGCGTTGACATATTTTCATCGTCATCAAAGTCATCTTCGAAGTCTTCTTTGTCATCACTATACTCCCGCTTCTGCCTAAAACTTGAATAATCAAGAGGACTACAGAGATCAGCTACAAGATTAATGGAGTCCTATTTATTGTTCGCAATGCTATCGTTGTGCAATTGAGATAACTTCACTTCTGTTTAAGATTATGGGGAAGTTGAGATAAACTTCACTTCTGTTTAGACTTATTCCACAATTAGGGTGTGCTTTTTTTAGGACAGTGATATCCCTACATCATTTTCCTACAGCACTTATGTAAGTGAGTTACCCATCCACAGTGTTGTAGGAAAAATGATGTAGAAATATCATTTTCATTTTTTTACCTGTTTTATTCATAGGGCTGATTTAAGTGCGGGTCAAGGTCGGTCTAACCTGACTCGACCTATTTCCCATCCCTAGTGATGTTGACCTTGCTCCAATATTTATTCATAATTTTTCTTTATTCTCTCGGCTAGGAATATAATATTGGTCCAACTTGCTTGTGGTTATATAAGTGACAGGCTACCACTAGGGCTGCTCACGAGCCGAGTCGAGTCGAGTTTTGGGTCAGCTCAACTCGAGTTCGATGTTCAGAAACTTGGGCTCCACTATGGCTCGGCTCGAGTCAAGCTCCAAATTTGACAACTCGAGCTCGGCTCGGGCTCGCTCGATCCATAACTCGAGCCCGAGCCCGAGCCCGAGCCCGGCTTAAAAGCAAAAATGCATATTTCACTTTTGGTAGGATTCGAACCCAAATGCAAAGGAGTATACTCAAGACCTTAACCAATTGACCTACAAATATTTTTTTACTCTTTATGTACAAAAAAAATATTTATTACATATTTGAAGTGGGCTATACTGATAAATTTTTTTATAACGAGGGGTGTCGAAGTCCTTAGAACCCGACTAGAAGGGGCAAGGAAACTGATCTCTTAGAGCACTACATCCCGCCGTCAATCCCCTTGGGTGCATACAAGGCCTACCCATAACCCAAGCCGAATGCTTAGGTGTTTCAACCAGAATAGAGTGCTCCAGTAGAAGCTCGAGCACTAGTGAACACTGAACAACATGGTGAGGTTGACGAAGGCATTCACTACACAATACAATAAACCAAAAAATACAGAGAAAATAAACACAGAGAAATCAAATAACTCATTTGAATACACATGCATGTTTATATTTAACTTTATTTATGCAGGTTTTAAAAGTCCCAATTACAAATCACCAAAGTGAAACACGTCAAACGAGTCCATATGAGATTCGATGGATGAGATGGCTACGATGGGTTTTAGCCTGCCCAATGAAAGAAAAAAAAGAAGAGAGAAATTAAACCCGAACCGACCGGTTCAGTGGTTCAGTTCAGGAAAGAAAAAAAATAAAAAAAACACCCGAGCTCCTCTGCTCCAGCGTCTCCAATCGGCCGCTCCTCTGCTCCAGCATCTCCAATCGGCCGCAGTGCCCTGGGCTGGAAGACAACGATGGGTCTCGACGGCGGCCACTTGAAGGAGAGAGGACGACGACAAAAGCGGCCATGGGCTCGAGCTTGAGGATCGGCAAGGCGAGGCTGACAGGCGATGACGACGGCGGCCATGGGCTCAAGCTCGAGGCAAAAACAAGCTCGAGCTCACGATCGAGATCGACGGCGATGGGAGGAGGAGCTCACAACCAGAACCATCCAAAGCTCCCACCTTTACCCCTCTCCGGCGCTCCTCCGGCCATCTCCGTAGGATTTCCGATACGCCGGTGGCTCTTGCATCAGCAGAGAGATGGGGACGAGAGGGGGCAAAAACAAGCTCGAGATCGACGGCGACGGCAGACCAGTAGAAGGCTGACCGTCGACGACGACGGCGTCCATGGGCTCGAGCTCACGATCGGGGGCGAGATCGATGGCGACGATTTATGGTAAGGAGAATTTCTGATTTACTAGTTTTTCGAACTGATTCTCGAGTCGAGCTCAAGCTTTTCGTCGAGCTGATTCTCAAGTCGAACGAGTCGAGTTTTTTCAAGTCGAGCCGAGTCGATTTACTGGGTAGCTCGAGCTCGAAAAAAGTCGAGCTCGAGTCGAGCCAAAATTCGAATCGAGCCAAGTCAAGCCGGAAAAACTCACAAGCTGACTCGGCTCGTGAGCACCCTTAGCTGCCACCCATGTGCTGTTTATAAATCGAGCAACCAATTAGATCAAATGCAACTTGTATCTTGCATTTGCTTAAGTTTCAATTATCAATAGTATAGGTCATACCTCATTTCCCTAATCATGGAATCCTCTAAGCACGTGCAGTTTGACTAGTTGCTTCAAAAAACGAATCACCCACTCGCTGGTGGTTGTTATTGAGCGACTCGCTGGTACTCACATGAGCTGCCAGCCTGCCACCCATGTGCCGGTAAAGACGAGCAGCTTTTTGTTTTTTTCTCTCATTCATTTTAATCGTCTTTTTTGGATAATTAAGATGAAGAGTACAAAAAAATTAAAAAAATATGCATGCAACTTTCCTATAAACCCGGGGCAAAAACACCCTCATCTTGGCCTAATACCCCTCCTCATGGAGGATTAACTACTAAGAAAAATATAATAAAAATACCATTTGTAAGAAAAATATTAATTAAAAAATAAATTATTTTGTCTTGCGTCACCGACCCCTCTTGTACTTCTTCTTTTTTTTCTTCTTGTTGAAGAACTCGGGTGCGTTGACATTTCTTCACCGTCATCAAAGTCATCTTTGAAGTCTCTTCTTCATTACTGCCCAAAACTTGAATAATCAGGAGGATGAGAGAAAGAACTACAAGATTAATGGAGTCTTATTCATTGCTCACATTGCTATAGTTGTGAACAGTAAAGATAAGTTCACTTCTGTTGATTGACTTCATTACTATGAATTTTAGGCTCCCACCCCTGGCCAATGAATGACTTGGCTTGAGCCAGCCGAACATAGGTTCAATGGTGGAACTTCCGTCCCTAAGCCACTGTGGCAAGAATCACGAACATTATGATAGAGTTACCATAACACTGAGGGGATGGCTATTAACGGATAGCTGAAATTGTAACCTTTTTTGGGGGGTTGAGGGGTAACAAGCCAAATTATTTAACTTTCTTGGTATGAATACCTTGTTTCATTGTGATGCAAGATAAGCCAAATTATCTTACTCCCTATCAAACCTCTTTACTTATATACTATGTCGTTCCTGTTTTAATTGCTCAATCTGAAAAAAAAAAAATGGTCCTGCTTTAGATGCTCCATATGGTCAATTTATATGAATTTTAAACTTTTCTTCCCAGCATTAGATGGGGTTTCCATCGTCCAATAAAAATAACAATTATTTAGATGGAACTATTAAAACAAGACGGAAGGAGTATATATCCTATAATATCATCTTGCCACTTGCTAGAATATTGCCTTCAATATTACTTAAAGTGGTCCTGGACTATGATGTCACATTCATTAAAAAAAGGGGAAGTACGGTGTCACGACCTTGATCTCTCTTTTTTTTCCCTAAAGAACCTTGACCAATAATTCATTCATAATCTTTCTTTTACTCAATACCCAATTGGTTCAGTAACTAAAATCACACACTTGCTGTTGGTTGTTATCAAGTCTCCATTGAGCCAGGTCAATGACCTACCTGTCATCCATTTACTGGTTATACAAATCGAGCCACGTTTTTTTTTTCTTTGTTATAAATACTGTTGTAATTAAATTCAAGTTGACTGACGGATTCTTTATATACATGGCTACTCCAAGGGAACCTACATCTCTGCATCATTTCTTTCCTTCTCTCTTTGAGTTCTAAGCCAGCGGTTGTTGCAGTGTCCCAATTACAGCAACGTTTGCTCCAGCACAACGAACCGCTCTGGAGATCAGGAGGGTGCAATGCAGCTACTACACTCTGCTCGCTGTGTTTTAGGCACGCCCCGACCCGTTTACTCTGAATCACATAGTTAATTCTAAACTAGTTCTCACTAATTTTCAAATGTAAATTCCCGTGCAGGGCTAGTCCTGGATGTACAAGACGACCCTCTAGAGTGCAGCTACAACATTCTCCTCACTGTGTTTTAGGCACGCCACACGCAAGGTTAATTCTAAACTAGTTCTCTCTGATTTTCAAATGTAAATTCCCGTGCAGGGCTACTCCTGGATGTACATTATGCAACATCCGGGCTGTGTCCTTGTCGTCCGTAGTTATGTCCAGCTGAATGTATTTGTCCGTGAAAATTGGACACAGATCAGACAGAAGGCCTCGGCCAACCATTTGTCCTGTGTCCTGTTATCTTGTAAGGTTGGGAAACGTTTTCTTGGGTGTGATTTGATTTCGTCTACATCCTCGTTCACCAAGCCAATACGGGCGAACTAATGGTTGTGGACTTATATTGGATTTTTGTAACTCACGCTTTTTGTGCTTTGCATATTTTGGATCTTGTATTTTAGGCGCTCTCAGATGGTTTCATTGTGGTTTAAACTCTTTAAGAAATGTAGGGGCTGTTTGGCAACTTCTTTGAGGAATAAAGGAGTCGATTTATCTGGAACCACTTAGACAGGACGAATTTTGGCCTCCTTTGAACACTCCATCTCTTCAGAAATATAAGCGGGTATGTTTGTGCTAGTTTCATCAGTTTTCATCTTCCTTATTCTCTGCTATTTTTTGGGCAACGAAAGGCGAGATGAGCACTATCTGGTGCATATCCTCTCCAGAGTATGTAGAAGCAAGGGGTGTAAACGAGCCGAGCTTGGGTATGTCTCAACTCGAGCTTGAACTCAAGCTCAGCTCGGCTCATTTAACAGCTCGGCCCCTCCCAACTCGAGCTCGGCTCGTTAAGGATTTTAGAGCTCGGCTCAAGCTCAAGCTCGAGTTCAAATGCCTAATACAGGAAGATCAGCCCAGGCTCGAGCTCGGCTCGCCAGCGCATTACCGACCGATGGCATAGGACTGCCATCGCCTCACTCAGCTGTCCCTCATCGGCACCAGCAGCCGTCGCCCTCCCCCCCCCCCCCCCCCCCCTATCCTTTTTCTCCCTCCCCTCCCTCGGCGATTGCTTTCGTCGACGCCCCCCCAGATGAAAATTATTAGGTGTAGGTGTCCTATCGTGGTGTCTATGACCAATGGGTGAGTGACACACAATACCCATTGTGGGCCCTTGCCCATTGGTGATGGACACCAATCGGTGTTGTGTCACTCACCCATTGGTGATCCACACCACGATGTGTCCTATCTATATTCAATAATTTCTTCCCCCAAATATCCTTCCCATGTGGCAATGATGAGAAGCAATGCCAGACTACTGCATCGTCGGTGTCATCCGGAGAAAAAAAAAGGTGTTCCCTCCTTTTGTTATGTGGCAAAATCTGGATGATGGTCCTGGGTCCCCCTTCCACTTGTCCTTTGGTTTGGTTTTGCAATCTGGTCATATATTTTAGGTAGGAAAATATTTACCATAAAATAAAGACAAATCAAAAAATGGGAAAAGCCAACTATAGCAAAAATTCGTCAATTGGATAAAGGATGGAATCATAAAAAAAAAAGTTTTAGAATTGAAAAATTCAAAGGCATGTGATGAGGAGGGAGGGGGGTCAATTCTACTCCAATGTTTAAGAGACGGTTTCTATAGGCAGTGTGAGCATGAAGACTAGACTAAACAGTGGGATCTATAATTCGGCGGTCTCTCGGAATTGGCAGGCCTTTCTATATTGCTCAATCACTCTCTAGTGCCCGAAGACTAGACTAAACAGTGGGATCTGTAATTCGGCGGTCTCTCAGAACTGGCAGACCTTTCTATACTACTCACTCACTCTCTAGTGCCTCGATGTGCTTTGGCCGAGAATTCTACAAATATATTGCGTGATATCAAATGGACAACGTAGACATGTGTTGTCAGCCCAACACATATACGGCTCAAATGCTTGATAGTCTTCTACTTCAACCCCTCCACCTTCCTCGAGGTCTCCACTCAAGGAAAGCCAAGGAATTTCCTAATTTTCTTTTAAGTCTGTAGACTGGCTGGCTAAAATGAGTTAGGTGGATTGGAGATGGAACCCTTTTATAAAAAAAAATTGGCTTATAATGGAGTAACTGTGATCCTTTCTTACTTAATTCACGAGTCTGCAACCAATAAAGTCAATTACCGACAGTGTCAGCCCCAAAGAGAGCCCATAAACTAAATCGGTCAGGGGAATGCATGAACTCTTGAAAGAATATGGTATTTTATTTTTCGAAAGTGCAAATTTTATTTTTGTTGATAATAAAACTTGAAAGAATGATTAATTTATAGAGTTGTCACACACTATTTTGTCACATTCGAAACATAACTTTGTAATTTAATAGCCTTGGTTATTTACATGTAGAAAATTAAAAAATGAACAGTTAGATTTGTTCAAAAATAAAAATTTAATATTTGTTTACTAAAAACTAAAACACTAATATCCCCTTTATGTGTCCAAATTAGAAAACCAAATAAAACACCATGCAACCGAGTTAGACATGGCTCAGCTCGAGCTCAAAATTTCAAATTCACTTGTATGGCCCCATCACCCATGTCTAGTGGTAATTCTTGACTTTCAAGATACTATTAGAGTTGATTGTACGAATAATTATCATATTTTAAAAAAAATATCGAACACCAGCTTCTTTCACAATGAAGTGGAAAAAAATAAATTTAATATTTAATAAAAGGCTAAATTTGTCTTCATAAGGGCACTTAATTAGTAACGAAATAGCAAAACAATTTAACTATCTCTAGTTATTCTACATTTCTGATAAATAGTTCTAAGCGCATATTAAGCTTCCAACCTTTGCATTTCTCCTCCAAAACTTTGCACCCACGTAGTAGGTACTATATCTTCCTATGTGAACAAGAAATTAATTTTTTATTCTCTGAAATCTTTTACAAATAAATATTTATACATATTAATATTTTTATTTTATATTTATATATATAACATAACGAGCCGAGCTCAAGCCCGAGCCAAGCCCAACACGAGCTGAGCCTAAAGTCGAGCCGAGCCGAGCCGAGCCAAAAAGCTCACGAGCTAGCTTATCCCGTTTACACCCTTTGGTAGAACGCATGACCGGTTCATCCCGCATTGCTAGTTTTGCTTACCAAAAATGACTTACTTAAAACTCTCGATTCTGTGGGGCGGTCAACAAAGCAGTTGTGCCGCATGATGTAGCCTGTAGCGTAAAAAAATTAACAGCAGCCTAGCATGACCATGGAATTCCATATCGGCGATATATCGCCGATATATCGATATCGGGCCCCACCCGATAAAACGAGATGGATAAATCTCGTTTTTTTATTTTTTTCAAATATCGCCGATATATCGGCGATATATCGGTATATCGCTATTTAATAATAAAATAATATTTTTGGAAAAAAAAAATTCGAAAAAAAAAAATTTTTTTTTTAAAAAAAGGGGAAAAAAGTAACTTTCCCACTTGTTTCCCATCCTAATATGCATATTTTAAAATCTATGCTTTGTCTAAATTAGTATAACTCATTTTAGAAGCTAGATTATGAAATTATATGGTAAAAACTAGTTTTTAACTACCTATATTTTTTTACAAATATCTCCGATATATCTCCGATATTTTGTCTCTTAAGCCGACCGATACGATACCGATATCCGATACGGAATTCCATGAGCATGACTCCACCCCCTTTGGAGGATATTTTAAGAATCTCTATCTATACCGGATTCAGTCACATGCTGCATTATCTAAGTTTCAAAAGCATTATCTAGCATGGCTGCTTTGTGTTGATGAAATCTGTGAGGGAGATGTTCTCTCGTCATTTCTGATCCCTAAAATGCTCTAGGGTTTATTGTTCAACATGTCACATCATTTCTTTCTTTCTTTCTTTTAAGGGCCCAACCTATTCACGAAGAGGTTAAAGAAGAAAGGGCTTCAAAACTTATCTTATTTTAAATTCGAAGGGGAACCAAACAGCTATGTACCTAGACAGCGGTCATGTCCCCCGTATAAAACAAGACGCCAACAAACAAATTGTTAGTGATAAAAGTCTAAACCATTATTTCATTAATTGAAAGTCTGATTACACACGGGTATTTATAGAGTTAAGACAGGACTAATACAACTAACCTCTACTGAATAGCCTAAGGGTCCGTTTGGTTGGGCTTAAAAAGAAGCTGAATTCTTAACTTCTTCCTCCGAATCCAACTTCTTTTGGGAAATTTCCTCAACTTTTTCCTCTAGTGACAAAAATTATAATTTCAGCAAAAAGTGAGGGCCTTTTATAAAAAAATGCGGTTACGAAACCACGTTTTTTTTATAAAAGGCCCACACTTTTTGTTGAAATTACAGCTTTTGTCACTAGAAAAGGCTGAAGTGAAGAGATTTCCCAGGTTCCTAAGACAGCTGGCACTTCTAATGATATTCTAACATACCCCCTCAACTGAACATCTCTAGATCACATGAACTGTGTCCTCCATTTCCTCTCCACAGAGATGGCTGGTACAATCAACATTAACACCTTAGCTCGGCCCTAGAGGGAAGAAGGTCTCTAGTCAGCCTCCACCCAAAGACTTTGTCTTGGGACAGTTTTCATGCTCCAATTCTTCCTTAGAAGTTTTCTGTTGCTAATGTTCACCTCCAAGCGCTCCCTCCCTTCCTCACCTTTATCTTTTATCAACATGGAGTGCGCACTCTCAACCGAATAAAAAACCATTTTTGCTCCCCATCTAGTGTTGGGATTGTCACATAAAAGAGGGCTGAAATACTACCAAATTATGCACACAAATTGACAAATATACACATAAACCACTAGAATGAGTATAAGAATGAACCAGGTTCGAGGCACGCTATGCGTTGTCCTTGAAACAGATACGCCGCCCTCCGTGCACAGGCGAATAATCGCGTTCCGTTCCCGAGATACAACGAACCACACCGTCAGTTTAAAGTTGCACTTCAAATCAAACTGACTGGATCTCGATCAGAGGAGACTCTATTGCTCAATGATGAATGATGAATTCAGAATGAAGAAGAACAAGTTTTTATCTGTTGTCTGTAACCCTTTTCTGTGGAAAATCGTTCTCTATATATGGAAGAACGCATTTGGGTCTTTTTCTGGAAGAAGAGACGCACTTTTCCACAGAGAAACGGCCATTTTCTCGCTGTAACCGCTTAGCCGATCGATCGTTTTATAAGCCGATCGATCGCTTTGCGATCTATCGCACTTATTTAGCCTAAAATTACGATCGACCGTTTTATCGCGGTGCACAAATCCTAAAAATCCAGTAAATACGATCGATCGTGTTTATCACGGTCGATCGTAACACGATCGATCGCGTTATTTTTCCCGATCGATCGCAGCATTTTTAAATTAATTTGTTTAATTTCAAGTCAAATTTCAACAATCCCCACCATGACTTGATATTAAACCATTCTATACACTAAAAATGCATACGACACATGAATGAGTCATTGAGCAATAGTACTCTAAGTTTTCGGCGATAGGTACCTTGCGGGTTTGAACCTACACCTAGTTTGGTAGGCCGCCACTCTCACAGGTTCGAAGTGAACTAAGTCTTGAACTTGAACCTTAAAGCAAGAGCTTTGACAAACCTAACAGTTAGAGTAACTCCCTTTTCGAGATCATTTGGGGTAGCGCTTTATGGCCATGCGCCTTGTATCTTTTCATGAGTTGCACATTAGAGAACAAGCCTTCGTTCTCCTTAACTGCGACCTCAGTGGCACTCATATAGGTGACAGTCTCCAAGGGTAATCTGCATAAAATTACCCTGCTTTTAAAGCCTTGACCTCATTAAGACTTTCGTCATCCTGTTTCATATGCAGTAGAGCACTCTCATCAACACACGGGAACGAGCATACATTTATTTTAATAGTGCTCTCCAAGTCACGCATTAGCTTGTTATTACCCATTGAATCTTCGTCGTGGGATCTCCACTCAGAGAGATTGGGTTGCTACTAACGATGACTTAAATCATAGGCTTTAAGCCCCATTCCCCTAGATGAGTTAAAGACTTATCCTGCCGACAACCCTTTAGTAAACGAATCAGCCAAGTTATCCGTTGATCGTATGAAACTTAAGGTAATGACTCCCGATGTAGTCAACTTGCGCAAGATTTTATACCTTAGTTCAATATGCCTGGAAGACCTCTTATTATGATTCTTACTCTTAACCTTATCAAGAGCTGATTGGCTATCACATTGAATCAAAATTTCAGGAATTGGCTTATTCAACCATGGTATATCTATTAATAGATCCCTAAGCCATTCCGCCATTCCTCCAGTTTTATCAAGAGCTACTAATTCAGCATCCATAGTAGATCTTTTTATCACAGTTTGCTTGGAAGATTTCCATGCAACTGCCCCACCACCAAGTATAAACACATAACCACTCATGGCCTTTGTTTCATCAGAATCTAACACCCAATTAACATCATTGTATCCTTCTAATACAGCAGGGAACCCGAAATAATGTAAACCGAAATTTACACTTCCCTTCAGAAATCTGAACACTCTCTCAATGGCAATCCAATGAGACTCATTAGGACTCTTAGTGTATCTACTTAGTCTTCCCACAGCATAGGATATATCCGGTCTACTGCAGTTTGCCAGATAACTCAAACTTCCTATCAGCTGTGAATATCTAAGTTGTGACACACTTTCCCCAAGATTTTTCTTTAGTCTTATACTTGAATCATACGGCGTACTGACAGGTTTTCTATCGAAGTAACCATACTTCTTTAGAATCTTCTCCACATAGTGTGATTGACTCACAACTATTCCATTAGAAGTCCTATCAATCTTTAAGCCCAATATGACTTTGGCAAGACCCAAGTCTTTCATATCAAAATTCTCGTTAAGAAAACCCTTAACTTTATTGATATGATCCACATTATCACCAAACAATAAAATGTCATCAACATACAAACATAACATCACAAAACTATCGTTAAAAGACTTCCAATATAAACATTTATCCGATGTACATACAACAAAATTATTAGAAAGAAGAACATTATCAAACTTTTGATGCCATTGTTTAGGAGCCTGTTTTAACCCATAGAGAGATTTAATTAACTTACATACTTTTCTTTCTTGACCTAGAACTACAAAACCTTCAGGCTGCTCCATATAAATTTCCTCCTCCAATTCACCATTTAAAAATGTTGTTTTGACATCCATTTGATGGATCTCGAGGTTATAATGAGCTGCTAATGCAATAAGCACTCTAATTGTAGTTATCATGGTCACAGGAGAATACGTGTCAAAGAAATCTTGACCTTCCTTTTGACTATACCCTTTAGCTGCTAATCTAGCTTTGTACTTTTCAATGGATCCATCAGGATAATATTTTCTTTTAAAGATCCATTTGCACCCAATGGGTTTAAACCCTGGAGGTAGATTCGTTAGAACCCACGTCCCATGTGCAAGAATTGAATCCATCTCACTCTGTACCGCTTCCTTCCATAAAGGAGATTCACTAGATGACATAGCCTCACTAAATGTCAAAGGATCCTCATTCTCCACCATGTAAGTATAAAAGTCATCTCCATAATTCTTCTCTATTCTGGTTCTTTTAGATCTCCTAACCTCTATATTGGTATCCGAATATTCAATTCTTGGAATAGAAGATGATGATCCATCTTGTTTATGCACTACAGCTTTATTCTTTTCCTTCATAGGAAATATATTCTCAAAGAATGTTGCATCATCGGACTCCTTAATAGTATTAGGTGCATAATCCTGCCGATCAGACCCAATTACTAAAAACCGATATGCTCTACTATTTTGTGCATAACCAATGAACACTCCATCATATGTTTTTGAACCTAACTTATCCATTTTCACGTTTGGGATTTTTACTTTGGCAAGACATCCCCAAACCTTAATGAATTTCAAGCTTGGTTTTCTTCCTTTCATTAACTCATATGGGGTTATATTTTGTCCTTTATGAGGCACACGGTTTAAGATCATACAAGCAGAAAGAATTGCTTCTCCCCATAAATTCTTCGGTAGACCCGAAGATGAAAGCATAGAATTAATCATGTCAATGAAAGTTCTATTCTTTCTTTCTGCCACTCCATTAGATTGAGGAGAGTAAGGCGCTGTGGTCTCATGTATTATTCCTTGATCTTCACAATATTTGCAAAATTCAAGGGAACAATACTCCCCACCACGATCAGACCTTAGTCTTTTAATCCGCCTGTCAGTTTGATTCTCAACCTCCATCTTATAGACCTTAAACTTCTCAAAAGCCTCATCTTTAGACTTTAGTAAATAAACATGACAATATTTAGAGTAATCATCAATAAAGGTAATGAAATATCTCATACCACCCCTAGTAATTAATCCATTCAACTCACATATATCCGAATGAACTAATTCAAGCAAACATGTAGATCTATCAATAGACCTATAAGGTTTTCTAGGTTGTTTTGCTTGAACACATATTTCACATTTATCACTAGTTACATCATGCAATTTCGGAATCAAATCAAGATTCATCATTCTTTTAATGGTATTTGAATTCACATGTCCAAGTCTCATATGCCACACATCAAAAGAATCTACATGATAAATTAAAGAGTCATCTACTTGAAATAAAGAGTTATTACATGAAACTAAATTTAGTTTAAAGAGGCCATCACACACATAGCCTTTTCCAATAAAAGTACCATGTCTAGTTATTACAACTTTATTTGACTCAAACACTAATTTATATCCTTCTCTACTAAGAAGTACTCCACTAACAAGGTTCTTCCTCACACTAGGCACATGCAACACATTACGAAGAGTTAACGTGTTCCCCGATGTAAACCGGATGTCCACATTTCCAACTCCATAAACTCTAGCCTCAGAGGAGTTCTCCATCGTCACAGTCCTATCCTTTACTTCCTGATAGAAAGAAAAAGAAGAAACATCAACACCGATGTGAACAGTTGCCCCTGTATCAACCCACCAATCGGTAGGTTCACATGCCAAGTTAATTTCAGAATTAGTTAATACTAACCTGTCATCTGAAGTAACCATGTTAACATGAGCAGAAGATGCAGCCCCGCCATGACTATGGTCCTGACCTTTCTTCTCTTTGCACTTGTTTGCAAAATGTCCCGGTTTCCCACAGACCCAGCAAACCTTCAACTTCTTATCCTTATGGATATTTGAACTAGGTTTGAAAGACTTATTCTTAAACTTCCTGTTGTTCTTCTTATTGCCATGAAACTTTGGTTTCCCTTCTACAACATTGGCTTGAACACTGTCTTTGACCCCAGAAGATGAGCCTTGTAAGATTTTCATCTTACCTCTATGCTTTTCTTCAATTTGTATGGCCACCATAAGATCATCAACGGACATTGCGTCCCTTTTGTGTTTCAAGTTAACCTGGAAATCTTGCCATGAGGGTGGTAGCTTGTCTATAAGCGCCAGAACTTGGAGCCTCTCGTCAACGGGAATGCCTTTCCCAATGATCTTTGCTACCAAATTCTGTATCTCAACAACCTGATCTCTATAGATTTGTTATCGACCATCTTGTAGTCAAAATACTCGCCTACAACATATTTTTCTACCCCTTCATGCTCCTTTCCAAATTTCTTATCAAGGGTATCCCATAGCTCTTTATCAGATTTAGTATTCACATGCAAATCATATAATTCATTGCTCAAGACACTCAAAATTTGTCCATGGCATAGTTCATCATCTTGTTTGAATTTATCAATATCAACAGGCTTAGTAGTTCCAACTTCAGACGAACTAGCAGTCTTATCAGATTCAGATGATACAGTTTTTTCCACATGAACATCAGAAATAACATAGAATATATTCAATTGAGTCAACCAAAATTTCATCTTTGTTTGCCATCGCATGAAATTCTTTCCATCAAATTTATCAGGCTTCAATGATTTGTCAACACCCATAATTGCAGTAGTATTCAATCAACAAGAACAAATAATATCTGTTTCAAGATTGTTGGGATTGTCACATAAAAGAGGGCTGAAATACTACCAAATTATGCACACAAATTGACAAATATACACATAAACCACTAGAATGAGTATAAGAATGAACCAGGTTCGAGGCACGCTATGCGTTGTCCTTGAAACAGATACGCCGCCCTCCGTGCACAGGCGAATAATCGCGTTCCGTTCCCGAGATACAACGAACCACACCGTCAGTTTAAAGTTGCACTTCAAATCAAACTGACTGGATCTCGATCAGAGGAGACTCTATTGCTCAATGATGAATGATGAATTCAGAATGAAGAAGAACAAGTTTTTATCTGTTGTCTGTAACCCTTTTCTGTGGAAAATCGTTCTCTATATATGGAAGAACGCATTTGGATCTTTTTCTGGAAGAAGAGACGCACTTTTCCGTAGAGAAACGGCCATTTTCTCGCTGTAACCGCTTAGCCGATCGATCGTTTTATAAGCCGATCGATCGCTTTGCGATCTATCGCACTTATTTAGCCTAAAATTACGATCGACCGTTTTATCGCGGTGCACAAATCCTAAAAATCCAGTAAATACGATCGATCGTGTTTATCACGGTCGATCGTAACACGATCGATCGCGTTATTTTTCCCGATCGATCGCAGCATTTTTAAATTAATTTGTTTAATTTCAAGTCAAATTTCAACATCCAGTAGATCACATCTTTAGAACTTCTCTTTCCAATGGAATATTCAAAGTGATATCCCTGTCCCTAGGGTTGAAGAGTTAACATGTGAAATCCTCCAGTCCCTTGTGTTCTCATCAACAAGGCTGCTCACCAGCATATTGGACTCATCCAGAGGGCTTGAAGTGGACGACAAGAATCAATATTGGCTAGGAGGGGAGTGCTCAAATGCCACTGGAAGGAATGAGGAGGAAATCCTGCTAAGCTATGAAGCCAACAAGAGGATGATATAGTAGGACGGGAAAATGTGCAACTAAACGTGGGGAGCGAGGGAGAGGCCCGATTGAGCTCTGGGCAAACCAAGGAAGACGGGAGGAGAACAGTGGGACACAAGGAGGTACAAAAATCTGGAAGGAAGCAAAAGGGCTCTTGCCCCGGAGGAAGGGGATGAGGGGAAAGGGATTGCACAGAAGGACAATTCAAAGGCGGCGGCTGCGGGACATCCCCACCTGGAGCAATGAACCTTGGCTTGAACCGGATGAGATGGAGGATATGAAGTCCCTACATGGCAAGATTAGAGAATGTGGCAACAGATTCGAGGAATGAAATAAAGATGAAGAAAGATGGGGGATTTAGAGGCGAGGGATGATCAGCAGGCGTGGGGGGAGACCTGCAAGCTGAATTGGATGAGCTTCTCAAATGGGAAGAGATCCTATGGAGTCAGAGAGCTAAAGACACATGGCTCAACGATGGAAACCAGAACACTAGTTTTTTTCATTAGAAGCCATCCCAGAGGCGTCGTAATGCTTAAACAACATTAGTTGTAATGTTGCCGGTCCGATATTAATTTTAATCAACGTTTTTGAAACATTTATCAGGAAATTGCCACTTGTTAGAGGTCTTTATTAGTTGTCGAGCAGAGGCATTGGCCTCACTTAATTTCTTTTGTATCAAATTGTTTCTTTCTCATAATTGTAATCAATGTTTCACTTGCTGACTAATTCCTTTACATACAGCTCGTGAGCAATAAATCTTTGTAGAGCTTCTTTCCTATTCTTTGAGTAAGGAGGAGCTTCAAAAGCAACATGGACTTGGGACTCTTGGAACCTGTAATTACTAAGTCAATTGAGCTGATTGATGAAGAAGTACGTTTCCTATTTGGAGTGAAGAATAGTATGAAACTGCTTGGTGGTGACCTCTTAATGATCAAAGATTTCCTCCGGGAAGTTGAGGGAAAGCAGAAAGGTAGGATGGAGAAGGAATTATTTAAACAGATTCAAGATGTAGCATATGAATCAGAGGATCTGATTGAGACATACATTTTTAAGGTTGCACGACAACAACAAAGAACATGTGCTGTCGGAAGTTACATTATTTAAACAACATTAGTTGTAATGTTGCCGGTCCGATATTAATTTTAATCAACGTATCAGGAAATTGCCACTTGTTAGAGGTCTTTATTAGTTGTCAAGCAGAGGCATTAGCCTCACTTAATTTCTTTTGTATCAAAACGTTTCTCTCATGGACTTGCTGACTAATTCGTTTTCATACAGCTGGTGGGCAATACATCTTGGCAGCGCTTTTCTTTCCTATTCTTTGAGTAAGGAGGAGCTTAAGAAGCATCATGGACTTGGGACTCTTTGAGCCTGTAATTACTAAGTCAATTGAGCTGATTGATGAAGAAGTGCGTTTCCTAGTTGGAGTGGAGAGTAGTATGCAACTGCTTCGTGATGACCTCTCAATGATCAAACCTTTCCTCCAGGAAGTTGAGGGAAAGCAGAAAGGTAGGAAAGTGGAGAAAGAATTTTTCAAACTGGTTCAAGATGTAGCATATGAATCAGAGGATCTGATTGAGACATACATTTTTAATGTTGTGCAACAACGAAGAACATGTGTTGTCGGAAGTTGGATTTTATGCTGTAGGCAACTGCCAAAAGTGCATTTAGTTGGGACAGAAATTCAACGTATCCGGGAAAGGCTGAGACAAATTATAGCTATGAGAGGAAATTTGAAACTTGAAGACATCAACAGAATCGAAGCCTCTTCCTCAAACCAAAGCCACTTCCATGCCGAAAGGAGAGAATCATCAATAGAAGATGAAATAGGTCTAGTGGGAATGGAAAATGAAGCTCAATCGTTGGTGGATCAGCTCATTACAGGTGATGCAAACAACTCCATTGTTTCCTTAATAGGTATGGGCGGAATCGGTAAGACAACCCTCGCTAGGAGAATCTATAATTCTGATAGAGTGAGGAATCATTTTCATCATCGCTCATGGGTTACTGTCTCTAAACCATTTATTCTATCAAGAGAACTCTTAGTGAATATTCTGGCAGATGTCAATTGTATAAATAAACAAGACGAAGAAGAAATGAAAAAGATAAGGGTGATGAAGGAACATGAGTTGGGAGAAAAACTCTCTGGCTACCTGAAGTGTAAGAGATACTTTGTCGTACTTGATGATGTATGGACCACACAAGATTGGGATTTGTTAAAAGACATATTTCCAGTTGTAGACAACAAAGGTGCAGTAATGCTTACCTCTCGAAAAAAAGATGTAGGTCAGTATGCAAATCCTCGAAGGCCTCCTTGTGAAATACGGGTCCTTAATGAAGAAGAGGCTTGGGAACTGTTTTGCAAGAAAGTTCTCGACTGTCCTTCAGATTTAGAGGACTTGGGGAAGAAAATTGTGCGGAAATGTGGTGGATTACCTTTGGCGGTGGCTGTGTTAGGAGGAATTTTGAGGGGAAGAGAGAAGAATTTAAGTGAATGGAAAGCTCTTTTGAAAAGCATGAAATGGGAGCTTTTAGAAGGTGAATCTAAAATAAGAGAAATATTAGCGTTGAGCTACAGTGATCTTCCTTACTACTTAAAACCATGCTTTCTCTACTTGAGTGCTTTTCCGGAGGATTTTGTGATTTCTGCAACTAAATTGATATTGCTATGGGTAGCGGAGGGGTTCATTGAAAAAAGACAACATTTAACAAAAGAAGAAACTGGACAGGAGTACTTGAAGGAGCTTGTTCGCAGAAGCTTGGTTCAAATTAAGACACTGAAGTATGATGGTAGGATTAACTCATGCCACATCCATGATCTTCTACATGAATTTTGTATCTCAGAAGGTCGACAAGTCAACTTTGTCCATGTTTGGCAGGGGCATGATGAAGTCACTGCAGCGAGCGGTATGTCAGCACGTAGGCAGTCTATAATTCAGAATGCATCGATTAAGAGCTATGTTTCTCAACCCGGTTCATTAAAATGCCTCCGTACTTTCTTGACTTTTGGCGATACTTATTATGACTTAGGAAAGACGGAGTGCAAACATTTATTTAGAGGGTTTAGGTTGCTGAGGGTGATTGATCTAGTGGGTGTAGGCATCACCCGTTTACCAAAGGAATTTGGGGGCTTAATTCATCTAAGGTACTTGGGATTGACAGATACTGAGTTAAAAGTTTTTCCATCCTCTTTGAGACATCTCAGCAATTTGGAAACCTTAGATGTTAATGATTGTGGTGTTGGCCACATCCCTGACTTTGTCCTCAAATTGCCTCGACTCAGACATTTGATGCTGACGTCAGCGGATGATGACTTTCAATTTCAACTGGAGAGAATTGGTCTTCGAGGGGTCCCTGACTTTGTCCTCAAAGTGCCTCGACTCGGACATTTGTCGCGTCAGAGCATTAGTCTTCGAGGGGTCCCTCTACCTGAATCGAATAGCCTCCAGACTCTAAGAGCATGTGTTTCGGCCGTGGATAAAAGTTTTGGCAATCTAATTCATCTGAAAAAACTTTTCCTTCATGAATTTGACCCACGTCAAGCTAACTGTATTGCCAAAATGAAGCACCTCCGGTCGTTGGCGCTGTTCTGTGATTTAGGGTGGACACTTGAATCAGGGCGGACACTTGAACCCTCGTCGATGCATCTTGCGGGGAAGGAGTCCCTCACGAAATTAGTATTGCGTGGGATGTTGGATAAACTACCTAGTCGTCATGACTTCCCTCCACAACTCAGCAAGCTAATATTGGAACTGTCTGGTTTAAGTAGCGACCCATTTGAAGAGCTACAGCACCTGCCCAACCTTCGGATACTGGAATTGCAAAATGGTGCCTTCGTGGGAAGTAGACTTGTCAGCTCTGGTGGAGGTTTCCCAAAACTTGAGTCCTTAGCACTTGAATTTTTAGAACAATTAGAAGAATGGGAAGTGGAAGAAGGGGCATCTCCACGGTTGAGTCACGTCCTAATTCTTCGTTGTCGGAAACTAGGCATGCTTCCAGAAGGGTTCCGGCAAATCACAACTCTCAACAAATTAGAGCTGGTAGGGATGACGGAGGAATTTAATGCACGGGTGAAAGAAGCTGAGGGAGAGGATTACTACAAGATCCAGCATGTCAAATCTCTACTTGTTCGTGAATATTGACAGCGCCGCCGCCGCCGCTCTTGCAGGTACTCTCTCTCTCTCTCTCTAAGTCGTCGTCGCGTTTCCCCGGCGAGTCACACCCTCCATCCGTTCCATATTGATAGTCATATTTGGTTGTTAGTAAAACCAAATGGGACTATTAATATGGAACGGGGGAGTATTCAAACTCCAAACTTTTCAATTTGTGTTGTTTTGCCGTCCAAATTTGTCTACCCGAGCATCTATTTGGGAAAATTTGGTTTTTAGGCCTCTCTGCTTTGTGCTCGACGGCTTTGTGTTGAGGCTTATAGTCTCTGCGCTCTACATTGTCTCCCCTTTTATATTGCAGTGAACTCAATTCCATGTTTTTTCTTCCTGATGTTGCCTTCAAATTTCTGTAAAGGATGAGCGTAGTTATCGACGTCCTCTTGGCTCCCCATGACCTACCAGGCTGAATCGCCTGCTTCTCCAAATCCGCGTACTGTAATTTCACTTTTTATTTTATTTATACAAACTTTAATGTCACTCATTTTAGTTTAATTATATATTCCTTTTCAAAAATTTCTTGCTTTGAGTAGACTAGGCATAACTTAGTATTTTATGTTCTTCGATGCTGATGTCCATTCTTGTGAACATATTGATTATGGTCTTGAAAATTAACAATTAACCTAATATCAACAGTTATGTCATTAAAGGATTTGATTCTGCTGTGTCTTAAATATACTCCTAATATAAGTGGAATGTTCTCCTGTACTTCGTGAAGATTGTTATTAACTGAGCAATTTATTAGGAGACTAGTATCTTTGCACCGTTCTTCGCATTGACATTACCATAAAAGAACTTCAAATTCTAGTATATCCTTTTTTTACCTTTGTGTTGTAATTTCTAGTTTGTGTTCTGGCCTCTCGGCCATTCTCAAAATAAATAAATAAATTTGTGTCAATTATGTCCAACTCAAGTAGTGTCACAAATTTGATACCGAAATACTACAAATTATTTTGTTACTTGACTGCTACAAGCTATATACTATATGGACATCAACATGAAATTTTGGGTTACAACTATCCAGGTAATTAATGTCCTATTTCTTAGAAGTTCCATGTTTAACTGTGTACATTATGACTGACCTAAATATTATCAATAAAGTAACATCTAAGTACAACATAATTTGTTGTTACTTGATATTTAAAATAGCTTGCACAGGATAGCTGTTTTGGGACTAATCAGTAGAATCATAGAATGCTAGTTGCCAAGGCTCTATTACTCTCGGATTGCCACTGCGTGGAAATGGACCAAGTATAGATCCCAATTATACCTCTAGTTGTACTTGTAGGATTAAAGGATTGATGGCTTTGAGCATCCTAACCCACGAAAATTATTTTGCTTTTTCCCCTCATCTATATATTTGCTTTAAATTCTGAAACTTTTTTCTCTGTCTGAGAAGAGCTTGAAATTCTAAAGCTGAAGTACTTGTCTTGGTTGCCTCAAATATTTGATTCACAACATTATAACATGCTCTATTGATGTGCTAATAATTGTTAAGTGACTTGTCAAAAATATTAATCTTTTCTTCATTTAGTTTTACATTAGTTTTCTATCCTCAAAATATTTGTAGATAGTTTTTTTTCTTGGATTATATACCAGAGAGCTCAATGGTGTTACTTAATTGTAAATGTGTTACAAAATGTTAAACTGGTACCGGAAGGTTATAGTTTCAGCTTTCCTTTCCTGGAGGAGAGGCAAGCATGGATCGAGTGGTTGAATGAGTGAGTGTGGAGTGCAGAATGATGGTGGGAAATGGTGTTGAGATCCCAGTATAGTAGGTGGTACCACAATTGGTGGTTTATGTAATCTGGTTCTTTCATGGTACCACAATTTGACCTGATGCCTATCATTGTACTTTGTCTTTGTTATCTTAGTGGTAGTATTAAGAGGATACGAACAAAGAACTTGGGCATGCTATTGTCACATATTAGATTTCTCTAATTTATCTATGTCCTTATTTACTGTTAAAGCCTTGACCACTCCTTTCTTTTTCACGTTTTAAGACAATGCCTACATTCTTTGGCATGGTTGTCTGTATTTTGAATAATGACAATTTCTAGGGAGTAATGCAAGATTTAGATATGGATGCACAAACTATTGGGTTAGGCTAGTGTTTAAATCAAGTTATTTGTTGTGCTATAGTCTATAATGTTGCGCGTGATTGTAGGGGAATGATGCTGGAACACTGTATGGATCTGGAATATACTTTTACATGCCGAAGCAAGAAAAACTGCAAGGAAATCATTAGAGAAGCAGCACAAGCTTTTGAACAGGAAGATTGTGACTGAGTTTCTGTATTTAAAAAGTTTTACAGAGGGGAAGAGTATCATGAGGGAGATTTAGCTTTAGACCGTCAGCTGAGAAAGGATGCAATGATTCTATGGGATGCTATGGTCAAGATGAGTGGATGACTACTATGGCACTTGGAAGACAGGTTTAGATTCTTCTCAGTTATTATGAATGCTTATTGTATGGAAGCTGTGGACAATAGCTTCGGAATAACTCTTGTTCTATTTGCTTATTTAGTTTGAGAAACTGTGTAGCACCAGTTGTATATATGAAATGTTGGGTCTCTTTTTCTAATTTGTTTGAAAGGCCAGAGTCGATATGCATATTCTTATGTGGTGCATGAAATGGAATTTCGTGTTTTGCTTTGAGCTGGCTTGATGTTTGCCACAATGACTATAGGGTACTGTATGCCTCGTCCCGGTCAGCAGTTCAAATAAGCCCAAAGCCCTTGCTGTATGATATGAAATGTACCTGCTAAAATTTTGCTTTATCACCTTTAGTGGGGATAATTAGGTGTGGTTTGATTGCGTGTGAGAAAGAGGTTTGTCACTGGGTCCTATTGAGAATCAGGCTTAAAAGGTTACTGAGGTAAGTGTAAATTTGGGTTATACTCCGTAACAGATAATTTGTGCTA
Organism: Houttuynia cordata; assembly: GCA_039654745.1. Taxonomy (NCBI): domain Eukaryota; kingdom Viridiplantae; phylum Streptophyta; class Magnoliopsida; order Piperales; family Saururaceae; genus Houttuynia; species Houttuynia cordata. Next base: position 12,970,203 of record CM077511.1, on the reverse strand, counting down.
TAAGGTGTGGAATTGAATCCTTACCTTCTGATCTTCTTTAATGGGCATTATTGAGGGGTATACTATAGGTATGCTGTGAGTTAGGGATATGGTAATCTGAATTACAACTCACAAGGCTGTGGATCTGATTAGTAAGGCGTGTTTCTCACTTCAAAAATTATATTTACAAATTTACAGAAAATTTTTAAGAAACGATGTGTCAGAATAAACTTACATTGTATTTACAGCAAGCCCTTGTGATTACTTCTGCAAAGCTCATTGAGGAACCCACCCAATTTTTACCTATCAATGATCAGCATCCTGCATCCTGCATCCTGTGAACACGCAGAATTGGATATGTTCCATGTTCAGCCGGAAGGATGTAATACCAAAGAAAATTTGGTCCACAAAAATTTAAGTGGTAATGGATCATCACTGCTTCTTTCCAAGAGTAGAGAAGATTTGCTTTGGGTGAATACAATTTACTTAGTTTTGCTTCTCTTTCTAAACTTGGCTTTCTAAAAGTATGAAAGCCTGATTATTCTTTTCTCTCCATGGCAAAGGAGGTGTTACTTCTTCAAAAGGTGACAATTTTTCTACTTTCCTAGTTCATTTTCATTCCCCAAAAGGAGGGGCATCTTCATCCATCTTTCCAAAAAGGTTAATCCAATGACCCACACCCTTATCCAGCTGCATATAATTAGATAAAGAAGGAATACCCCAATCCATGTGATTCTTTCTCTAAAAAAACTCCCTATCCATCACCAATTGCAATTCATTATCTCCACAATCCACGCACTTTGAGGAACACCAAACCAAGGTCATGTAGCCGCACCACTCAACACTGACATGGAGGGTTCCTTAGCTCCGAGGTGAAAAGATAGACCTTAAACTCACATTATATATGTATATAATAGTCAAAATTTCATGAGGATTACATATGTAAAAAATATAAAAATATCTTAAAGAATATTTAGGAGCCTGTTGATAATAGTCAAAATTTCATACTAAACATAAAAATGGTTCAGGTTAGTCTTTTGAAAGATGCTTCTTATGGAATCGTAAGGATGAAAAGGGTCTTATATATTTTCTTTTGCTAACTTAAAAGGTCTTATATATGGTGATGCACTAGGGATTATCAAAATGGGATCCCCATCTTCCATTGGCCGATACCAAGGCACCAACTAGGCATTGTTGGATCTCCATACCTAGAAGTTTGTTGAGCCTCCTCATCTCCTCCCCTCATCCCAAAAAAAAATTACTCCCTCCATTCCAAAATAATGTGTACATTTAAAAAAAATTTATTTTTATTTGACCATGAAACCCACAAGGAATTTACGTGATTTTTTCTCCCTTGTATCCCATCCAACTTGTATGATCGTTCATGAACAAAATTCTAGTAAATCCTTCTAAGTCTCCTCCAATTTTGGAAAGAGGAAGTCACGTAATTTGGCAAAATGCACACAGTAACTTGGAATAATAATATTTCTAAATGTACATAGTATTTTGGAATGGAGGGAATACAATTCTATTTTATTTTTTGTTATTTTCGACCTATATTCATTTCATTCAACCACCAAATGAAGAATGATGACTTGTGCATCTAGAGCCTTTTACCCTTCATATGTAACCTTGAAGACCTCGTCCCTTCCAGCCTCGTAGCCTCCTTCAAGCCTTGTAGCCTTCATCCTTCGTATGTAAGACTTGCCGACCCCAAATAGTTGGAAAAAATGTGCTACTTGATTATGATTATGATTTGGACTATGACTAATCTATTTTTGTCTATTTTCCATCTGTTATTTCCAGTTTCTTTTTGTTAACTGATTATTTCCAACTTTTTTTTTGAAATGTGACTATTTTTGTATTAATTAGTAGCTCACATTTGTTATGTCCCCAGTGGTACCAAAGCACATAAGAATTTTTGGAGAATGGGGCCTCTCTAATGAGAAATTAAACAATGTGCCTTGCATGCCACCTGGAAGTTGTACCCATGTGACTGGAGCTGTCGATCTTGAAAAGCCATCGCACACAAAGGCGGGAAATCGTGCTCCATTGTAAACAAAAAATAGGTAGAGTGCACGCCTCCTCATTGTGCACCATTGATCTTGGACATCAACGACTCATGTCGCCTCACGTGCTCTCAATTCTGATGGAGCATGCTGGGCACACCAAATAAATCATTATCTTGTCACACGCATCTCACATGACAAAAATTATTTTCCCTCCGTCCCAAAAACCTGGCTGCATTTGAAAAAAATATTAATCCAAAATTAAATGACTAAATTTGCCAGCTAAATAAACCCCTATGTACATGCATTTGCATGGATAAGCGGAGGCTTGAAATGCTGTGTAAATTTAGAGGCTAATAAATTTGACTCATTTTCAATGCAGCCAGGTTTCTTTAGACGGATGGAGTAGAAAGTACGAATTAGAAATAAACCGTGACGATAATGAATTGCAATTCCTCATGACGACCACGATCCCCTCCTGGTCCCACAACCCTATCCTCGATGGGCCCCACACATGCACATTTCCGAATATACCACCCACTCCACACACTGTCCTGGGCCTCTATCCACCACCAGATCCCGCTTATTTCGGTCGGAAGTTAGCGGCCGGTCCACCTCCCGGCCCGGTCCGGTCCGGTCCGGTCTTATCTCCCGCACCCGCCTCCTCCTCCTCCTCCATTGTCGCCTGAAACCTCGGCGAAGAACTCGGAGACAGAGAACAGCGCCTCGTCTCCCTAGTCTCCAATTCTCGAGCTCAAGTGCTTGCAGATCTTGTACCGCAGATTGGATGGTTTATGTAAGTTGATTCCTTCTTTTTTTTTTGTTATTGCAATTTACGGGTTTTTTTGGGTTTTTTGCCGTAGAAACTTTATCTTGGTTGGGAAGGAAGAGTTTTTTAATGGGGTGGATCTGGTGTGTCTTGTTTATATCTAATCAGTCGTGTGATTTTGGAGTTTTGGGTTGTGGAAGAAATTGCTCGAGGAACTCGCGTTTTTTTTTTGTTTTTTTGGTTTACATGCGATTGAATATGGGTTATTTTGGTGTAGTATGGGGATAAGGTGGTGGCTTGTTTTGATGGTTTGGCAGTGAATATGGAGGACCGGGGAGGTTCGTTCGTTGCGGTGAGGAGGATTTCTCAAGAATTGGAGAGGAGCAGTAGTTGTCATTCAACATCCGGTATGTAGAATAGAATTTAATGTAAGAAAATTATACTGCTGATTTGGGGTAGTTTATTTTGATTGTAAGGTTGCAAGACTTATGTGTTGGGAATTATCTAGTATTGAACATTAATTAAGGTGGACGAGTGGGATAAATAGGAGAGATAGGATTAGAAATGAATATATTTGTGAGACTTTAGTAGCTCCTAGGAAGCACCGATACGGGGTTTTGGCCCACGTATCCGTATCCGATACGTATCGGATATGGATACGCTACGGATATAGCTGCCTGCGTATCCGTGGCGTATCTTAAAAAAAATTAATTCCTATACGTCTCGGATACGGGGCCTATACGTATCGGATACGCGGCCCGATACGTATCGGATACGGGGCCGATACATTTTATATGAAATTTTTTTTTGGATAATTATTTTATATGAAATCTTTATTCCTCATTATGCCTATTTTTAAAAATATAATTTGTTTTGGGGTGGTTGCATTGGGATGTTCTGCTGATGATTCTTTTAATCGGAGGTATTGGATTTATTCAAGCTTGTTGGTTTGTGGTTATTGCATCAATGCAGGTTGATTGTGTGATTGATTTGGGAAATATATGTTTGATTTTTGGATTGTGATGGAAAATAGGGAGTTGGCTTTCTGATTGCTGTTGTGTTTTCTGGGTTTATTTTTAATCTAGTTTTGTTTTTATCATACATGCTCAAATTATTGATGAAATGGTAATTATGTTGTTTGTAATTTGTTTTGTTCATCAAAATATTGGAAAATGATGAGCCAAAGTGCTAGCTTTCTGATTTCTTTTGTATTTTTCTTTTATAAAATTTATTTACTATGTTTATTAACTTTTGACACTAAGGACCAACTTAAAATATGTCTTAAAAATATAAAAAATATTTTTTTAACAAACGTATCCCTAACGTATCGTATCGGGACTTTTTAAAAATTGCCGTATCGCCGTACCCGTATCGTATCGTATCGTATTGCCATATCCGTATCGGTGCTTCCTAGGGTAGCTCCTTTGGGGGAGAAGCTGGGGGAATGTAGGTTGCGTTAGTACGGGCATATGTAAAGAAGACTAATAGATGCCCTTGTGAGAAGTTTAGAAGTGATGCATGTTAACGATGCTAAAAGAGGGAGAGGGAGACCTAAGAAAACTTGGATGGAGTTAGTAAAAAAAGATTTGACTTTACCATCTCTTACTAAAGTGGTAGTCCAAAACAGGCATGAATGGAGGAGTAAGAATGTCGCCGACTCCAAATAGTTGGGAAAATGCGTTACTTGATTATGATTATGAGTATGAACCTTCCGACCGAGTGCAACAAGAAAATCGAGAGTTTGTAGTGAAAATGTCGTCTTGGATTGAATTCTACTCTGGGTAATAGGAATTTGATTAAAATAGAAGAGATTTAGTGATTTCTGTGACAGAAAAAACTGCTTGTTAGTATGTTTAGAAGTATGCTCACATGACAGGGGAACTGCTTGATTTGATTGGATTCTTTTTATGAAGTGTGTGAGATAAGTGTTTGTTATTGGTGAATGGCCCTGGAAATTTTGGATAAAATTAGAAATGAAATGTGGCATCTTTCCACTCGTGCATTGTTACAGCTGAGGGGTTGTGACAGGATCAGCAGCTTGGATTGGAAGAGGCCTTTCTTGTGTCTGTGCTCAAAGCAAAGACAGCTATGCTCACCCATCATTTGACTTAACCCCCACCCAGGTATGTCATCGTATGCATTTGTTTCTTGCATTTAGGATGCTTATAAAGATCAGCTTATTCCAATATAGTGCACAGCAAATAACTTTACGAGGTGCTTTTATGGAATCTGGTTCCTTGGGTGCCTCTTTGTGTGCCTCATGTTTCGCTGTATTCCAATTCTGTTATTGATTTTGTTTTTTCAAGTTGAAGATACAATTTATCTTTGATATTGCCTTTGCTGATTTTTCTTTTTCAGAAATATATAAATAATTAACTGTATTTAACCAAATTTGGTGTTTCAGGAGGTGTGCTTGCAAAGGCTACAAAGTAGAATAGATTTTATGTATGACAGTTCGAAGACTGAACACCAGGTAGCACTACAAAATCAGTCATGTTGTAAATTTGTACTTCTGAGTATAATGCTTACTTTCCATCAGACTTGACTTGTAATGTGCACTTATAAAACTGTATTTAGATTTGGTTAATCTTAATTGTTTCCAACTTTTTGGAGGACTTGATTCATGTATCTTAACCCAAGTTAATTTATCATATACACAATCTTCAAAATTTTTGGCATACCAGATAGTGTCAGAGTAATTAAATTTGCGATAAATAATTTAATTCTCTTCTTCCTTTCATCAATTTGTAATAGCTTAACTGAGTGCGTTGTTTGCTATCTTAGTTAGCCTTAGACTCTGCTTATGATATTTGTATAGTTCTTCTGAAAAATTTTTTGCAATCAAACGAAGATGATTAAGTCTTTTACTCTTGCTTGATAGCTCGATACTGAGCAAAGCTCGCAGGAGATTTCAAGTGCAAGAAAAAGCTTTAAAAGGATTAACTTGGCAAAGTTTTCCTCTTGTAACACAATGATCATACTGAAAAAGGAAGTTTGGTGAAGCTTGTATGGTCCATCAAGTTTTGTCTAAAATTGACTTTGTTCGAGATAGTGTTTGGTTTGTATGCATATATAATATGCAGCGAGATGAGAGCTAAACAATTTCATTTTATTGATGTCTGATTATTTATGTTGTGAAGTGCTAAAACGTGGGGAAGATGGTGGTGTGTATAATGCTTCAACATCAGTTATTAATTGCTTGTTCTGGATACTTGGTAGGAAGCCCTGAGGGCTCTTTGGAATGCTGCTTTTCCAGAAGAGGAACTTCGTGATTTAATATCTGACCAGTGGAAAGAGATGGGTTGGCAAGGAAAAGACCCATCGACGGATTTCAGGTATCGTTTCTTATCAGATGCATCAAATAATATTTGAATGTAGGTAGTTTCTTTGAACGAATAGTTGATATTTTTCTACGAGTTCCTTACAGGGGCGGTGGCTTCATATCAGTGGAGAACTTATTGTACTTTGCTAAAAGCTATCCGGTGTGTTTTTATAAGTACTTGAAACTTGTTACATGTCAAATAGAATTTCAATCTTCAAGAGCTTATACACTTCTTGCTTGTCTTTTGGAATCTACCATTTAATATTTTAGTTGTCAAGACTTTGTTTTGCTTTCCTGTTTTATTTTCTCCTTGCTGTGAAATTTCCCCTATCCTAATTGTTTGTGCTTCATTTGCAGAGATCATTTCAAGATCTTCTGCGGAAACAGGAGGGTGACCGCTCCATGTGGGAATACCCATTTGCAGTTGCTGGTGTGAACATCTCATTTATGTTGATTCAGATGCTTGACCTTCAAGCTGGTATAGTATCTACTTGTGTTTTCCATGTCAAAGAGCTTTCAGTTGAGTTAACACCCTTTGTTAATTTTTGTGTCTGACTGCTGTGTTTTGGTTCTCAGCTAAACCACGAACAATGATTGGGGCAATTTTTCTGAAGCTCCTTTCAGGTATGTTATAAGGCTTTTGTTACTCTTAATAGAATATTTAGAGACAAAGGAAGCCTGCCTTCATGGATGTGGTGTAAAAATTGGTGGCTTTATCTTGTGGCTGTGGTGGAGCTGTTGGATCAGGAATGCTTCTGGGGGTCCTTATGTGCTTAACTTTTTTGAGAATGTGACATGATGAAGTTGTCATTATTATCCTTATACATTGATCCATATGTTCTGTCATATGCTTGATGTTTTAAGTATAAATCCGTTGTATATTAACCAATTTTGTTATCTGTTATGCATAATTTGCAAGTTTTCTGGAAGAGCTAACTCTGTACACACTTCACAGAAAATGAGTCGGCCTTTGATCTTCTTTATTGCATTACGTTTAAGTTGATGGATCAACAATGGCTTGCCATGCATGCATCGTACATGGATTTTAATGTACGTGTGTGCGTGTTATTTTCTTCGAGTTTTTGTTGGTTCTCTGTTTCTATGCACAGATGTCTTAGTTCCTACGTGTTTTCTTTTCCAATATGATGCCCAGGTGGTGATGAAATCTACACAACGCCGTTTAGAAAGGGAGCTCTTGCTTGAAGATATCACACGCTTGGAAGACGTGCCTTCTTATGGACTTCTCCTCAGATAGTGTTTACTTGAACCATATGAAAAATTTAGTCTTTGTACCATTATGATTTTCTTCTTTTACACTGCTGATTTCAGTTTCTTGAATAGTGCCTGCTCTTGTATTGGCCTTTCCCTTCCCCCAAGCTCTTGCAGTCTTGAGATCAGTGAAGCCAATGCTTCTGGCTCAAGCCACGATTCAAATGTAAGGAATGATATACATTTTTCAGAATCTGTGATCTTAAAACCCATGAACAGGATAGGTTGATTAGATGAAGAATGAACATTGACCTTACTGGGGCTGTGAGAAGTTGCTCTATATCTGGTCCTCAACTGAACATTAACTTAAGCCTAGCTCGAACTAGCCTGTATGTAGGCTCATTTTCGTGTTGCGTTTTCTGTAGAGTATTTTGTACTTATTTGTTTATCTGACTTTTGTATACAATAAGCATAATCTGACTGTCAAAACTTTTTCTTCTGTAACTGTTAAACAGCTTTTTCCTTATAATAATAAGGGCAATGACTGATATGCCGACCCTCCTCCCCCGCGCCTCTCTCTGCCAGCTACCTTCCCGTGGCCAGGTCGCACGGTTAGGCTGCTGGTGACTTGGGCTTAGCCATGTTTCGTAGCTACGCCTTCGCTAGCTGGTTGCGAGGTAGTAGCCTCGGCGCTGCAGCTTGCTGTCGATGTCTTGGCCTTAAAGCGAAGCTTTTTTTTACATGTTTTAATGGAGCCTCAACCGTAGTTCTTTTTAACAAATTTCCTTAAACAAACCTATGTGGAATGAAATACAACGGGAAAAGCTTACATGGGTCATGCGCATCTGTATAAGCCTCGCTCAGGGCTGGTGGTCATTCGCACTCACCTGCCCCCTGATTTAACAACCACTATCAGATTGAGGTTCCATTTGGGGCGTAAAAAATCAGCTCCATCCACCTGGACAAATTTGGAAAAATCATGAAGTGTCTTCGCTGGTTAGTGGATTATCTCATTTATCCGCTCTTCAGTTGGATTTTTTCAAATTTAATGGCCCCTGAAATATGGCTGGAGGTGACCAGCCATGGGAGCCATGTCATGTCTCATCTAAACGGAACTCGAATACAAAATTGTTAGTAGTCATTTTAAAATAACAGTTAGTAGTCATTTTAAAATAACAGAAACATCCTTAATCACTTAAACGTGAAAAAAAAGGCTATTTTTGTCATCAAAGCATGTTCAATAACGGATTACAGCAGGTGTGTATGTGCAGTATTTCGAACAAAAATGCTCCGCCCGACGAAGATCAACCGTTGGATGTGTATCCAGCGTTCGAAACCCATTCCACTTCATTCCCTAAATCCTGAGAGGCCGAGACCAGCCTGACCCCCTCCCTCTTCCCGCCCAAACCCCACCCCTTTTCCACCCCTCTTCCCGCTCTTCCCTCGCCGCCGAGAGCGCCGCCTCCGTCGTGTGCAGCGATCTGATTCTGAGGCTTCCTAATGAGCTCAAGCTCGAGGAGGTTGCCTGCTAGCTACGGCCGCCAAGAGAGGAGGGGAAATTGGTCACCCCTTCTCTAAATCTCGGATTGATCTCCCCCACGAACCCAATGTCCACAAGATCATACTCTCCTCTTCCCCCATTGACCCGAATTGTGTTATGGCCAACTTTAGTAAGGTCGACGGGTTCTCAATCTTCAGGCCTCGTATTTGGGATCAATGGTCGATGCGGATCGAGGGGATGTTCGCAGTTATCGTGTTTTACAGAGAGACTTTGTTTGTTTAGGGTGGGGGCGGATTTTGAAGGTTTCAAGTGGGATGAGGTGAAGAACCTAGGAGATTGGATGCTCATTTTAAGCGCCGGCGGTTTGAAGTCGATGAGGGCAAATGCGATGTTGGAGAAATTGGGTTTGGAAGCTGATTCGTTATATGATTTGGGATATACATTTCGAGTTTCAGAAAGAGAGATTGAGTTTGGTGGGTCTCATAATTGGTTAGGAGCTGTTTGGCTTGAACCAAATCCTTGGGATAAGGATATCTAGAGGTCAGCTCCTATTGGCTTTTTCTTTATTTGCATTTACTAGTGTTCTCAATTTTGGATAAATAAATGCCTTTAGCTATATGTTTAGTCGACAAAGGAGTTTTGGGTTTTAAAAAGTATCGAACATGTTGCCATGTTCCCAATCTGATTGAGCAAATGTAGATGTTTTTCCAGCTTACATTCTTTCGCGTGTAGGAGGCCTTTTGTCATTGAGAAAAAAGATGGCACTTTATACTATAGAAGTGAAATAACTCCTGCTTCCTAGCTATATAGTCTGCTCGCTCCAAGTTAATTCAGTAGTTGAAACTCAAATTTCTTATTGCTCGTCTATTTTATGGATTATTGTAAAATTTGATCTGCTACTTTAGTTTCCAGATTTATAGGGTCATAAGCCAGTAAGAACATAGGCAAAACTAACACCGAAACTGCTAGGAAAAAATGTTAGAGAAACAGAAGGTCTTGGCCATGGGATAGCCAATATATCTCATCTCACTTTATGGCGAAATTGTAATTCTTGTGTCTTGCCCTCATTCCAGCTGTGAGCTACCGTTGAGAGCAATTCTACTGCATCCATTTGATAGCCCGCATGATACAACCTACATTCCTGTTCTTATTGACCAACAAGTGGGCTGCATCTAGTAGCCACAAAGGTGATTCAGAAGCTCAGAAAAGGAAACGATTAAAAAGGAAAAAAAATATATGAGAACATATAAATATTGCATAAAAATTTCTATATATATATATATATATTTATTATCTACTCTATTATACGTGTCGTCCTTAATTTGTATTTGTCATTGCTCAAATACTAACTATATCTGACTCCAATTGGTGGAGGCTTCACTTAAACTTGACTTCATAACATTTGAATCGAGTCCAGGTCTCGAATTGCTGTACATTTATATGTAATGTGTGCCATGCATATAATGATCATAATGATGCACTCACCTAACCAGCCACCCACTAGTTGAAACAGAAGATAAACTGGTCAAGCACTTGTAGACAACCTACTGCATAAACATTCCATGCCTACCATTGATATGGCTTGCTGTTAGCTATTTGATTTAAAAAAGCATAAACAACCTAATGCATCAACAAGCAGGCAGTCATCTTGTCCCTTTTATCATTTGAGATAGGTTTCTGTCAATATTCAGAACGGTGACAGGACATGATCTTTCCATACAGGGTCTTAATAGAAGACAAACAGATATATATGACCTCCTTGCTGTCTTCATATTAGGAGTCCTCTGTTCTGGTTTTAGTTTGGTCATTATTGTGGAGATCAACCGGGAAAATAATTCAAGCCATTTGAAATTAAATATTTATATTACCTATCTAACAGAAGGCCAAAATGCAAGAACATTTGAATTTATGTATTTTACAGCTCTAATGTTGATTTAAACTATCTATAGGTCTGAATCTGATGTAAAACCCTGGCAAGTTTGTACTTTCCACCTATGAAGTGGAAGGAACCTAGAACAAAGCTATCTTTAATAAAGCTGTGACTATGACCATAGGTCACTTTAATCAGATATGTGAAGAAACTTAATAGTTCTGAGGTGAAGGATGAACTAAAAATCTGTTATAGGAAGGAGAAACTGAAAGACCAGCTTCTAGTAGTTAGATGGTTGTGAAATAAGCTTGACCTAATACGAAAACTATTCTAGGAGATAGGTTGGCCTGGAGAGTCCTAGTCACATGGGTGTTGAAATTGTGGTTGTGTGTTTGACATCATACTAACACTATTATTCTCTTTTTCTTGATTGCCTTATACTAACACTATTCTAAGATATAGGTTGGTCTGGGTTTCGGATATTTGGACTAGAATTCCTAGGCACATAGGTATTGAATTTGTGGTTCTTTGCATCAATCTGCCGTTTAGAATAAAAATGCTCAGAAAGTTAATTGTTCTGCTCATTTTCTTTTTCTTTTTTTTTTTGTTTGGGGGTGGGGTTGGTTGTCGAGGGTGCAACAGTATTGGTTTTCTCATCTTCATAATAAAATACAATTGCCTGTCTGAACTCCAGTTACAGAAATTTTTTCTGCTTTATGCATGACCTTTCTCTTATCCTATGCATCGTATCTGTGAGTGTGATGATCTATGGGAACTTTTAGTTGTCCATTTCTTAATTTTCACTTCAACTGTTATGTCAGAATTATAGCTGCAAGAGATTCATATTTTTATTGAGCCTCATCAAATCTTATGGAATCACATTGACAGGTGGAAGTTGAAAGTGGGACCAAGCACGTTTCTATGAAATGCATTTTCGGCTTCTACAAATTTTCGTTTTTCAACTCAAAAGATGGAGGTTAAGGTGCATGATGAGCATAGACTTGTTATGAAGAACACTCTATATGTAATAATGAAGAACTAGTGGATGCCAAAGGTGGACTCGAGTATGGTCCATTTGTCGATAGGCGGTGGTCATCTTACTAGCCTTGTCATACATACACTTGAGGGAAGTCAACTAATGGGAGGAGACGGAATCTTTTCGTGGATTAAGTTGGTTCTATGGTTTGGTCAGATAGTATAAACCAGGGATAAGTGTTCTCTGTGTCTACATATTTGCCATTGTTCATCCGTGTTTTGGGATTTACATTATATATTTTGACCTCTGAGTTATAGGAATTGGGTGGTGGAAGGTTTGCTAACTTTCAAACCTGGAAGTGAATTACTTCCTCCATCCATATGGATTGTCCTATTTGGCTTTTAGACAGCGAAAGTAGTTACAAAAAATTGTTATGACCCAAAGCCTCAATATAAGAGCATATATTCAACAGCATAATTCAAGCCCCGATCTTACGAATCATGAATTATTGAGTGATCCTACTAAGTGTAATTCAATGACTCCTCTGCAGATAAATGACAAGAAACTAAAATACTCCCTCCGTTCAACGAAGCCTGTCTGCATTTGAAGAAACATAAGTCCATCATTACATGGCTGACTTTGCTCCTTCATGACTGAAAAAACATGGGAAAGGGGGGCAAAGCTCTGTTTTTTTTTGGGGGCTCAAATGCAGACATGCTTCATTGGACAGAGTGAGTACGTGAGAGTGAAACTCTTGGGCATGTTCGAATGTTGGTATAGCAAATAGCCAAATACTTTTTCAATTCTACTTGGCCTCCAGAGTACATTTCTACTTACTCTTTTTCGAGAGCACAAGGTGCTTTGCTATATGATTATGTTATGGATATGCATTTGGAAGTAAAGAAATCAATCAGCTGGCATTGGTTGTACCGGAAAGACAGGCGTGAGTGACCAAAAGAATAGGACATGGGCGGCTCCTTTAATGTAAAGAAGCAAAGGACCTAGGACTGAGAGAGAACCAGGACAAGAGCCAAGCCATTTTCACCAGTCCTGTGAGCCCACCTATTGGATCTGACTGAGAAAGTCATGTACCTAATATACACGTCCACTCGCACACAAAAGTCACAAACAATGTTAACATTTCGACACACAAATGTGGATATATTACTTTTCTGAAATCCTTAAAAATTGTTAGAGTTGCCATAGCTAGATTGATTCATGTGCATGATGGAGATTGGAATCCTTAATGTTTGGATACATTATTTTAATTCTTCATTGCCCATCATGCAATCTGTATATCGTAAATTTTCTTTTTGTGTTTTCTACCAAATATTTCAAAAGAAAGGAGAAATCATTCAATGTGCCCGCATGCCATGTATGATTTGCACCTAAATGACACATGACACGAGCCGTTGATTATCAGAATTGACGGTCCACACTGACTGGGTGCACACCTCCTCTGTGTGTGCCTTCGATCCTCATGATCGATGACTTGTGTCACGCAGGTGCAAATTCCATGTGGCACACTAGTTGCACTGAATAAGCCACAAATTGTTTGTTACCTACTGGTAGGCAGTAGCCATAGTTTTCTTCCCTTTCCTTGGTCAACATAGGTACCCATAGTTGGGTGTGTTCACTTTTCTTATTCTTCTACTAAATTAATTGGGTCTTTACCGGCAGTTAACCAAAGGACAATAGGCTTCGTGACAAATCAATCACATCGTTGTTTTATCGTGGCCAATGAAAAAAGAGTTTTTGGTACAAAGCCAACGAATAAAGTTTGATTTACATCATTAAAAAAAAAGTTTGATTTACATTCCCTCTAGACAACATAAGGTCTTAGATCATAAGCTTATAGACTCTAAGAAGATGGTTAGAAGAGAAATTCGGTTTAGAAATTTATTGACTGCATAAATTTGGACATGTAATCTCGAAAAAAAAATGCATATGTAATCTTGAAAAAAAAGATTGGATATGTGATGCAAAATACCACTGCTCATGAACTTTTATTTTTATCTCAATTAGAAGAACCTTGAAGTGAATAGCCCATGTTTAACGAAAATTTAACTCAGAACTATCAATTAGATTGCCATTTTCCAAGAAATTAGACTGCCTTTGATTTCATGAATTTTAGTTCCTTGCCATCGATTTCATGAATTAGTGGCAAATGAATATAAACACTAGTAAGATCATTCATAATCCCTAAGATCAGGGCTTCAATCATGCTGCTGGAAATATGCTAATGATATTGGGGCTCATGTCAAGTCTTTTCAATCATAACACTCGTGTTCATATAAATCGAAGCCATTTCCTCGCACGCGCAGCTGTATCACACATATAGAAAGGCTAGAGAGAAAGCAGGAGAAAATAAAATTATAAACCTTTTATTTCCCCTTATCATTCATGGGTAATGATGTCTCAATACATATTTATATCTTAATTTCCTTTATGCAGGTGGAAGAGACCAAAAACAAGAAATTAAAATTTATCTTTGTAGTGTTTATTATGGCTGATGATTTTGCAATTCAATTCACCTTTTTTATATAACTTTTAATCCTTGATTAATTTAACTATGGATGATTGAGCAAAAAAGTCATGCATACATGTTTAGCAACCGAACGCATACACAGACTAAAAAAGAAATTTTCTTTTAACATATTTACAAAATGGTAAAAAATCATCAATTAATCTATGCTAATTATGTATTGCAAACATTTATGAAACAATTTAGCATTCATATAAAACAATTCTTATAGTTTAAGGAAAAAGGCCACGAGTCAACTTTCAACATTGAATATGTCAGCATCTATATACTCTATAAACAACAAAAATAAAAGAATCTAATCATATTTATAAATAATAATCCAATTATAAAAAAGCCGTCAATTAATCTCTGATTATTTTATACTGTTAACATATTATCATACAATTTAATAATTATAGAAACATTAAACTGCGAATATGTGACGGGCATGTATCTATAAAATAAATACACAATAAAAAATAATAAATACACAATTAATAGCATCCTTTTACTCCATACACAATAAAAAATAAAAGAATTTAATCATATTTATTAATATGATTCAAATATAACAAAGCCTAACAATTAATCTCTGATAATTGTGTGTTATAAACATATATCAAACAATTTAACCTTGTTAAAAATTAATTAATTAAAGATTAATGAAAAAGTCATGAATTAACATTTAGCAGTGAACATGACACAAGACATTCATACATGCATCTATACCATCCATCCATACACAATAAAAATAAGAGAAAGTAGGTAATATTCAAAGCAATGAAAGCTGAGCATTTTGCTCTCATATAAACCCAAAGAAGAGAGAGAAAGAGTCTCCTCTTCAGTTTCCTCCTTCCTTCATCTCAAATTTTCTTCTCAAAAGGCTCCTCCTTTCAATCGGATTCTGGGAAATTCGAGTTGAAGACCCATTTCAATCTCTGGATTTTCTCTCAATTCAATTTTGTTCTTTTTTTTCATGATTTTTTTACTCAAGACTGAGCACTGAAACCTGGTTTCTTCTCTAAAAATTGGATTTTTGGTATTGGTTTTCCGGGGAGATATGGCAGAGTTAACGGATTAAAGTTACTATAAAGATTGTTGATTTTTTGGTAAATTTCATATAGATAAAAACCCAGCTTTTTTTGTAAAAATTGTTCTTTTAGTTCTTAGAGAATTTGTTGGAAGACTAAAAGAGGCTGAGGCATGGGCAAGCAAGGACCTTGCTATCATTGTGGAGTTACAAGTGAGTCCTGCTCAGTATTCATTGTCGTCTTCATCACGTTCGAGTTTTTTTTCCTCTGGATGTACCATTTCCGATTTCTGAATTGTGAAGTGGTTTTGTGTCTTAACTACTAACGGAGAATTCAAATTATTTGTTGAGGAAGCTGCCTAAAATTTGCTTACTTTTGAAGATATGGAAAGTAGTAGTGAATTGAAATGTAACACAGAATCAGTGACTGTTTGTGCATTGTTGGGAATTTAGTTGTGCACTGCATTTGCTGCTGGTTCAATAAGTTCTATAAGATTCCAGGAGTCCTGCCCACTCATTGCAATTGCTTCATTTCAACATTATGAGCTGTTTAGATTGGTTTTGTTGTCATAGAATTTGTTCTGACCTGCCCAGATTACTGTCCATCATCTTCATTAGTTCTCCATTGGTTGATGTATTCTAAGAACTTAAATTTTTGTTTACAACTGATAAAATTAATCTTAATAGCACCATTGTTTGAAAAAATGTGGAGGGAACATAATCTTAATAGCTCAATACACCCTCTGTTTTAGTGCTCGATACATTGTTGCAGCTTATGCTTGTTATAATTATTTTCTCGTATCATAATATCAGTTGAGGGCTGGCTTTATATGGTAGTGGAATCAACAAGAACTGATCTTTATATAAATTAAGCACGAGTGAAGTTCTATCTCGTCTAAGTTTCATGCCAAAGGCTTAACCATTACGTTAGAAGAAAAGACTAAGCGCTTTAATAGGATTGGCATGATATATTAGGTTTTCTTTAATTTTGGAAATTTCACTTTATCTAAGGTCTACAGAACATCAAACTGTATTGGTTTGATACAGTTATACTACTTAGAAGCATTGGCTTGCACCTGAGACCTTTCTATCAATGCGAACCTTTCTAAAGACTAAACTTTGCTGAAGTTTTGTTAGATAAATTCTCAATGCGAACCTTTCTATCACCTTGAAGAGTCTTGTGTCAACATTGATGAAATGATGAAAATTTAAGCAGGTAATAAGACTCATGAACATGAGCATCTTATCATTCACTTGTTAATATTGAGAGAACGGTTAATATTGAGGGACAGGTAAATTGTACTGCAAGTGTTAGTTCAGTTTCGAATATTCAGTGTTCGTAAGTGTAGTATTGAAAATCAGTGTAATTGGTGGTCTGATCATGTCTCTTCTTCTTTGGAGCTTTATGCAAATCTAATCCAATTATTTTTTCCCTCTCTTAAGCTTGTTTACTATTAATGAACTAATATCTAATTGTTGTAAATCAACAGGCACTCCTCTTTGGAGGAATGGACCACCAGAAAAACCGGTTCTGTGCAATGCCTGTGGATCCAGATGGAGAACTAAGGGATCCCTTGTGAACTACACTCCACTGCATGCTCGTGCTGACAATGTTGATTCTGAGGATTACAAAACTTTTAGAGCAAAAGATGTAATTACTAAGAAAGAAACAAAATCAAACAAAAGAAAGAATTTGGAAGTTCATGTGGAATCCAATGGCGAAGCTTCGCACTGTGATCAAAACTTCAAACAATTTTTGGAGGAGGAAGCAAGCAATAGGTCTAGCTCTGATTCTGCAGTATCATACTCTGACAGCTGTGCACATCTTGGGAGTGTAGATGGCAGTGACTGGGCAGGTACTGAAGTTTATAGGAGTCTTTACTTTTGCTTCATGAAATTTGGAAATTTCTTTTATTTGGATCATTTTTCTGAGAGTACGAATTTAATGTATTACAAAGAAGTTTATCGGGAAAAAATCTCCACCACACATCTGTAGCCAAGTTTTTGCTATCTTAATTGAATCCTCCAAGGCACTAATGTTTTGGGTGAGGAACAGATAGAGCAAAGTGCATCACATACCATTAATTCCGTTATATATGCTACAGTAAAAACATGTATAACTCAGATAGAACTTCAGATGTACTTGCTTCTGTCCTCGAAACAAAGTGATTCAATTGAGTGAATTGCATAAACATTACAGCTGCAAATTAAATTTCCCATATTCATAGTTAAATCATTTTAATCACCCTATCAGTTAAGCTATATTCATATTGCTTATTAATTTGTTTTTTTTATTTCTTATTTGGACAGAATTATTGTTGTGTCGGTGTCTTTTTGCATTTTATGTATTCCTAGGTATTTAATATCTTATAATTTGTCCAAGTATCAGCTTCTGCACAGTCTGTTGTCTGGGACTCGCTTGTGCCTTCAAGAAAGAGGACTTGTTTTAGCCGCTCAAAGCCATCTTCTGTTGAAAAGCTCACAAAAGATTTATGCAGTATTTTACATGAGCAGCAACAATCATCACATTTTTCAGCATCTTCTGAAGAATATTTGCTACTTGAAAGTGGAAGTCCTTTAGACTCGTTTGAGATTGGCCACGGAGGTTGCCTGGTTAAGTTTATAAATTCAAGTTGTCGTGAGGAGGAATCAGAAGCGAGTTCTCTTACTGTTTATAGGAAAAACCAGATAATGACGAAAGCTCATGTAGGACCACAAGCCAACCTTAGTTCTAAATGCAAGGAGATAAATATTCGTAGTATTGGAGATGGGAAGATTAAAAAGTTTAATTCAGATGGGGCACAGGAGAGTAATACAAGAAGGTAAACCAGCACTTCTCCTGACGTAATTCAGTTATATGCACAATATATTGGATAACTACTTTACTCTGGGGGTTTCATGCATATTTGCCCGACAATGTATCAAATAAAATTTTGTCGTAGCTGCAATCAAATACATGTGGATTTTCTATATTGTATTTACCATCATACTTGTGGCCAATGGAAGCAAATAACCAGAACATAGAAGAAAAATTCTGATTTTTATTGGCCACGTACAGAAGTATGACTTTCTAAGGCATCACTTATGTTGAAGGTGATTACAGTCTATAGAAATATGTTGTGTTTGCAAAAATCGATCGTTGCATTCTCAGCTTGCTTTCTTGATACCATATTCAACCTGTGGATTGTTTACAACATCTTTTATTTTGTGGTTCAGGGACAAATTATCTGAGGAGAAGCTTTCTGTACTGAGCAGAACTTCACCTTTGGCATCTGTTGATCTACGAGTAAGAATTTTATGTACCATTTCAGAATTTTATGTACCATTTCTTTTTCTTGGACAGACATCAGATACAAATCTATCTGGAAAGTCTCAGCTCACTTACACATTTGTATTTGCTGATGGAATAGGTTGTTGTTAACTTTGAAGAGTTCATGAGACATATGAACTGTGAAGAGCAACAGCTATTGATGAAATATTTACCTGCGGCAGACACCACTAATCTACCAGACAGGTCAATTTTTCTACGATTTTTTCAATTAGATGCCTCTGTTCTACCAATTATGGGCCACATTCGAGTTGCATATCTTATTCAGGCTAGTCTGACCCACTGACTTGAAGCATAGGCCCTTTCTAGGATAACTTTTTTGTTCGTTTGATATGGTGATGATAAATTTTGTCCAAACACCTTATGTCCAAGCTAATAACAGTGGAAGCATTCCAGAATTTAAAAAAATGAAAGATGAAAAAAATTTCCAGTGCTTTCTAGAAATGAGAAGTTTTTCTATCTAAATACTTCCCCTTTTTGAACAATTTAGTCCTGCCAATGTTGAACCTAGAGGGAGGCATATGCCAGAGACAGGTACGGACATTTGTCTGATATAAAATACTATGTACTATGCATGTACACCACTATGAAGACATGGGGTCCATGTGCAGACAAGCCTACATAGCAGCACTATTGTCTCTCTCACAATGAGGCCTATCATTTGAGCAATCAAAATTATTTACTCCTTTTTTTGCATGAAATTAGGTAGTGAAAGTACGATATTACTGCTTGTCTTGTCTATGATTGGCATTTATTTAAATTTGCTTCCGGTTGTGATGAGTCATTCTGATGTACAGCCTTAAAAGCACGTTTGATAGTCCTCAATTTCTGGAGAGCTTATTATCTTTCCAGCAGCTGCTTAGGGAGGGAATCTTTGACATGCCTTGCACAGGAATTATCAACACTAAATATAAGAATTTAAGGAGGCTTGTTTTATCCTCTTTGTCAAAATCAAAATGGATTGAACACTATCAACAGCACAAGGTCTGGCAATGTTTCATAGATTTTGGATTCTCAATGTTAAAATTGCAGTTCCATTGCCAATTGATTTATTACATCATGTCCTTCAGGAAGTTAAACAAAAGAATACCACAGTACACCGTGAACAAATAGTGGGACCAAGTTTATTGGGTTATGGTAGTTCTACACCGCCTCAAAAAACTAAGGATGAACAGAACTGGAATATTACAGGTACTTTATATGTCTTCTCCATAATTTATGTTCTGTGGTTGTAAGATTCACTGTTGGTAATAGATTTCTCACTCGTCTGTGGTTCGCATATGAAATGTCTTGAAGCATATTGTTAATCCATGTTGTCACTTCCTTTTAATCCTCTTTTCAAACCTAATGGCGTATGTTCAAGGATGATTGGATACGGCAGCTTATTTTACATGCTTTCTCGAGTCATTATCCTATTATGCTGTATGTTTCTAGATTTTTGCGAACTAAGAGTTGCACTAGTAGGAAAGACCAGATGGGATTAATTGAAATAACACTTGAGATGAGAATGAACCCAGTAAGGAATAAGGAATAGAGTGATTGAGTGTCATAGATGGTAGAGTCATACAGCAATTATCTGGGTATTAGTGAAATGAGGAAAGCAACATCGTGTTTAGGTATTGGTTAACAACCTCTAACAGTTTGTGAACAGAAAAACATGTTCCTAAGGTAGAAGGAGAAGGCTGATGGAACTTACTTAACAACAAGAGATTTAGGAATGCAATCCTTGAGTTAAAACATGAATCTAGAGGAGATTTGTGTAGCGGACCTGTGAAAGAATTAAACAATGATGGTGTTAACAATGTTGACGACGACCATAAAATAAGGTCAACCTATGTACATTTGTTTTTATTTAAGTGCGCAGTGATCCTCTCGTCAGGGGGATCCCCTTATTTAAAAAAGGCCTCAAAACACTTCTAGACACCAGCACCTCAACTCTACCGTTGTTGTAAATAAATTTAGCAAATATACTTTAGTTATCCAACTTATTCTGAACAATATTTTGACTTGTTCTTTTTAATTGTACCTGACTAACACCTATGGGTTTGATCCTCATCAGAGCCTCAGCCAAATTCCTCTTGTAATAACTTGAAGTCCACAAATACGGGAAAGGAAAGTTCCTACGTCAACTCTAGAAATTTACTTTCACTCTCAAAAGATGGAAAGTCGAGCATACTTGGCTTTTTTCAAAACACTGATGTGAGCTCAGACCAAGATCTACTATTTGACGTTCCTTCAAATGCCTCCTTCCCAGGGGCGGAGCTCTTAAGCTTTCACAGTTCAAAGTCTAAGATACAAGCTTGCAAGTCAGATAGTATTCCCTCCAATGAATCATCATCAACATTGTCGAGCCAAATATCGAGCATTGGTGTGACTTGTCCATATCCTGTTCTCCAATGATCAGTATGCATGCTTAAATATCCTACTCCCTAGTGATGTCAATCGATATTGGAAAGATGTATAGTGAGAACGTGCGTGCAGCTGCAACAATCTCATGTCTTCGATCTCGTAATTGTGGATAAGTGTCATCATGCTGACTTGTTCTTGTAATGGCATGTGAGGGTTCACTATGCAATGATATTAAACTTACAATAAAAAAGAGCAAACAAAGACAAATGTAAGCTTAACAAGGTACTAGATATTGAGATACATGGCTCACAAATCTTCGTGAACATTGGGTTGAAGCCCCAAATGTTATTCGGCCTGCAAATGCAAACAGCGCTAAGAAAGCGAAAACATGTTAATATTTATCACGAAGTATATGTAGAAAAGGACCAACAACAACAACACTAAATCACATTCAATAAAACATAGAAAGGTCAGTTTAAACCATCTTTTTACATTGGCAAGTCAAACTGAAGCTTAAAAAAAATCAACTAATTCAATCACATAAAACTGCATACAGGTAGTACAAGAAAAACAAAGTAGCAAAAGTTAAAAGAAGAAATGAAAAGACAAATAAAAAGGAGCTTCAAATCTCATATAGTAAACTAAACAACTAAACCATACCCTATCCCCAAAAGAAGCAAACCATTCATGTATTTAATTTTATAATTCAAAGGCACTTTTTACTCGTGTAAATTGATCTGTAGCAGGAAACCAATTATCATCGAATTACGACCGGGCTTTAAATTTCAAATATTATGTATGCAACAAAAAGGGGAACTGTCATTCTCTTGCGTTCAGCTATGATGTTTCTACGGAAATAAAAGTACGCAATTTAAGGAAGTGAAAAGCAAGTAAAAGCGTGGAACTTACCTGTGATTATTTCTCTGGTTACAGCACCTAGCTGGCAAAGTTTTGATCCGAGCATAGTTAGGATTTCCCTGAAATGATAGATTTGTAGATGCATCAAGATCTTAATGAAACACTGCTATTGGCATGGTAGAAAATGCTATCATGTAATAGTAATCATGTATTTTTGAGAAACAAGAATATGAGAGTTACTAACTCTTCAAAATAAATATCATGTTACTGAGTATAACAAATGAGTAATTATGTCATCTGTTATCAAAAGACTTACATCTGAAAGATACAGATTGCTTAAGCTATTAAAGAAGGAACTAACTATCTATAATAGCCACACTAACAATCCCTTGCACATATAAGCACGACTAAGCATTACTTAGTGGCAGACTGGCAGTGGCACAACAAAAAACACTAATCTCCCCAGGACTTAATCCAAAATCTCGGCCTTCACTAGAGTGCTAACAATTCTCTTAAGGGCTTATGATAACTAATCTGTTAGGAGGAGATTCAACGGCCTCCTGAGAAAGAAGATGGAGTAGTAGAATAGTCCAGAGCATGGTACATAGGACACTATATCAACATATTTATTCTTCCTCCCTTTGATGCTGTTTTAAAACATTTTAGTTGTAATTACATTCTAAGCTTCTATGGAAAAGTATGTTTAAACATTGAAAAAGTGAAGCTTTGTACTAGGGTGGAATGCAAAGAGAGGGAAACATGGGCACTTCTATGTGTTTATGGCTTTCATTAGGGGGCCAACCACATGGTATGTCTTCAATTTATGTACTTCACCAGCCAAGTAAGAAGGAAAGGAAAGCTAAATAGCTGGAGATCTTTGTTGAGATGGTCATGGTAAATTGACTAGCAACCGTTAAGGATTTCCACCTGACTTATGCAATAATAGTGTTTTTAGCGTCGATTTTAATGTCCTTAATGCAATTAGCATTTTACCTTTCTACGAGTAAATTACAGATATCTAGCTAAACCTATACTTATTATCATTGACATGCGTCCATATAACTATTTAAATATCCTGACAAAGGTTCCACTTAAAATATTATTTGACTCTTTGTAGTACGTTGTACTTGTTTGCCATGTTCGGTTTGCACATTTTTAAGCATAATTCTAAAGGTATTGAAGATGGTACGAACATGGGGCAGACTGTACACATTTTCAGCATTTTGTACATTTTATGCATTATTTCCAGGGTAATTCTATGATTTATGCATGAAATCTGTCTCATAATACTCCGTCAGTTCATTTTGGTTTTCTAATGCAGACAGGTAATATTGGACGGAGGGAGTATTATAGCAGCTGAAAGATAGCATAGGTACAACTTTGTTTTTGCAACTTAGTATAGGATTAATTCGAAAATGTGTAAATAGTGCAAGAAAGATTGTAGATGTGTGTAAATTCCGCAATATTAATATGAAGATGTGTGAACTCCCCCATGCCTTAAATAGGGAAATCAAATCAGCTTCATCAGCTGATTAAGTTGAATTATGATGGGGCAACGCATGCTAATTAATTCTTCTTAATTTGGCAGAAGAAGGTAGAGCCTTATACGGTGCTCAAATGCCACCATACTATATGTGAGTCATGTGACTTATTCCCCCAGTCATTTGACTCATCACCATCTACACTCAAGCCAGATTCCAAATAAACTATATAACTGTTGATCTAAGCAGAAAATTAGAATATGGTATTTGCAGGATCTCGTGTAAGATTCTACTAACATGTTTTGAAATGGAAACTACATTCTAGTACCAGAAGCTGCCAGCCTGTTGGAACTCATGGACTTTTGCTTAATTTGTTGGTGCCCAGTGCCCAGTTTTTACCCTATCCCAGTTATCCAACTAGTCAATATCCACTGATGAATCTACAGCATTTGGCTCAGGACTGCAAAGTCTTCCGGTAAGGGATGTGAAAGTGTGTCTACATGCCCAATCCCGTGTTTGTGGTGTGTGAAACAAAAGCGACCTCACATGGACAACCCCACATGAACAAGAACCCTCTCTCTCTCTCTCTCTCTCGTGATACTTTTGTTTCATCCCACCAAGTTTACAGCTAGCTGGGCATTCCCCACAGCTTTCCCCTCCCTCTTGGTCCAATTACAATCCTACTCTCCTCCACCTCCACAGTCGTCTTTCAGTCTGTTTTACTCTTCTCTTCTCATCTTTCTTGCCAACAACCTGTTCACTTTTCTTTATTAGCCAGACCTGGAAAGCCTAACAAAGGATCTGAGAAGCCTCGCTCTCTCTGCCTCAAGTCACATGACACTCATGTGGTGATGATGGATGCTGTTTATAAGGAAAATAGATCATTTTCTATACTAACCATATCCTAATTGACAAGCATACTAGTGATAGATTAGTGGCCTGAATGGATGGGATGCTGCTTGTGTTTGTCTGATGGATGGCCGTGATCATCAAATACTGTTGTTGAGTTGTGAATGGTGCAACTAAAATGTTCAAAGTTCACCATGTGCTAGAAAGGTGTGAAATTGGGTTGATTTTATCAGGAGGGTCTCTCTTTTGGCTGGCAAAAGGATCACCCATGTTCTCCAATTTAATGTGGTGGCTCCGACAGACACTGCCTTCTCTTTCCCAGTTGGAGTGCCACAGATTGAACATTAATCATACTTTGCTTGACAAAGACTGGGTCTGATCTTAGAGACAAAGCTCTATTGCCCATCCTAAAGTTCACATAGTTTGTCCCCTCAAAAAGCTTCTAACTAATCCATTTGGATCAGTAATTCACTCACACTGAGGTGTAAACTTGATGAAAATAAAAGCCATTTTGAGGCTTGGAATTATACACTTAAAAGTGACAACTGACGCCGGAAAAGACAGTTGAAGGATTATATATGCTAGTTCATCTTGTCAGTAGTATACTAGTCTTTTTTGCCATTGCGGGTAAAAAGAACATTACAATATCATAGGTTATCACTTTGGTAACATAGCCAGACCAATTTTTAGTTCATTTGGAAAAAACGGTTATCTATTAAAAGTGACCGGAGGAAGTATCATTTTAATCCGCCTGTTAATTGGGCGTTGGTGCCACAAGCCGTAAGATCAAAATCCAACAACGCATCTTAATTCAAGTTGCGGGCGGGTGATTTTAACCCGCCTTCCCGTATAGAAGCGCGCATGATTAAAATCCGACGGTCCTCAGCACCATGGCGCATGCGGACGGACGTGAGCTAAGGCGCATACTAAAGAGTTAATACCCAATACATGCAAAGGTTATTATTGTTAAGCATCATCAATTAGGACGACCACGTTAGTGCATTACCTGTCTTAGCATGTGCTGACGCCCTTTCTCCCCTTGTCTTTGGTTATATATAATGTTTGGCAGCCTCCAAGCTAGCACCAGCAGAGAGCTCCTTCACCAAGCAAGACAACAATGGCGGAGGAGCTGGACAAGCCCCAAGTGATGCCCAAGGTGGTCACCTTCCTCTCGTCCCTGATCCAGAGACTGGTCGACTCCAACGACTCGAGACTCGGGTTCGAGAAGCAGAAGGTCTCCGTCTTCCATGGCCTGACCAGGCCTACCATCTCCATTCAGAGCTACCTGGAGAGGATCTTCAAGTACTCCAATTGCAGCCCATCTTGCTTCGTCGTCGCCTACGTCTACCTCGACCGCTTTGCGCAGAAGCAGCCATTGTTGCCCATCAATTCCTATAACGTTCACAGGCTTCTCATCACCAGTGTTATGGTTTCTGCCAAGTTCATGGACGACATGTAAGTAGTCTCAAATTCTCAAGTTGTAGTATGATCTCAGGTAGCCAGTTTAGAGAGCAGAATAGCCCGTTCCGAGCTTGAATTGTTTCAAATTGCCATTTTTACTAGCTTTCAGGCAAACCAAGTGATGAGGCAAAATAATAGATAGTTAGCTTCTTCAGTTCTTCTTATGTTAATTTGTCAAAATAGAAAGGAGCATCTAGTGGTTTGCAGTGGAATTGTATGCTTTCTTTTTCACATTTATCTCAGTGTTCTGTTATTTGTTTATCTTTCTTTGGTTTTCAAATTGTTTCTCTTCTCTGCTCAAAATCCTGCCTGGGTTTTTGCAATGCTGCATGTATGTATGGCTACTTGCCTCTAATTTAAGATAGTTTCGAATCGTGATTACAAGTTCCATGTGTTTCAGAATATATATTTTTTTTAAAAAAAAAAAGACAATAGCTGATACAAGAGATTTATGAATGAGAATTCTACTATCTACTCTGTTTTTTACCTTTTGGATGAATAAAAGAGAAAGGAGGAACATCAATGATCAAGTTTCACTCTTTTATCTGCTCATTCCTTCCGGACAGTTCTTAATTGTCCTGAACAACAAAATCTGAGGAACCTTAGCTTTCATTTTGCAGGGAATTAAATTAAACAAAATCACCAAACTAAACTCTCTTTTCCTCTTCCTCTAACATTGAACAGCCAATTGACTCTGTGAACTGCTTTTATGTAATGTACGTACTATAAAGAGTATCATTTTGAAGTCTCCAATTACTTAATCAAGACTTGGCAATTGACTAATTAAACTTCGGTTAACTAGTTAGTAAGAAGTTGTACATTTTTCCTCATTTTGCTAGATTGTTCATTTCTTTTCTTGCGTCAGACTTAAAAAAAGGACATCTTGTTCAATCAACTTGTAGTTTTTTAGCATTGTTTTATCTGTTCATATTCTAATAATAGTGTACTAATGCAGCCATAAGCATACACATACCATAGGGAGTAGAGTATTTGATTTCCCACATTAATGCCTAAGTGATCTAACTTGCTGTTTAAACGCAGGTATTACAACAATGCCTACTACGCCAAGGTGGGAGGGATCAGCACCACAGAAATGAACCTGCTGGAACTGGACTTCCTATTTGGGCTTGGCTTTCACCTCAATGTCACCCCCACCACCTTCCATACTTACTGCGCCCACCTACAAAGGGAAATGCTGCTGGCAATGGACCCTCCTCTTGACCCTACTCTAAAACAACCCCTCAAGAGCCATTGCAGCTTCTCTGAGGATGAGTCTAATCCCCACAAGCAACAACTTACTACTGTCTGAAGCATCTATGATCCATCTAGTCTCCTGTCTGTAAGACTGTAACCCGTGTACAGAGCTCCTTGCTTTGTCCCTTTCTTATTCCCTTTTTTGGGTAGGGTAGGCTAGGGCATGGATGTTGTAATTTCTATTTATGAATGGTACAGAACGATGATGCTACAGCTGGCAATGTTCCTCTTCCTCACAACCCTCACCGGCCAAGGTCTCGCATTCCACCAAAATGCCTTGAAGTTCAAGGGTCGTCACCCCGTTGCAGCACATGCAAAATCTAGTGGATATTTTAGGTCGCTTTCCCAGTCACCTATTGTAGGTGTGGCTTTCATGTAAAGGATTGTACCGCCAAGTTGGTATCTGTTGGTACTTGGTAGTAAAGGCCAATTGCTTCCACTGTTTTGTGTTGGTTCATAATTTTGTCATTTCTCGCAAATTACTTCAAACTGTGCCCATGAAGTTCAAGAAGTACTTGTAAACTTCTCAACGCAGTTCTAATCGATTTTGATCACATTTTTTTGTTTTGAGATACGTTCCACTAATATTATCACGCATGGATTGATCCCTACAAGATTTACGCCTTCGAGCTTGTCATTCTTTACTGTATCTACAAACTTGTCAGTTGCTTTTTATCGACTAAATTCGTTTCCATCTGCTTCTTTTCATGACTATCAATAGGATCTTGGAAGTCCATTGTTTCCGTGGGTAGGATGCCCACCATACCCAGTTTTTCGAGTTTACAATTCTCATACAAACTAATGTAGTATTCAACACTTGCAAAGTTACACTGCACCATTAGCTCATTCAACAATGCATTTTATTTATTAATTATCACTCCAACTGCATAAAGAAAGAAAGATACTTCGTTAATGAGACGGAAAGAACATATGAAAAACCGTGGTAGAACCAACAGATTCAGAAGCAAATAACATGATATTGCATCACAGAACCACTCAGATCAAGTGTTGGATTATTGCTTTTAACTTCATCCTCATCTGTCATTCCAAAATACATTCAAATAAACATCACACAATTCATCAAAATAAATGAGCACTTCTAAAACTACATTATTAGAAGGAAAAAATGAATGGGGAGTCACTGTTGCTCAGTGGTGGCCAGATGTATATGGTTCGATTCTGCCAGCCATCTTCCTCACCAAACAAATCAGAAGAGGGAGCTTTTTATCCTCATTGCAACCTCTGACTCCTCTCATTCCACAATAAACACATCAAACATTATTTAAACAAAAACTCACAAAAAATAAATCAATTTTAAGAACAAAGCGAGTTTTACAAAAATCTGTGTATCAAAACTTTAAAATTGATGAAAGGACAAGCAGGAATTCAAGGAAAAGATTGCTCAGATCAGCGGGGTAGTCGCCATGCAAACTCTCCGGAAAGGAGAGCCTGCAATCCGGTCTGTTGAGCTTGAATTTCGCAAGTCATCACCACAATCTCCACTTTCCAATCCCTCAATTGCTCGATTCAAAACAAAAGAAAGATAAAGAAAAATTGCGTGATAAATCAAAAGCCTAGATAACCAAACAAACTTGCAAGACTTGAGAAGCGGACAATTTGTAGATCACCATGAAAAAAAGTAAAACCTTTGCCAGAGAAGGGCTAATGAATAGATTCGACGGCCATGGCAGTCCGGTAACAACCGTTTTATAGGAAAGGGAAACTAGGGTTTCTTTTCTCGGACGAGTACGGGCCGACCTTGGTAGATTACAGACTTAGCACTCCAATATGCCAAGAGGTCCATTGGGCCATAAGAAGTCCCATTGGGCCAAGAGGCCCACCCTATGCAAACGGTGGATATCAAATAGGAAAACGATATTTGTACATGAGATTCCTACACATTTTCTATACACAGCTGAACATCTTCACCCACTCATTTCTATACACATCAGTTGTACATCCTCACCCACTCATTTCCATACACGGCTATCACTGTCCTATAAATACGATAAAATTTTCAGTGAAGCCATGTAGATACGACATTGCCATTAAGGGTGCTCACGAGCCGAGTCAGCTCGCGAGTTTTTCTGGCTCGACTCGACTCGACTTTCCTCGAGCTCGAGCTCGAGCCACCCCGTAACTCGATTCAGCTCGACTCGAGAATCAGTTCAAAAAACAGCTCGAGTTCGACTCGAGACTAAGCTTGAAAAATAAAGCAAAATAAAAAATTTTCTATACCATAAATCATCGCCGTCGATCTCACCTCGCCTCACTGTGAGCTCGAGCCCATGGCCACCGTCGCCTCGCCTCGCTGTGAGCTCAAGCCCCAGCGATCGCCTGTCAGCCTCGCCCGTCGCCGCCTCCATCAGCTCGAGCCCATGCCCACCGTCGCCATCGCCTCGCCTCGTCGTGAGCTCGAGCCCCACCGTCGCTGTCATCATTGCCTCGCCGTCGCCAGTCCAGACTCCAAAAGCTTCTGGCCTCTAGGGCCTAGGCTCCGGGTAAAACACCCGAGCCGAAAAGCTTGGGTTTTATTTTTTATTTTATTTATTTATTAGGTTAAGAGTTAAGACCCGTTGTATCAACTTCATCCGCCATATCTAATCTGAACGACTCTTCATTTAAAATAAAAACCCGTAGTCTTTTGGGATGTAAATCAGCGACTTAGATCTTTTTAGTGCGTGATCTCAATATTTTAAATAAATTAGGCTCTTTAAAACCTGTCCACGTATTCAAATGAGTTATTAGATTTCCCCTTGTATATTTTTTCTATATTTTTTATTATTATATTATGTTGTACGGAAAATGTTTAGGTGACCGATTTTCAATACCAAATTAAATGACCTCAGCCCATGTGGGTTTGGGACCTACCAATTTACCCCTGTTATTTAATCTGGTATTGAAAATTGGTCACGTTAGATGAGCTCATGTTATAAATGCAAAGGTCCTTAGGAACTGGATTGACTCAGGGTTTAATATTAGGAGGCAACATTAGTGGAGTTAATCAACGGGGTGTTTGTGTAATTAATAGAATACGTTTCCCTTGAGCAGAGGTTGCCCAATTGCTGGGCCCTATGCCCACATGGGCCGAAGTCATTTAATCTAGTATTGAAAATCAGTCACGTTAGACAAACTCATGTTGTAAATGTGGAGATCCCCAATAACTGGCTTGACCCGAGGTTTGATATTAAGAGGCAACATTAGTAAAGCTGAACAATAAGGTATTTGTGTGATGAATAGAACATGTTTCATTTGAGCGGAGGTTGCCCAATTGCTGGGCCCCATGCCCATGTGGGTTGAGGTCATTTAATATGGTATTGGAAATCGGTCACGTTAGACGAGCCCATGTTGTAAATGTGGAGGTCCCCGATAACTAATTTGACCTGGGGTTTGATATTAAGATATGACATTAGTGAAGTCGATCAATAGGGTGTTTGTGTGATGAATAGAACACACTTCCTGATATACCCAATGCATATGATGGGTGAGCCTTATATGCACCTAAGGAGATTGGCGGCGGGATATAGTGCTCTAAGAGATCAATTTCTTTGTCCCTTCTAGTCGGGTCCTATTGGATACCCATCGTTATAAAAGAAAAAATATTAAGGAAGCCCACTACGAATATGTAATAAAGATTTGTTTTGTACAAAAAAAATATAAAAAAATTATATCCCAAATGGTTAAGGCGTAGGGTGTGGTGCTTTGTGTTGGGTTCGAATCACACCAATGGCAAAAATCTTGTTTTTGCTGCCCGATCTCGAGCTCGAGCTGTCAAACTCGAGAACGAGCTCAAGTCGAGCTGCCGAATCTTGGGCTCGACTCGAGCCCGAATTCTAAACATTGAGCTCGAGTCGAGCTGAGCCAAAACTCAACTCGGCTCGTGAACAGCCCTAATTATTTTGCCATGCTAGCATGGTGTGATCACCAATCAACAAGAGACATGTAAACCCTTGTGGGCCTCGGTAATAACTGAAATTGAAACGTGATTTTAACGAAGACCCACAAGAGGGGTTGCATATTACAAAGAGAATAGTTTACATGGGATCGTTCTTGTAACATCCGAAAAATTAGTAAGTATCTTAAAACTGAAATTTGACCCTCTTAATGATTAATTTGACCGTGTGGTGCTTTGTTTAAATTAAAGTTGGTGAGAAGAGCTTTCCAACGACACCAATTTTGTATGATTTGGAGTTCGGAGTAAAAAGATATGGGAAATTGAATAAACACGATCGATCGCGCTAAAAACGATCGATCGGCTTATGGAACACGATCGATCGGCTTCGATCGGCTACGATCGGCGCCATCGCGCAGTTTGTAAAAAGCGCAGGACGATCGATCGCCGTATTGCACGATCGATCGCCAGTTGCGGTTTGGCGATTTCTAACCTAATTTTGAGGCAGATTTGATTGGGAAAGATGTCATATCCTAACTAGACTTGTATTGCACGTTCCTAGGGTGATTTAGGGACTCTCCCATTGGTGGAAAGTGCCCAAGATATGGTAGAATTGATTGGGCAAAGATCTTCTAAAAACTCTATATAAACCCATAGAGACAAGGCTTGTGCTATTGAAATCAAAACCCTAGAACGTCCAGAGGCTTTCCCCTCTCCTTCCCACGTTCATCCCTCTCTTAGAAGACCTCTTCTAGTGGGAATTGCTCAAGAGCTTGGATCGGGAAGCTTTGAAGGAAGCGGAGGAGACGAACATCGCGTAGAAAGGCGACGTCTTTTGGTGATAAAGAGTAGGATGGTTTTTCCCTCTAGTCTTCTTCTTTTCTCACATTATATGATGAGTGTTCTTACTGATTACCTTGGAGTATTGCTTTGAATCTTGCGAGATTAATGATTTATGTCTTGTTTTCCATGTGTATTGCGATACATGCATATATGCCTTCATGCTTCTAGATGGTAAATCAGATCAAAGTTGGATGCTTTATTAATTTTACAGAAGATAAAAGTTCTGCTATTGCTTTGATTATGATGTCTAATGATTGAGTCTTATGCTTTAATGATCGTTTTGCTTAAATCGACTTAATTGAAAGATATTTGGTCTAAGATTGTGTTATATGGGGAGAAACATGATAAAAAGGGAATCTTTTGGTAATTCTAGTTAATTCCAGGATCTGTAATTGATCTAGGAGGAGAGTACTATCATCTATCATGAGTAAATTATCATCTATAAGTGGTTCGGAATAAGAATATTAAAGTTTAATCATGTGTTTCACTTTCGGCTAGAACTGTTTCTGCACGGACAGTCGACAGTAAATAATTCATAACTAATTCATATGATATCAGAAAAATATGAAACCGGTGGGGTTAGAAATTAGACCCACAAGGGTATTCTCAGTAAAAATTTCAGAAGATAACCTCAACTGTACAGTGTCTGGGAGCCGCCGGAAGGGGACTGTTGTGCAAAAGACAGTGAGCAGAATCTAAGTGAAAATACTAAGTACTTAAGTAAAACCACTTAATAAGATGTGAAGATGGTATGACGTGCTAGTAACTAATACTAGACTATATCCTTATGATTATCACAGTAAGGTTGGGTTATGGTTAATATGATAGATGGGTAATACCTATGTTAAGAAAACTGTAATCATGTATTTGAAGATAAAGCGTTTGTGTCGGTTTGAGGTTCCATTTGGAATCCAAATCATCTAGGACTCATTAATACCTTGTCTCTGATTTATATATTTCAATAAGACCTATATGAATTTCCATCTAGGGCTGAGCATGAACGTATGTATGGATTGTGTTATTCTCTTTGTGTGACATTTCTACTTATACTCTGTATGTGAGTCTGTTCCGGTGATTGATACCTTATGTGGTTAGAGCGTTGCGGCCTCTATTTCTTTGAATTATTATTCATCATGATTATTTGATTGATTCCTCCACTAGAGGTCTTGCGGGACTCTCTCCGGAAGTGGATTCATAGTATGCTCAAATTATGCCATTGCTTGATCTTGCGGGGTCACTAATATTTGTGGTACTGCGGTTCCATACTGCCCAAAAAGAGGCAACATACGTACGTTAGATTGTTGACATTACGGAAGGTCTTCAGTCTCCGCCCATCGTGTCCGTAAGCACTGGTGGGGCCAGCATCCTAGACGCATGGCAGGGTTCCAAAAAGAGGACCCCTAGGGTGGTTCTGGTATAGTCACTTGCGGGTGATCGGTTCAGCGAGCAGAAATTGTACTCCTTTCACTTTTAATGTCTGGAGCTTTTTAATATGATTATCATTCCCTCCTTACTCATATGTGCAGTAGGAGCCTTATTGTTGTTTTCCCTACTTGCGGGTTGGAATTATTATTGACTAACCTTTCAGGTGTATAAATCCTTGGTTCAGTCCAGATGTTGCGGCATCTTCATAAACCTTTGTTATTCTTATTCTTATCCTATTCATATTTTTTGTTCTAATTCAGTGGGTTTTTACATCCTACTGAGTGTTTCTATGAAATACTCATGCATCCTCTGATGCAGGCGCAAATGGAAATTGAGATCAGGAAGTTGCAGTAGTGAAGTGGTCGCAGGAGCCGTGAAGATTTAGAGTTTATATTATTTGCTTTGCTTATTTGATGCTTATGACTTTTAATGGCAATTGTGTGCCATAGATTTATAGGTTTATTTTATTTGACTTTCTGAATAGGATTAGTATCATTATTAAGTGAATTTCATTTCATAGTATTCATTGATGTCTGTATTTGTATTGCACTGATTATGGGCATGACCGATTACACATCCTTTTGAGATGATCGTAATTGGTGGTGAAATCGACTGTTCGGTCTCGCGCCCGAGATTCTCTACCTCCAAATGTATATCATTGATTGGCTTCCGCACTCCGATCGAGGTGTGGGATTTCAGGGCGTGACAGTTCTCATATAAAGAGCATGGGTCCAATCTTTATAGCCATTGGATTCCAATCGGATGGTGGATATCAAAATAGTGGGTAAGTGAGTGTGTCACATCATGGAGTAGGTGCGATCATTATAATTATTTGTAGCCGTCAGATCAAGATCCAATGGCCGCGATTTAAAGTGGTAAGCTATACGAGAGTGATTTCATTTAAACTTTTTCCTATTATAAACTTAAACTTTACTAATCCTTAAAATTGGCTTTTTAAACAACGAAGAGAGAGAATAAAGCCCAAATGCTCCACCATCATAACCTTTAGCTCCTACATTGGGAGTCCGTCTTTCATATTTCGTCGACGCTGGGCTTTTGCTCTTTTTTTATAATAAAAAAATGGATTAAAGAAGCCAAGTGAGTACAACCTCACCTCAACATGACAACACATGAGGTGTGGACCCCTCAAGAAAAAAACACAGAACAAAGTACTAATCCTGCCGATCGATCGCAAAGTGATCAACCAGTGCAAAAAGAGTCTGTCCCACCATTCCTCAAGATCCTTTCATTCCCTTTGATCAGGGGTTGTGCTCGTCCCAAGAGGTATGCAAGAAAGGGCATTGAGGGAGGCAAATATCCTTAAGATGAAAGGCGTTAAGAATCTCTTTTACTCTGTGGATAAGGTTTTGGCCCAAAATATATGTCTCGAGCTTTTGGTATTCAAAGATTTGCTTGTTCATCTCTTCCCATATCATAGAAATAAAGCTTGTGAAACCGACTTGGATAATATGCCTTGTGTGTTTATCGCTCCTGATCAACTAAGTCAGTCATTCCAATTCCATGAAGCACCCCTCAATTGTATGATGAATATTGCACTTACGGAGGAATATTCGCCATACCACCTTAGCATATATGCATTCAAACATTAGGTGTCTGGTAGATTCCTCGTTTTTCCTACACAAAATACACCTATTAACTAGGGATATCCCTCTTCTCTTCAGGTTGTCCAGAGTGAGGAGCCCTTCATTGAGAGCCATCCAAGTGCAAATGGAGTGTCGGTTCACCCGATGTTTAAACCAAATAAGGTTATACCACGACACCTTCCCATATTTTGCTCTAAAAGTATCCCAAGCACTCTTAAAGGTGAACTTACCAGATTGGTTGAGCCACCCATAGGAATCCTCCGATTTAGTAAACACCTGGGCTTTTGCTCTTGGCCGTAGAGAAATAAAGTGCCCTGCCCCTTCTAGTTGAGAAATTATTAAGTAAAACTATTCTACTGTACACACGTGGTAGATAGGTCTGGTGGATGCAACATGTTTTTGTACACACTAGATGTTAAAATCTAAGTGCCAAAAAATACTATCATTAATGTACGTGTCTAAATCCCAAAAATACTACTCCCACCATTCCAGAATACTATGTATATTTGATAAAAATCCCATTTTTATTGGACCATGAAGCCCATAAGAAAATCACATGACTTCTTCTCCTTTATCTTTCATCCAACTCATATGTCTTTGCACAAATCAAGTTCAAGTCAATCTTTTCAAGTTTCATCTAATTTTGGAAAGAGGAAGTTATGTAATTTGACAAAATATACATAGTATTTTGGAACAATAAATATTTCCAAATATATATAGTATTTTAGAACAGAGGGAATATCATTAGTGTAAGTGTCTAAATCTGAATGAAACAATCTACAGGACGCAAAATAAAATGGTTCTAGTGGATAATTTCTCCTTCTCTGCATAACTTATGAGGCTAAGGGGCCATTTGGGGTGTGAAAAATCAGCACTATCCAGCTGAAAAAAATTTAGCTAGTTAGGATTTTTGGGATAATCCACTAACCTGATGTGTTTTAACTAGAGATTAGTGGATTATACCAAAAATCCACTATTGGGAGTGGATGAAACTGTTTTTTAACGCCTAAATGGCCCCTAACCTGTCGTTAAAAACAAAGAAGAGATGAGTTTGACAACATCGACCTGAATGGGGGTAAAAAAAATTCAAAA
Source organism: Houttuynia cordata (assembly GCA_039654745.1). Lineage (NCBI taxonomy): Eukaryota > Viridiplantae > Streptophyta > Magnoliopsida > Piperales > Saururaceae > Houttuynia > Houttuynia cordata. Next base: position 12,934,578 of record CM077511.1, on the reverse strand, counting down.
TTATATATATATATATGTATTTTTTTTTTCTGAATGGCGGTAAAAGTTAACACACTCCCGGAGCAGAGTGGATGCTCCACTCATCTTTTCCTTTTCCTTTTCCGTTTCTTAAAGTTCTATTGTTGGTACAATTTTATTTTTAAAATTTTTCTACAAGGACGTTATTTGGAGAAATTTGGTAATTCATCTGGCAGTTGCTGCACCTGCACGAGCGCGGTCCAGACATGCTCTGTTCCGGCCGGGTCCTGACGCTGTCCCTGTCAGCCTCCCTGACTCCCCAGTTTCGCCGCAATCATCGGAGCTTCAGCTCCACCTTCCACCATGGCCGCCTCGCAGTCCACCGCAACATCCGGAGACCCATCATGGCGGCGGAGTCTGATTCCTCCCCGTTCGCTTCGCCCGCCGATGCCGACTCCGCCGACAGAGCCGCCGGGTAATCCCTTATTAATCGATGCTATTCTGTCTCCCTTTCTGAAATCGATCTTCTTGGTAGCTGAGTAAAAATCTGTAGAATTTACTTTGGTGTGTTGCTAGCTAGCTTGATTCTAGCTAAGTGATGGTATGGTTTGATTCTGGAAGTTTTATATAAGTTTGAATTTCAAATGCAGTTTTTGCATTATAGAAGGGCCGGAGACGGTGCAGGACTTTGCCAAGATGCAGCTGCAGGAGATTCAGGATAATATACGAAGCCGCCGGAATAAGATTTTCTTGCACATGGAGGAGGCACTTTTCTCTTCTTTGGTGTTTTCTAATCTGTGTAAATAGAGTTTTGATGGATTGCCAATCCTGATTGTTTTGTTCATGATTCTTTTAGGTTCGAAGACTAAGGATACAACAGAGAATCAAAAGTGCAGAGCTTGGGATATTTACAGAGGAGCAGGAAGATGAACTTCCCGATTTCCCGTCTTTCATACCATTTTTGCCCCCTTTGGTAGATACTTGTACGAGAAAATGATTTCTCATTCATTTGCAAATCTCACATCTGGTCATACTAACTATTGAAGTTGTTATATGCAGACCCCTGCCAATCTTAAGCTGTACTATGCAACGTGCTTCTCTCTCATTGCTGGGATTATTATTTTTGGCGGTCTTCTGGCTCCCACAGTATGTTACATTATGTGAAATTTATACTTTGATTATTGAATTTCCAATGGTTGAGTCAATATTGCAAAACAACCTGTATCATGATGTCTTTGTTATCATGCACATGATCACATGTTGTGTGATCTATCTTCTTTTCTAGTGATCAATCTGCCTGGGTTGGGATATTGTGAAAACAATAGAAACATCAAATGCTGACATAAAGAAGAATGACGTTGACATATGTGTTTATGAATTGTATTTATGGCGGAAGAATTTTTATGCTAACTTTCATTTTTATTCTTCTTATTAGCTGGAGCTTAGATTGGGGTTGGGAGGCACATCTTATGAGGATTTCATTCGCAGTATGCATTTGCCCATGCAACTCAGGTAACCTTGTATAAGATGGTTGGCTATAAGGAATGTCTATGAAGTCAAATCTAATCATGTTAAAAATGTCCAACTCTTTTTAGGTAACTGTGGCTGATAAAGTAAGCTCTGAAATGTGAATTTTTTTCCATAAAATTTCTTATTCAACTTGCTATTCACTGAGTAGGCTTTGACCATACATATAAATTGTAAGAAAAATGACATCATCAAACCAGGGAGTGCCATGGACAACCTGCCTTGTTGAAGTTGTCTCAATTTTTTGGAGTTAAATCACGCAAAGTGATTGTGCAGAAAAATAGACCAAAGATGGCAGTGAAATGCTAGATTAATTATTTCCTTGTTATTCAATATACTTACAATCAAAAGTTTTTTTTTTCAAAGATCACCATTATACTCACGATGTCTCTAGAATCCTTATTTATTAAAAGTTTCTTATTTCTTAGATTTTCCGTATCAATAACCTTTACTGGCCATGTGTTAGGTCCTTTATATATTTGGCGCATTTCTTGATGTTAAAGCAGTAATTGATACTTAAGTGGTCTTCTAAGAGATATAAGGGCTTCTATGGTTTTTCAATTGGTTTTCGTCTAATCACTGAATGTACTCCGCCAACTTAACTTTTATGCTTTCCAGACTCGGGAGGGGGTTATGATGGGAGTTTTAAGTCATTTGGGTATGGTCAGATTATGTGCATATGTCTCAGTAGTTTCACCTTGACAATGATGATTGTCCTGGAAATGTGCAGTCAGGTTGATCCTATAGTTGCATCATTCTCTGGAGGGGCCGTCGGTGTGATTTCTGCACTAATGGTAGTGGAAATCAACAATGTCAAGCAGCAAGAGCATAAGCGTTGTAAATATTGTCTTGGAACTGGTATGTCGAACAAACTGCTTCATGCAAGTTATGTTCTTGGTATAATCATTAACAAATCAAACAAAATTTTCTTCAGAAATGAAAAGTCTCAAAAAGTCAACTAAAATCCAGAATGTTTCAGTTTTTTTGGTTTCATGTTTCATATATCGTCAAACTTTTATAGTCAAATTAGTAAGAAAAAGTTTTTCGACATATCAAATTTTGATAAATTGTTATGAGAAATCAAGTGGCCTTACCAGTCTTTTAATTGATTATACAGGTTATCTTGCATGTGCTCGTTGTTCTAGCACTGGCTCAATTGTTTTGATCGAGCCAGTTGCAACAGCTAATGGTGGCGACCAACCTCTATCACCACCTAAGACTGAAAGATGTTCAAACTGTTCAGGAGCAGGAAAGGTAAAATAACTGTGAATAACCCTTATTTTTTCATGTACCGCAGTCATTATCCATAGGGTTGCAAAATTATATATGTAATGCGTCTAATTGGTGTAAGAGGTTCCCATCTATATAAGATGTAGCATGGTGGGTGAAAGTAATGACTGTGGTCGGCAAATTGTAGAGAATGCAGTCCAGATTCCAGAAAGAGTTGATTGTCTTCTAAAATGTTATTTTGATCGAAGCTGTTTATGTTTGAATCTGTTTCACTCCTTGTAATAAATGTGGATTAACTATCTTTATCCTGACCGCTGGCTAATTTTGCAGGTCATGTGTCCAACTTGCCTATGCACTGGAATGGCTATGGCAAGCGAGCATGATCCACGAATTGACCCATTTGATTAAAGGTGAGCACTGTCAATGAGACACATGGTTTTGACAATTTAGAATGTAAAAGGCCTATGCTTGTAACTGGTAAGGCACGCTGCACTCATAATGCACTTGTATATAAAGCAGGACTATGGTGTCAAAGGTTCGTTGTTCAGTGTATTTCTTATCATCTGTTAGTCATAAACTGTGTCTTGAGGTGTGTTAAGACTATCCGTATTGCCAGATACTCAGTAGAAGAAAAGATTTGTCCATGTACATGTAAAAGCTAGTAAAGCCATGTTTTGTTGGTATATAACAGAAGCTTTAATTTTTGTACAAATATACCAGTGACTTATAAATGAAGTGTCAAACAGAAAGAGTGACTAATGAAGTGTCACCCAGAAACTTAAAAAACGTGAGGGCAGTAATCAATTTGCAGCTCAAGTGAAACGTCTGTTTTTTAAAATGATGTATGGATTGTGGAGTATGTCTTTTTCCCAATACATTAGCATCTTGGAGGTGAAAAATAGTTTCACAACAATCAAGTTCGCCTTTTAGTACAAAGGTAATAAGGTGTTTGTAATGATACACTTTACTTTAGTATTAGGAATGTGACCATATAGGAAGTTGTGCATGTTGTCCTACAAAAGAAAAATAGACAAAACAAATTAATACATAAGCATGGCAATTTGCTACTTTGTAACTTAATAGTGACCTGATTACATTATTAGGAACATGTGCTTCAATGTAGACAAAGCTGGATCATTTGAAAGCCTTAGTCGGGAGTTTAGTAAAGTTTCGCTGAAAAATTCTTTTTTGTTGCCGATCAATTCTTTTTTTAGGTATTTCTTACATTTTTTTAAATTACCTCCGTCCAATGAAACTTGTATCCATTAGAAAATGAGTGTAATTTATCAGACTACGGGTCGTAAAAAAACAGAGTTTTTTTTTCCTCATTCATGTTTTTTGAGGAGCAAAGCTAGCCTTTTATGTAGGACCCATCTTACGAGCTTCATTGGCGTGAGGGAGCACAATTATAATTTTGTCATTATTACCTTCACACACTTACAAATTACTTAGAGACAAGCAACGATTTGTTGCAAAAAAGAATTGAAATTTGAAAAAAAAAAAAAAGGAAAGCAAGCTTAGAAGGGTCAAACTAACTTCATCTTGCCCAAACCATCTATTGGAGAATTTATTCAATGTGCCCGGCATGCCACATGGCGCGAGCCGTTGGAGATTGATGGCACAAGCGCTAACAACATTTGTTGGAGCTCACAGAGTTAGCGACTGCGCCATCGAATCTAAGGACCATATGGCTCGTGTGGGCGCAACCCATGTGCTATCACGGGCTTTGCAGGGGAAGGCTGGTGAGTTGGCCCCTGTCCCCTGCAAGGTCCCCCGAGTGCGCATGTTGTAACCCCCCACCAAGGGAATCTACGTCATAGCTCATATAAGAAATTGAGACCATCCATAATTGGTCAATCTTATTGAGATGTAAGGTCCACATTAAAAGCCTAGGCTTTTCAAGCGAGCGAGTCACTTTTTATCACGGAGACCTACCGACCTTGACATAGAGTTAGCTGGACAGTGGCCGAATCACTGTTTTCAGCGGCCCGGCCGGAAAATAATTACGAAATAATATCATCTAATTTTGATAAGTATATTTGTGTTAATTACCTTCATTAAAATTAGCGGGAGAATAATTACAAAATAATATCATCTAATTTTGATAAGCATATTTGGGTTAGTTGCCTTCATTAAAATTACCGGGAGAATAATTACGAAATAATATCATCTAATTTTATATAAGCATTAAAAGTTACCAAGGGAGTAAAAAGAGCCACCTGCATCACTTACCCTCTTCCTAACGAACCGCTAAAACCCTCGATCCAATCCTCCTCCTTTCTCCGCCGCCTTCTCCCGCGTCATGGCCGCCTCCGAACCCGCCGACAACGGCCCCGCTGCGGCGCCGGAGGCCCCTTCCGACCCCCCGACCACGGCCCCCGCTGCCGCCGCCGACACCGACGTCGCGACCGACCCTCCCGCCGCCTTAAACGAAACCGCAGCCCCCGCGGACGCTTCTGCATCTCCCCCCGCTTCTGATGCGGGGGCTTCTGCTCCGGCTCCCGCGACTCCTGCGGCGGCTACAGAGAAGAAATGGCCGGGGTGGCCTGGCGACAGTGTCTTCCGCCTCATCGTCCCCGTTCTCAAGGTCGGTAGCATTATCGGCCGCAAGGGAGAGCTCATTAAGAAGATGTGCGAGGAGACGCGCGCCCGCATTCGCATCCTCGAGGGAGCCATCGGCACCTCCGATCGCATTGTAATCTTTCTATCTCTTCTTCCACTCTTTTTTTTTATTTAGGATTTCTACTCATTTCACCTTTTTTTTCTGGCTTAGGTTTTGGTATCTGGTAAAGAGGAGCCGGATGCGGCAATATCGCCAGCTATGGAGGCGGTGATCAGAGTCTTCAAACGCGTGAGTGGGATACCAGAGGGCGAGACGGAAGCTGCGGTAACGGGCAAGAGTTCGATAAGGCTGCTGGTTGCCTCGTCACAAGCTATTTATTTGATTGGAAAGCAAGGGAGTGTTATCAAATCCATTCAGGAGAGTAGTGGTGCCTCTGTACGTGTCCTACCTGAGAGTAAGCTCCAGTCCTGTCAATTTTCTGTAATGGAAATTTCATGCTTTATTTGGTTTTCTTTATAATGTTCAATGATTTTTAGTTGGTCGTTCTTTTTTCCTGTTAGTTAACATTAAGTATAACTTTCTATGCAATTTTGTGTCCCTTGAAGTGTCTTCTTTTACAGTAACTGGTTGGCTTTAGCGTTGAAATAGCTGTTCATTTTGTTTAAGGCACGGAATGAGAATGACACTTGGAATTGAAATTTGATACTAGAAATTCATTTATGCTTACGGCTCATATTTTCAGTTTTTAGAACTTCCTAAAAGGTATTGTTACTTTGTACTCCCTCCGGTCACTTTCATTTGGAAAAAAACTGTATCTATTAAAAGTGACGGGAGGGAGTAGCTTTTAGTAAGCTGTTTTATCCTTATCGAATTTAATACCATAATAGTATGTTGTATAAGCCTGATAGAGAGCGCCAGAATGGGTACATCATTTGTACCTACAATAATGTTTTAAGGAACTTTATTATGACCCCCTTAGGATTACAAGGGAACAAGGGTAGGGCTTAGGAGAAGGCTGGAAGAAAGGGGAGAAGAGATGACAATGAGGACAAGGAGAGAAAGAGAGACCTGCAAACTGAATTCTATTGCTCTGAATTAATCCATCTTACAAAAGTTTGGGGCTGAATGCCCTATTTATAGAATTAAGAATGGATCTGAAATTCTACTTCTCTGAATTGGTACAAAAGTTTGGGGCTGAATAGCCTATCATATGAGTTAGGCCATTTCTCTTTACTAGTTCTAAATTAATCAAGAATTCTAAATAAAAGCAGCTACTACTAATCAGAGCATAACATAACTAGGAAAGTAAGGTCCTAATGCTAAGCCAATCAAAGAAGAACAGTGTTGGTGGGCCTTAAGGGTCATAACTAAATTCTACTGCTTTCAATTAATCCATCTTTCAAAAGTTTGGGCCTGAATGCCCTATTTACAGTGTTGTGCCATTACTCTTTACTAGTTCTAAACTAATTAAGAATTTCTAATTAAAAGCAGCTACTACTATGTCAAAGCATAACATAACTAGGAAAGTACGATCCTAATGCTAATCCAATTAAAGAAGAATGGTGGATGTGGGCCTTAAGGGTCATAACAAACTTTTGTTTGCTTAATACTTTATAGTTTCACAATATTCTATGGAGCGGAATGTTGAGCTCCAAAGAAAAATCATGTAGATAAATTGAATGTAGCCAAAATGAGAATGTTAAGGTGGATGTGTGGGATAACTATGAGAGATAGGATTATAAATGAGTATTTTCATGAGAACTTAGGGGTCGCACCTTTACGGGAGAAGCGTAGGGAGTGTAGGTTGCGTTGGTATAGGCACATGCAAAGAAGACCATTAGATGGTCCAGTGAGAAGATTAGAAGGGATGCATGTAAATGATGCCAAAAGAGGGACAAGGAGACCTAAGAGAACTTGGATGGAGCGAATAAAAAAGGTTTGGCTTTGCGATCTCGTACAAAAGAGTTGACACAAAACAGGCTAGATTGGAAACATAATATCCATGTCACCGACCTCAAACTGTAGGGAAAGGCTCTACCTGAACTAGCACATGCTACACCTGTTTAATTGAATATGTGATGCAAGCATCCATGTTCCCTCAACTATGTATGAGAAACTCTCCAAATTCAAATCCCTTTACGTGTAGATCGCCTATTCTCATCAAAGTCCCCCAACCCTCCTCCAAACACAAATCCCTCTTGTAAGTACAATATGGAAATTGAAGGGTATTTTAGACAACACACTCTAAATTGTCCGTCCCCCCCTAACTTGTAATAGTAGTACAAATGTGAAGAAGAAATTTTTGGATGCATATTATATTTACTCATGTATGATGATTTGATGTCTCCCTCTCTTAGTGGTTTTGTTCTCCTATCAGCATTAATCTTTTAGATGGTTTGTTCGCGTTGAATGTTTTTTTAGATGAGGTGCCATTTTATGCTTCCCCTGATGAAAGAATTATAGACATACAAGGGGAGTCTTTCAAGGTTCTAAAAGCACTTGAAGCTATTGTTGGACACTTGCGAAAGTTTTTGGTTGACCACAGTGTTCTTCCTTTGTTTGAAAAGGCGGTAAGTCTATAAATAAGTTTTTAAGGAAATTGTAGATTTGGTTATTGTTATATGACTATATGCTGGTTTGCAGTTTAATCCAGAAGTTGCTCAAGAGCGCCCAGTTGACCTTTGGTCTAGTAAAGCACACACAGTTCCTCCTGCTGGCATTGGCAGTGATTACTCTCTTTCACGAAAGAGAGATTCGTTGTTTCTTGATCGTGATCATCAACTAGAGCCACAACTTTCACATTCAGGGTTGTCAATTTATGGACAAGATCCTTCTCTTTCTGGACCACGCTCTTCAGGACTGGGGCGTGCTATAGTTACTCAAGTAAGTACTATTTCAACACATTACATTAACATTTATTGTTGAGCGCATCTCCAACTGAGTACCCCACATCAGCTTCAACAGCTAGTTTTTGGTACTCGGTTGGTAAAATTCAACTCCAACGGAGTACTCAAAATTTGACATGGATTTGGATATTCGGCTAGGGTAGCCAAATTTGACTTTCCAATAAGTGAGTAGCCAAGAGTTTTGAGTACTCAAAATGTGGTATTTCAAAAGGAAGAGATATTGAAAAACCGTAAAATTTGACTACTCGGTTGGAGTGAGTACTCAAATTGCTACATCCGCATGTGGGCACTCAGATTTAAATTTGAGTACTTTGTTGGAGATGCTCTGAGATGCTGCTGATGCTTTCTAAAATGCATGTTCCATTCTGATTGGCACTTGTGTAATTAAGCTGTGATGGTTGATTTTTTTTTTGCTAATCAAACATTTTTTATACAGGTTATACAGACTATGCAAATTCCTCTGTCTTATGCAGAAGATATTATTGGCGTTGGAGGAGCAAACATAGGTTACATACGCAGAACAAGTGGAGCCATTTTAACTGTCCAGGAGAGTGTAGGCATGTCCGATGAGATAACAGTGGAAATAAAAGGGACCTCAACACAAGTCCAGACAGCTCAACAACTTATTCAAGTAAGATTTTGTTAATATTTTATTGGGTAAGACAGTAGTTGCAGATTGAAGAAGATCTGTTTAAGTAGCTCTGAAATCTAAGATCTGTTTAAGTAGCTCTGAAATCTTCTTGCATTGATAACTATTTATTACTGTTTTTTAACCACAACTAACGCTGTTCTTCTTTTTTTTTTAATTCAAGCTGCTTATTTTCTTCAGCCATTGCAATGTATTTTTGAGATAACTACCCATAACCATGAAAATATATATGTATTGAACAGAAAAGTGGATAGTTGACAGTTTATTTTCCTATATAAGTTACTCATGATTGATAAAAGTTGTTTAGTCAGTATACTCAATACCCAATTCTATTCCTTAGTGAATCAGCTAATATTGAAGCTCTTGAATGATAAGATAATAAGCACATTATGGTCAAGATTATATGAGTGGTTTAAAGAATCAGGATTATGAATTTCGCACATGAGGTATGCATGCTTGAAGGTAATGCTATATTTGCTCGCTGGAGGTATACATACTTGAGGGTAATGCTATGTTTGCTCGCAGATAAGAATGCACACTACGCTCACATCTATGCGAACCCCCCATGTGGGCGCCAAGCATGGAGCCTGTGAATCATTAATGCATTCCAGTCTGCGAGCACAGGAAGGATTTTCGATGTATTTAGTATGCTTATGAATGTGTTAAGACTGTTAGCACTCTTCAGATGTAGGTGTAATTTTCGTGGCATTGACAATGCAATTTTTATTTTTGTGAGTTTATTTTTGTGAGTTTTGCCAGCCCATTGGTCACAACTTGATTCTTATTGAACATCAATTGAAATAAAAAGGTACTTCAAGCTTGCAGACAATTTCATTTCATCTTATTTTACGTGCTGCGTCTTGTCTGCAGGAATGCATTGCTGGGCATAAAGAGACAACTAGTGGATATGGTATGAGAGATGCTGGATATAGATCATATTCTCAGTTGCCGCCTTCCTCTTACCCTTCTTCGTCAATGCCTTCACAGAGTCTCGGTGGATATGGGCCTCCTGGGGTAGGTAATTATGGTAGCTACAGGTTGTAGACACTTGAAATTCATGTTCTTTGTGGAAAAGTAAAAATGGTTTGGCCACTGGTTCTGTGAAAAATATGGATAGTTGTAGACTGATTTTCTGTCTTTTGCGATAGAATTTGTTGGACGGATTTATATTCCGCTTATGCAGAAACTAGTAATATTATTTCTGGAACTTCCAAACTTTATAAGAAAATGGTCCCTAAGAAAATGAGTAGAATTATGATGAAGTTAGGTGGTGTGATGTTGCATTTGAACTTGTGGCATCTTGTGAGTGTTCTGTATTCATATCGTGTTTCATTGTTCTTGAGAACTTATTTGTCTTGCCAAGCCATTGTAGGGTCTAGGGAAGATTGTAGGAGTACCCGTGGGATGGTGTTGCATGAGTGTAACACTGCGAAGCCTTGCATATCTTTCGTTGCATTTTATTTCACTTTTAAGGCTAAATAATCTTGTCAATAGCCTGTATACTACTAGTTCATTCATTGTTACGCTTCGAGATAAGAGGCTGGCCACAAGTTATGTTGTCAGATGTTTTCTAGCATGCGAATATGATCTAATTATTTCAAACATTTAGGGATGGTGAGGTTAACTGTTATAGCAGACCATAGGGACAAGCACTTTCTAGCAAGGAATACAATGCTTGAATTGTAACTTCATTAACTTTCAAATTGCCAAAAAAAAATGTTAACTTTCAAGAAAATACAAGACCATAATGCAAGACAGAAGCCCAGAAGTGAGATCATTGCAATGAGATGATGGGGAATGTTGGGTAATTTTTCTCTTTGTTTTTGTATTGCTAAACCTTTCTTCATATTGTGGCTTGGACGAGTCTTATGTGGGAGGAAGAGGGTCAAATTTGCGGGCTCTCAACTTGGACGAGTTTGTTGTATTGCATGATTTGGAAAGAGAAGGGGAAGTTCATTCTTATCTGCTGCCTCTCCCTTCGTCCTGTAAAAAAAGACGACAAAGTGTGTCAAAACTTTAAAAAGTGAAACCATCCTCATCAGAATTTATCTTCCACGAACAGTCTCAAAACATTAAGTAAAATATCTGCCGAACTTCTATTGCTCAACTTCCTTTTTTTTCTTTTTCTTCTAATTGATTGCTCATCTTCCTAAAACTGCCATGCAATATACGAGTACTTTGCAAGGTACTGCTCCAAGGTCTTAGACGCGCTACATTGCCATATCATCCCCCTTGATATGTTTGAAAGTCATGAAGTAATGAGGACATCAGCAAATAGCCTTCACCCACCCTCGCCAACTAGTAAGCAAAAGCGCTCATAGCAACTAGTTCAACTAGTAAGTTTTACTCCCTCCAGTCAATTTTTAATAGCTACATTTTTTTTAAATGAACGATTCCCTCAGCTCGGGCTTACTTAGTAGATTTTGAAAAGTCTTTGTTTTATTGGGTTATGGATCCCTTGAGAAGTCACGTGATTTCTCCAAAATGAACCACTTAAGAATAGACATTCTTGTAATATATCCTTTCTCTTAATCGATTCTTTGGTTCTCCCCTCCATAAAGCAAATAATGACAGAACTCTTCAGCCACGTGAGAATCCTCAAATGGGAAAAGTAAAGTAGAACGAAGTTTTTTATTAAATGAGAAGAGTATTCTAAACGGAGGGAATATATTTTAGTTCATTTGAAAAAATAATATCTATTAAAAGTGACCGGAGGGAGTATGTTTTTTAAATATGTTCTCCAATAAAATAAAGTTGCTTTTTCTCACAGTGGAATGTAAAGGCCTTGCCGTGTCCTCTTTTATGAACGCTTGTTGCAATTTGAACTATTCAATATTTTCCTAGTTATGTCCTGGCCCAAAAAATGCTCTATATAGTCTGTTGCATATTAAGTGTCCTATTTGGTTTTTAGAAATGAACACACTTAACATGGGACGGACGGAGGGAGTATAATCGGTGGAAGCATTTTTCATGACTTGAGCATGACCCACGTTGGTCACCTCATGAACACTGTTGTCGATAGGCTTTCACCTACTCCCTACTAATAACGGTTCCAATTCTACCCATATGTAAAGCCTTATGAACAGAAAGCAATACTAGAGCCTCCAGTTCCTCCTTGAGAGGACAATTGGGGAGGCATCTGAAGGTGGTGATCCTGATGATTAACTTCTTTCAACTCAGGGGCTGTTTGGATAGTGAAAGAGTCATGAATGTGAAATCAAATTCAGGTGAAAAAATTCATTGGCTTTCATGATGAATGTGAAATTCGTTTGGATAGTGAAATTTTAAGATGAATATAATTGGTCATGTGTTTGGATAGTGAATGTGAAACAGTAAGTAATTTTTTACATTTTGACCATTTTACCCCTACATGACCTCTTTTTTACACTCCGTCCAACATTAGTAATACCATATAATTTTCTAAAATGGATTAATTTTAGTTTAATTTGGAAAATTAAATCTTGGTACAAATTTGGGATGGAGGGAATACTGTTCATGAATCATAATGAGGGCAGATTTGTATTTTTGCAGATGAATTGAATTCACTTTCAGGTGAAAGTCCTCATGAGGACTTTCACCTGAAAGTGCTCTTTCACCTGAATTTGTTCTTTCAGGTGAATTTTTCAATTCACCTGAAATTCACCACACAAACCTGTTTCACTCTCTTTCAGGTGAAAGAGGGCTGAATTGACAGTGAATTCAGCCCTCTTTCACTATCCAAACAGCCCCTCAATCAACATCTCATCCAGAAAATGACTTCCACGGATGAATTAAACTAGAAAATTGACTATCTGGTTGTCACTTGTGGCATTTTCATCCATCCCCATTTCCCCTTGTATTACCATCATTACACCTGTACGATGAGGGTGGCAGAGCTCCCATCCCATGGAAGTGCTCCTCAACAGCGATCACCACCAGCCCAGCTATCCAACAACTTTACTGAACCTAAAAGCATACTTGCAAGGTGTAACTTGTTGAGAAAACTTTATTGACTATGTTCAAGTGAAATAACCTCTCTATGGGTGTTCATGCAATTAGCTGTGAGATGATCGTTGTTATCACTCATTAAAATTAGAAAGAAGAGAAACACATTAGACATGTGGTCACAGGGAACATTACCCAGTGATCTTTCGGAAGCCTCTTCTACTGACCACGTATCCATGTTGTTGGTATGAGTTAGCAACAAAGCAAAATGGTGCTATTGTGGGGACCTATCGAGACCTCTAAGGTGGAACGCTTATGTGATGTGGTCCGCATTTTCTGATTTTTTTTATTTTCTATAATCACCCAATCAGAAGCTGAATTATAGATATTCGATTTGCATACCCAATGCCTTACACTGCAAAATATGATTTTTCAAGCTCCTATCTTGATGGATAGAAGATAGTAGCTCGAGATAAGCTAACCTAAGGACCTCTTGCTTTGATACCATGTTAGACAACCATTATTTCCCCAAAATTTTAAGTGTTAGTAAACGAATTTTTAATATATCATTTCATAATTAAACAGAAGTAATCTAGTAGAATAGCTCGAACTTGTGGGTTTGATTGGCATATTACATATGCCATTGTTAACGTACATAACAAAATATTCAACAGATTGCTGACGTCGAGGAAAGCTCTTATGATATAAGCCTGTGCAGCTCTTTTCGCTTTTCTTTGGTTGGGTTTGGAGGCAAAATCATTGAATCCCTGGTCTTTACTCTTGATGTTACACTAGTGATTGGCATGGATTTTAGGTTCTAATACTATACCAATTTTGTATTCCCATTCATTATAGTTATGCCGATAAGTGGGCTTATGGATGCCCACTATACTTACTGCCCTTAATTAATTGCCTTTCCGTTGTGTGTGTCTCCCATGAGGCTTACTCAAAAAGGTAAAAGAGCAAACACTACTGTTCTCCTCCATTCAGATTCTTAGAGAGTAGAGATTCAGCCAAGGTACAATTAATTAAACTTGTCAATGCATAGTGCTTGATTTCTTAAATAGTAAAAAGAGATATATAGGTTAATAGTAGCTTCTGAGTGAGTGCTTCCTCTCCTAATTCAAAGCCCTTCTTATCCTCAACTTTGACGGCCGAAGGCCCCATCCAGACAGGCCTAACGCACCATTTTCAGTCTCTTTTCACACTGATTCCAGGGATATTAGTCCCTTGTTTTTTTACGCAAGTTGACAACAATCGACCAAGAGAACATGAATACTAGGAAATTATTAATGTTATTAATAATTTAGCATTGGTTCAACTTATACTAAACATCAGGCAAATAGTCTCTTTGTTTCAATAGCCTGTGCTAATCAATTCCCTTGTTACCAGATGGACAAATGAAATAGAGTTCGAAATGTATTTGTCCAACCCCAAAAGCACATTCTCTTTAGACTCTAGAGTGGAAGTTGGTCGCCACAATCTCTTCTTGGACTTCTCCTATAAATACTTGACATGGGTACTTTTATGCTCCTCAACCTATCTCCTATCTCCTATTCTCCAAGTAGTGCTCGTTACCATCTTTGTTAGACCACTTTTAAAGTACTCCCAAATGGCTCAACAGCCCCATTTCTCTTACATCTTCACAATCATAGCTCTCCTCTTGCCTGCATTGTGCAGTTCTCAGGACAGCTTCACCTGCTCCAGGGCCACTTACTATGGCAGCCCAGATTGCTTAGGGACTCCAAGTACCTCTCTCAACATCACTACTCTCCACATACTATCTTGCTTTACCTAAATTGAACTGAACTGATCATGCAATGTTTCCTTGAACAAATTAAACCATGCAGGTGGAGCATGTGGGTATGGTGAGTTAGGAAGATATATAAATGGGGGAGACGTAGGAGCAGTTGCCAAGCTCTACAGGAATGGGACTGGGTGTGGAGGATGCTACCAGGTGAGGTGCACTAACCCCCACCTCTGCAACTCCGACGGCGTCAAACTCGTTGTCACCGATCATGGCGAGGGAGACAACACCGACTTCATCCTAAGCCCTCGTGCCTACGTCAAGTTGGCTGCCCAGCCCAACTTGGCTGCAGAGCTGATTGCATACGGTGTGATCGACATTGAGTACAGAAAGTATATATCTATATATGCGAGAACACTTCCTAATTTTCGTGTTATAACTATTTTGAAGTATGAAAATGAACATCTGAACATAATAATTGTGAGATGCAGGATCTCATGCCAGTATCCAGGATACAACCTCATGTTCAAGGTCCATGAGCACAGCAGGTTTCCAAACTATTTGGCCATTGTGGTATTGTACCAAGCTGGCCAAAATGATATAGTAGCAGTCGAACTGTGGCAGGTAATTAAATGACCATAGTTTACTATCATGGTACATGGGAGATCCTAGCATGGTACTTAACATCTAGCTACATGGCCTTAGCATGGTCGCCAGGTAGCTACAGATGTACCATGTTAGAATTCTATGTACTATGCTAGGACCTCTACGTACATATAACACAATAGGTGATGGATCCCGGTCAGGAAACATTTTCCCTCCGTTGTATCATCTTTGTTTCTCTTGTACTTGTTTTTCATGTATGTGTTCTATTTATGTTATGTAAGTTTTTGTGTAAGCAGGAGGATTGCCAGGAGTGGAGAGGGATGCGCAGGGCCTATGGCGCAGTGTGGGACATGGCGAACCCACCAAGGGGTGCACTTAATATGAGGTTCCAGGTGAACACGGATGGTGGAGCCAAATGGGTGCAGCTGAGGAGTGTGATCCCTAGTGACTGGAAGGCAGGGGTGGCTTATGATTCCGCTATTCAGCTCTCTTAGCTCTTCAATTAGTCTTAATTAACTATATTCACATATCTGTTCTGTTAGTTGAAGAGTTTGAGCTGCAGCTTGAGAGTTTAGACGTGTGCCAATAAGTTCATGATTATATTGTTTAGGTAGAGAAATATGAACGATGTGTATGAACGTAACCAATTGGATGAAGCCACAAACTATGTCAATATTATTGTATTGTAGTTTTGTTTAGTGAGGCAATACCAATAATGGCACTATATCAAATAGTACTAAATTCTTTGGCTTTGTATCTGCGACATGACACAAAGAGCTTCCATGCCGTTGCAGTCAAAAAATAACTATGTGCAGCTTGAAACTTGTCACTTATAAAGCATAGTGATGATTAGAGGCCTGGAATAGATTCAAGATTGTACTTCTCAGATGTTTTTGGAGATTCCTTGGGTAGACTCTCTTCTAACTCTGGCTTTGCTGCACTCAGAGCCTGTAAGTAAGAGTACGATGCACTGGAAGTTGGACCTGGACTGCTGATCCTACTTGCTAAAAACCGCTTCAACAATCCCCGCAAAAATGGGGCCATGGTATCTGGCTCGTGTTCCAAGAAATGCATCATTCCTCCCATACATAGACAAAAGAGTGCTACCTACAAATTAAAATTTGGAAGAATAATAGGATCAAATTCAGTTGAGTATCCCCCCTAAAATTTGTTCTATTCACTGTTAGCATGCTGATGTGTTGCCAAATAACATAGCATGTATAATTGCATGTTGGATTCAGCTTTAGACTAAACCCGGGATGCAAGGAGAACAGAGTGATAATCAATACCTCAGCATTCCTTATATTTGGAAGGAGATGACGGTTGACCAAAATATACCACAATGAGTCTCCAGCTCGTGGGAGGACATATAAAGCCAATTCTGCCCGTCTTGTTTTCTTCTCCAAGAGTACAGAAAGAGCAGAAACGCCTCCAGCAAGCCAGTATACCAGTTTGTGGTCCTTTATTGCAATTTTTCTGTGTAAACATATAACTCCCTTGCACAAATAAAACAAGTCACACATTATATAGCATACTCAGATCAAACCAAATAAGACGTGAATGTGCGCAGCAATCCCACCTGAAAGATCCCAACAAAAGCAGACAAAAATGTTGTTGAGCGCACAGCAGCTTTGACAGCTGTCCAGCAGGTACGAGCAGGAGATTCCATGAACTAGGAAGACATGAATATCAATGGTCAGGCATTGCTGGTCAGAGAGAGAAGGATAAGATATACTCCATTTTGGAATACAACAAAATACTAGCAATATATGTGAGAAAATCGAGAACTAGAAAAAAAAAAGACAGCCTCCATTACTCAAGAAACAATGCAGAGACCCATCATAAAAATTAATAAATTAGGAAATTGGCAAGGATGACTCTGAGCTTACTGCTAGATAGTTGTATGACATATAAACACCCTGTTGAAGACAAATAACATACCTTTTGTAGATGGAGAACCACAAATGGCACAAATGTCAGCGAGAAATATAATGGAAATGTTTTTCTGAAAGTCAATGATGCTGCCTCCCCATTGTGTACTAAACATGAATTTGTGTCTGGATGAATTATTGAGCAAGGAATGATAGAGGGGAACTCATCCAATTTTATTGGGCTGGACACCTTTTTGTTAGATAAGTAGGTAGAGAGGGCAACAATGTCTATGGCAGATCCTCTACAGCTATCACGGACGGCTTTGTATACAGGCTCTGCAACTGGCCCAGTCTTTTGTATGAAATCTTGATATGCTTTAGGTAAGCTCTCAGGCCGCATTACAAATGCATACATAACCTACAACCAGAAATTTTTAGGATGATTTAACCCTGTATAACACAATAATGCTTACATGTACTACATCCAAAGCATAAAGTAAAGGAACTGGCATTGGTGACCCACCTGACTACAAGCTAAAGCAAAGAGCAGAGAATCCCCATGTCTCCAATGGCTACCCCAAAAATGAAACCTATTCTTAGACTTTGCTGAATTATAAGCACACTGTAAAAGAGAAAAAGAATGGCATTCAGACAAATGCACAACAATATAACTTGAATTTTAGCCTCTAGGTGTAATTCAAATTCCAATGTTAATCATGCTGATACCTGACCAAGCCTAGCTAAGAGATATAAAGCAAGTGTGCGCCTCCGATTTGGATCATCTAGGGCTAAAATGGACAATCCTGCAAGCGAACCTGCTAGAAATCTGCCCCATCATGCCTTTCATGAAGTCATAAATATATACTATACTTGATACCAAGTTTAAATAGAGGACACGGTTATATAGAATTAGAAGAGAAGGAAAGTGCACGAACTTACGCATTAGAAGGAAGCTCTTTCTTGCTAAACTTCCTGAAAAAGCACCTAAGGGCATGATAAGTTCCGGTAAAACCTCCAAAAAGCAGTCCTATTCGGCATGCCTCTTCTCTCACTATCAAATCCTTTTCTGAAACAAGTTGCTGCAAAATCAGAAGGAAGCTGAGAGGTAGTGATAAAAATTGGTGGAGGATTTAGACTCTAAGTTAGGTAGCAAAAATGCAGACATTACATGTTGATCTTTTCCAATGACTTGTTCATAATAATTAGTTGGACCTTAATGCTATATGATCATATATGAAGGTTGAACATCGCAAAATGAAACAGTCATAAAGGAAAGAGATTTCGTAATTTTAGACAGTATGCCCCTTGCCCATCAACAGAGATGGAAGGGCCAGAACATAAAGCTACTCAAACAACATTGAGCTCAAGAAAATTTCAGTGTTTGCAAGTATGAGAGAAAAATCGCAAATAAGGAACTTCTGTATCAAGGAATGTCGATCTCTAGGTATTCTAAAGATGAAATATTTAAAAAGGTGTAGCCAAAAATTGTGCATAAGTAAAACACAAACTGTGAAATGATAAAAGAGCTGAAAAAGAAAACAGACATCTTTTGACTAAGCAGCACCATATCATATAGAATAATTGGCGCTACCATAACTATGTTCAATACGGTGATCTCTTCCTCATGATCAAAGTTCAGGAAAAAGAAAACAGGAAACAAACATATACACATACATAAGAATGCAGAAAGCTTCTAAAACTTAAAGGTCAATCCACGTCTCCAGCTTAAGTTTCTAAAACTAAAATTTACTCTTCCTACGAGATCTAAGTTAAAGTCGACTTCAACCTATACATAAGCATAGATCAAACTCCAGCTGTGATCTAAAAAACATCAAAGTTACAATGAACGTAAAGTCCACTTCCAACCTACATAGGAGTATAAGATATGTCCCCTATTAGTTGTCTGGATTAGAAAACCAAAATAAAATCCAAAATGAATTATTTTTCGTCCATTTTGGTTTTCTAATCAACACACTTAATATAGAACGGTGGGATTACGATTACTCTTTCTGATACAAATTTGCAAGTTGTCAGTTTTGACGGCCGAAAGCCGGAGAAGTATCCAACATTATATGAGTATATACGTTTATAATACTCTCTGTCCAATAGTACTTGTCTAAATAACAAAAACCGAAATTAACTATTGTCACTTATTTTTGTTTTCTAATCTGGACAATTACTATAGCACGGAGGGAATCCAATTATACTTTTTTCCATCCAAATTCGCAAGTTTTCAATTTTCGTGATCCAATGTTATATAACTAGAAGGAAATTGATCAAAGCTAAAAATGGAAAAAATAAAGAACGAGAAAGAAAGAGAGGACCTTTAGATCGAGAAGGGAGGCATAGGACTGGCGGCGGGCGAGCTTAAAGGCGCGGAGGAGAATGCCGATGCCGACGCGGACGCCGTAGGAGAGGAGGAAGCTCTGGCACAGGTTGCCGATGGCGTGGGCGACGCAGGAATCGTCGGGGTGGTCGCAAGGCGGGTGGCCGCACCGGGCGATGCGCTGCCTCCGCTGTAGCTCCTCGATGGCCTCCCGCAGCCGCTCCTCCGCCTCCCGAACGCGGAGCTCCGCGGGCGGTGCGTCGGAGCCGTCCCGGAGCGAGGAGGGAGGAGAAGGGTCGGGGGCGGGGAATGCGGAGGACGGCATGGCGGTGGCGACGGGGGCGGCGGATTAGGCGGGGAAGGCGCTGGCTGCCGATCTCTCTGTTTCCCGGCTGGGCTTTGATAAATCGGCGCCGTAGACCCCCGAGGGAAGCTCTGCTGGTTATTCTAACTAACGTGCGCCAGCCAACTAACGTGCGCCAACCAACTAACCTGCGCCAGGCAACTATCCTGCTGGACTTTTTCTGTGTTTTTTTTTTAAGAAAAAGAATGCTTCAAATGAGACTATTACTATGGGACAAAGAAACATATTCCTACACTTCTACTTATCTGCAGTGTCCTATAATGGTCATTTAATTACGAAATACGATAATATTTTTATTTTTCTTATAGTGAGGGGTGTTCGAGTCCTTAATACCCGATTAGAAGGGGCAGAGCAACCAGCCTCTTGGAGTACCCTATCATGCCGTCAATCCCCTCATATCAGTACATAAGACATGCTATATGAGTACATCAGACATGCTAACTAGTACGAAATTCGAAGCATACTCCACTATAGAATGTTTGCATTGCAAAAAATTGGTTCCATTTGCTCTGACCATTAACATATGGGTGAATTCTGTTTTTTGTACGGGCCTCCGTGTCTAATTAATTTAACTTATTATGCAGACAAGCTCCATTAGATGGAGATAGTAATTTTTTTCAATTAGAATTAGTTAATTAACATGCATTAAATCAAATCTGACGACTCACGTGTAGGGAGGCGGGCCGGGTAGAAGAATCTAATCACGCGGCTCAAATGCATAAGACACATGTAGACAAGGTCATTCTTATATTTTGTATACACGTTAGGAACTTTTTATTAAGTCATCGATATTATAAACTATACTAACACGAGAGCATTCTCTTGGTCTATGACTGTTTGAGATCATTTGACATGATAATATCATTTCACATGATGATCTTTCCAATACATAATATCTCTTGCCCACCGATATATCCCGATATCTATTACAACATTCCTTGCTATTGCTAATATGGCACATAATTCTTTTCTCAAAAATGGAGCTAGTAATATAAGATAAAAGGGTAAGCCCGAGGGGATTGACAGCGCGATACAGTGCTCTAAGAGGCCGATTGCCCAGCCATTTTCTAGTCATGTCCTAACTCCTAAGAACTCAAACACCCCTCGCTATACCAAGCCAATCAACAACAGATAATAATTAATAACTTTGACATGTGAGATGTCCCCCACCCTACAGTAATAACACCAATACGGCAATACCCGTATTGTACGTCACAGTACTAGCCATCAACAAAAAGACCTTGCGAGCCAGGGTAGCACGAGCAACTCTATCTTCACCAACAAGACCAAGCCCATCTTGATTGTTGTGATTGGATTCCCTCCACTCCCCACTTCCCCCACTGAGCTCTCACCACTTTCATCTTGCCTCTTCCATCTCCCCCAGTTCCCCTCCTTCCCCCAATGCTCTTGTCAATGCCTGGCTGACTCTCCTCAGCATCCTTCAAGCTCATTAATTATATCAGAAGACCACTACTATGCCAATGGCTCTCTTCTCTTCCTCCCTCTCCACCTTCACTCCCAATCCCCACCTCTTCCCCCACAAACCATCTCCTCCTCCTCCTTCTTCTTCTTCTTCCTTGGTTTCTCCACTCTCCAAGAAGACCCTTTTCTTGAAAAGCCACATAAGGGCCACTGAGAATGGGGCTGGCCCGGTTGGTCCTGCTGCTGTTGTTGTGGAGGAGAAGTTAGATAAGATGGAAGAAGCTCCTCCTGCTTCTACACCTCCGGTGGTGGGGGAGGTAAAGGGGGAGGCTTTGGAGTTTGCAAATGGTGCTGCGGCGGCGCTGGAGGCACCCTTGTTCAAGGACCCCAGATGGGTTGGTGGTACATGGGATTTGAGTCAGTTTCTCAAAGATGGGAAAACCAACTGGGATGCTGTTATTGATGCTGGTAAGATTTGTATTGATTCTTTGAAATGGGGTTTATGAAATTCAGTACCTTTTGAGCTAATCTAGGTCATTTGAGCATGCATGTACATTTTATGGTGCTCTCTCTGTAATTTGGATGCTTACAAGTTGCTCCATGCTCTTCTCTTCTTCTACATTCCTTCGCGGTATCTGAACTTTCCAAAATGTGGTCCTTCTTAACCTTGGTCATCTCATTTCCTCTAAATTAATGTTAGCAACTTAGCATTTCTCCAAAAAAATGCTTTCTTTTCAAATAGCCCTTACCTTTTGTGCAGCATGCTAGTAAAAAAATTCCTTTCAAAGCCAGTTTATGCCAAAAATTAACTTACTATATATTTCTTCACACGGCAAGGGCTAATTGAACTACATGTCTACTAATAATTGTCAGCTATAAATCCCTTTAGAGGAGGACTTTTACTATCTGTTGATTTTTTCTCTGCTTTGGAGCTTGTGTTGAGGGTTGTCTGAATTAGTTCATTGTGGTTGCATCGGCTACAAAAAAGTTTTTGTGTTGATATGTGTACACTGATGATCACTTGGATAAAAGAATGGCCATATCATGGAAGATTGTATATATTGAGATTGGAAGTTAGGTTGTCTTAAAGTTATGTGATTTTAAAAAGAGAAGTGGCAAAGTATCGAGGTCATCTGTGCGTGCTTGATTTCGCACATAGGAGAATTGTCAAATGTGTCTTCATATGGAGTTGCTGTCATTTTGTTAGCTATTTCTGTATTCTTCAATCTACATTGTTTTTACATCCTTCGAATATGATTGTAATGTAGGCAAAACTCAATGTTCCTTTGACTTATTTAGAACCAATTTCATCTAAATCATCATTTTATTAACCATGACAAACTTTTGTCTTCAATTCCAATCTGATTTGAATTGTTCTTTAAGAATCAATGTTGATATGGTAAATTCATGTTCTATTCTACTGCCGAACATTTAGATAAATTGATGTCATTTTTGGCCTTTTTAATAATTTTTACTTTGCATTATGCAACCTGTTTTATGAAGTCTTGAACGCCTCAGTGTAGATAGTAACAACTTTATTGTCTAGATTGCATTCTTGTTTTCGGCATGAGCTTCTTTTAGACAGATCTTCATAATATTGTAACGTTCCCATCAATCTCTCATGGATATTGATTGATCTTCATTTCAGAGGTAAGGAGGAGAAAATGGCTTGAAGATAATCCCGAGTCTACTACCAATGAAGCACCTATCGTTTTTGACACCTCTATTATTCCCTGGTGGGCATGGGTCAAAAGGTTTCATCTCCCTGAAGCTGAGCTGCTAAATGGTTTGTTCATGTTCTTGCGCCTCTTTCATTTCTAAGTTTGATATTTCTTGTCCTGTGGAGAACTCACTGGTCCTTGATTTTATGCAGGCCGAGCTGCCATGGTAGGTTTTTTCATGGCTTACTTTGTTGACAGCTTGACAGGGGTTGGTCTTGTTGACCAAATGGGGAATTTCTTCTGTAAAACACTCTTGTTTGTTGCTGTAGCTGGGGTACTTTTGATAAGGAAGAACGAAGACATTGAAAATTTGAAGAAACTAATTGATGAAACGACTTTTTACGACAAGCAATGGCAAGCAACCTGGCAGGATGATAATACGGATGGTACCAAAAAGGATTAAAGGGTTTGCCTTTTTTTGTGGGTGTATACTTTGGTGCATTATCTAGTTGTAACTGTTGCGAGAAAGAACTATGTCTATCGTTTAGATATGTAGCGTGATGCATGCATTCAATATTCTCCTTTTATGTACTTGAGGATTATTTCTCAAAGTTCCAGATTATGTTTCCGGTATAAAGCTCCAAATTAGAATGCACTTGGTACTTCTTCTCAAATTGTAAATTTATTGTGAAAACACAAATAACAACAGAAAGGAAGAGAAATGTACCCTGCAAATGTTTTTATAATTGATTATTTTTCTTGAATACGATGGCTTAACACTTACAAATATACACGACTTAGAGTAATATTAATCATACCCACCGTCAACAAGTGCAAATACACGTGCACTTTGACCAATATCTACATTATTAAAAATTCCCATCCATCTAGCAACTGTATCTGTATGATTAAAATTTCTTCCTCAATAGAATGAAAATGAAAATCAATTAAGAAAGGAAAAATCAAATTGTCGCCTTGATGGCTGATGCGCAAATAATAAAAATAAAAAACACTGTAACATCATTAGCCTCCTGGTTAGGCTTCCCAACCCCTCAACGTGGTAGCCTTTGCAACACGATTGACCCCCAATGTGAAAGCTCCCATTCTGAGGTTGCAGTTATGACTTCTACACATACCTTTAATATTTGTGAAAGCTTTTTTCATGTACCTTTGGAGCTCCCGATTTACCCTTTCTTCATCCCACATGAATCCTTGGATGTTCTAATAATCGTATAGAATAGCAAAAACCATAGTTATGCATTGCATCAAGTACCATCAACCAAAGTAAACAAAATCAGGGATACTCCATTTATTGAATCCAAGTTACCTGGACCCATTCAAAGTAACTGACAGTTACTCCTCCAGCGTTTGCATATATGTCAGGGAGTATGACAACTCCTTTCTTCTCTAAAATCTGTTTTAGAAGGATTCATGAGAAACATAATACTTTATGCAACCTTTTAAATATTTGAGATGGCTACATTAAAGTGAAAATTAAGATTTCTAAATACATTGTATCTGCATTAACTTCTGATGTTAAAACAAAAGTAAATTGTTTGCTACCTCGTCAGCTTCCGGATCAGTTGGATGATTTGCAGCTTCAATTACGTACTTGGCTCTCACATCAGGAGCATTTTCCCTTTTAAGTAATGGAGACAAGCTTAGTAAATCAGTTCCTCTTATCAGATAAATAATAAGACTAAAATAATCCCAGACATGAACTACCAATATGGAGCAAAAGGTAGACAAGAACCTGCTGAGTACTCCACCAAGGGCACAGGGAACGAGAACATCACAGTCATGGACAAGCAACTCATCCAAATCCATGGCATCTCCCCCTTGGAAACCCTTCAACCCCCCAGAAACAAGTTTGTGTTGCGATAAAGCTTCAATGTCAATTCCATATGGGTTCCTAATAGCTCCTGTTACGTCGCCCACTGCTACTACCTTACCACCTCTCTCATGAATCAGTTTTGCAGCCCAAGAACCCACATTTCCGAATCCCTACCATGCACAATATCAATCACCAATCCTATAAACAATATAGTTCTCAAGAAAAGATAGATAGATATATATATATATATATATATATATATATATATATATATAGCACTAATTTTAACTGTTTTTTTTACCTGAATAACAAATGACATGCCAGAGATAGACTTCCCATACTCAGCAAGCAATGCCTCAGTGCCAAACGCCACTCCACGTCCTGTGGCTGATTCCCTACCTAGTGAGCCTCCAAGATCCTATACACAGCATAGAAATTAGAAGACACAGACTCAAAATTTACATCAGTTCAGAAACAACATTTGATCTTCATCATAATCTTATATTCTTACAATAGGCTTTCCAGTTACAACAGCCGGCGAATGCCCATGAAACTTTGAATACTCATCCAACATCCACGCCATTGTCTGTACCAGTCCAAGAACAGGACAATAAATAACACACCCTTAGCAACAAAAAAACACATACCCATTTGCCTCATTCTACAAGAAAGATTAAGAACAATATACTCCCTTTGGTCACTTTAACCGTCACATAATTTGTCATATTTATTGAGATGTAAAAGCCTCCTTGAGAGGCTCCTAGCAAGGTAGATCCTCGACCTTGACATAGGCTCACTGCCCTAATCTCGCCGTCCCTGCCTGCCGGGCAGGTTGGTATCATCTTATTTTGGTAGGCATATTTTTGCTAATCGTCCCGATTAAAAATGACCAGAGGGAGTATTTAAGAGACATAAAGTACAAAATCACCTGGGAGTTAGTTCCCATATCAGGAGCAGGAACATCAGTGTGAGTACCAATAAGATCATGGATCTTCTGTGTGAAAACACGAGTTAGCCTCTCCAACTCGCTCCTGCTCAAATCTTTCGGGTTGCACCCAATGCCGCCCTTCGCACCGCCGTAGGGGATGTCGGCCACCGCCGTCTTCCATGTCATCAGTTGCGCCAGAGCATTCACCTCATCAGGATCAACC
Source organism: Houttuynia cordata (assembly GCA_039654745.1). Taxonomy (NCBI): domain Eukaryota; kingdom Viridiplantae; phylum Streptophyta; class Magnoliopsida; order Piperales; family Saururaceae; genus Houttuynia; species Houttuynia cordata. The sequence goes on along the minus strand of CM077511.1, from coordinate 12,908,839 downwards.
TACACACAAATCACAACTTTTTACACAGAAAGCTTCATCTTTCTCGTATCAACAAGACCCACAATTCCTTTTTCTGATATTCTTTAAATACAAGACTGAACGAATAATCTAATGAATTACCTCATGATGGTAACGGATGCCACCCTTCATGGGGCCACGGGCATTGTCATGTTGGACTCTGAAGCCAACGTAGGAGACGAGACTGCCGTCATCCTTTGGGATCGTGCACTCGACCTGAACATTAAACAAAACGCCATTACATGACAAAAGAATGGTCCTTTCCAATCCAATCTTTACAGTATACAAAAAAAAAAAAGAGACGAACTTTGATCTCACGGAAGGGGATGAGGAGGCTCATTTCGAGCTTGGGGTCGAGGCCAAGGATGCGGGCGGCGTTGCGGAAGTTGCGACTGGTGGCTGCGAGCGCATTCATGCCTGAAATTCCGATTGTCTTTTGTCAGATTTTGTTCCTAGGATGGGAAGAAGACAAAGGAAGCGGCAGAAAGCGATATCAAGTGGGGAAATACAAGCTCAGGTCTTTGAGTGAAGGATCTTCACACTTCACAGTGGTTAGTAACTGAAAGTACGAAAGTAGGGAATAAACAAAGCCTGGTCAAAGTGTAGTTACTTTTCCTTGTATGTGGAATGTTGGGTCCTCTTGAAAAAAGAAAGAAAGGAAGTTGTTGGAGATATAGCCGGCACAATACTCTGGCCACCTGAGGAGCCGTCGATCTTAAATATCGATGACACATTTTATAAAAATGTGCTCTAATAAATTGGTGTCAAACAATTAAAATATACATGTATCATTGTATAATATACTATTGATCTTAAAAATCGACGGCTCTGGTAAAAGTGCCATAAAAAATGACGTGGGCTATCGGTTGTATCTAATAATTTCTCGGTTGAGGGTTCTCCTTAGTTGGGAGGGAATAATACAATGCACCCAATGTGGTACGAGGGCCTGATTTCCATGACACGAAACATTGATCTTGAAAATCAATGGTGCGCACAGAGGATGCTATAAAAGCTAGAGCGCACGCATCCTCAGCTCTTCTAATTTTTGCTTTACATTAACAATTGATTAGTATGAAACATAATTTAGTTGAAAAGTCGTATAAAAAAACTCAGTTGAAACGGATGAATCAATGGAAAAGTTAGATTTTAGTTTAGCTTTTTGCCCCATTTTCTAGACTTCTAGGTGTTTCCAGATAAGTGCCTTGAAGTCTAGGAAAAGGAAAAATAATGGAATCTGAAGTGCAGAATTGCCTCAATTGCGTCCTATAAGTTCTAGATTTGGGGGTCTCAGCATTTGTTGTGCTCCACTCAGTAATAGTGCCACTCTTGTGAAGCTTTTATAGTAATATTTTTCTATAATTAAGTAAAGCTTTTATAGTTGCCAACCACTTAATTGCCTGCCCTACAAGGAAGGTTACACTCATTTTTTACAGCAAACCCGTTTGAATCATGCCATTAGAGTTCGTTACTTAATCAAACCTCCCACTCCATGGGCACAGCCAAGCAGTCATGAGAGCTCTTGCGCTGTAGTTAAGTTACATGGACAATTGGACATGAGCTACATTATCATTAAGAGGGTGCGTAGTGTACACCTAACCTCATGGCTGTTAGATTGTCTTCCTCCCCTCTATTGACGACCTCGATCCCTGGACTGACCGTTTGAGGTATTTCAGCTGGTTATTAGATTATCCCAAAAAGTCACTAACCAGTTGGATTGAAAATTTTTCAATGTGGATGGAGCTGATTTTTCACACCCTAAATAGCCCCTTAGCTTTCTCGGTGCTTCAGATTGATCACAATCATACTCCGAAATTATGACCCCATATATTAAAATGGGCAGTGATAACCCTACAGCAAATTCTTATACATTTCCATACACAGCTGATGTGTATGGAAATGAGTAGGAATCTGCTGTACAAATATCGTTTCCCTATTAAAATTTGTGCAAGGTTCATCTACTAGGAAACGTAAGGTAGGTATGAGTGTATGACACGATCCATTGAAATGCCTACAAGTTATCAGTTATAGATATGAAGTCATGCCTGCGCTCAGCTCACCTAGGATACCATTTCCAAGTTCAAGGGCTTTTTCACTTTGTTGCGAGATGTTCTAGACTGGCCGCTGAAGAATGGCAGATTCTGCTTCTGACCACGTGGCAGACGCTGACGTGTGAAAATAATGGACATGACAGACTGGGAGCTGACGTGGCGTCACCCTGGGTGCAGGTAAGACAGGGTATATCGCACCAACCTTGCCAATCTCTTACCATGACTTTAGGTCCTTCTCCACCGTGCGGGGATCACTGTTGCAATATGTTTAAGGATGCTTATCACTTTATAAAAATATATATTCGGATTGTTGATGAGAGGTTAGAGTTTGTCATAGATATTTTATTAAATAATATATATTAAAATAAATAATAACTGGTCAAAAAAGAGGCAAATTTAATCACCGATTCGGTTATATGATATATCATGCCGGCACCAATGTGGTGCTAGCCCTGTGCAGTTCATATTTTTTTAATTTGATCCAAAAGGCATCACTTACATTGACAGACACGCATTATTCTACTAATAAGAAAACGTTTATTTTATTAACATTTTTTATTTTGTTAACTTTTCAACTAAGACATTACTGAAAAAAAATACATTCTTCTTATAATAAAAAAAATATCCATTCTATTAATGCTTTCTATTTTATTAAAATTTTAACTAAATCGTCAAATGACGTTGTAACGTGCCTTGATGAAAAAATAAGTATGGAAGCCAACAACGAGCTTACACCAAAGTCTATATTTTAAAAATATCGTTTCAAATAACATTTTACCTTCTTTTTACAAAATATGTTTTAAAGATGTTTATATTTTTTTTACAAAATATATTTTAAAAATGTTGTTTGAAACATGGCTTTATCTTTTTTTACAAAATGAAATTTCTGAAAGCGTCTCGTCTAATAACGCCGTACTAAAGGAAGACATCTCTTCTAGTGATGACTTTCGAGTCAAAGTAAAAACAAAATCGCATGTGACATATCAGCAGATCAAAAATTAAGTTTGCATCTTTCCTGATCGATTATTATTTATTTTAATATATATTATTTAATAAAATCCCCATTATCTAGCTGCCATTTTGGGTTTAGGCGTGTGCCAAGAACCCATCTGACGGCGTGATGGCTTACCGACTTGCTTGCGCCAGACTGCATACTAACAGACTCATTTTTTTTCCAAGTAAAAAAGAAACAGTAAATACTGATTCTCCACTGCAGGGACTATGCAAATTCTAGATGACTCTGATTTCAGGTTACCAACGTCAAGCTACCAATTTTCTCTTTTGTGAGCATTTCATGTCGAAGCTTGGAAATATGCAGATAAGAGGTATTTTCTTATTGTCAAGTCGTCATTTTTAATAGATTCGCAGATGAGCCGACGACGCATACATATGTTCTGATGGTTAACAATATTATCATAAGTGCTATGGAATAAAGGAAAAACTACTGTCATTTGTGATTCATTTCGCACTCGACAACACCCAACAAAAGCAATAAAAGAACTCCGCTGCCATGGAAGGAAAACACAGGCCTACCTTTATCCTTATCCGCAGAAATGCCTGATAAAATGAGGGCTTGCATTAAATAATAAAATGAGCCAGCACATACTATCTGGACGAGAAAAGCTTGTGGATGGTAAAAGCTCAAGGTTACATTCATTTGCTACATGGAGGAATTTGTATATAGAGAACTAAATCATCGCCTTACGGATCTTTGTTGTCGCGTATACTCCCACAGTGCGATGGCACCACTAACATGAACGTTTAATGACCTCACGACGCCCAATTGAGGTATCTCAATGCATGCATCCAGAATGTGAATAAGGTCAACAGGTATACCCTCCTTTTCTCGGCCAAGAACAAGAACCTGTAAAATTAGAATCAATTTTATAAAAAAGAAAAATTATGAAGCATATCCACAATCATAATCAAGTAGTGTCTTTTCATTATGCCATAAAAAAGTAGTCTTTTAGCAAAACAAAATGATTGAAAATATTGATGGTAAGAATACCGTTTTTGTAGGGAATGAGTAGACGTCAAGAGGAGTGCTATTAGCTGTTTGCTCTAAGCCTAATAAAGAAAATCCTTCCCGCTTTTTCTTCTCTAGGAAAAACTTTATGCTAGCCACAGGAACTTCTATGATAGGAACCCACTTCTCAGCAGTCACACTGAAAAACAACAAGTAGCCATCTTAATGGTTGTGTGTAATATTTCCTGTGCACTATATTAGAAGATCAATTACTTAAATATCCAGCTATCTAACAAAAAAGGAATCCGCACAAGGGAACAATATATAGCATTGATAATAACAACTGTTAGAGGATAGTTACTTGTATTTTGGTTTACTCGCATTTTTGTTAAGTTCTTAGTGTTAGATCTCTACAGAGCAGTTTAGTCAAGTTTGTTTTTGCTTTTGTTACAAGTAATTTCTTGTTTTAGATTTTCTTATGTTAGGAATCTGATCTCTATAAGGATCAGTGCTCCTCTTATGTGATTCAGACTTCTCAATTCAAAAATACAGTTTTCGTCATAGAGTTCTAACATGGTAGCGGATCCTTAACTTTGATCTTTGCCTTAGTCTACGCCCTCTGAGAATGAAGAAGAAGAAAAAAAGGGGTCATCTTGCTTGACTCTCTGATTTGATCGACTAAACCAGTGACCGGGCCACTCTGACTCCCTCCTTGTTTTGCTTGCGTCCATCTCTATTTAAGAGGAAGGAGGTCATATGTTCTCTCTTGCATGTCTTTGCTTTCTCTCCGTTGCCGGCCCTTTCCATCCCTTTCTGGTGCTGATTGAAACAAAAATCTGCCATCCCATGGTTGTCTGCCAGTGTCCGCTGGAGGGAAGCTTCTGCCTTTTCCAGATTTACTGTTGTCTACAGCCCATGAGACCTCTGCAGCCACTTAGATCCTGTCATGCTAGATGATTGTGCTTGTTGCTGGCCTCAGTCTTCCTATGTGACGATCACACCCGGTTGCGGGATCCCCATCAACTTGCTGTCCCAATCTGGTTGCCTCAATTCCGTCTGCCACTTCTCTGTTTTGTTGCAGATTCCCATCAACCTTCAGGTTTGCTTTCGGGTCCATTGCTGCCACCACCCGTTGCTTCTGTTTGCCACTCTGCATCTGTCTGTCCGCTGTCGCTCTGCATCTGTCTACCTGCTGCCACTTTTCCTCCATCTGCTGCCGCTCTGCATCTGAATCCGTCTGCAGCTCTGAAATTGCCTGTCTGCTCTTTCTTTGCGTGTGAATCTGCAACACATAATTTGTTGATCCACTGATGTCCGCTGAATCTGTCAGGGTATCATGATCTTGTTTGTCTGCTCTGGAATTTGACTTCCGAAATCATCTGCCGCTGCGCTGCCGTCTACTTTTGCCATCCGCCACCATCATTGCTTCTGCCATCTATTGTTTGTGTCCACTTTCGTGCAAACTCTCTATGTTTAACACATCTAGAGTTTGAGGGAGGGTGTGGTGTTAGAGGATAATTACTCGTATTTTCGCTCTGTGTTAGATGATCTCTATAGTATAGAGGGCAGTTTAGTCAAATTTGCTTTTGCTTATGTTACAAGTAATTTCCTCTTTTAGATTTTCTTATGTTAGGAATTTGATCTTTATATAAAGATCAGTGCTCTTATGTAATTCAGACTTCTCAATCCAGAAATACAGTTTTAGTCATAGAGTTTTAACAACATCATTGGTCATCAGAATATCCATCATATGCATCAGGGGTCACCTATGCAAGTCTTCTTTCATCATTTAACTTTTCTATTAACCACAATTTACTATCAACCCAGGTTACATCCTCAGTTATTTTGTTGAATGTTTTTCTTGTCACAAGGATTCGACGATAGGCAAAAATATATCTTTAACATAGAGGAAAAAAGCTGCCCATCAGAATAGACTATCCATATGGTTCCTTCTACAAGCAGTATACATAATTGCAAAATGAAGCAACAATCTTCAACTGGGTATGGTCACCATGATACTTACCATAACATGATACACAACATTTGAAGAACCAATAATATGCAGAAAGCCATGAGAAATTTGTTAACTGAAACATAGAAAATTATGAAGCACCTGATAAGTTGAAATTGCTTATCATGTACAATACTTGCATCTGCTAAGGCTAAAGAAGCTGCTTTGAATACCTGCACAAATGAAAACATCCCAAAATGATTTTAAAACAACCAAAGAGCAATCAGAATTTTACAACAAATTAAGGATATGAGCATCTCCAAAACAGACCTCACATGTCCTAGCTAATCCAGCAAGATTTGGTATTCGTTCAAGTAATGAAGCCACAAGGATGAAAGATTGCCGGCTCTCCTTCATCCTTTCGATTGCTATACTTCTATTATAGACCAATGAACTAAGAAGTAGATCTTCCTTTTCTGTTTCTTCCATCCAGATGAATGACTCTGCAGAACAATCTCATAGTGCAGTTAGACAGAAGAAAATCTGAGATAGTCATGACAGTTCTTCGTTAAATTCATTAATTACTGACTACTTTCACAAACATAGGTCTCTAAATTGAAAACATGAAATAAAGTAGAAGAAAGTATGTTCGGAAAATTACTTGTACTTTTCATCATCCAGACATACCTAGAAGAGCTCCATGAAATTTGCCACTGTCACCATAATTATTGGCATCTCTGTCTTGCCTTTCATGCTTATATAGTGTAATCTTTTTCTGAAAATCCACCGGAACCTCTTTGAGATGTTGTACGGAACCTCCATCAACAATCTCCATAAGTGGAGCTGTGTCCTTGACAGTTTCCCCAGCTGTTAAATTCTCATTTTGGATAGTGATTACATCCTTTGCCATTGAATATCGCAGATCTTCTCTAACATCCTACAATATCATTTGTGCAATTTTGGAAACAGTTCTAATTGGAAACAAATATAAAAGATTAGTATCTGCAACAAAGGAAGTGTTGCTTAGGTACTTACATTTAAAAAATTTATCACTTGCTCCATAAGGGATGTAGGAACACATTCAAAATCAACCTCCTTCTACAATAAAAGGGACATTATAAGTGATGGTAAACTTCAAAAGAAAATTCCACTTATCTGGCCAGTGACAATGGCCTTAGTGGTGGTACGAAGATTTGGTAGAAAATTCTAAGTTCAAATCTTTATTTTAGGTAGGGTTGCAGAGTCGACTTCTGGGACAGCTATTTCTCATACATGACACTTGTCTGGGTATTCCCATAGCTAACCCTCCACCCCAAATTTAAATTTGGTTATAACCATTTGCACTAAAACAGCAGCCATAGCTAGACAATATGAATATGAAAACATTTCTAACCTCATTCTCGGCAGTGAAAATCCCTGCAGGGGTAGCATAGATATTTGGATCAAACCGATCAAGAAAACCATGCATTGACATTCGTAACCTGAAATTTGAAAGACATGCATGAAAACTTCACTAGTTTTTACGGAAAATGGGAAAAACAAAATTAAAATAGTCCAGTGTAGATCTAAGAACTAATCATAAAAAAGAAAAGATGTTTTCATAAATGTTATTCAAAAGATGGGATGGATAATTCATTTCCAATCCAGTTCTTTTAATTTCATAGTTGCTACTTTTAAATCACTCAAGAACTCTATCATCAGAAGTGCTTGGATACAAAAGCTCCATTATCAGTCACTGTGTAGTTTTAGTGGATTTTTGGGGTCGATCTTGCTGCTTTAGATTTAGCTATGGATTCTTAGTTTTTCTTCAGGATGTTTGCTGATCTTTTTCATCTTTTGAGGGTTTTTTTATATAGTTTGCCTCCTGCGTGAAGCTTTTGGGGATGCTCTTCTTCTTATCTTTGTTTCCCTGCTACTTTTTGGTTAATAAAATTTAATTACCCCCCAAAAAACACTCAGCAACTTCTGGGAGTACCTCTTGCAGTCAGGGTTTTCTGTCAAGTAACACTTCAGATCCATGAAACACTTACTCTCCAAGCTTGCATTTTCTGAAATACTGGGATCTAATAAATCAACCAACTTGGAAAGAACCTCATACACTAAGAGCTGCACAAAAACATGACAAGAGAGGCATAAAAGATAGGAATAAAATATTTGCAAGTTTGATAACATAGGCTGAGAAACATGACAAACCTGGGTGAAGCCACGTAAACTGTGATGATGAGATGTTAAAAATGGTACCATTGGAGGAAGTAACTCATACAAGTGCTTTAGCTGAACGGGTTTTTGTGTAGCATGAAGAATAACATTGGCTGCTATGAACACATAGGAAGACAGTGCCTGCGTTTTATGAGCAGCATCAATAAGGCAGATTAAAGTTGCTAACATGCAGTCTCATCTGGTACTACCTGAGGCCTCATGTTGTAGTCATTAAAAACTGGAATTAACTGTTCTCCAATCTGTGAACGGCAATTGAAAAAAAATAGCTATCAAAGTTGGTCTATGTTATATATGGCAATGAGGAATCACTAAAACATAAGATACGAGGAAAAATGGATAATCAGTGAATGATGCCAAGCAACACTTCTAATTATTTGATTCTGCTAGACAACTAATCTGAAAAATTCAGATAACAAGTGTAACGCATTCTCACCAATTTTGGAAATTTGAGATAAACTTGGATTGCAAATGTTTCTAAATACTGACGAACAGCAGGCAAGTTGTTCCTCTACAAGAAAGAAAAATGAGAAGTTATTACATTACAAATAAATAAACATATTTTTCTCAATATTTTTTATTGGCACTAATTCAATGAACTCAATACCAGTACCCCAACATACGAGACCGGTATTCAGAGAAGTCCAGTAATTAAAAGAAAGGAATGCCTTATTATGCAATAATACATACAGACAGTAAAAGAAAGTTAAGTTTATTGATATCCAGATAAGTGGAATTAAATCAATCAGAATCAAAGCCTGTTTGTCGTACATAAAGGCATATGTGCAACATCTCCGTCACTTGCTGTACTATATCATCATGAACAAACCGCGACAACACGCATATCATCTGCCAAGCCCGAACTTTGCGCCTATGGATCTATTGAAGGACACAATCAGAAAGTGTATTTAGAACGGAGAAAAATTTATCACAACAGACAAGAAAAAAGTACTTAATACTCACAGCACTATATTTCTTGTATAGCTCCTTTGAAAGATCTTTATCGTTTACCTATGATAATAAGAAGTTCAAACAAATAAATTGACATAATTATATGTTATATAAATATCGTCACTTTCTTTGCCATGCATTGCCCCTCCTTTTAAGAGGATAATTTAACAAAACCACATACTCTTGCACTTCGAAACACTGTGTTACAACTAAATGTAAGATAAACCAAGGAAAAAAAAAAGTCAATGTATAAAGTTCAATTTTTCCTGTACTTATTTGAATAAGCCGTGTCGAGCCATATTAGATCTCACCTAATATTTAGGCTTTAGGTTGTTGAAAAATATCCTTATTCAATTGTAATAATTAGTCTTAATAGTTAAAACACAATAATAGCATACATTTTTCACTTAAACGTATTATTCTTTGTGCTAAACAATTTTCCCACCTTTTCATAAACTACTATCTCATTTCTATATACTCCCTTTTTCAGAATTACTGTGTACATTTGGAAATTATCTTTTTTGGACATAATGTGTACATTTGGCCTAGTCACGTGACTTCCTTTGATCCCTCTTTTCTTCTCCCGTTTCACTCCTTCTAAAAATCCCAACTTTCACCCTTCTCTCTCCCTAAAAATCTCAACTTTCCCTCTTCATGGCAAAACCACCATCCCCCGTGTCGCTAGGCCCTGCTGAACTGACCGCAGCCCTCTCTGTCATGACGGAGGCCTCCTCCTTCTCCACTGCTGGCCCCTCCGGCCCATGACAGCTGCTCAGCCGCCGCCCGTGGTTGATTTCCTAGCCCTGGTGCCTGTGGCTGTCAATTTCCTCATGACCATCCTGTCGTCCCTGGTCACTGTCCACCACCAACTCACTCCACCTCCTCCCCTGACCCCCACCTCCCCCCTCCCCCCCCTCCCCCCCACCCACTAACTCACTCCACCGCCGCTGGGGGCAGTGAGGACGGCGAGGATGGAGACCTCCCCTGACCCCACCTCGCCCCCTCCTCCCCCACCCTCCCCGCCCACCAACTCACTCCACCGACGTTGGGAACAGTGAGGACGGAGACAACAGTCTGGTGGGATTGGGCAAGGGCAATGGCTCTGAGGGCGGGGAGAAGAGGACAAGGGAGTTGAGTCACGTGACTTGCTTGTCCAATATAGGTTCGGAGGGAGTATTATACTTGGAGAAATTATTTGTTATAAAATGTCAAACAATCGTCAAGATTGATTATAGAAAATGAGTTCAAGGGAACAATGCAACTTTCAATGCCATAGACAAGGGGTTCTCCGCAAATAAACGATATTCCAGATTAGGTTTGGTTCGGCATGTTACATTCATCTACAAAACTCAGATAATCGAACTTTACAATAAACAGATAAACCTGGTTATAAAGAATAACACTTTGAAGTACTTCAATCACATCAATTTGTTGACAATGTGTTTTTGTGGTACAAAATTTTTCTAAAATCGTTTTCTTTGGTATTATTTTTTTTCTACAATGTTAGACATTAATAAACTTTACTCTTTCATCAAAGAAAAATTGAACGAAACCAACCAGCTCAAATAAAAAACCGCCCAGGTCAATCAATTCCCATTTTAATTTTATAATAAAGTCAATCCATATTTTCAACTTGTCTAAGCTTAAAGGATTGAAACACTGGGTAGAGAGACAATTTCCTAACTGATAGAATCAACAAGCCAGCATGGTCTGGTTATCAGAACATTAGTAGAGAGTTCATACCACAGAATCAAGAAGCTCCAATAGAAACAACTTCCCAGAGTGCTTAGCAGACAAAGCATCGGCATCTTGCTTTGCAACTTGCAATGTATCAGCCAAATCAGCTAACTTGCTGCACATGACCGCAACAGCAATGCGAGCATACATTTCTGTGTTGATATATGCCTGTAACAAAAACATCAAAACTTAATGATGAACAATCAGAATATCTTTTCAAGAAAGAAAGAATCGGACAATAGGAAACTTATACAAATTATCAACATATATGACTCACTGTAATATGAATACAATTTGGCTGACAACAAATTCACAGTATATTATACTCAGTATACCTCAGAGAGTTCGGTTTCAGGGGTTTGAGAAAGCAACAAGACCTCCTTCCTAGCTTCGTGATTTTCAGTTAATTCTGCTTCGAAGTCCTCATCAAATGCCACTGGTACAAATTGTCAGCTATAAACTGTAAGTACAAATAATATAATGCAGATATTGGTAACAGAAGGCAGTACCAAAGGTAAAAATGTAAACCTAATTGATGTATTTATGCTGATGGTATTAGTGTCTTCTGATAGCAAGGATATAATTGCTAACAGAAAATACATCAAAAAAACTGAGAAAAGAGCAGGAGTGTTCCTCTCTCTCTCTCTATCTCTCTCTCTCTCTCTCTCTCTCTCTCTCTCTCTCTCTCTCTCACACACACACACACACACGCATGCACACACACTAACACATACAAAGAAACAACTGCCTGAATTACGAGGAACTGCCTGAATTACGAGAACACTACTTTAAGTAGTATGTCTGTCATAGTACAAACTATGATGGACACTATAGAAAAGATACATATCATTGGTTTTCATGAAAGGAATACCAGATCCATAAAGCGATAGCAACTTCAATTCCTTGATGTAATACTTGATCATTTTTGGGTATGAAAGCCACAACCCTGTCAGATGCAAAGCTGCCAGACGAATGGTTCGTGGACTTTTAATCCCCTCATCAAGAATCATTTCAATAAACTGCATGAGCAAATTACTTCTTGAGAAGAGACAGTATACATTGTCTGACTACCAGAAGTGCCTTAACAAGGTGTTCATTGTGCAGATATTAGGTTGTGTGCATACTATTTTATAGGCACAAATATCAAGATCTTTAAAATATCTGAATAGAGAAGAATTCACTCACCCATTTCATTGGTCCAGGTTGACCACCAGCTTTTTCATGCATATTTATGTCATTAAACAAGGAAGAATGTAAGACAGAGGATAAAAGTGCAGCAATAGGTGCAACTCTTCGCTTATTGCAGTTAACATGTAAGACCCAACATGAGCGTACCAAGTGCCACATCATCTGTGTGCAATATACAAGAATCAAAAGTAAAAACTATAACAACACAAGAGAGAACAATAAGTAGAATATACACCATATTTTACACAATGCATATCAAAACAAACAAAATGGCTAGCAGCAAACCTCAGCATTGATGTAGCAAGATGGGGTAGCTTTAGAACACAACAAATCAATGACCAATCTGATTGATCTCAACATAGGCAAAACCGACCTTTCACCAGCATTTTCTAGGCTGTGGAATTATTGGATTTAATAACCAGAATAAGCACCAAAAACAAAGTATACTTTATCCGCAGCAAGAGACAAGTGACCACATCAAAGTCTTGCATTAACAAATCTGTGTGTTACACATGAAAAATGCAGATATACCACATATTAACAGTATAACAATAGCAGCATCTCACCTCTCCACAAGCTCAGCATAAACATGTTGAAGAACTGAATCAGAAAACAAGGGGAACACACTCCCAAGTTGGACTCCACTCTCAATAACAAGGTATGGGATTGACAGAAGAGAATCCAAGCAGAGCCACTGAAATGGAAATAATAATATCAATAATCATATGTTCCTCATTTCAACATTTATCAAATTTATAATGGAATAACATTTAAAAAGGGATAGGAAAACAGAATACCTTGCAATCCATCAAAATGGCTTTCCTACTTCGTGCCAAAACTCCTAAAGCAAGGAGATCATTAATATTTTTGAGAAATTGTAGAACAAATGGATCCAGCACTGGGCCACCGTCGGCTTTCAAAAGAGCTGATTTTTTTGTGTAAGTCATTACCAAATTATATGACACTGGAGAGAAAGAGCAGCAAAATGCCCTAAGAACAGGTACGAGTGCCTCATATGCTGCTAGGTAGATTTCTGCTCCAGTCTGCAAGTGCAAGTCCCAAACGGATAAAATATCAGGAGTAAGAGTTAGGACTGGAAATCCACTGTGCCAGTTAAACTAATTTACAGAATCTATTATGCTTATTACCAGGCTAATTTAATGTTTACAGTTCTATTTCATCAAAGCTCTATAGTGTGATCACTCCAGTACTAGTGGAACATACATACAAAACATTTGCCTCACAAAAACTAAAATAAGCTTTTTGGTATCAATTGAAGTGAAAAGTCCAGCTCAGTCACATTCACTAAACCAAGGAGATCAACTTCAAATTAGAGCCAACCTTCGAAAAGTTTTTGAAAGGTTCTTTGAAAATATAATTTTTCAGCTTTTTTAGGTCTCTCATATGCTCTTCCCCATTTTGACCATTAATGAAAATGAGGCTTGCCCCCGGCTTTCTGATAAAATCGAAAAAAAATTGTCCATAAAGTTCTTTACAGGGATCACCAGTCCTTTTTTTGTTCAATACTCAAAAGCTCAACCTTATGTTTATTTCCTGAGAAGAACATTTTAGTTATTACTTCAGTAACTAGTACAGACTATCCACCACATCTTGAAGATTAAACTTGCCAAACCAATAAGGTCAAAATTTCAACTTTGAACTTACCTCAGAGTCATAGGCAGGAGTTGAGGTAACTTTCGAACAAAAATTCCACAAGAAGTCATGAACTGAAGCAAACGATATGCTACTCTTACACTGCTCACACCAGGATGTGACACATGCAACAGTCTTCATAGAGAGAGTCTGTCCAACAATTACACAGGGATATAATAAAAGAAATATAACAAACTGAAAGAGTTAACAAGATGCAGCAGTACTATGTCTGACAAATATATGATCAGTTTAAAATGACAAACACATGAATCTGATTTGAAGAAGCCTATCAAAGGAAAAAGTGTCATACAGCTTGCAGAGCAGCAGTGGTGACTGAAGGAGCCAACCGTCGCTGGCTGCGGCCTCCAAGTTTGCCTCTAACTGAACATGGTAAGTCCCCATTACTCAGAGCAGGTTGGGACCAGAACACAGAGCAAGATAACTCTGCAAATGATACAAGTTCATCCTGCAAAAAACTCATCAAAAGATAGAGGGAAAAGTGAATCAGCCATCAATTCAATGCTAAATAATGGTCAACAACGGAACACAAAATTAACTACTCCCTCAGGTCACTTTTAATTGATACAGTTTTTTGCAAACGAATTGCAAATGAACTAATTTTTTAGTTCATTTGAAAAAAATTGTATCAATTAAAAGTGATCAGAAGGAGTAATAAACTGAAAAATCAACAAGCCTGTGTACCAATATAAGAAGAAAAGGCTCCGTAAAATTCTCCAGAAGAGCTGAACTTGATTGGTAGTCAAACAGATCCCCTTTTACAGTTGTGCAAACATTAACTTCCTTTCTGAACTGGTCAGCATACGGAGAAAATTTATTGCTTACAATTTGAATCTCTTGGACCATGCTTAAGACAAGAAGGAGAAACTTAACGGGAGCCCAGTCCGTATTTAAACCTTTCGTGCAAATGTTAAAGCCGCAACTCTTAATAAACTGCAAGAGTTGAGATTGGAACAAGAATGCAATTAATCCCCAAAAGAGGAGGAGTGGTATCAAAACTCAAAGAATAGTCAAAGTTAAGAAAGCAAACCGCAAAGAGTGATTCCAAATGACATTCGTTAGTCACTAGAAGAAATAGCAGCCTGGCCCACCTGTTAGCCTCAGATGCCCATGCATCCAAGTCTTCATCATCATAATATGCTGAAGTCCCAATGGGTCGGTGATCTTTAATAAAGTTTTCAGCAAAATCATGAATACTATTGAGAACACTGGATTCACTGCTAGTGGACTTAGAATTGCCTAACCATTTCTGGAGTTTCACTCTTAAATTGCCTATAATTTCAAGATCAGAGATCAAAATTTAAATTCTAAGAGGAAAATCATGTAGTGAACCACAATACTCTTTCTCAATCACCAAAAATTAACACTTATGGCCATTGGTAAGGTATAATTGTTGGGCCATAGAAAACATCATTTGACCACAGAAAACATCAGTTAATTTTATATTCTCAACATATAATTAAATTAACATATTAACACTGCAGGATAACTTTGAACATGATTATTGATCATACACATTTGCACTTGAAACAAGGCCTTTATATATATGTAGATATTATATCATATCTTATATACCTAAATAGAGCTCCAACTAAGGGCTGTTTTGGAAAGCATATTGACCAGCATCAAATAAAAATAAAGATTCGTCATTAAAACAATCGACCCAGCATTTGACTCAAGAAGTGGTCCAGTTCAAGGTCCAAATAAAATCCTAAAACAGAATCATTAAGAGGTTTAGTGGTACTGAATTGATGTTTGAACTTTAAAGTAACTATAACTCTCCCTCTCTCTCTCTAGTAAAAGGCCTGACATGTGCAAAGAGCTGACATGCTCAACTTAACTGATTTATGCAACTTCCAAATAACTACCGGCAATTTGTATGGGAAAGTACTCTTTAACAATTAAATCCAACTACACATGAAAATGAATAGCTCAATCTCCACATTCCATTCTCACCTACAAAAGAGGAAACACCTTCCAACTACTTAAATTTAGGACTAAACCCAAATGGGACAGCTAGCCAAGTGCCGTCCTCAAAGCCTGTATACTTCTACATGTGCCCCATACATAGGAGAGAGAGGGAGATATCCGCATTTAATGCATAATCTATCTTTAACATGCAGGACGACCAAATAAGTATTCAAATGCCGCACTTAACTTTCTTGGCATCGTAACATCAGTTGAACTTAGAAAGCAATCTATATTAGAATATGAGTATAAAATATTGTTAAGGAAATCAAACTCCGAAATATGTGTATTTTAGATAGTTCACTCAAACAGAACAAAATGCCGCAACTAATATCTCCCTAAAAAGTTCATATTCTTACAGCCAAAGAAAAAAAACGCTTACCGCCAATGTCAGTAAATTCACGAGGCAACGCTGAAACAAAATGCAGAAGTAGATCAAAAGGCACATCATAGGCACTTACAACAGAGGTAGCAACTTCCACAACCTGCTCACAGACTAGAAGCCAACACGCATGTTAAGATTTTATTCCACTATTTTCACTATCATACATTTAAATCTCAAATTTAACATCAACAAAAATAAGTACAGAAATATTTAAGTTCCGCTTATAGATAAGAGACCTCGAAGGCGATATTTTGGATTAAAATGGTGTTTGCTCCTCTCAATGACTATCCTCAGAGTATCCACCAAAGCTGCATAACTGTGCAAATTATCCTCTCCAGCAGATTCAAAACACTGACTACTCTTGTCCGGTAATACTTCAACCCCACAACAAATAAGGGCCCCACCCGAAGCAGAAGCAATGCAGACAGCAAGCGCCATCAAGCCCACTCGTCCAAAAGAGTCATGTTTAGCAGCAGAAGCTAAATCAGTTAAGAAGGCAACCCGTTCACTGAGACGCAAAGAAATTGTATTAAATTATAATGCACCATGATAACAAATTCTTGTATCACAGAAATGTATGCATGCCTGTGACCTTGTATATGCATATATACACTCTAAAGATTGTAGTTTTGACCATCACAGAAGCAACATTAGAAAGGATGCAACAATATCCCAAAGAACTATAACAAAGTTGTGATAAGTTAAAAGCATACATTGAAAGCACGGTGCAAAATTAATAACATATTTCCACATGTAAAAGGTAAGGGTTTAGGTAGTCACTTCCTCAAGATGATGTAGTTATATTAGAACAAAAAACAAACAAAAAGTATATACATACCCTCTGGAAAAGCCACGAGAAAAATAAAGAAAAAATTTAGAAGCATCTTCAATTGTTTTTGAAGAGTAGATTCCTTTCAAACCTACAAGATAAGGATATTCAAGTAAGATGGGAACTTGAAACAAAGATGCATGCCACGTGAATAAGTAAGATGTGACCATCTATATATCTTAACCATGTGCTTTTAAATAAAATTGCAGCAAAGTTATTATCATGCAGTTAAATACAAAGGAATGAAAAAAATAATTTGGACAAGAGTGTTCCTTTGTGCAACTTGTGTACCTAAATCAATGTTTTCACTACCCTAAGCTAACGGTTTGATTAGTTCAAATGAGAACCCACCAAAGTCTTTATGGTGAACAGGATCATTCAGTCCTTGCAGAAACGGACCAAGAACAAAACTCCCAGGAACTAGTTTTGCTTCAAGATTCTCCCAATCAACACCCAGAAATGACTGCATTATCAAACAACGAACTGCAAAAAATTTACAGAAACATTCTAATTTTAATAATGTCTGCCATATTGCATAATAAACTAAGACTTCCCAACTAATTAACTCATGGGTTACCAAATTACACGTGTTGGTCATACCTTGAGGATTGTCATGGCAGAAGCTCCGTTCCCATAACACTGCCAACCAGCTAAAAACACCAGCTAAAGTTCCCATCTGTAGTTCATAAACCCTTTCACCAACTATGCTGGCACTGATATTGTGTGGCAAGGACAAGGATAGCAACAGAGATATCTATAGACACCAATAAGTAAAAAGAAACAGGTTAAAGCTGTTACAGAATATTGGTCATAATGCTATAACCACTGAGAAATAGAGAAGACCAATAACAGAATACAAATTAAGAATAATATACATTGTCAAATTAAACCATGATAACAGCTTTCAGAGAAATCAACCGGAATGCCTAAAGTACATGTTATTATTACCACTAAACATGCATGACTATCCTTCCATCATTATTGACCACAAAGCCAGTAGTCAGTTGCAGGCCATGACTGGTTCATTCATGACATTAAAGACCAAAAAATAAATAGGATGTGGAAACTAACCTGGTGCGTCCAAGCTGCCTCAACTAAGTGTGTTCCAAATTCATTTAGCATTTCATACAGAAGAATAAATGCTTCCCATCTCTGATGAGAATTCAAACTTGAATTGGGAAAGTTACATATTTTCCCTACACCCAGAGATTTGGCTTCCTTTTCAGCCCACTTTCCCCTCTTAGTAGCACCATGACTTGCCTCATCATTTTTGGTTTCTGAATTGGAGACCAGTTGAACTTCACTTCCTTTGCTTTGTTGACCAACTAATAATTTCAAAATATGCAAGGACTGTTTTCTCAAATGGGCATCTTTATCGACCTAATATTCCAAAATTCAATGAATTCAGCAGTGTACCTTGGAAGGCACATATTTATCTTTGGTTGGGAAAAGTAATGTGACTGTGTATTACAGAATGGCATTTTTGGTGCAGAAACATACCAATCCGTTTCTGACTATTTCCCACAACTTTTCCTCCTCTCTAATGTCAAATTTCTCCATACCATCTCTTGCAAACGAACTTTCATGATCCTCTATAAGAGAGAATAAAGGTGAACAAAGAGAGAGCACATTGAACACATCTTGACGCTCCAATGGACCAAGGGAAGCAAGTGCACCACAGTGATTCCATATTTTTCTGAAAAAACAATCCCTGCATAGAAAATCTGGAGATGGTAAATAGAGTGCATACTCTAGAGCAGATCAACAAATTACCCATATAATACATGCTAACACCATATAAAATAAGACCTATATAACCAGAATTAATTATCACTCCTCAAGCTTCTATACAAATTTCATTAGGCTTCCCTAGGACAAAACAAAACATTTATGTATGAAGGGTAGAGATGTTCTTCTAAAAGAGCGACTCCATCAAAAGAGTAGATTGATCTTATCTAAAATGTTTTCCTGAAAATCGTTAAAAATCGGTACAGGTAACCCACAAAAACATGTATAACAACTTTTCAAGATTCAGATATCCCACTGTTCTAGGATATCGTAAAGAACATAAGCATTTCTCACTTTGTTTGGTGTATAGATACAAGCATGTGCAACTTTCAATTTATTCGTTACCTAGAAAAAACAAATTTCTCTCCATTCATGGAAATCTCGAATACAGGAACTGCACCAAATGCCCATAGAACGGATGGAAGGAGAAAGCGAGTAGCCCAGGATCTACATTCCAGACTTTGACAAAGCATGCGGAGTACCATATGTGAGAGATCCCACAACATCTTTTTGGCAATATTTTCTGGAAAACCGTCCAAAGCCACAACCTTTTCTTGCACTGGATTTAAGATTTGACATCTTTTTATTGCAGCAAGCAATATGGATGTTAGAATGTGGCATGTGATTGACATAGGAAAAGATAGTGACGTGGGAAATATGACCTCCTTATACAAGTTACAAGAAGGCAGGGCACTTTCTGGATCTTGAGAAATTGTGATCTTCCTCCACTGGTACATTGCCAATTCTTCGTTCTGAAGCATGCCAATTGAAAGACCAGCTAACCTTAAAAAGAATGGTATAATGGTTGCTTCCACGACTTCCGAGGCATGAGTATCAATCACAACATCACAAAGCAAGTCTGCGATCTGCAGAAGTACATGGGCACGGTAAGACAAAGATCAAACCTAAATTGCAGTTTTGAAAGTTTTAAGGCTTCTGAAAACAAAAGAAAATATTTTCTACAACCTGACTAAGCAATTCAAAATCATTACAGTTTAATTTCCCTAGCAGCGGGAGAAACCCTTTCCATATAAAGGCTGGAAGAGCATCTGGTTGAATCTCTGCAATAAGAAGTAGGCAAAAACCAGAAAAAAGACTTGTTTATACTTGACAGTTGCCAAAAATTCATCCATCAAAACAAGCTGATAACGATAACAGAAATAGACATAGTAGACAATGTAGAACTGTATCCTTGTATTATTTCTCTTCTAGGAAATCCCAAATGACAAAAATTCATTTGACTGGAAAAGAAACAGTTACCAGGATTCTTTAGAAGGTGACATAACGCAATTAAGAAGGAGATGAACTTTGAGGAGCTAGAGCTTATTCCTTCATCAGCCTCCTTGAACACGAAAAAAATGAAGTTGAAAAGGAAAAAAATGAGACATAGTGAACACAAACCAAAAAGATAAAAACATAAGCCTTTATCTAATATAAGAAAACCACCTAATTGTCATATAGAACCAGCTCAAAATCCCTACATCAGCTACTTCCCAAATTCCAACTAAGATTCACCTAATTCCAGTTCCAGATAGAAGATGAAACACACACCACTGTGCCATGGTTCGGCATCATTGATTATATACCACGTTTGACTATTATCAGAATCAAAATGGTACAAAATGTAGTACTAAAGCTAAAATCTAAGTGCAAAGAAGTTCTGGGCTGTTAATTTTCACTAGAAGGGAAAACAGGTTCTGCTTGTTTAAGTGAAAAATCGTTCAAATCCGATCCAACGGAAGAGATTGACACGATGGGTAATTGAAACGAAATAAAAAATATGTCATGGTGCTATGAGAGGTCGGTTATCATGCCCCATCTATTTATTTGGGTCCTACAGGACTTGGAACCCCTCCTTACCAAAAATAAAAAATATATAAATAATAAATAAATAAATATAAATATATAAAAAAATGATCTTATCTCGCCGAGATCTCACAATTATCTCGGATTTAGACGAGATCTCGGCGAGACTAGGAAAAAACGAAACTCCCTAGTCTCGTGCCCGGTAAGTGCTCCGAGACCGAGACCGAGATCTCGAACCATGATTCACTCTAGCGATAGCTTGATACCACACACCCCGTCCGGAATTAGTAGATACATTTGGCGTTGCAAAATGAACTAAAATCAGGTCAGTCACTAAACCAAATGTGTCTTCTAATATCGGACGGAGCGAGTACATATATTAGCAGAAAGAAGAAGCTCAATAAAAATAGTACCTCAAGGGAATGAAAGAAGGCATCGAGCAGAGGAGGGAAGAGAAGAGCAGGCGAAAGGCCAGTAGAGGCCAAAACGCAGTCGACGAACGGCGGAACCGCCACCGGCGGCAGGCGTTCGAAGCTCTTGCCCAGTGAAGCGACGGTCGACCGGAGCGCGTCGGCCTCGGACGAAGCCATGTCCATCAGCCTCTGAAGATGACGACGGCGACGGCGAGGAAACCGAAACCGACGAGACGGAGGCCGCCCGAGGCGGCAGAGGAAAGGGGAAGAAGACCGAGGAATCAGAGTGGGAGGAAAAAGCGGCGGGGCTTTGAATCGCCAGGTTGCGAGGGGTATACGGGGTCCACCAAAACAGTGGGTTACGCAAAACAGTAGGCCCCGCCAGGAATAATAATAGACGATAAAACCCAACGAAGCATGGATACGGATAGGGTACACAGGACACATATGATACGAGTGCGGTGATACCTTGAACATATAAACGGTTTTCCTACTATAATATTCCCTCCATCTTATTTTAGATGTTTGATCCGAAGTAATAATTTTTAGGGAAATTTATATAATAGGGTATAAAAAAAAAATTTAAAATGACTCACTGTAGAAAATAATTGCAAAAGAGGGTATCTGACAAGCCACGCAGGCGCCAGCGCGGCAGCGCGGCCGCTGGCGCCTGCGTGGCCTTTTTTTTTAAACTGACCCGAAAGGCGACCGACGCCTTTCGCAGAAACGTGAAAGGCGTCGGTTCGCAGAAAGGTGAAAGCAACCGACGCCTTTCGCAGAAAGGTGAAAGCAACCGACGCCTTTCGCAAAAACGTGAAAGGCGTCGCTTCAACCGACGTCTTTTGCAGAAACATATAAAGGCGTCGGTTGAACCGACGCCTTTCCTACCCTTGGCTTTTTTTTTCCACAATGGAGGCGTCGGTTGCCACTCTTGGGCAAATCCTCCTCCGGATGAAATCTACAATTTTTCACCTGATAACACTTAAACAGTTTAAAAACATACAAAAAAACACATCCACAAACATACACAAAAACACATCCACAAACATACACAAAACATATATAAAAATATACATAAACATATTACACAACTTTAACTATTACAAAGTTATACAAAGTATTACAAATGTTTAATCAATTACAAGTGTTTAATCAATTCTCCTCAACCTATTCCTACCCCGTCCTCGTGCTCGAACTGGAATTTCCTCAGGATCAACGTCAGGCATAGCATATGAAGAAGAAGGTGCCTGACGTAGAGCACGGAGTGCACGCTGTCGCCGGGTATATACTTTTGAAGAAAGGGGCCTCTCAACTTGATCGATCGAGGCGTCTGGAACAACTAGTGATGGGGTAAAACCCGTCGTGTCAGCTGATGATGTCACAACGTCTGGTGAAGCTGATAAAGGATCTGGAACAACCTCCATTACTGGAATCTCAGTCATAACGGGCTGAAGCAATGACAAACTCGCAAGAACATGACCAGAGATATCGTGTATCGTCTGACATGCCGCTACATAGCTATCATATGATCGGTCTACCAAAGCACTATGAGACTGAGCGTGCACTTGTCTCACACAAGTAAGCTACAAAGGAACAAGAAGAATATATGTTATCTACTCATACAATGGTGAATTAAATAAAAGATGAAGTCGGAGATACTAACCAACGCCAGCTCAGTGTCACCCCTCGGTTGATATAACATCTCCGCCTTATGCAATGGTGGCATGATAAGTCTCCTCGTGATCCTCAAGTACCATCTCATATATGCATTATCTGCATCTCGCTCCGTCATTGCAGGCTCCCCTTGAACAATAGTGGTCGTCCGATCATCCCATCTAGTAATATAGGCCGCATGATGCGACCTCCAATCAAAACTCCCTCGGCCTCGACGCGAAGATCGTTCAATGAACTCTACACCAAGAGGGGGGAAAATCTGCTCAAATCCGAACTGCAACATAACCCGATCTGGAACATGCATCTCCACAATATCTACACATATCAGTGGCGTCCTAGATAGCCACACATGCGCTCCATCCGTACATACTCCTGGTAACTGCGCTAACACATGATCATAATATGGCTGCCATGTTACCTACACAACATTTGAAAATAGTATTCGTGTCACTTCGATTTACATTCGTTATATTCATAACATGTACATTACGAATGACTAATACCTGGCCGGATCGCTGATAGTCTAGTTCAGATCTATACATCAAGAGGACACTGTGAGGATTTACAGTTTTTTTCTTTTTAGCATTCCACCTAACATAAAGAAGATGAAAAATACATTAGTTGAAATCCCAATAGAAGATCACAAAATAACTTAAATAGAAAACACATACCGAACTCCTAACGGAGATAAACCATCTAGTGGAGTGCTTTGAATGTTTGGACGGCCAATATGCAATCTCTCCCACGACCATAGCTGTTTAACACATACACAGCATGAATCAAATGTTATAATTGAAATAAACATTTTCAGCATTAATCAGATTATTGATGATTTACCTGGATCAGAGTGACGCACCCGGCAATCCCGAATGTGCTAGGTTGGCAAGCTTTTGCCAACTCTCTGTACAGGTAGGCAAGGGTGGCACTACCCCATGCATACTGTCCCGCAATGTATAAATCCTCTAACAAAAGAAGATACATCGGGTGCACATGGCTACTGCTGCTATCGGCAAATATAGTGCTACCGAGCAAATAGAGTAAATATGCTCGTGCGTGTTGCTCGACTTCAATCTCGATGGCATCTTCCGACAGGCGACTGAACTGCTCTCTCAACCACAACAGACTTACCCTAGTTCGTCCTTTCAATGATTCGTGTGAAGGTACCCGTCCAAGAAGGTGCTCGTATACTTCATTCCAGTCAATGCCCACAGTCGAGCAACTCACCGCAATGCCATCAACTCGCAATCCGAGTAGTACAGCAACATCTTGTAATGTTATAGTCATTTCCCCCAAATGCAAGTGAAATGTTTGCGTCTCCCTCCGCCATCTCTCAACTAGGGCAGTGATGAGAGCCCTATCAATCCTGATATACTGTAACCGTATAAAGTGGCCAAAACCTGCCATCTCTATGTACGGCAACATGCGCGGATCAACTATCCAATGGCGCACGTTTTGCCAGTGCTCGGTGCATTCAATGCATCCGGGATCCTATACACATAAAAAGTACTTACAATTAGAAAAATAGTTAAATTTTTGCAATATCCAAAACTAATGAGATAATGATGTTTGCACATACCTCTCCGTTCCATATGCCATCGAATCTGTGCGAGCTATGCTCTGTGAGGACGGAGGGATCAATCGGTCCTGGGTCCATAATATCTACAAAGAAACCAACAATTAATTGTAACTTCAAAGAATGTATAAACCAACCTACTTTAAATATATAGACCATTGTAAGAACATGTACCAATCCGCTGAAGGTGTGTTTTGGCATTGACGCCTATTATGTCCAAGTTGGTTACATTTCCCACAATGGTAGTGTGATCGACCATCTGTCGTCATGCCCGCACTATCCATCGCATTACGTATTCTCCTAGTGCGTGGACGACCGGGTTTTCGTGTCACTCTTGGGGGCTTCACCACATACATAGGTGACTTTTCCTCCCAAGATCGTCGATCAGGAGGAGAAAAGAATTCGACTGCATACACCGATCTATATGCATCAGATGTATACCAATGTCCAACTAAATCGCCAATGGGTCGCCTTCGCTTCGAATGGACAACAAGTAGATGACGACATGGATGTTTGTACACCTGAGGATAATTGCAAGAACATGTATGATCGGTGCCATCCACCACATATTTCCTACCACGCATTGTTCTCACTTCATATATGTGAGAATTGATTTGGTCAACAAACATGCTACCAATCAGACGTGTTTGTTCTTTAATCTTCCACTCAATAGTAGGGGTGTATGGGGTTGTCATGACTAATCCGGCCGAATATCGCTTCACAAAGAATTTGACGATCCGGTAGAATGTGGCTGACACTAAGGCTTGCACGGGTAATGATCGAGCCCCTTTTAACACGCTGTTTAGACTTTCAGCCATATTTGTTGTGGTCATACCAAATCTTGTAAAACCATCGTGAGCAAGAGACCACAATTGAGGTGATAATCCACCTTCCTCACTGAGTAGCCATTTTGCTTATGGACTTTCTGCACCGATAAGTTTCATCTTCTCATCAAACTCGTCTATGGTAAGCACAGTTGCAGCTTCCCCTATCAAACTCGTCAATACATCATTTTTAAACTTCTTATGATAGTTTGCCTTTATGTGTCGCATACAATATCGGTGACAAAAATGCGGATGCGGAAACACCTCTGGCACAGCTTTTTGCAACCCTTTATGTCGATCAGATATGATAGTGATACAGATCCTATCAAGGACAACATGCTCCTTCAACATACGTAAGAACCATCTCCAATTAGGGTAATCCTCACCCGAAACAAGGCCAAATGCAAGAGGAAACAAACCCTTGTGCCCGTCGTTAGCAGTCGCCGCCAAAAGGGCTCCTCCATACTTACCAGATAGGAAAGTAGCATCAACACTTATGACTGGGAGACAATGTTTAAAACCCTTAATACAAGTCCCAAATGCCCAAAACGCCTTCTCAAACCGTCGAGATGTAGCATCTTCCATTGGGGTCGTCACCAACCTACAAATGGTTCCCGGATTGGCATTAACTATTGCCTCCAAGTACATTGGCAACAATCGATATGACTCAACCCAATCACCATACACTGCTTTGATGGCCATATTCCTTGCCCTCCATGCTTTTGTATATGAAATATCCACGTGAAACGTCTCCTTAATCCTCTCTTGAATAACCACTGGTGGGATATCCACTTCCGCTCTAATAGAGGGTAATATATGCCGACAAACAAAGGCCGCAGTACATTGTCTATGACCAGTGTCTAGCTAAGCATTTCTACAAGTGTGTTCCCCACCATACGTCTTCACTTTAAAATGATTCATCCCCTTCTTCAATGATGCATGTACTCTCCATGGGCAGGCAGGGTATTGACATTTTGCAGTGTACTGTGTCGGACTTGTACGCAACACTTTATATCGAACATCATGCGCTATTGAAAACTCCCTCAATGTGTGTACAAATTCATCTTTAGTAGGGAATATTTGCCCCACATATATGGCTTCCTCATGATATGTCTCCTCATGCAAACCCCGATTAATTGCCCCATCTATTTCCTCATCGGTTAGTCGCGCCCATGGGGGCTCCTCCTCATATGGCAACTCTTCCTCAAAATCATCTAAGTTATTTGTAGCAATTGCGATGTCTACTAATTCATCTCCCTCATTATCAACCATCTCTTGCACACTATCCTCTCCTCGTACATCTTCAACATTAATAACCGGTGAATTCGGCATTTGCTCATCATTTTCCCCATCCTCTTCCTCATTCTCCCCTTCGTCTTCGTCATCATTCATATTTCCCTCTTGCATACCACTTGAACCAGTGTGAAAATAAGGGTTATCAAATGATATTTGTGTGCCAAACCATTCACCACCTCGTGCCATGCCAATATTCATCGCTTCAGGAGCATAAGATGTGTGCCTACATTATACATTATAAACAATTCATGATACCGTAAGTTTAATGGTATTCAATACAGGTTTTAAATAAACTTACCTCAAACTAGGCGAAATTTGGGGTTCGTTGCACGCTAGTGATATAGACAAATCTTCTTCATTATCTTCCACACGCCTTCCTCTAGGGTGTCCACTCGACCTATTTCTGCGAGCACTCCTACTTCCGCCTTCACCATCATTTACAAACCTAGGCATGCACGCCTCTTTTTCGATGCATAGCTCGAAGCTAAGCACATGAGGTGCAAAATAGAACATTTGTTGCATGGAATTGTCATCGTCAATTGGTATTAAGGTAGTCCTTCCTCCATAAACAGGAATCTTGTACTTCATACAAATTTTCCACAATCTTTGGTCCCATCCATGGAATGTCGTATCGGATATCGGTAAAATATCGGTCGGCCTAAGAGACGAAATATCGGAGATATTGTGTAAAAAAATATCGGTAGTTAAAAACTAGTTTTTACCCTATATTTTCACAATCTAGCTTCTAAAATGAGTTATACTAATTTAAACAAAGAATAAATTTCAAAATATGCATATTAGCATAGAAAACAAACATGAAAGGTTTTTTTTTATATTTAAAAAATATTTTTTTTATTCAAAAAATACCGATATATCGGTCCGAAACCGATATATCGGCGATATTTGGAATTTTCCGAAAAAACGATACGGGTTGGTATCGATGTATCGGTTTAGTACCGATACCGATATATCGGCGATATATCGCCGATATATCGGCGAGACGATTTTCCATGGTCCCATCCCAGTTTGTTTACCACTTGCATCTCTAGTTCCTCGTAATTACTTGGCTTATTAATAAACAATCCTACACTTTCACCGCCTTCGTATTCACCTCTATCAATTCCGCCACCATAAATTAAGACAAACGGAACCATTTCTCCCGCCATCTCTTCTCACAAAACTTTTAAGAAAGAAACGCTATCAAATATTACACAAATACAATATACTTAATTTCATACGATGCATCTACATTCATACGTATTTCTAACATATATTAAAAATATATATTACCTATAAAGACGCGCGCGATGGGGTGAGGAGGTGGCCGGGGCGAGGAGGCGAGCCGATCAATGGCCGGGGCGAGGACGGCGAGGCGGAGCTGGCTGAGACGGTGCCGATGACGTGACGGTGCCCGAGACGGTGGCGGTGAGGCGAAGCTGGCCGGAGGCAACGAAGGTGGTGGAGTTGAGGGGCGACGACGGTCGGCGGCGAGGGGCGACGGTGGCCGTCTAGGAGCTGGCCGGATGCGAGTGGCGACGGTGGCCGGGCCGTAGAAGGACGCTGGCCGGAGGCGAGCGCGGGGAGGCGGAGGAAACGCCGGGCCGAGCGCGGAGAGGTGAAGGACGCTGGCCGGGGCGACGATCACTGCCTAGGAGCTGGCCGGAGGCGAGGGGCGACGGTGGCGGGGCCGTAGAAGGACTCTGGCCGGAGGCGATCGCGGGGAGGCGGAGGAAATGCCGGGGCGAGCGCGGAGAGGCGAAGGACGCTGGCTGGGGCGACGGTCACCGCCTAGGAGCTGGCCGGAGGCCAGGGGCGACGGTGGCGGGGCTGTAGAAGGACTCTGGCCGGAGGCGATCGCGGGGAGGCGGAGGAAACGCCGGGGCGAGCGCGGAGAGGCGAACGAGGTTGGCCGGGGCGACGGTCACCGCCTAGGAGCTGGCCGGAGGCGAGGGGCGACGGTGGCGGGGCCGTAGAAGGACTCTGGCCGGAGGCGATCGCGGGGAGGCGGAGGAAACGCCGGAGGAAAACCAGTCTTTTGGGCTCGGTGCGGCCGAGCCCGAGCTTGAGCCCTAAAAGTTAAATAGAAGGCGTCGGTTCAACCGACTGAACCGACGCCTTTCAGTTATAACGAAAGGCGTCGGTTCAACCGACGCTTTTAAAATGCCTACGAAAAAAAGCGAAGGGCAATAAAGGCGTCGGTTCAACCGACGCCTTTCACGTTTCTGCGAAAGGCGTCGGTTCAGTTTAAAAAAAAAAGGCCACGCAGGCGCCAGCGGCCTGCGTGGCTTGTCAGATACCCTCTTTTGCAATTATTTTCTACAGTGAGTCATTTTTACAATTTTTTTTTATACCCTATTATATAAATTTCCCTAATTTTTATTGGATAATAAATTAAATAATTTATTTTAAAAATAAAATTTTATAAATAATATATATTAAAATAAATAATAATCAACCAAAAAATAGATAAATTTAATTCTCGATCTGAGACATGTCACATAACATCTAATTATCTCTCACTTGTTTTTCTTACCATGAAATTGAGTGACTGTGTCACATGAAATATGTACATCAATAAAAGTTATTTTTTGGGATGACAGATTAATAAATATTTTTTATATTCTATTTTATAAATATTTACTACAGTATATTATTTTTATAATATATTTTTTTATGATTTATTATATTATTTCTATCGGTAACTTATCGTGCTAATGTTGGTACGGTCAAAGCCCCCTCCGACAACCACACGAGTCCTAACAGGCTAACTCCTTAGGCATACGCCCACCGCCGAGCATGGTTCGCCATCTCGGCGAGATCTCTGAGACAATGGAATTTCGTTTCTACCGAGTCTCGCCGAGATAAATGAGATTTTCCCCTAAAAAGCCCAAACAATTTGTATTACGGGTCCATTAGGGGTACTGAGCCTAAAAAATGACAAAAGAGCAACAAGGCCCGCATGGTTATGAACCCTACTCACAACTTGAGAGAAAGCCTTTTACCATTAGGGGTCCTGGCCCAAAATTTTTTCCACTATTGTCTTCCATATCAGAAAGATCTTATCAACTGGGCCTCCATGGTCACTAATTGCCTAAGTAGCACTCCAGTTGTACAAAACAAAAGCCCACTTTTCGCCCAACTGCAAGTTTTGCCAAACCTGTTTCACCCACCTCGCCGAGATCTCGTCTCTTTGGTCGACCGAGACGAGACCGAGATCCGAGACGGCGACCCATGCCGCCGAGTCCTCCACCGCCTCTCCCACGCCGTCGTCAGCCTTACCCTAAGCCGCGTGCGCACGCCGCCATCCAGCGGCGCCGCCCGCCCGCCCCCTTTAAATTCCCCATCATGCCCCCCACCCTTAAACCTAACCCATCGTTCTTTCCATTCTCCCCACAACCGCCCTGGCCTCCCCTTCTCCGGCCTCCTCCTCCGCCCCCCTCCTCGCCTCCTAAGCCGCCCCCTCCCTCCAGCCGCCGCCTCCCCCCGCCCTGCTGGAGCAACGACGAGACCGGAGCTCTCGTCGAGGCCTACCGCGGCAAGTGGGCTACTCTCCGCCGCGGCAACCTCAAGGCCGCCGACTGGCAGGACGTTGCTGACGCCGTCGCCAGCCGCTGCGGCCCTTCCAAGACCGCCCTCCAGTGCCGCCACAAGATCGAGAAGCTCCGCAAGCGCTACCGCAACGAGAAGCGACGGCTTCTCTCGTCGGCCAGCCACCGGGCGTCCTCCTGGATCCACTACCTCACGTTCAATGCCATGGAATCCTCCGCCGTGCCCGCGTCCGCGTCTAGATCAAAGCCGTCCCTCGTTACCGTCGCCCGCGCACCTCCGCCTCCTCCGTCCCCTTCCTCCTCATCAGAAGAAGACGAAGACGACCGGAGCGCTCGCGCCCACCGGGTCATGTCCACTGAAGCCGGCGCACGATTCCGGACGCCCAAAACAGAGCAAATATCGAATTTTTCCGGCAAATCAGACTCTTTTCTTCCCAAATCAACGATGGAGAAGTACTTGCTGCCGTCGAAGAAGCGGCCGGTGGTGAGAGATGCCGACGACGACCCGGCGATGGAGGTAGTGTGGGCGATAAGGCAGCTCGGGGAGGGGTTCCTGCGGGTGGAGAAGATGAAGATGGAGGCGGAGAGGATGATGGAGATGGAGCGGACGGAGATGATTCTGGCGTCGCAGCAGCAACAGATTCTGCTTTCTTTGGGCAGCCGCAGGATGAAGAGGCTCAAGACTACTAGTAATGGGAAAATCTGAAAATGGAAAGTTTGAAGCCTTTTTTTTTGTTGTGGTAAAAAGAGATAGGAGTAAAAGGAAGAATGTATAAATGATCTACTAATTATGACTTTTTATTGGTTCTTTTTGGCTAATTATATTAGGGAACTAGTTGGCTGGTTGAGTTTTGGGTTGTTTTGTGTTGATCAATTAATTGTGATCAATTGTGGAAGTGAAGTTGTCTGTTTTGGTGTTTCAGATCATATACAATTGCTGGGGATTTCCTAAGTAATCACTTCAAAAAGAAGTCTGTTTGAGTGCATAAAGGAAGACTATTGTTATTCAAATTTTCTTTTTTGAAATTTGTTATTAAGTTGCTTTCTCATCGTAACTTTCTATTTTGTGTTTTTGCTACTTTATTGGTATTTTGTGATTTTTTGTCCATTAACTGGTATCTACCTTTTCCTTTGTATTGGTTATGCAGAGTTCAAATTTCTCGAGAGATTGATACTTGTTCATGGAAGATACTCATACAATCGCACTGCATTTCTGTCCCAGTATTCCTTTTACTAGTCACTCTTTATTTGTTTTATACAGATTTTGTGAGTATGGACACAAACTGTTTTCATCAAGTAAAAAATGTTCGTGCAAATGGTCATTTGGCTTAGGATGGATACAACTAGTGAATCTGAGGGTTGGCCGAGGTTCAAACTTTTGGACTGCTGTTTATGGTTCATAGGGTGTTAAAAATTCTAGTCAATACTATATGCACGTGCATGTAATGTGTATTATTCTGCTATGGGCCATTGCTTCAAAAGGCAAGCAGAGATAGAACAACTTAATGTTACCATGTTGACGTAAAAAGTGATGAAATTTCCGGTGAAGCGGTAAACTAACACCCCTGCCTCCAAATGACTTATCTTTGCTCGGCTTTGTATTTAGAGTATCTTCTAGTTTTTCTACGGAGAAATACAATCCTAAAGATTCTCATTTTGGAGTTCTCATTGAATGGAGGAAAATTGCTGATTTAGGAGCTCTGTTTTTTTTTTTTTTGGTGCAAATTTTGGAAAAGGTTGGCAGCCAAGATATGTATGTATATGTTCTTTATATATGTATGTATATAAAGAACAGATTATTGCTTTTGCAGTAACAAAGGCAGCTTTGGTGGGGCAATACACATCCTCATATACTCTGGTTTTCAATGGACTGTCCTATGCTATTTAAATTACAGAGTTGCCCAAGGAGCCACACAAAGTAACTGAGGAAGCATAGACAACTATATATATATATATATATAAATTATAGAGTGAGAGGGGGGAGATTAAGAGAGAAAATGAGAAATCAGACGAAGGAGAGGATGGGGGAGATAAGATTATATGAACTGCTAGTCAATTAACTTTGGTAGGAAACTAAAACTATTAGAACATGCTTGAAATCGATTTGATTGGAGTATAAAGTCCTGAATAGTTAAAGTGCTAAATTAAGAATAATGAGTGAAGGGCTGAGTGAGTAGTAGATGTTTTATGAGAAGGTGCTGCTGCTTGCTTGGGGGTGAGTAGTGGATGTTTCATTAGTCAAATCCGCTAGAAAAACTGTAGTTGCAGAGTATGCATTTGCATTAGCTACAAAAGTAAGGTCTTAGACATTTGTTTGTAGCCATTGAGTAATTTATTTGTAGTTTCAATATATTCTGGTCCACTTTTGATAAATACCATTTGTGGCTTTACAGCATTGTACTCGAGCTGTCTATATTGCACCTGTCACGCCCCGGATTTCAAAACCTCGAATAATGCGCGGAAGCACTAACTCAACTAAGGTCATGAGGCTGAAACCCTGGCCGGGACCGAATACTCGATCACAATTCTACTCCGTTCCAGAATGCTTAACCAATATCTGTTGTACAAAAATCTTAAATAATAAAACCAACTACACTATTATAATAATCCAGTCAACAATTCATTAAACATCAAAATAAACTCAGCACACAGGCTGTTAAGTTCTCCGCGAACAGAAAATAAAAACGATAAATAAATTCACATGTTATCAACTTCCGTCATCGAGCTCCAAACACGAACCTTGCTAGTTCTTCTCCACTTTAATTTCTGCATCGAGAGATGCATGAGTATTTCGAAAGATATACCCAGTAAGAGCCCAGAAAAATCCACAACAGGTAATAAAATAGAATTGTAACATCCGGAAAATTAGTAAGTATCTTAAAACTGAAATTTAACCCTCTTAATGATTGATTTGACCGTGTGGTGCTTTGTTTAAATTAAAGTTGGTGAGAAGAGCTTTCCAACGACACCAATTTTGTGTGATTTGGAGTTCGGAGTAAAAAGATATGGGAAATCGAATAAACACGATCGATCGCGCTGAAAACGATCGATCGGCTTTCGGAAAGTTTGGCAGAATTATACATAAGGGAAATCGTTAGACTACACGGTACGCCGTTATCCATTGTGTCTGACCGAGACCCTCGTTTTACATCGAGAACATGGAAGAGTATACAAGAGGTGTTGGGAACCAAGTTAAATTTTAGCACAGCATTTCATCCACAGAGTGATGGACAATCAGAACGTACGATTCAAACCTTGGAAGACATGCTTAGAGCCTGTGCAATCGATTGGAAAGGTAATTGGGATGATCATTTACCATTGATAGAGTTTGCTTATAATAACAGTTATCATTCGAGTATCGGAATGGCACCATTTGAAGCACTATATGGAAGACCATGTAGATCCCCTACATGTTGGACAGACGTTGGAGAGAATCAAGTGCTGAGATCAGAATTAGTGCAATACTGCGCAGAAAAGGTAAGACAGATCAGACAGAGATTACAAACGGCTCAGAGTCGTCAAAAGAATTACGCTGACAACAGGCGAAGAGAGTTAGAATTTCAAGTAGGAGACCATGTATTTCTGAAAGTATCACCTTCAAAAGGAATTATGAGATTTGGTAAGAAAGGAAAGTTGAGTCCGAGGTTTGTTGGACCATTTGAAATTTTGGAACGAGTTGGGCCAGTTGCATATCGGTTGGCGTTACCTCCGCAGTTGGATGAAGTACATAATACTTTCCATATTTCTATGCTGAGGAAATATGTGCCAGACCCATCACATGTTTTGGATTTCACAACGATGGAGTTAGAAGCAGATTTGACATTTCCAGTAAAACCTGTGAAGATATTGGACCGAAAGGATCAAGTACTTAGAAGAAAGACCATTCCTTTGGTGAAAGTTTTGTGGCAAAACCAGTTGGCTGAGGAAATGACTTGGGAAACGGAAAGAGAAATGAGGAAATCCTACCCATACCTTTTTGAAGATTGAGAGTCAGCATTTCGAGGACGAAATGTTCTTTTTAGGAGGGGAGGATGTAACATCCGGAAAATTAGTAAGTATCTTAAAACTGAAATTTAACCCTCTTAATGATTGATTTGACCGTGTGGTGCTTTGTTTAAATTAAAGTTGGTGAGAAGAGCTTTCCAACGACACCAATTTTGTGTGATTTGGAGTTCGGAGTAAAAAGATATGGGAAATCGAATAAACACGATCGATCGCGCTGAAAACGATCGATCGGCTTTTGGAAAACGATCGATCGGCTTCGATCGGCTACGATCGGCGCCATCGCGCAGTTTGTAAACAACGCAGGACGATTGATCGCCGTATTGCACGATCGATCGCCAGTTGCGGTTTGGCGAATTCTAACCTAATTTTGAGGCGGATTTGTTTGGGAAAGATGCCATATCCTAACTAGACTTATATTGCACGTTCCTAGGGTGATTTAGGGACTCTCCCATTGGTGGAAAGTGCCCAAGATATGGTAGAATTGATTGGGCAAAGATCTTCTAAAAACTCTATATAAACCCATAGAGTTTAGGCTTGTGCTTTTGAAAACTAAACCCTAGAACGTCCAGAGGCTTTCCCCTCTCCTTCCCACGTTCATCCCTCTCTTAGAAGACCTCTTCTAGTGGGAATTGCTCAAGAGCTTGGATCGGGAAGCTTTGAAGAAAGCGGAGGAGACGAACATCGCGTAGAAAGGCGACGTCTTTTGGTGATAAAGAGTAGGATGGTTTTTCCCTCTCTTCTTATTCTTTTCTCACATTATATGATGAGTATTCTTACTGATTTCCTTGGGGTACTGCTTTGAATCTTGCGGGATTAATGATTTATGTCTTGTTTTCCATGTGTATTGCGATACATGCATATATGCCTTCATGCTTCATGTCTAGATGGTAAATCAGATCAAAGTTGGATGCTTTATTAATTTTACAGAAGATAAAAGTTCTGATATTGCTTTGATTATGATGTCTAATGATTGAGTCTTATGCTTTAATGATCGTTTTGCTTAAATCGACTTAATTGAAAGATATTTGGTCTAAGATTGTGTTATATGGGGAGAAACATGATAAAAAAGGAATCTTTTGGTAATCCTAGTTAATTTCAGGATCTGTAATTAATCTAGGAGGGGAGTACTATCATCTATCATGAGTATATTATCATCTATAAGTGGTTCGGAATAAGAAATATTAAAGTTTAATCATGTGTTTCACTTTCGGCCAGAACTGTTTCTGCTCGGACAGTCGACAGTAAATAATTCATAACTAATTCATATGATATCAGAAAAATATAAAACCGGTGGGGTTAGAAACTAGACCCATAAGGGTATTCTCAGTAAAAATTTCAGAAGATAACCTTAACTGTACAGTGTCTGGGAGCCGCCGGAAGGGGACTGTTGTGCATAAGACAGTGAGCAGAATCTAAGTGAAAATACTATGTACTTAAGTAAAACCACTTAATAAGATGTGAAGATGGTATGACGTGCTAGTAACTAATACTAGACTATATCCTTATGATTATCACAGTAAGGTTGGATTATGGTTAATATGATGGATGGGTAATACTTATGTTAAGAAAACCGTAATCGTGTATTTGAAGATAAAGCGTTTGTGTCGGTTTGAGGTTCCATTTGGAATCCAAATCATCTAGGACTCATTAATACCTTGTCTCTGATTTATATATTTCAATAAGACCTATATGAATTTCCATCTAGGGCTGAGCATGAACGTATGTATGGATTGTGTTATTCTCTTTGTGTGACGTTTCCACTTATACTCCGTATGAGAGTCTGTTCCGGTGATTGATACCTTATGTGGTTAGAGCGTTGCGGCCTCTATTTCTTTGAATTATTATTCATCATGATTATTTGATTGATTCCTCCACTAGAGGTCTTGCGGGACTTCTCCGGAAGTGGATTCATAGTATGCTCACATTATGCCATTGCTTGATCTTGCGGGGTCACTAATATTCGTGGTACTGCGGTTCCACACTGCCCAAAAAGAGGCAACATACGTACGTTAGATTGTTGACATTACGGAAGGTCATCAGTCTCCGCCCATCGTGCCCGTAAGCACTGGTGGGGCCAGCATCCTAGACGCATGGCAGGGTTCCAAAAAGAGGACCCCTAGGGTGGTTCTGGTATAGTCACTTGCGGGTGATCGGTTCAGCGAGCAGAAATTGTACTCCTTTCACTTTTAATGTCTGGAGCTTTTTAATATGATTATCATTCCTTCCTTACTCATATGTGTAGTAGGAGCCTTATTGTTGTTTTCCCTACTTGCGGGTTGGAATTATTATCGACTAACCTTTCAGGTGTATAAATCCTTGGTTTAGTCCCGATGTTGCGGCATCTTCATAAACCTTTGTTATTCTTATCCTATTCATATTGTTTGTCCTAATTCAGTGGGTTTTTACATCCTACTGAGTGTTTCTATGAAATACTCATGCATCCTCTGATGCAGGCGCAAATGGAAATTGAGATCAGGAAGTTGCAGTAGTGAAGCGATCGCAGGAGCCGTGAAGACTTAGAGTTTATATTATTTGCTTTGCTTATTTTGATGCTTATGACATTTAATGGCAATTGTGTGCCATAGCTTTATAGGTTTATTTGATTTGACTTTCTTAAATGGATTATTATCAGTATTATTAAGTAAATTTCCATTCCATAGTATTCATTAATGTTTGTATGTGTATTGCACTGATTATGGGCATGACCGATTACACATCCTTTTGAGATGATCGTAATTGGTGGTTAAATCGACAGTTCGGTCTCGCGCCCGAGATTCTCTACCTCCAAATGTATATCATTGATTGGCTTCCGCACTTCGATCGAGGTATGGGATTTCGGGGCGTGACAAGAATACTGTAGAAATGAGCATTAAAGACACATTTAAGAATATCAGGACGAGTAAATACAGGGTTCACTTACCTGCTCAAAATCAATATCAAAGACTATCAGCGGTCAGGAATAGATAAATATCAATCTCAGACTCCAAACGTACAGAGCGTTAGGAAGATCAATAAGAATACTGACTCCAAACATACAGAGTGTAGGAGTTAACAATTTCTGCTCTCAGGTCAGTCCACTTCCCCTATGGACATCTATGCCAGAACATCCTAGAGGTTCTACAGAGGAACCCGGTCATGCGTCTAGGGATGCTGGCCCCATCGGTGCTTACGGGCACAATGGGCGGAGACTGCAGACCTTCCATAATATCATACAGTCTAAGCGCACGCGTTGCCGTCATCGGCTGAACTACAGAGGTTTATATATCATCTGAGATCATAAAGGATCTAGTAATGGCTCGTGAGCATACTATGAATCCAACTAAGAGTGTTCATCAGAACTCCTAGTGGAGAATTAGTTTACATAGAACTGAATTCATCTCGAAAAAAAATTCTCAAACAGAGACCCAGACCAACATCATCAAATAATAGACTCTCAGAGGAGTAACTTTCAAAATCTGACTCACAAAGGAATGACTTTCAATATCTGACTCACAAAAGAGGTAATCAAGGAATTTATGATTTCAATCATCGGATCACTCATAACTGAAACTCATCAAGACACGGAACACTGAATCACACCATCGTACTTAGCCTTAGATATGACAATCCCCTTGAATCAGAATAGATGGTTCTCATTATCAGAAATTGGTCAACAATAGTGCACAAGGTGCAGAATCTGTGATAGAATTTCTTGGACAAAAGGCCGTTCAAGAACTCAGACACATGGGACAAGTACTTTCGGACAGTAATCCTTAACTCACCACTCATATTCATAATCTAATATTACTGTACCCAAAGTCTTACATTATATAAATCAGATCATTATAATACATATATACTTATAATGTATAGCTGTACACCGAATTAGGGTTTTAATACGAATTGCAGTAATCTGTCTAGTACATATCAGCCAACTTCCATTGGTGGTCACTGACTACCCAGCCCGAATCCTTCTCTGAAATTTTTATCCCATATAGCTTTGATTGTCTATTTCTAACCCAACTAGAATCATAATTTTCTGAGTTGTATATATTTATTTATGATTTTCTGATCACTGCTCGTCGGTGCAGGAACAGTCCTGGCCGAGAGCGAACAGCCCACTTCCTACGATTACTACGATCTGACCAGTGCTTATCATGTTCTGAAATTTTTATATCAGAAAGTCCTCTCTCTCTAGTTTCTAACCTTTTTTTAACGGCATATTTTTATGAATTTTATATAATTAGTTATTAATTTTTCATTACAGTTCATCAGCGCAGAACCAGTTCTGGCCGAGAGCAACGCACTTAATCCGATTTGATTAACTACTAATAGTTACTTACTGTAATATGTTAAGCATGAAAAATACACATTTTTATATGCCTTTTTACCTATTTGTTAGTCATGTTTTCCAATTAAAACGAGGAATAAAGTAAATTTTAGTCATTTTCTAAGTAATTAGGATTTAATTAAATAAGGCTCTCGAAATTGCTCAATTTAGCATTGTTCCGTAATTTTATAAATATTTGGTGCGTTTAATTTGGGACATGTTTTATTTTGTATAGGTTCACGTGCTCGTACTGCTGAACAGCAAAAAGTAAAGCCGTTAGACGGGTTTTGAAATGCCAAAGCGACCCAAGATCTGAGATCACGTGCAGAGAAGATCTGGACCGTTGATGTTCACTGATGAAGAAGACGGGCGCATAATGAAATAAAGAGTCATTCAGATTCTATCCAGCGAATGAGATTGCTTCGACGGGTTTAATTGGAAGAAAAGAAAAAAAAAAAAAGAAATCCGGACCGGTTCAATGGTCCGGTTCATTGAAAAAAAATAAAAAAAATAAAGAAAAAAACAGAACCCGAGCCAAAAGCTCGGGTGTTCTGTTCAATCGGGGCAGAAGAGCTCTCTCGAGCTCTGCTCGAGAGGCCGACGACCAGAGGGACACGGCAGCTAATCACGACGAAGGAGGCTTCCGGTGGCAAGGCTGAAGGACGGCGGGGCTGGGTCGATGGCGGAGTCTGACGACGGCAAAGGAGAGGGCAGCAATCGAAGTGGCCGACGGCGGTGGTTACAGCGAGGTGGTCACAGCAGAAACTCGACGGCGGCGGGTCTGGATTCTGGCAACACAGGACGACGACAGTAGAGCTTGGCGAGGCGACGAAGGCCGATGGCGGCAAGGCTGAAGAGGCGACCATGGGTTCTGGACAGCATCATGACAGAGTAGCTCGAGTTCTGTTCGAGCGGAAGACAGCGGCGATCAAAGCGCTCGAGGCGGTGAATCGGCGGCCATGGATAGTGGGTTCCGGCGAAGCTCGAGGCGGCTCGTGCTAGAGTGCAGGCGGCGAACCACCACAAGATCGGCGGCGAGGAACAGGAACTGAAAGAGGAAAGTTTGATTTTTTTCTTTGAGTCGGACTCGATTTGGAAATTCTTGATTCTAGCTCGATTTAGGACTTCGAAAGAGGCATGAATGACTGGGAATTGGCCGGATTTGGAGTCCAAAACAGTGGCGATTCCGGATTTGGAAGGTGGCCAAAGGGAAAGTTTGGATTTGGCCGTCTATAAAAAACCGAGAGTTCTGGCAGTTCGAGCGATAGAGAAGCAGAGCGACAGAGAGTCTGAGCGAGGAAGACAACCAGAGTTTTTCTTATTCCAATTTTGTTCTCATTTCTTTTTCATTTCTCATTCCTTGTTGTTGCTGTGTCGATTTGAAGATTGAGGTTGTATTGAACTGTTGCTGTGAACAGTAACTCCGGGAAGAAGAACAGTACTTTCTGATTTATTTTCAATTATTCAAAAGGTCCTGTAAGTTCATTTCAGTTATATCAAATGAATTCCATTATCTTTATAGTTAAGTTCTATAGCATGAGTAGCTAAATCCCTGTCTAGGGCTGAGATGAAGCCATGATTAGTTGTAGGAATAGTATTTATACGATGCAATTGTTTTGTCTAAATTAATGCGTTTTAACGATTGCTATTCTCAAATTAATTGCATTCGATTATATGTTGAATATGATATTTGGGTATTACCTGTGATTCATCGTATAATGGATACAGTTAATGATTTGAATCTCATCTATTTATATGCAAGAGAATGCAAAATCCTATTTAAAAATCTATATGCTTTAATGCTGAAATTTTCCGTAGGAGAATAGATTGAATTCCAATTCTCTACGAGATAATCATGAAAACAATTGCTGATTTTAAAAGAAATATTCCTATGATTGTCATGTGCTGATTCTTATGCCCTAGAGTTTTAAATTCTTGATTAAAGTTTCAATTTTTAATTGTCAATTAGCTTCTTTTTCATAGATTATTTAATTGCCTTTAGATTAATTTCTTAGTTAAAGCTGTTTAATTGCATTGAGTCTTCGATTAATCGTAGTTGTAGTGAGTCAAATCAATTTAATTCTTCAACAAGGGTAATAATCTGATCTTCGAATTAGAATTCCGCTACACAAGTCCCTGTGGGTTCGACCTCGTAAGAATTGTGCGACTATACTCCAAACACGATTCGTACACTTGCGAGTAAAATTAGGAGACTAATTAAAACAACAACAAGTTTTTGGCGCCGTTGCCGGGGACTTGTAGGAAATCAAATTCTAAGACTAATTTTACCCTTGCAGTTAATTTTAGGTCAAAAAATTAAAAATTAAAAAATTAAAAAAATAAAAAAATTAAAATTAACAATTTCAACACGTGAGAGTTGATTGACAGTGGATGACCACGTGGACACGTGATCACACACTGCGTCTGGTTAGCAATAATTCTAATCCTTTAGAGAATAGTGAAACAAAAATTGATCTTTCATTTAAAATGGAAGATCAACCTGAGAAATCTCTGAGGGAGTTATTTTCTCCGATCACAATCAACCCTCCATCTTGCATAGTGTTGCCTGCAACCTCTGCAAAACATTTTGAACTAAAACCTCAGATAATTCAACTTTTGCCCAATTATCATGGTCTTAACAGAGAGGATCCTTACATGCATGTAAAGGATTTTCTAGAAATTTGTGCAACTTTTAGGTTCACAGACTTCTCTGATGAGTCTGTTCGTCTGCGCCTTTTCCCCTTCTCTTTGAAGGACAAGGCCAAGGCATGGTTAAATTCTCTTCCCGCTGACTCTGTCACAACATGGGATATGTTGGTGAGCAAATTCTTGTCCAAATTCTTCCCAATGGCCAAAACCAACGAATTAAAGAGAGAAATCACTGACTTTATGGAAGATGAAAATGAAAAATTTTATGAGAGTTGGGAAAGATTTAAAGACCTTTTACTAAAATGTCCACATCATGGGTTTGAAACATGGAGGTTAATACAACACTTTTACAATGGCTTAACTCAAACACACCGCAACATGATTGAATCAATGAATGGCGGTGCTTTCTTAGACTTAGGAGGTGAAGCTGCTTATAACTTCTTAGAGCGATTAGCTGAAAGGTCCCAACAGTGGGATTTTGCAGGTCATAGGGAGAGACAACATCAAGCTCCTAAGAAAGGAGGTCTCTACGAAATCAAAGATGATGTAGATGTTAAGGTCAAACTCGATGCGTTAACCAAGAAAATAGATGCCCTGAGTTTGAACCGAAGCATCAATGCCCTCAACATGAATGAAGCATGCTCTGTGTGTGCTAGCCCGATGCATACATCTCTGAACTGTCCTTCCATGAATACTTATCCAGAGTGTTATGCAGAACAAGTAAATGTTCTAAACAATTATGGGAAGCCGACAGGCAACCCCTTCTCTGAAACTTACAATTCAAGTTGGAGAAATCATCCAAATTTCTCCTGGAGACAAAGTCAACCACCTATGAATGTAGGTGGGCAGCCTATGCAACCCATGCATAATCAGTTTAGGCAGAATAACCCACCTTATCCAGCCTTGTCTCAACCTCCTACCCAATATCAACAACCTGTCAATCAATCTCCATCCCTTACTAAAAAACAATCCTCGTTGGAGGACACTCTCAAATCTTTCATCCAATCCACAAGCCAAGTCATTCAGTCAACTAACCAAGCTATGCTTGAAATGAAAAACTCTACACACATGAATACTCAAGCAATTGCTAAGTTAGAGACTCAAGTTGGTCAATTGGCTACTCAATTAGCAGAGAGAGAGAGAGGGAGATTTCCTAGTCAACCTGTGCCTAACCAGAAGGGCCAATTTTCCATTGGTAGTAGCTCTAATTCTTCACAGAATGAGGAACATGTTCAATCAGTCATTACCCTTAGGTCTGGCAAGCAAATTGATAATAAAATTGAAACTCCTGAAAAAGAAGAAGGTGAGAACACTAAGACTGAAATAGAGACTAAAGATTCTTCTCCAACTGTCGACAGTGATTCTCCACCTAAGAATTTTGTACCTAGGGCACCTTATCCGCAAAGACTAGTCAACCCTAAAAAAGGTGCACAATATGGAGACATTCTAGAAGTGTTTAAACAAGTGCAAATAAACATTCCTTTTCTAGATGCAATCCAACAAGTGCCTTCATATGCAAAATTTTTGAAAGATCTAGTCTCTGTTAAAAAGAAAAATAATGTTCCTAAAAAGGCGTTTCTAGCAGAACAAGTCAGCTCTGTCATTCAATGTAAATTTCCTATCAAATATAAGGACCCTGGTTGTCCCACAATTTCATGCATGATAGGGAAACATCAGATTGAGCGAGCCTTGTTAGATCTGGGGGCAAGTGTGAATTTATTGCCTTACTCTGTGTATATGCAATTAGGTCTTGGAGAACTAAAACCCACGACAATGACACTTCAATTAGCTGACCGTTCGGTTAAAATTCCTAGAGGTGTTGTTGAGGATGTTCTGATAAAGGTTGATACATTTTATTTCCCTGTGGACTTTGTTGTCCTTGATACTCAACCTGTTCCGAACATAAGTGGGCAAATACCTGTCATTTTGGGTCGTCCATTTCTAGCTACATCTAATGCTATCATTAATTGCAGAAATGGAGTGATGCAAATTTCGTTTGGGAATATGAAGGTGGAATTGAACATTTTTGACATCAGTAAACAACCACCTGACATGGATGATGTGAATGAAATAAACCTAATTGAAACACTTGTCCATGAAACATTTCTTCAAACACATTCCCAAGATCCTTTAGAGGCATGCTTAACACATTTTGGTTGTGAATTTGATATCGATCAGTCAATTAAACAAGTAAACTCATTGCTTGAGTCTGTACCTCTGATGAGTACTGAAAGGTGGCAACCAAAAGTGGAACCTCTTGCCTTATCATCATCACCAGTAGTTCCATCTAGTGTTGAGCCACCTAAATTAGACCTGAAACCACTGCCTGATACTCTTAAATATGCTTATTTAGGTCCTGCTGAGTCCTTACCTGTCATTATTGCAGCTGACCTAGATGTGGCTCAAGAGCGTAAACTACTTGATGTTCTTGTCAAGCACAAAGAAGCCATAGGGTGGACCATTGCAAATATTAAAGGCATCAGTCCTTCTATTGTTATGCATAGAATTCATTTGGAGGATGATGCCAAGCCTTCTCGTGAATCCCAAAGGCGTCTTAACCCTGTAATGCAAGAAGTTGTTCGAGCTGAAATCCTTAAACTTTTAGATGTAGGAGTTATCTACCCGATCTCTGATAGTAAATGGGTAAGTCCTGTTCAAGTTGTGCCGAAAAAGTCTGGCATAACT
Source organism: Houttuynia cordata (assembly GCA_039654745.1). Classification (NCBI taxonomy): domain Eukaryota; kingdom Viridiplantae; phylum Streptophyta; class Magnoliopsida; order Piperales; family Saururaceae; genus Houttuynia; species Houttuynia cordata. The sequence continues at coordinate 12,865,340 of CM077511.1, read as the reverse complement.
GTAGTGAAAAATGATGCTGATGAGTTAGTGCCAACTCGAGTTCAAACGGGTTGGCGTGTCTGTATTGATTATAGGAAGTTGAATGCTTTGACAAGAAAAGATCATTTTCCCCTTCCTTTCATTGACCAAATGCTGGAAAGGTTAGCGGGACATGAATATTATTGCTTCCTTGATGGTTATTCTGGTTATAACCAAATTCCCATAGCCCCTGAAGACCAAGAAAAGACCACTTTCACGTGTCCTTTTGGTACCTTTGCCTACCGTCGCATGCCCTTTGGCCTATGCAATGCACCTGCTACCTTTCAAAGGTGCATGTTGAGCATTTTCTCTGACATGGTAGAGCGATTTTTAGAGGTATTCATGGACGATTTTTCTGTCTTTGGGTCCAATTTTGATGAATGTCTGCACCATCTATCTTTAGTGTTAGTGAGGTGTAAAGAGAAGAATCTGGTACTTAACTGGGAGAAATGTCATTTTATGGTTCAAAAAGGAATTGTTCTTGGGCATATTATATCTAATAAAGGCATTGAAGTTGATAAAGCTAAAGTTGATTTGATTTCACATCTTCCACCACCACGAACTGTGAAAGAAATCAGATCATTTTTAGGCCATGCTGGATTTTACAGAAGATTCATTAAAGACTTTAGTAAAATTTCAAGACCTCTGTGTAATCTTCTTGCAAAAGATACACCATTTGTCTTTGATGATGCTTGTAATAATGCCTTTCAGAAACTCAAATCAGAGTTAACATCTGCACCTATTATTCGGCCACCTGATTGGAGCCTACCTTTTGAGATAATGTGCGATGCCTCTGATTATGCTATTGGTGCTGTGTTGGGGCAGCGAATTAATAAACTTCCCCATGTGATTTACTATGCCAGTAAAACATTGAATGATGCTCAACTTAATTATTCTACAACTGAAAAAGAATTGCTGGCCGTAGTCTTTGCTCTAGATAAGTTTCGGTCTTACTTATTGGGATCGAAGGTCTATATCTATTCGGATCATGCTGCATTGAAGTATCTTTTATCTAAAAAAGATGCTAAACCTCGTCTTCTCCGATGGATATTATTGCTACAGGAATTTGATATTGAAATTCGGGATAAGAAAGGTTCCGAAAATGTTGTAGCCGACCACTTATCTAGGTTGATAGTTGATTTTACTGATGAATCATTGCCCATAACTGAATCTTTTCCTGATGAGCAATTACTTGCAGTGTCCCAGTTGCCTTGGTTTGCAGACATAGTTAATTATCTGGTAACTGAACAAATTCCATCTCATTGGTCTTCCCAAGATAGGTCCAAATTTTTATCCAGAGTTAAGTATTTCTTTTGGGATGATTCATACTTGTTCAAGTATTGTCCTGATCAGATTATTAGGAGATGTATTCCTGAACATGATCAACAAAGCATCATTTCTTTTTGTCATGATCAAGCATGTGGGGGCCATTTCAGTTCTAAAAAGACTGCTGCAAAGATTTTGCAGTGTGGATTTTATTGGCCTACTATTTTCAAAGACTGTCATGCTTATTGTTCAGCATGTGAAAGATGTCAGAAGTTAGGAGCACTTTCACGTCGTAACATGATGCCTTTAACCCCAATCCTTATTATAGACCTTTTTGATGTCTGGGGTATTGACTTCATGGGACCTTTTCCTAACTCTTTTGGCAATCTTTATATCCTTGTGGGGGTAGACTATGTCTCTAAATGGGTAGAGGCTGTAGCATGTAAAACCAATGACCACAAAGTGGTGGTCCAATTCTTAAAAGACAATATTTTTGCACGTTTTGGTTCTCCTCGTGCTATCATAAGTGATGGGGGAAAACATTTCTGCAATAGGGTTTTTGAACAGTTAATGAAGAAATATGGCATAACCCACAAAATTGCTACCCCATACCATCCCCAGACAAGTGGTCAAGTTGAGATTTCTAATAGGGAGATTAAGCATATTTTGGAAAAGACAGTCAATCCGAATCGCAAAGATTGGTCACTGAGACTCACTGATGCTTTGTGGGCTTACCGTACTGCATTCAAAACTCCCATTGGAATGTCTCCATACCGTATTGTTTACGGGAAAGCTTGTCATCTTCCTGTTGAAATTGAGCATAAAGCTTATTGGGCAATTAAGCACCTGAATTTTGATTTACATAGAGCAGGAATTCAAAGGAAACTACAATTGAATGAGTTGGATGAGCTTCGTAATGATGCTTATGAGTGTGCAAAATCGTACAAGGATCGCATGAAAAAAGTTCATGATCAAAATATTCTGCGAAAATCTTTTACATCGGGACAGAAAGTTCTTTTATACAATTCTCGTTTACATCTGTTTCCGGGTAAACTGAAGTCTCGATGGACAGGACCTTTTCTAGTTCGTGTTGTTTATCCACATGGAGCAGTTGAAATAGAAAATCCAAAGAATGGTGATATATTCAAAGTTAACGGGCATCGTCTTAAACCATTCTTGGAATTGCCGCAACCTCAGATTGATGAATTGAGTCTGGCTGACCCGACTTATAATGACTAGAGTTGCAGTAATTTGTCTTGTGCATAGTGAATTTAGTTTTCTTTGCTTGCTTTTTCATTATTTATCACTCACATTTTTAGGTTCATGATTCTCACAGGATATCTAGATGGCTGCCATATTCTTACACCTATGGGTGATGCCTGCACAATTAGAAGAAGTAGTGAATGAACATCCACTGAGTCCGGACTTAGATATTCCAGTCGTCTATCCTTGGGCACCATTATTTCCACATCAGTTAGCGGAGACTATGGATGACTCACCCATAGATGAGCTTGATCTTCAGGGGCCCATAGCTGCTGTCAATGTTGTTCCAATTTCATATTCGTTTTTGTTTCCCCGAGAGTCTAGGTGGGAGAGATTGAAGAGAAGTTTGGGAACATTCTTATGCAATTTGAGAGATGTCACTTGGTCATATTTTTATTCTCTGTGGTTTCACGCTAAATCCTTGGTCGAATCTGCATCATCCATTAATGAGTGAATTAATAGCTGTGTCTGGCTGAAGACGTAAAACTTAGCGCTACTGGGAGGCAACCCAAGTTTTTTGAATTTTTATTTTTGTGCTTATTTTCTTATGTTATTCTTGTGCTTCATTTGTTCTTTTCGTGTTGATAGATACTATAGCGTTTCAGTGGAGTGCAGGTACTATCTTTCCTTCCCTCGTCTATTATTTTCCTCAGTATTTATTTCATATCTTTTTACATTGAGGACAATGTTTCATGCAGGTTTGGGGGTATAGGAAGATATTTGTTTAGGATATCCTAAGTTATTTTCTTGCTTGTTTTGATTTTTTTTTCAGTAAAAAAAAAAAAAAAAAATTAATTAAAAAATTAAAAAAAATATATATATATATTTTAGGTTGTTTGTTAGTATTTTTTATAGGTTTTGGTAGTTTATCCCTTCGTGATGCATACTTCAATTTTTAAGAGATTAATTTACATTGGAAGTGTGAGTAAGTATACTGGAGGATAGAGACACTTAACTGAGAAATAGCATTCTGTTACAATCCTCTTGGATCAAGTGCTTGAGCTAATAAAACTCACTCACACACACCAGTTACATAAAGTAATACCTTCTAGAGATTTGTTGAATACTAATCTTCAGTGGGATGTCTTTAGTCAGAGTCATTGGATGATGTGTGGTTGTCTGTTGAGCTTAAACGATCATGATAGACCATTTACTTGGCTATGGCAAGGGCTTGGAACCGGAAATAGGTTGAGAGTATAATACAGCCTGGACAGAATAAAGATGTGCTTGAAAATATATATGCTGAAAAAAAAAAATGAAAAAAAAAAATATGGAAATGAAAATAAAGAAAAGGGGCTGCTTGACTATTATAGGATTAACTTAGGCTGATGCTCAGGTCCGAAGTGGTCCATCTTAAAACCTAATGCCCTAAGCCAACTGGCTGGGAGTCATTGGCCTGAGTCATTGCTAAACCTAAGCATCTTGAAGTCAGGCCTTACACAGTCCTAATGAAAAAAATGAAAAAAAAAAAAAAAAAGTCTATGGTGTATTATCCTCTCAAATCTAGAATGTTGGACCCGAAGGAGGCGCGCAAGCATCTGTGCTATCATGAACCTAAAGATTACGATGACTATGTAGATTCTGATGTTCTTTGGTTAATGGGTAACACTGGATCTGTGTGACACAGAGATTTAGAGTGTATTGCTACAATGTTCTACACTTTCTATTATTTAAAGTATCATGCTATATCATATTGAGCAGAAATTTCCAAGATGAAGGTGTAGAATAAAACCACTTACTTGAGCGCTTCTATATTCCAGTTGATTATAAATGCAAGTACGTGTGGTTAGTTTTCTTAAGTATTGCAGTATGTATTTGAAGGGATAATAGGTTTTGTGTTTTGAAGTGTTTAGTTAACTTCTTTCTCATTTAGATAAAGAGTAAGGTTAATTTTATGAATACATGTTTGTGGGTAGCATGGCTGCAAACCCTCACGAGACTTCACTCGTCCAGCCAGGGACACCTGGGGGTTTAAAAGGCTTGTTGCATATGCTAAATGCAATCGTGATTCCCTACGACAGTGGCGTTTATTTTTGAGTAGTTTTATTATTTTTCTTTTGTGTTTTGCTTGAGGACTAGCAAAATTTAGGTTTGGGGGTATTTGTTAAGCATGAAAAATACACATTTTTATATGCCTTTTTACCTATTTGTTAGTCATGTTTTCCAATTAAAACGAGGAATAAAGTAAATTTTAGTCATTTTCTAAGTAATTAGGATTTAATTAAATAAGGCTCTCGAAATTGCTCAATTTAGCATTGTTCCGTAATTTTATAAATATTTGGTGCGTTTAATTTGGGACATGTTTTATTTTGTATAGGTTCACGTGCTCGTACTGCTGAACAGCAAAAAGTAAAGCCGTTAGATGGGTTTTGAAATGCCAAAGCGACCCAAGATCTGAGATCACGCGCAGAGAAGATCTGGACCGTTGATGTTCACTGATGAAGAAGACGGGCGCATAATGAAATAAAGAGTCATTCAGATTCTATCCAGCGAATGAGATTGCTTCGACGGGTTTAATTGGAAGAAAAGAAAAAAAAAAAAAAAAGAAATCCGGACCGGTTCAATGGTCCGGTTCATTGAAAAAAAATAAAAAAAATAAAGAAAAAAACAGAACCCGAGCCAAAAGCTCGGGTGTTCTGTTCAATCGGGGCAGAAGAGCTCCTCTCGAGCTCTGCTCGAGAGGCCGACGACCAGAGGGACACGGCAGCTAATCACGACGAAGGAGGCTTCCGGCGGCAAGGCTGAAGGACGGCGGGGCTGGGTCGATGGCGGAGTCTGACGACGGCAAAGGAGAGGGCAGCAATCGAAGTGGCCGACGGCGGTGGTTACAGCGAGGTGGTCACAGCAGAAACTCGACGGCGGCGGGTCTGGATTCTGGCAACACAGGACGACGACAGTAGAGCTTGGCGAGGCGACGAAGGCCGATGGCGGCAAGGCTGAAGAGGCGACCATGGGTTCTGGACAGCATCATGACAGAGTAGCTCGAGTTCTGTTCGAGCGGAAGACAGCGGCGATCAAAGCGCTCGAGGCGGTGAATCGGCGGCCATGGATAGTGGGTTCCGGCGAAGCTCGAGGCGGCTCGTGCTAGAGTGCAGGCGGCGAACCACCACAAGATCGGCGGCGAGGAACAGGAACTGAAAGAGGAAAGTTTGATTTTTTTCTTTGAGTCGGACTCGATTTGGAAATTCTTGATTCTAGCTCGATTTAGGACTTCGAAAGAGGCATGAATGACTGGGAATTGGCCGGATTTGGAGTCCAAAACAGTGGCGATTCCGGATTTGGAAGGTGGCCAAAGGGAAAGTTTGGATTTGGCCGTCTATAAAAAACCGAGAGTTCTGGCAGTTCGAGCGATAGAGAAGCAGAGCGACAGAGAGTCTGAGCGAGGAAGACAACCAGAGTTTTTCTTATTCCAATTTTGTTCTCATTTCTTTTTCATTTCTCATTCCTTGTTGTTGCTGTGTCGATTTGAAGATTGAGGTTGTATTGAACTGTTGCTGTGAACAGTAACTCCGGGAAGAAGAACAGTACTTTCTGATTTATTTTCAATTATTCAAAAGGTCCTGTAAGTTCATTTCAGTTATATCAAATGAATTCCATTATCTTTATAGTTAAGTTCTATAGCATGAGTAGCTAAATCCCTGTCTAGGGCTGAGATGAAGCCATGATTAGTTGTAGGAATAGTATTTATACGATGCAATTGTTTTGTCTAAATTAATGCGTTTTAACGATTGCTATTCTCAAATTAATTGCATTCGATTATATGTTGAATATGATATTTGGGTATTACCTGTGATTCATCGTATAATGGATACAGTTAATGATTTGAATCTCATCTATTTATATGCAAGAGAATGCAAAATCCTATTTAAAAATTTATATGCTTTAATGCTGAAATTTTCCGTAGGAGAATAGATTGAATTCCAATTCTCTACGAGATAATCGTGAAAACAATTGCTGATTTTAAAAGAAATATTCCTATGATTGTCATGTGCTGATTCTTATGCCCTAGAGTTTTAAATTCTTGATTAAAGTTTCAATTTTTAATTGTCAATTAGCTTCTTTTTCATAGATTATTTAATTGCCTTTAGATTAATTTCTTAGTTAAAGCTGTTTAATTGCATTGAGTCTTCGATTAATCGTAGTTGTAGTGAGTCAAATCAATTTAATTCTTCAACAAGGGTAATAATCTGATCTTCGAATTAGAATTCCGCTACACAAGTCCCTGTGGGTTCGACCTCGTAAGAATTGTGCGACTATACTCCAAACACGATTCGTACACTTGCGAGTAAAATTAGGAGACTAATTAAAACAACAACATAATACTTAATACTAACTCCCTGACATCATAACTCTCTTTCTTAAGTGTCTTACTGACCCCAATTTCATCTATAATTAAGTAGTTTATTCTATGTATTCTTTCATACAAATCAGCCTGCACATGTATTGACCCCTTAATACCACCTTAACCAAAAGAGACAATTAATCACAGACACTGAAATCAATTAGACACGAAATTGGATGACAACAAAAAGGCTCTTTGAAACATCAGTAGGTTATGACACATGAATCTCCATAGTTTTGAAGCAATACTAAGAATATGGCTTGAAATTACGAGTACTTACTTGAGATAAGACGTACTTAACATAGTCCCAAAGCAATTCGATTAGGAAAGGTGTCAACTTTATTTGGACAGAATCAAATAAGGGATACGACAACATGAAACAAAGCACATTCAAGGGTCCAATACGATGGGGATGTCTCCTATGGTCTAGCACGTGAAGAATGAATATACATTGATCATATGAAAGCAATATTCCACACACATGGTAGATGAATCGGTATTTCATTCAATGAACCACAAATATCAATATGACTGACAATATTATCAAACCACTGATCATGATCCACGTGATATGCAAATCATGGTACACAATACATCGATATCAGAAGTTGTAGGAAAAAGAAGTCCTCCTACCTTAAGTCGAATCAAAGAGTCTCCGTGTGTGCTTCAAGTCTCCCCCGTAACACCACCTTCAATTCCGGTCGATCCACCACACCAAGCTCACCACCATGATCACCACCAAGGTTGGACCACTACTGGTTGGGAAAGAGAGAGGGAGAGGTCGGAATGAGGAGGTTCACAAGGCTCGGTTTGATGGCCAAAGGACTCAAGAGAGGCCTGTCCACTAGTGTGACCCATTTATACATCTTCCCGGCTAATCACCACCGTAGATCTATTTTCTAATCAAGGGACTAGCTTGTCCATCAAAAAAGCATATTCCCAAGCACAAGTCGATCCCCAATTGCCTCAATCCAATTACTATTTCAAAGGGGGCAAGTTTTCAAATTGATTGAGTCAATTGCCTTGGATTGATTGGATAACTCCCAATCAATCCCTTAATTATCTAATTTCGATCTCCCTTCCATAGCGTGCATTAGATTGAATGGAATATCCCTTCAGCATCTTCCATTAGTACTAATTACAATCCCCTTAATTATCTCATACTCTAATTAACTTCCTAATTGAATTAAGATCAAACCGATTGCCAATTAAGATTTAAAATTTGAATTTACTTTCCACGATTTGTTCTCCTTGCCATAATTAACCAAATCTCATCACATCACACATGTTCACATGCCCCCAGGTATGTGTCCACGTGGCTCTAGGACCCTGCACTGTACTAGCGCCCAGGGGTCCCTGGCGCCCGACACATCTGGCGGCCAGTGTTTCTCCGCCTTCTGCTACACATGCCAACACTTGCCAAAAATAAATTCTCACACTTACTAAGATTCAAACTAGCAAGTTACAATATTAAAACGAGTCTAAATACTTGACACTCGCATACTGCCCCTACCCCTGTCGTCAGGTGCACTCAGCCCCAGGTTTAGACCTCTTGCTCTGGGAACCTATCTAATCTGGTTAATCAATCACACCGATCAACACGCATCAGAATAAAACTCAACGTACCAGATTAAAAGATTTCAAAACAGGCAGCAAAACTTTCCTATCTTAGATCAGTTTCCTAAAATAGCAGTTTTGGTAAACTTATAAAATTTTTGGGTGTTACAGCACCAATAAAAACCATTAGCAATCAGAAATACATAGAATTTTCCATAACGTTTGATGTGGGTCTTCTAACTGAAGATGTCAGCTTGAGACCTGAGGCTTCTTGTCTCGTGAGTTTCAGTCATTTTCGGTTCTTTTTTTTTTTGTGGTTATGGAGAAAGGATATGCTCACGCTTTTTCCTTGCAAGCTTAGCCACGTGACGGAGCCTTGAGTCTCGTGAGCGTCCACAGCTCGGGATTTTATGTATTTATGGGTGGGATGGGAGGAGTTGTTCTCTCTGTTGTTTGGTTTTAGTAGCTTATTTGGAGTGTAAGTATCGATTTTGGAGCTTGTTGATTTTGTGCTTCTATCTCTATTTTATATTGGGTTTGGTTGAGTTAAAGCATTTGTTCATTAATTCTAATGTCCTTTATGTAACTATGTCAACCCAGATTTTTGTCATCTTGTATCTTTATTTAGAATTAGAAAAAAAAATTCATTGAGAACTTTAGTGTTCTTAGTTCATGGTTTTTTTTTGTTTTTGGAATTTGAAGGCGTGCATGCCATTTTTGTTACTAACAACAAATTCATGTGATAAGCTGCGATTACATCTACTGGTTTCCTGTTGCTACGCTTTTGTTCTTTTTGATTTTTTTAATGCTATCAGGATATTTGATATGGCCCCTATTGCTGAAGTCAATCGTACAGTTCCTATAAGTACCCCAAAAGTTCCAGCAGTAGCAAATCCCACTACTGAAGGAACATCAGATATTGAATCGAGCATTAACTATCATGCTCGATACAGTCATTTTCTCCCTTCAAGGTTGATCAAGAGCAGGCTTTCTATGCAACAGCAGAAAGTGTTCACAATCACCTGATCCAGGTATGGCATTTGCATAACTTCTATTTCTTTTGATTGGAATTTGATAGGAAGTTAGAAACTAATGGTAAGTGGCCGAGGCGAGCTGAACTATGTGGATATAAATTGAAATTAAAAAGCTGCGTTATGCAATGTTTGTTCAATTAGTTCACTTTACAAGTTGGTAAACAAATGAGAAAAACAGATATAGTAATGACCCATGTTTAAATGATACTCATTATCCTCTTTGTTTAATGTGAAATATGATTATTCTTCATTTTTGTGCAGACAGCGGTGGAATGTTCATTTTCACAAATTTGATCCAAAATATTGTTGTTTGATCATCAATATCATGCAAAACCATATTGATATTTATTTTGTTTTGTGCAGATTCATGGAATACTGAATGTGGTGATTTGGGGAATCATGAACAAGGACATTTCGAAGACAAGTTCCAAAGTAAATATAGATATTTATAAAGATGTGCATTGACGTCTTGTAATTTGTTGAAATATATTGTTTGATGTATATTCACTTTCATGTGAAAAGCAATAATACACTTTTGCTAATGTAAAACAGATGGTTTCAAGTGAATTACTTTTTTCTATTATTAAAAATACAAAAGTGAATTGTTTTAAATGGCGCTCTTACAAACGTAACTAAAAGTAATTGCAGTATTAAGGGACATTCAGCGACGCTAGAACAAACGACACTAGTGCTATTTGATTATTTTTACCGACGCTTTGCTAAACGTCGCTAATTCTATCTGCAAAAGCATTCTTCCGAACAAGAAACGTCGCTAATAACTTTTACCATCGTTCCTCAAAGTGTTGCTAAAAGAAGTAATGACGTTTAATAAACGTCGCTATCAGCGTCGCTATTACTTTCCGCGACGCTGCATTTAGTGACATTTATTAAGAGCGTCACTAATACTTGCAGTGACTTTTTTAGGCTTTTAGCGACGTTGTTTAAGCGTCGCTATTACCGTGCAATAAAAGTTATTTTTTGGGATGACAGATTAATAAATGTTTTTCATCTTCTTCCATGAAACAAATTTTCGTATTCTCAGCTGCAGATACAAATCACACTCAGAAGAATTTTTCTTAAAAAAAGAAAATAGAAAGGAATAGCCTGGGAATCTTTTTTCTATTGGTAACTTATCGTGCTAATGTAGGTATGGTCAAAGCCCCCTCCGACAACCACACGAGTCCTAACCATGGTTCACCATCTCGGCGAGATCTCTGAGACTATGGAATTTCGTTTTTACCGAGTCTCGCCGAGAACCGAGATCTCGCCGAGATAAAATGAGATTTTCCCCTAAAAAGCCCAAACAATTTGTATTACGGGTCCATTAGGGGTACTGGGCCTAAAGAATGCCAAAAGAGCAACAAGGCCTTCATGGTTATGAACCCTACTCACAACTTGAGCGAAAGCCTTTTACTATTAGGGGTCCTGGGCCTATTAGGGGTACTGGGCCTAAAAAATGTCTTCCACATCAGAAAGATCTTATCAACTGGGCCCGCATGGTTACAAGTTGCCTAAGTAGCACTCCAGTTGTACAAAACAAAAGCCCATGAAGACAAGAAATTTCTTCTTCTAATATGAACCGAGGCAACTGCGAGTTTTGCCACAACCTGTATCACCCATCTCGCCGAGATCTCGTCTCTTTGGTCGACCGAGACGAGACCGAGATCCGAGACGAGACCGAGATCCGAGACGCCGAGATCTCCGCCGCCTCTCCCACGCCGTCGTCAGCCTTACCCTAAGCCGCGTGCGCACGCCGCCATCCAGCGGCGCCGCCCGCCCGCCCCCCTTTAAATTCCCCATCATGCCCCCCACCCTTAAACCTAACCCATCGTTCTCTCCATTTTCCCCACAACCGCCATGGCCTCCCCTTCTCCGGCCTCCTCCTCCTCCCCCTCCTTGCCTCCTCAGCCGCCCCCTCCCTCCAGCCGTCGCCTCCCCCCGCCCTGCTGGAGCAACGACGAGACCGGAGCCCTCGTCGAGGCCTACCGCGACAAGTGGGCTACTCTCCGCCGCGGCAACCTCAAGGCCGCCGACTGGCAGGACGTTGCTGACGCCGTCGCCAGCCGCTGCGGCCCTTCCAAGACCGCCCTCCAGTGCCGCCACAAGATCGAGAAGCTCCGCAAGCGCTACCGCAACGAGAAGCGACGGCTGCTCTCGTCGGCCAGCCACCGGGCGTCCTCCTGGATCCACTACCTCACGTTCGATGCCATGGAATCCTCCGCCGCGCCCGCGCCCGCGCCCGCGTCCGCGTCTAGATCAAAGCCGTCCCTCGTTACCGTCGCCCGCGCACCTCCGCCTCCTCCGTCCCCTTCCTCCTCATCAGAAGAAGACGAAGACGACCGGAGCGCCTACAGGGTGATGTCCACTGAAGCCGGCGCACGATTCCGGACGCCCAAAACAGAGCAAATATCGAATTTTTCCGGCAAATCAGACTCTTTTCTTCCCAAATCAACGATGGAGAAGTACTTGCTGCCGTCGAAGAAGCGGCCGGTGGTGAGAGATGCCGACGACGACCCGGCGATGGAGGTAGTGTGGGCGATAAGGCAGCTCGGGGAGGGGTTCCTGCGGGTGGAGAAGATGAAGATGGAGGCGGAGAGGATGATGGAGATGGAGCGGACGGAGATGATTCTGGCGTCGCAGCAGCAACAGATTCTGCTTTCTTTGGGCAGCCGCAGGATGAAGAGGCTCAAGACTACTAGTAATGGGAAAATCTGAAAATGGAAAGTTTGAAGCTTTTTTTTTTTGTTGTGGTAAAAAGAGATAGGAGTAAAAGGAAGAATGTATAAATGATCTACTAATTATGACTTTTTATTGGTTCTTTTTTGGCTAATTATATTAGGGAACTAGTTGGCTGGTTGAGTTTTGGGTTGTTTTGTGTTGATCAATTAATTGTGATCAATTGTGGAAGCGAAGTTGTCTGTTTTGGTGTTTCAGATCATATACAATTGCTGGGGATTTCCTAAGTAATCACTTCGAAAAGAAGTCTGTTTGAGTACATAAAGGAAGACTATTGTTATTCAAATTTTCTTTTTTAAAATTTGTTATTAAGTTGCTTTCTCATCGTAACTTTCTATTTTGTGTTTTTGCTAAATTCATAGTTTTCTAACTCACTTGAAACATAAAGAAGGAAAAATTGTCATCCCACACATCACATTTTTCATTCATTGCCTCCAGGCTCCAGCAAGGCTTTCCAAAATTTTCTAAAAAAGACATGTTATTGCCACTGCACATTAGTCTTCATCTTTCTATGACAAAACTGCTAAATATATACCAAAATGAGAGAGATACCTATCCAAAACAAAATAAAACTTAAAGAGCTAAGAGAAAATGATAGCATTTGAAAAGTTACGTGTTGAAAACATTTATAGTATCCCCAACAGTAAACTTGGTTTTAGATATGTTAAGCTGTGGAACTCCAATTTACATGACATATATTTCAGAGCCTTATAACAGAAATTTGATGCTAAAATTTACTTCCAGCATGCATCACATGATCAGGTGCAATGGTAATAGGGTTGTGAGTTGCACCTTCCACTTCTAAACTTCTGCATTACATAATGTGTTAAAAAAAGACATTCTTCTTGCCACAGACACATTATTCAAGGAACACATCTCCCTGCTGAAAAACTAGGTTATCTTGATTAAAGAATACGACACAACTGATGACATCGGTTGCCTCAATTGAGGACCTTTACATGATTTCTTCTTCTAAATTATATGCTATCAAATGGTCACTTCATTAAGAGCAGATCAAGGATTAGAATTGGTTCAATCACAAGACTGTCTGCTCATGTGCAAGTTTCACCAAATTTCACGACCCAATGAACAATCATCCACGTACTTCAGCAACTTGAAAAAGAGACAATTTGCACCCCTCACATTCTTGGGTTTCAAATTGAATGAAGTTTACTGTAAAAGAAGAAACAACATTGGCCTTCGATGTAACATAAATAATACATGCCCCAATTTTCAAGCAACCATAAAACATGACCACCCAAGCAGAAGCCATGACCATACTCAAATGAACGGGAACATTGCACAGCACATCAAGCTAATAATATGGCCGGTATCGCATTGGTCGCCTAAACCTTGGAGCTTTCCTGTAGAGAGAATTAACACAGATGGCTTCAGAAAAAAATTCAGAATTGTAGTTCTGTTTTCGTTTTTGTGGTACAACAGCATATTATATGTCACTTCCATTCTTCCCGGTCCATTAGTCAACAAGTCCATCCGGCCCATATACCCTTAAATTATATAGAGAAGAAATACTTCAACTTACCCATATCCAGAAGGAGAAAATGGTGCAGGCATGAAAGGTCTCCGGAATCGAGAATATGGGCTTGGTCGCCTTCCTCGGAACTGTTTCATTCCAGGAACATTGGTTCGTTTAGCTGATACCTGTATATACAACATGTGGACCTTTCAACATAAGTTCAAAAAACTAACAAAAAGCGAATATGCGATTGAAGTTTCACATACCTTCAACTGACGGCCATGCAACTCAGATTCGTTTAATAAGAGTGCATTCTGCACAGCATCTACTTCAACAAATTCGACGTAAGCAAAGCCCTTAGGCTGACCAAACTTGTCAGTCAGAATTGTCACTCTGTTCACTGTTCCACAAGATTGGAAATGCTGCTGGACTTCCTCTGGAGTGCAAGAGTAATCTACCTGAATACGAAAGATGTATACATGATTCAGAGTCATATAATCAAAGGTTTTGCATACACTTGTGTGGCAATTGATTGTGTACAGGTGTACAACTCAAGACAGAAGGGCAAAAAAAGAACACAATGGGTTGTTGAAGAAAAAGCTCCACTATTTGACAAGACTAAAAGATGCATTACACGATCTACTACATGTCTAACATACATTTATGCACTGAAGGGACCAAAGTGTATAAAAAAACGGAGCAAACAAAATGATCCACACAACATCAACTGCTATCCTATAAAATCACTCCATAATATAATCTGAATTTGACCATATCTAACAGCAATGGCTAAAGTGTATAAAAAAAAATGGAGCAAACAAAATGATCAACACAAAGTCAACTGCTATACTATAAAATCACTCCATAATATAATCTGAATTTGACTATATCTAACAGCAATGACACTGCTTTGATTACTTACACAAGCACAAGCTATCATCTTGCTGTATATCCACATTTTCTGAGTGTTGTTAAAAGCAAAAAACACAGAAAACTACCCAAAGAAAGAACATATTGCTAAGGTTAAATAACCATAGCTTTCTCCACAGGAAGATAGCTGGCGAAGTCATGAAAAGCCGCTTTTGGGCAATTCAAAGACGTTGGCAGTGGAAACAACAAGTAGTCACACATTCACATGAGGCAACTTTTTATTTCCAAACTACCTTCCAATTCAAAGACGTTGGCGTGAGTATTTTGAGCGTTTATTGAATGAGAATTATAGTAGTGGGATAGAGTTTGAGTCTAGTCTTGTTAAAGAGGTGACTTATTTTAGGAGATTCTCCATAGAGGAAGTAAGTGTTGCGTTAAGGAAGATGAAGAAAGGCAAGGCTCTAGGGCCCGATGGAATTCCTATTGAAGTGTGGAAGGCACTAGGAGGTGTGGGCTTAACTTGGTTGACTAGTTTGTTCAACAAGATTTGGAAATCTAAGAGGATGCCAGAGGAGTGGAGGAGGAGTACCCTCATACCTTTGTATAAAAATAAAGGGGATATCCAAAGTTGTACAAACTATAGAGGTATAAAAGTTATGGGGCATACTATGAAATTATGGGAGAGAGTATTAGAAGGGCGTTTGCGAAAAGTTACTAAAGTATCAGAGAATCAATTTGGTTTCATGCCGGAGAGGTCAACAACGGAAGCTATATTTTTACTACGGCAGATAGTTGAGAGGTACAGGGATAGAAAACAAAACCTTTATATGGCCTTCATAGATTTGGAAAAAGCCTACGATAGAGTACCGAGAGAGCTTATTTGGAGTGTTTTGAAGAAGAAGGGTGTCATAAGAGGTTACATAGACATCATAAAGGATATGTATGAAGGGGTTGTGACTAGTGTGCGGACTATTGGGGGGGAAACTAAGGAGTTTCCGGTTACGGTAGGTCTTCATCAAGGGTCAGCCTTAAGTCCGTATCTTTTCGCTTTAGTTATGGATGAGCTTACTAGTCATTTGCAAGATAATGTACCTTGGTGTATGCTTTTTGCAGATGATATAGTTTTAATTGATGAGAGTAAAGTAGGTTTAAATGCGAAATTAGAATTGTGGAGGGTTGCTCTAGAATCTAAGGGTTTTAAAATAAGTAGGACTAAGACAGAGTGCATGGAATTTAATTTTAAGGAAGGTAGAATTATAGATAGAGCCCTAGTTGAAATAGATGGGCAAGAAGTGCCAAGGTGTGATCAATTCCGTTACTTAGGATCCTTTATCCATAAAGAAGGGGATATTGATAGTGATGTGGTGCATAGGATAAATGCGGGGTGGGTAAAGTGGAGGGCAGCCTCGGGAGTGTTGTGTGATAAGCGGGTTCCAAAAAGACTTAAAGGCAAGTTCTATAGGACGGCCATTAGGCCTGCAATACTCTATGGAGCCGAGTGCTGGGCACCAAAGAGGAGTCATATAGATAAGTTGAATGTAGCCGAAATGAGAATGTTAAGGTGGATGAGTGGGATAACTAGGAGAGATAGGATTAGAAATGAATATATTCGTGAGAGCCTAGGAGTAGCGCCTTTAGGGGAAAAGCTGAGGGAATGTAGGTTGCGTTGGTATGGGCATATGCAAAGAAGACCTTTAGATGCCCCTGTGAGAAGATTAGAAGGGATACAGGTAAACGATGCTAAAAGAGGGAGAGGGAGACCTAAGAGAACTTGGATGGAGCTAATAAGAAAAGATTTGACTTTACTATCTCTTACAAAAGAGGTAGCCCAAAACAGGCTGGAATGGAGGAGTAAGATCCGTGTCGCCGACCCCAAATAGTTGGGAAAAGGCGCTAATTGATTATGATGATTATGATTACCTTAACCATCATGACTCAAAAATGACATAATTGCACATAGCCCCCTTGTTTTATGAAAATTTACATATGATACTTAATAACATAATGCTTCAAAATAATGCCGTTAACAACTCTCTCCAATTTAGAAGAGTGTATGTAAGCTCAAAGAGTTTACTAATAAGAAAGAAAAGTGCTCTATGTTATCCCTTTCTTTTATCCTTCATCCGGTTGTCTTCTTTCCAAGTGCCTCCCTACCACTGGCTTCGACTTCTCTGCCATCTCTGAGCAGTAAGAATGATGGTCAGTGCTTCAATCAAAGGAAAAAGTTTGGCCTTGCCAACCTGCCACACCAGGTAATTCCTGCTCAGGTCTTCCTCTTTCCCACTTTCGTAAGGAACATTATTACCACCAGCCATAGGTGTCAGCGACTTTGAGCATTATCCGCACATATGAGCTAAGGTCAATTTTTGGCAGGAAGCCAATGCCACCAGTCCTCCAACAAATGATGATAACTAGCAAGTTCACAGTTAGATTTAAAGCAGGAAAGGTGAGAGATGAGAAAAGATATAGACATAAGGAAAGAATAGGGATGAAATGCCAGATAATTAAGGGAATCATAGAGTAGGAGATGAAAGATATGGGAGGAGGACAAAATCAAACTAAACTCAACATTTTTGCTCCTTAATCACTTAGGGCATAACCCATACAGATAAGCCAAGTGAGCCTCAGATAATAGTTCTAATCCTACTGAACAAAGGTATTCCAATCCTCACAAACATCTAATAGAAAATACTAGTAGAAATAGGACTACTGAAACTTAGTAGTAAGCAAACAAGTAAGACTTAATATCTAAGCAGCTTAATAATCACTAATGCGCTAATATGCCTACCTAAAGACAGTCACAACACTACAATCGAAAGTTTCTCTCTCCTGATTTGTTCCAATCTGAGAAGCAGCATGGAAAAGGGAGAAATATAGAATTCCCTTTAAATGGTAGCTCGGATTTGAGAGGATCATTTTGACAGTTTAATCCTTTGATGGTTGATTGGTTGTATGATCGATGAGGAACTATCATATGATAATGGCTTTGTACATTTATATTGGTTAATAAATTTTGATGGTTCAGATAGAAAAACAATAGAGAGCATTCAAGGCCCAAAAGGCCTTTTTTAATATCCAACACCTTAATTGGAAAGAGAAGGTGCTAGCAGGTTGTATCAAACTTTCTCCATCTATCCTCCACTAGCTTTTTTCTTTTTGGAATAGAATTTGGCCATTATGAGTACTATTGTAATTCACTATGACGTATTAAGTTGCTTCATTAGCTAACTTCAGCAGTCTTATTGTCGTATTATTAATCTACTAATTGTTGCTATAGTTGTTTGTCTACAGAAGTGATTCGATAGAATACAAGATGATCGCGGCAGTTTGCTTTGAAAGGTAAAATTGTCTAGCAAAGTCTCACCGCTAACGATATCATCAGTTCTGTTAGGTAATTGATATCACGGTTACCCGCATTTTTTCCATAATTCAAAGGTGTTAAGTGCAATTCACCTTTTTGAAAACAAGGCAGCTACTCTAAAGAAAGCATAAGGAAACTTTACACTTACATTGCCAACATATATCGAGCGTGCATCGACCTCTTCTTTTTCAGCTTGAGTTGCTGCAGCACCTGATGCATCTTCGTGCAACAATAACAAGAACAAAAATTTTGATAAGCCTAAATTAAACACTTCAAGAGACGTATACAAGAATATAGAAGAACAAGTGCGAACCAGGTTGGTTAAGAAAAAAGAACGAGTTGAAATCATTTATGAAGAAAGTCCTTCATTTATAAGTCCACAAATTTTAGCACGGACCAATTAAATATTAACAGTTTACGAATATAAAAAAGGGACTCTTTCTCAAAATATTTTGTGCATAGGCAAGGCAATGTGATATTAGACAACACTATCGAAGAGCAGCATTAAGCAGATAAGAATTTATCGCGAACTAAACAGTATAAGCATGATGGAGCACCAAATGGCAAAAAGTCTATCCAGCGAACAAAGAAACAACATGACAGACAAAGATAAGTTGTTTCTAATGAGTCAACTGAAAATTGACTACTTCACAGTGGACTGTTAATGAAACCAGAAAGAAAGCTCCAAATCAAGTGCTAACGTAATTTATCTAAATTAACAATCTTTAACTAATTAAGTTTATGAAAACTTCAAAATTCAGTTCATAGGTCAAGCAATTGGTAAAATTAACAGAGGAAGAGCACACTATTCATCCTCAATCAATAGCTAGATTTCCAAAAGCAAGCAAAAACTACCTTGGACAAGGCCCATTTCCTTCTCAACTTTAGCCTGCATCTCCCGGAGAGCGCCAGCCTCTTCTTCGATCTCCTTCAACCTCTTCTTCATCTCCTCCAGATCCTAAAAACCACACAACACCTCACAACTCAGACTCCTACTTCCTTCTCAGATCACAAAAAGATGAGGACTAAATACGAAGATCTCGAAATGGAAGCAAAGAAAGACCTCTTCTTTGGCGGAAGGATCGTCTTCAGCGCCGGCCATGTCGACGTCGGCGTCCATCTCGCCCTCGTCGGGGACGTCGCCGTCGTAGGCCTCCTCCTCCGGCTCCTTGTCGTCCAGATGACGATTCTCCATGGCCGCCTCCGTTACTTTGACTCGGGTCGAGACGGGACGACTCGGGCGCCTGAGCACAGCTCATCTATCTGCTATTGTTTCAGCTTAGCGCACACACAGGGCCTGAGCATGTTTACGTGCGCCATGCGTGCGTTCCCATTTACGAGCTCTACATTGACATTTTTAATTCTAGCCGGTGAGAGCACGTAAATGGTTGGGAAGCATTATTTATTGGCCTAAGGATTTCCGCCATCCTACACTTTTTTTTTTGGTTGAGCGCACATGTCATGCTTATGCATCGTCAATCCTAATGATCGATGGCTCGTATGCAAGGCAAATTTCCAGGCTGAAATTCTTGAGGCGGATAAAAAAATACTTCCAAATGGTAGAGATGGTAAATGAAGGTTTTAGTATGGGCTTTTTACATATTACCTGGCGCCAAGTTTGTTATTTCCATATGACCTGATTTTTTCCGTGTTATCTCATATCACCTGGAATCTGGACTTGGAGTACCAAAAATGCCCCTCTTGTATATTTATCGTGTTATGACTGTGCGAAGAGGGCGTGTTGGAGTTGTATACGAAAAGAAAGTGTTTCCGGCCATCTTTCCGGCGATTTCTCCGGCAATTTCCAGAGGCGACTCCGCCGGCGAGTCCTCCGACGAATTCCAGCTGCCCCCAAGGTGTTCGAAGATCCGATTAACGTCCCCCCTGTTCGTCGATTTCTCCGGTGCCCCTTGTTGGATTTCGACGACACGACTGACGGACAGTGCGGTTTGGGCGGCGATTTGTCGCGTAAAACTCCTGGGATTTCGGGGACGAAGAAGTCCCTTGAGTTTCCCCTGCGGCTCCCCGCGCCTTCGAGCAACCGGCGGAGTGTGAATTCTGAGGTTCGGTTTGCGGCGAGGAAGCGTGTGAAAGGGCGTACGAGGAAATACACACATACACACCACTAAAACCGCGGTAAGTTAGATAAATCCTTACTTATTTTAGTTCCAGAAGCTAAGAATTGAAGATTTATAATTTTTAAGATGAAGCATAAAGTCGTATTGTATACAATACGACTTGAGCGTTAGTCGTGTAGGATGCAATACGACTTGAGCGTTAGTCGTGTAGGATGCAATACGACTATTATGATTGCCTGTGTTTCCAACACGACTGTTCTACTGACCACTCTACCTATCTCATTGCAGATGGATACAAAAGAAGATGAGTATATGGAGGCAATACCATCGGAAGAGGAGGAAGATCAGGAATTCTTCGTTGCACCTCGGGAGCGAAAACAGAGGGGCAGGAAGAGGAAGGCTCCGATGGACCCATCAGGCAAGAAAACATGCAATCCGCGACTGGCGGTGAAGACATATTGTCAACCGGGGGCGATGAAAAAGTGTGCGGCCATCTTACGGCGTCACCAAAGATGTTGCCAACTGATCAGAGAAGCTGGGTTCTCTGTCATTTTTGAAGGTGAGGACGTAGTTGTTTCTCGGAACCTGATCGACCATTTGGTTAGGTATTGGGATGAGGAGGCGAAGGTCTTCAATATCAAGGGGAGAACGCTACATTTCACAGAGCAAGAAGTTGCTCTTATCACTGGATTGCCCGCTAAGGGCGAAAGAGTTGAGGTCCTTCCCTTTGTGCCAAGGCGAACGGAATGTGAATTCTTCAAAAAGTACTTCAGCGTAAGGAAACCGGACATTCCACATATTGAAGAAATCATTGACAAGCTTAGCGAGGGCGAAATGAAGATGCCAGAGGAGGACATGGCGAGGATGATCATCTGCCTCCTCATCTCCACGGTGTTGTTTCCACATAGCACGAGAGCGGTGCATCCCTGTTTCTACTCTTATATTGAAGACCTCCCAAGAATGAGCTCATACAATTGGGCTGAGGCTATTCATACGATGTTGGTTTCTGGTATAACCCACACCCGCAGACTAGTGGGTGGGAGAAGTAAAGGGCTGGGAGGTGGATACCTAAATGGCGCCTCATATGTCCTTCAGGTATGTAGTATTTGTATGTTCGTACAGTCTTCGAAAGGCTCTAAGTGTCGTGTATTATGCAACACGTCTTTTATTAATGTCGTTTATTATGCAACACGACTTTATTTATAGTCGACTATTATACAATACGACTTGATATATAGTCGACTTGAATTCAACACGACTGTATCCCCGACTTTTACTAATGTCTTCATCTGATTACTATGCAGATTTGGTTTTTTGAGCACACGACAATCTTCCATTCTGTGTTCGGCCCTACCAGTCCGAGGGCGAAAAGGTGGCCAGGAAGTGGGGCCCTAATTACAGAGGTGAAGATGGGTGCACAAAAGAAGCACCGTATAACCGACTACTGGAAGGGTCTATTCGATAATCTCGACGTATGGGAAGATGTCGTCGATGTCATCGTCCCCATGGACAAAGAGGCATCTCTCATTCCTTCGCCTCCCCCAGTGGCCCCTCAACCGCGACGACATAAGACGGAGAGGCCGGAAAGAAAGAGGAATCCTAAACAACCTACCTGCTCTTCCTCGAGGACGGCTGCTCAGTCTACTGCCCTGGGCCGATTGGAGGGTTCGCTCCAGGGCATACAGTCACTAATTGAGATCGCCCTGTCGTCGTATGAGGAGATGGGAAGGCCCGTCGGACCTCTGGGAGAGGTTCTTCACTGTATCAAGGCATCTGCCGCCACAGCGTCAACGATGTTAGAGGGTCACAACTTTGACCATCCTGCTGAAGAGAAGAGTGAAGAGCTGAAGAAGGAGACGAAGAAGGAGACGAAGGAATCACAGAAGAAGGAGAGGATAACGAAGTCATCATCGGTCCATCACAACGAGGAGGCAAAGAAGCGGCCCGATGACAAGGACCACGTCAAGCAAACTCCGATGGTCATGCGCAGAAAGGAGCTGGTGCACAAGTCAGCCAGCGATTCATTGCACTGGGGTAAAGGTAAGTTGGAACACGATTATTTAATCTTTCGTGTTGCATACAACCCGACTAGGTATTTTTCGTCTTGCATTCAACACGACTAGCTAATTTTTCGTATTGCATTCAACCCGACTATCTAATTTTTTGTGATGGATTGTACACGACTATTCCTTCTTTTGTGTTGAACTCTGCACTGGGGTAAAGGTAAGTTGGAACACGATTATTTAATCTTTCGTGTTGCATACAACCCGACTAGGTATTTTTCGTCTTGCATTGAACACGACTATCTAATTTTTCGTATTGCATTCAACACGACTAGCTAATTTTTCGTATTGCATTCAACACGACTAGCTAATTTTTCGTATTGCATTCAACCCGACTATCTAATTTTTTGTGATGGATTGTACACGACTATTCCTTCTTTTGTGTTGAACTCTACACAACTATAATATATTTCTTGCTGTTACTAATACGAATTTTGAAAATGTCATTTCAGCTCCCATAAAGCAGGCGGATGCGGAAGATAAGAGTCGACGGGCTACAAAGAGAGCCGCCGCGAAGATGTTTTTGAAGAAGCTCCAACCAGAACTTGAGGAACACATGGAGCGTGCAGAAGAGGAGTCCCGGATGACGTACGGCCGGGACAGATTCCCCCCTGGTGTAGTGGTAAGGAGGAGAATGAGGACTGTCAATTCGAGGGAATTGCAGAGGCTTAGGGAAGAAGACCATATACGGAGAATGGCGGAGGAGAGGGCGAGGAAGAATTTGGCAGAAGATCCGAACGCCGACTCTGAAGATACCTTATCCGACCAACGAACAACCTCTATCATCGATGAGGTGATCTCTTCCCTACAGCAGTCGGATATCCAAACGGCCAAGGATGATGAATGGGCAAAGGAGGAGGCGGAGAAGAAGGACGAGGTTTCATTGGCAAAGGAGGAGGAGGAGAAGAAGGAGGAGGATGAGGCAAGGGAGGAGGTGAAGGAGGAGGAGGTGAAGGAGGCAACTGGCTTAACGTTATCCCAGGCTGTTGACGTTGATGTCCTGCAAACCCCAGAAAAGGCTAAGCTGCCAGTTGATCTCCCAGAAAACTATGGTAATTTGGAGTTATGCTTCGACATGGGGGTGTTGTTAGAGCGGGATAGAAGGGAAATATCAGGATGGATAGCCAATCCAAGGAAGGCTTATCCTATCCCAACACTATGTGATGATGACTACGTATCCCTTCTGCAAACAACAGAAATTAACACCAATGTAAGTATACATACTCGACCGCCTGAACCTTAAGTCGTATATAACATACTCGACTATTCATAAAGTCGTATATAAAGTACTCGACTATCTGATATAGTCGTGTATGTCGTTAGCACGACTATACCTAAAGTCCATTATCATTTGAATATTGCGAACTTCTGATTATGTTGTTGGTTTATACAGGTGATAGATGAATTTTTTGGTCTATTACGGGAGCGTAATGACAGAGAACGGCTGAAGTATCCGTTCAGTTATTTTGGATGTCACGCATTCAAAGAAATATTCGACAACGTAAGTTTTTCCTGCATCACCAACGCTAATTTCACGTTTCCAGTTCGTGATTTTCGGAATTCTATTGCGATTTTGCAGGAATACATAGAAGGGGGCAATAATACAAAATTGATAAAAAAACTTGGGAGGATGCTTAAGGGATTGAACAGGAACATGTTCTATGCCTTTTTCCCAATCCGCACTGGTTCGCATTTCTGCCTCGTCTATGTACACTTCCCAGTTGGTGTATGGCGTTTCTACAACCCCCTATCCGGCAAACCCCAGTTGTATCCACATCACAGGGTCGCAGCTGACAAATTCACTAACTTTATGAACATTGTCATGGCACACACACTGGGACTCATCCGTTGCATCGACTGGAAGATGACTCAGATCGCCAAAGCGCCCTGCCAAGAGAACTCAAAAGACTGTGGCATCTTCATCATGATGTACGTGGCGCACTTGGCCTCCAATGTCAATCCACCTGAGTTTGATCAGTCATCAATTACACGAAAGTGGCGCCCAATAATTGCTGCGAGTATGATTCGCGGGGTTATCGACAGCGAGTTTGACGACGATCCAATCCGAAAGCAAAATCAGGCTGTCACAATTGCGGGGTTTTTGAGGATGTCGGATGAAGACTAGTATTCTTTTTCGATATTTTTTTGTACATGTAATCCATTACAGACGAAACTTTTTTGTGGTTTTCTGCATATTCTTCCATGTACATACAGTATGCTTTCAATAAATTCAAATTCATTTCTTCCATGTCAACAGAGTATTGGAAAGACGACAGGTTTCGACTCTTGAAAGACGACATCTGATATAGTCGTGTTGTCTCATATCCGACTATCTATATTATCGTATTGTATCATATACGACTATCTATATAGTCGTGTTGTATCATATACGACTTTCTATATAGTCGTATTGTATCATATACGACTTTCTATATAGTCGTGTTGTATCATATACGACTTTCTATATAGTCGTGTTGTATCATATACGACTTTCTATATAGTCGTGTTGTATCATATACGACTTTCTGTCAGACCATGACCATGACGGAGTATAATTTATTTTTCTGTCATGTACGTGAGGAATGATGGGCGTCTTTCAACGACGGGAGGGCGCTTATACAAGACGACACTTATGCAAAATGACACTTACATTCAAAGAAATATTCGACTACATGCATACATTAAGGTAGAGTAATATTTGTTATACATGAAATTGTGATCGACCTAAGTGAAGAAGGGTGGGGCCTTAGGTAAGCCAGAGGGTCGTCTCGGCGCTGAATCATCCGTTCCCAGGTTGCCTTGTTGCGGGAGTCTTCGATATCTGCGCTTCCTTGCTTCTTTCGCAACCGTTGGGTTAGTACACCTTTTACGGTTGTGACCAACTTGTCGACAGTTGCCACATCTCACCCTCAACCTCTCTGGCGGGTCAGGCTGTGACTCGATTCTCTTTGTCTGTCTCCTACCCCTCTTTGGAGCATCGAGCATGGGCGGTTCGCATTTGAATAAAACCCCGTAATCCCCCCACTGACTCCTGTCTAAAGTAGGGAAAAGTACTTCTTCATACGTTGTGCGGTACAGACATGCATGGTACCACTTTTCACAATATTCCACCGGGTCGAAACTCCTCTCATCGATACATGCAATGGCGTGCTTGCAAGGAAGTCCCATGCTCTGGAAGAACCCACATGTGCAGGTTCTCTTCGTTAGGTCAACAACATCCTGAGGGAAAGATATGACAACAACATGAATAGTCTTGTTGTGAAATAGTTTTCTTAATTTAATAGTCGTATTGTCGCTAAGACGACTAATTATATAGTCGTATTGTAACTAATACGACTAATTATATAGTCGTGTAGGCGACAACACGACTATATAATTAGTCGTCTAGTTTACGATACGACTATTCCGGAATTGAATTATCAGAAACCATTGCGGAATGAATTCTTACCACATGGTATAAAGATGTGACTTCAAACTGCCATAACGATAGCGGTTGCACTCTGACTGTTCCAGCACTCTTATTCCTCATTTCGTTAATATGATTGTGTGCATACTTGGTTAATGGTGTCGTTAGCCGTTCTGCTTCCATGCGGCGTCTCTCGAAATGGGAGGTCGTGGTCGCACGCGTTTGCTCGATCAACCGAGTTATTGGCCAAAATCTAGCCTTCAATAGCATATTATTTGCACTTTCTGATATGCTTGATGTGAGCATCCCATATCTTTTACCAGGATATTCCACGTTAGCCCAATTTTTTTTATTGATCTTCTCAACATATTTCCATGCCTCCTCATTGTGGTCCTTCATCTTTTGCATGATTTCATCAAATTCTGTTCTCCGGAAGCATTTTGCAGCTCGGAATAGAAGGTCTTTTAAGTATTTATCCTTCCATTGATTAAGCATATTGGCAGCCATATGCCTTAGGCAAAACCCGTGGTGAGCCTCAGGAAATACATCAGCAACCGCTCTCAGAAGTCCCTTCTGTCTATCCGAGACAATTGTATCCAGAGATGCCGGGGGGTCCGTAAAGAGGGTGGCTTTGAGTAGGCTAAGAAACCACTTCCTGCAAGGCAGCAATCAGAGTGAAAGCAGATTCAAGAAGAGATGGGGGTACACAGTCGTATACGAAAGAAGACGACTGTATTAGTAGTCGTGTTGCTCGAATACACGACTACTCATACAATCTTTTTAGCATACGTACCACGAATTTATAGTCTCTTTCTCAACAACTGCAAATGCAACGCACATTAATTGTTGGTTCCCGTCGACTGTTGTTGCAACCAATAACACTCCGGGGTACTTTCCTTTCAGGAATGTTCCATCAACTGTGAGCAGCGGCCTAAGTGATCTTCGGAATGCTCTTGCGACCGGGCCGAAGATCCAAAAGGCACGTCTGAACTCGTATCCGGCTTCCTCATTTTCAATTTCCGGAATATCACAACATCTTTCAATCACCACATATGTACCTGGATTACACAGCTCTAATTCCTTTGCATAATGGGGCAAAATACGATATGCGTCTTCCGGGTTGCCATCGATCAATCGTATCAATTCCTCTTTCGCCCTCCATGCCCTTTGATAGTTCACTTTGACGCCCCAATGTTTCTCAATGTACTGTTGGATATTAACCGTTTTTATGGAGTTTGAATCCTTGTGGAGGCCATGACACTTCCGTGCAATCCATAAGTGTGAGGCCAATGGATGATCTTTAGAACTTATCAAAATGTCGCATGTATGCCTTCCTTCACTCCTTGTCACGGTGACTCCGTCAACTAGATTCGAAGCCCGTATGTACCACTTGCACCCTGTAATCTTGCACTTTGCAGCAAAGGTGTCCTTGTTCTCGTCCGCCACTTTGAACATGAATTTCCTCTTGATTGCCAAATCAGTAAGAACCATTTTGAACTGTTTTATACTTTCGAATCCAGCCCCTAAGGCAAGTTGTGCCTCATAGTCGTCTCCTTGCAAACTGCCACTCAACATCGTCTCCTCCTCATATTTTTTTGCAGGACCGGCCTGCGGTGAAGAGGTACCCCAATCCCAACCACCTTCACCATCAATATTGTTGTACTCATTGTCGTCCAAGTCTTGTGCCCCCGACGTGACAGATTTTCCTTTAGAAGTGGATGCTCTCACTGCTTGTTGGAGTTCTATTCCTGACACAGACTGGTCTCCTCCCGTCGGATGCGGCCCGGGAAAAACTGGTAGTGTGAGAGGCTCGTCCCAGTCATCTGCAGACCACGGTATTTGTTCATCTTCAAATAATTCTTCTTCATCTGGATCTTCTTCTTCGTCTTCATTTTCATCTTTCTCTTCATCCTCGGCTTCATCCTCATCTTCATCTTCACCATTGATCCCATTCATCTGACACTGGTTATCGACTTCATTCGGAAATTCATCCTTTGTATTTTTATTACCATCTCCCAATCTGCGATAACAACATGGTAAGAATGGCATGCATATTGTACAAAAACGTCTAAACGACTTGATTATTTAGTCGTATTGTCGACAACACGACTTCAATTCCAGTCGTATTGTATACAATACGACTTCAATTCCAGTCGTCTTCTTGTATGCAACACGACTTTAATTCCAGTCGTATTGTATACAATACGACTTCAATTCCAGTCGTCTTCTTGTATGCAACACGACTTTAATTCCAGTCGTATTGTATACAATACGACTTCAATTCCAGTCGTCTCGTATGCAACACGACTTTAATTCCAGTCGTCTCGTATGCAACACGACTTTAATATATGTCCACTCGTTAATTTCACCCCTTACCTCACGGTTTCAATAGAAAAATTTTCATCTTTTCCTCCTTCAAAGGCTGGTGCAGGTGACTTATTCCCCGGCCTGCACGGCCTCTCCTGTGGTGTCTTACTGGCCGGCCTCCCATTTGGAGGCATTGAATTCTCGCCGTCCTTATCCACAGTGGAAACCATTTGCTTATTGGCAATGGAATTCTCTGTGTTGTTATTTCCAGCAGAAGTCCACTCCACGTATAGATCGAGTGGTCCATCTGTGCATCGCCTCTTGTTGTGAAGAATGAATATTGTCTTCACGTCTTCATCGTCTTCAAGGACGTATCGGGTTCCACAACGAACAAGATATGACAAAGACAATGTACCGGATGGAGACTTCAGCGGTAATCTTTCTTCCACTTGTTGCAACAGTCCTATGTACTTTACTTGTGTATCTATAGACATGAGCTTCAGTTTCCCACCCACATACCCATCAGAATTTGTGAATATTCCATCGTAGTGTAAGCACAAAGGTATGAAATCCATCCTTACCTGGTATTACAATAACGAAATTAATTAACAAACCTTGATTGAAAATAGTCGTGTAATAGTCGTATTGTAAAATACACGACTATAGTTATTGTCGTATTAGGGAATATACGACAGTAGGAAAAAGTGGAACACTGTGCAAATTTTCAACTTACATCTCTCGATCAAATTTACATTATATCAAACGTTGAATTTCAAGTTGACGTACCGTTTTTGAATGGGCGATGACTCTTTCACAGTTGTGTTAGCGTATCAACTGCTTTCCCGCTCTTTTTTCGTGTTTTGGCAGCAATATAACTTTTCCTAGTTTAGACGGCGCCGGCGCCGGCGACGTTATGGCCGGAGCTGCTGCACGGAACTTCTCCGGAACACCTTCTTCTCCGGACCGCCTTTTCCTTCTTCTCCGGAACGCCTTCTCAAAAAAATGCAAAAACCCCTGCTGCCGTATATAGAAGGCAAGGGTATTTTGGGTAGGTTCCAGGTCATATGAAAGGAAATAGCTTTTTCCAGGTGATATGATAAAACCAAACCCGGCGCCAGGTAATATGTAAAAAGCCCTTTAGTATGGCATCGAGAGAAGCCTTTGTTTGGTTATCTTTTAAGGGCACCTTTATGCAACTAAAGTATTTTATTTTACAGTTCGTCTAGCCTTACCCATTTTCATTACCACTTGCCACGTCATCATAAGAGAAGAAAAAAGGCTTAATAAAAAGAAGAAATTACAAGTTTACCTAAGATTCTTGTGTGCCCCCTCCACTTGTCCCTTTGTCCTGCTAACTGGTCACTTGATGTTGGTTAGGAAAATATTTTTCTTCTTTTTATAGCCGCTTTCCGCTCTCTACTCGCTTTATATCACTTGATAGGCGAAAAGTGAAAATTCTACGTGATGGGATGTTTTATGAAGGGAAAGAAGTTGTAACTTGTAAATGAAGTGGCTTTGGTTGCACAAACACACCCTAAATGATGTTTTTCCTAATATTACAATGAGTAGGCTAGGTATGGGTTGGAAATTAGAATGTGCTGCTTCGGTTTTTATTTATAGCTTCTTGCGGGCTTCATGTTCGTGATCAAAGGAAGAAAACCTTGCTCAATTTTACACTCACGTAGAGCTTAGGTACTCTGAATGTAGATAGGCTTCTCTACACTAGTGTTGTTAAAGCGTTTTTGCAGCACCAATGATGGTATCACCCACTTTATATAAAAAAAATGGAAAATTGAAAATAATGGTAAAGAGATTTTTATATCATCATTTTAATTTCTAGACGACAAAATAATTATATTGATACTGATACCATCATTTTGTTATACCATCCTTTTTTTTGTTATACTATCACTACTGATAAAAAGATTGATAGCTAAATCAATTGTTAAAGAGAGAAATATAATGATGATGTGCTGTGTGCTACAGTAGATAACACCCTCCAATTACATAGGGAGTGAAAATTGTTTATGCATACCGTCCAACCCGTTCTGCTTACATGATTACCAATCCTTCATTTGCTGCCATTACCGCTGTCAAACAGAGGTGTACATTGAAATGTAGGAAAGGCTCCATACAATCAGTTGTAGAGTACCTTTTTCCAATATTGATATAACAAAATCAAATGGAAAATGGTTGATTCTGCAATGAGTACATGGTTATTGACATAGGAAAAACAGGGTAAATCAAGGACAGGACGATCTATTAACAATTCTAATGTGTACTTTTGTTGATCGAGAGAAACAGCTTTAGAAGAACAAATTCCACTGCCAATAAAGGATTCACGAGGCCCGAATTCTAAGGGTATGGAAAAAGAGCATAAAGGCTTCTATACCTTGAGAGTTATCATCCGAAGTGTTACTACCATCAACATATGCAAGTTCTTCAATACAATCGATCGTGTAGAATCTGCCATAGATTGGATAGAATAAGTCCTGATAAGTGATAAGGCTTATGACAATTTGGAATAAAATTCTGTGTATAATGAAGGTTTCAACATATATAAAAGTTTACAAACAAATGTTGCTGTTGGAACTATTAAAGCCACGAGAAATTTTCATTGAGACTCTTCACCTAAGTCGCCTCGCAATCCAATAACCAAAGTCACCATGCAATAAAGTGTTGTTTACATCCAATGGGTGAAGTGGCTGAGGCTTAAATGTTGTTATCGGCAATTTGAGAACAAGTTTGGCTATGGAATGTCGGATATCGGTAAAATATCGGTCGGCCAAAGAGACAAAATATCGGAGATATATCGAAGATATTGTGTAAAAAAATATCGGTAGTCAAAAACTAGTTTTTACCGTATATTTTCACAATCTAACTTCTAAAATGAGTTATACTAATTTAAACAAAGAATAAATTTCAAAATATGCCTACTAGGATAGAAAACAAACAAGAAAGGTTTTTTTTTTCAAAAAAAAAAAAATTAATTTTTTTTAAAAAACGATATTGATGGGTATCGATGTATCAGTTTAGGCCCGATACCGATACCATGAGGTTGGGAGAAGAATATGGTAATTTTGCAGTTACTCTCTGACATATGTGAAAGCTGTACAAACTCCCTTTGCTTCCTGCACTTTGCACATGACCATGAAAACACTTCACATAACCCAAGCACTTTCTCCTTTCTTTTTTTTTTTGGCAACCACCACCCGTAGGTAGTTTATCTTTCCTTTTTTTTTTTACCTTAATGAGGGGGTGGTCGAGTCCTTAGGACCTGACTAGAAGGGGCAGGGCAACCGTCTAATCTTTTAGAGCACCATATCCCGCCGCCAATCCCTTTGCTTCTTGTACATGACCATAATTACCTATTGAAAACACTTCACATAACCCAAGCACTTTCTCCTTTTTTTTTTGGCAACCACCACCTGTAGGTAGTTATCTTTCTTTTTTTCCTTTAACTAGGGGGTGGTCGAGTCCTTAGGACCCGACTAGGAGGGGCAGGGCAACCGTCCAATCTTTTAGAGCATCATATCCCGCCGCCAATCCCTTATCCTTGGTGGGTGGCCGATATTTGGAATTTTTTTCAAAAAACGATATTGATGGGTATCGATGTATCAGTTTAGGCCCGATACCGATACCATGAGGTTGGGAGAAGAATATGGTAATTTTGCAGTTACTCTCTGACATATGTGAAAGCTGTACAAACTCCCTTTGCTTCCTGCACTTTGCACATGACCATGAAAACACTTCACATAACCCAAGCACTTTCTCCTTTCTTTTTTTTTTTGGCAACCACCACCCGTAGGTAGTTTATCTTTCCTTTTTTTTTTTACCTTAATGAGGGGGTGGTCGAGTCCTTAGGACCTGACTAGAAGGGGCAGGGCAACCGTCTAATCTTTTAGAGCACCATATCCCGCCGCCAATCCCTTTGCTTCTTGTACATGACCATAATTACCTATTGAAAACACTTCACATAACCCAAGCACTTTCTCCTTTTTTTTTTTGGCAACCACCACCTGTAGGTAGTTATCTTTCTTTTTTTCCTTTAACTAGGGGGTGGTCGAGTCCTTAGGACCCGACTAGGAGGGGCAGGGCAACCGTCCAATCTTTTAGAGCATCATATCCCGCCGCCAATCCCTTATCCTTGGTGGGTGGCCGACATATTGGGGTTTGAACTCAGGACCTCCCCCCCCCCCCTCTTCAGAAAGTGGGCCCTGGCCATCATGCCAACATCCCCAACACCCCATCGGTTGTACATAGTGATATTCTATCGTAACCAAAGCTCATCCAACCATGGCTCTTGCTGGTGCCGAAGCTTATTCCACCGGTCCCCCCCCCAGCCTATGACCGAGCAAAAGCCGTCCGAGCCTTTGATGAGACAAAGCTAGGCGTGAAAGGCCTTGTCGATGCTGGTGTCAACAAGATCCCTCACTTCTTCGTCACGCCCACATCAAGAGAACTCCCAACTGGTGAGTCCAAACCAGCTGATTCAGTTCCTGTCTATGGCATTGGCATCCTCGTCGTGGACCTCGATGGCGTGGAGAGAGAAGATAGGAGGAGGGAGATTGTGGAGGAGATCAAGCGGGTCCTGGAGGAGTGGGGCTTTTTCTAGGCATGGAATGTTGTATCGGCGATATACTAATATCAGGCCCCACCCGATAAAACGATACGGACTAATATCATTTTTTTTAAAGTTTTAAAATATCGCCGATATATCAGTTTCGAACCGATGTATCGCCATTTTTAAAAAATATTTTTTAAAAAAATAGAAAAAAAATTAAAAAGGAAAAAAAATAACTTTCCCGTTTGCTTCCCATCCTAATATGCATTTTTATGCATATTTTGAAATATATGCTTTGTCTAAATTAGTATAACTCATTTTAGAAGTTAGATTGTGGAAATATATAGTAAAAACTAGTTTTTGACCACTCATATTTTTTTACACAATATGTCCGATATTTTATCTCTTTGGCCGACCGATATTTGATACAGAATTCCTTGCTACCAGGTGGTGAACCATGGGGTGTCCTAGAGGGTATTAGTGTTGAATATTGTATTTGGGAGGAATTGCACTTTACTCAACTGTGTTGAATAATATCGCAATTGAACTTGGAAGAGCAGAGCACTTGAAATTGTCCAAGGCACAGTAAGCACTACTGACCTTGAAATAGATATTGTCACCCCCCACATGCATTGGTTTCCTCTGGCAATCTGTCCCCAAGATACAACGGACCACTAGTCAATGAGTGATGCACAACAAGTCTGACCCCAAGCTCAGAGAGGAAGTAAAACTGTTAGATTTTCTGAAAAAGAGAATCAGAGAAAAAGAAGGAGAGTTTTTCAGAACGAACTTTATTCTGTGTGTTTTAATTTTGGTTTCAGATAGCCATATATAGATTTGAACCCAACGGAAATTCTTTCACAAAGGGAGACGAACGGACACCCTTTCACAAAGGGAGATGAACGAGCATAACAGTCCATTATCCATCCAAGCACCCATCTTACCGTTTGATCATAACCAACATCTCTTGAGCTCCAAAAAAAAAATTGGCTGTTTGATAAAAAAAATCAAAGGCCCTATGTAAGAGCCGGAAATTTTATATTAATAAAGAGGAATTTTATTGCTCAAAGGAAGTAATTTTGAGTTATGGAAAACTCATTAAAAATAAACTTGAAAAAAAAATTTATTTTTCGTCAGACCGATCAATCGCTTTTATGGTCGATCGATCGGAAGACGATCGATCGTGGTTTGGTATGATCGATCGTATCTACTGGACATTTTGAGTGTCGTTGATTTTCTGTTTTGCGGTAGCCGATCGATCGTGATTGTAGCGTATCAATCGATCGCTTTTACGGAACTGATCGATCGCTGTTAATTACGTAATTTTTGAGATATTTTCAATTAGAGAATTTGTTGATTGGACTTACCAGATTTGTGGAAGACGTGGCCTTCTGGAATGGCCTCAATCAACCGATTAAATCTTGGTAAGTATTTCAAATTTGAAAATCCTAATTAATAGCCAATTGGCAATCTATTTAAATGGGGATTTAACTTCAGTTAATTGGGCTTAATTAAGGGAGAATTTTTGGGCATGATTAAGAAGGACTCATGGGCCTTCCCATCTACATGGATGACGCCCTTTTGTCTTGGAATATATTGGGAAAGATTTTGAATAATGGGTATGATTCACCTCTAACTAATTGATTCGGTTTAGATACTTACCAACTATAGTATGTAACTGATTGGGATGATTGGATCACATCCCTAATTGAGAGATTCACCCTTATTCTTGTGGATCATGGCCCTTGGATGAGAGTTTGATCAACAGTGGAGGTTGCCCTTGAGATTTAAGCTCTTTCTATTTAAACCCTCCATAAGAGAGATCGGCATTTTTTTGGTGAGCTTTGGGAGACATGCCAGCAAGAGGGCAGAGCAGCCAGCCTCCTCCTCTGTTTGTCCAAGGTGGTGGTGTGTCTGTTGGTGGCTTTCGTGGTGCTTTCGCAAAGAAGAAGGGTCTCAAGATCGAGTAGAAACCGATTTACGAGCATTAGGTATTGGTTTCCACAAGGTAGGATAACCTTTTACCACAATTTATTTTCTCTGATTTTTGGTATGATCATGAGTGAATGGTTGCTGATATTTGGCTTATACCACGTTCCTATTGTATGTCATTGTTATATGCTATATCGTTACATACCTTGTTTAAGTGGGATATCATATTCGGTATGTTGCATGTCTAGTTCTTCTCATCCTAGCTTCTAGTTAGACATCTCCACCTTTTCTATTGTGTAAAGATATAATATTTAATGCATGAAGATGATGTTGAATGTCTGTTCAGAATTTATTATCCCTTTTAAATGATGATTGTACACTACGTTGGATTAAATGTAACTGTTAACCTAAGGTAAACATTAATCGGGATGATTCCTTGTGTTACTCCTTTAAAATATAGATAAAAGCCATAATTAAAGCTTTGATCTTTGAAAGTTGTAATCTTGAAGTCAGGGTCCAGCATGATAGAATGTTTCTATGTCTTAGTTTAGGTGTCCTAATTATGATGACATGAGACTATCATACTAGAATGCATGTTAGCAAATCGAGTAATGTATCTAAGTGCATACCACACTAAATAATGAATTAATTAGCACAAAATTTATAAAATTCTCTCTCTGTCATACCGAATGGGGTCTGACATCATGTCAGTACGTCCCTGTTCACAACATGTCCGGGAATATATGGCACATTTGGTATGATGTGAACAATGGATTAAGTAGAGAGGATCACTAAGTGGGTTGTGAAATTGTAGCAGAAAATGAATTAAATCAACGAATTTCAAAACCATTTGGGTTCTGTAAAAGTTGTTAAGAATGTTAAGATAATGTCAGAAAGAGTCATTAATGAATTAATAAAGTATATATCATTAGTTAAATAATATAACTTAAGTTAATTATTCTCGGCCAGGACTAGTCCTGCACCAATGAACCCTAATCAGAAAATAATAACTAATCGTACAAAAATCTAAAAATTATGCCATATGTCAGGTTGTAAACTAGACTCCCAGGAATACTTATAATAAAAATTTCAGAGGTTAATTTGCTCTGTACAAGAAGTGAAAAACGTTTGAAGTGGACTGTTCTGTTTGGGACAGAATACTATTTTTGGTTCTAGAAACCCTAAACCATAATATTACTATGAATTATGGATTAAGACAATATTTAAAACATTAATTAAATGTGATAAGACCTCTAGGGTCTTTGAAACAGTAATCATAAAAGCTTTCTTTCGGGTCTTAGAGCTGAGAACATCTGTCCGTAATTAATCATCCTTTGTATCTCATATCTTGAATGGTCCTTTGTTCAAGAGGCCTCATTACTTGATCTGTATTCAATGTCTATGATATGATCTATTATGGGCATGTCATTCAATCGTTTCAGTGTCGGGGATTGTCAACTCTAGGGCTAGGTACGGTGAAGGTGGCAGAACGTGATCTTTGACAAATCTTGTGGCATGTCTCGTTGATGAGCCATTTTGTCGAGTCTCAGTTGAGTTCCCAGACTCAATTGTTTTAAGATATTGAACACTCCTTTATGAGTCGATTCGAGTTATGTCCGAACATGGTCTTGCACTCCTACGAAGAGTCGAATTTAGAAAGTCATGTTTCAAGCCTCTTAATGAGATGGCTCAGATGTCTTCAGTGTCAATCAGTTGAAATATCTATTTCTCCGCTAAGAGTCATTTATGAGAACTCTTAGTTCGAATCATAGTATGCTCACGAGCCATAGCTAGACCCATGGTGGTCTCAGATTTATTGAACCTATGTAGTTCAGCCGATGACATCAATCGCGTGCGTTTTAGATTGTATGACATTACGGAAGGTCTGCAATCTCTACCCATTGTGCTCATAAGCACCGATGGGGCCAGCATCCCTAGACGCATGGCCGGGTTCCTCTGTAGAATCTCTAGGATGTTCTGGTATTGATGTCCATAGGGGAAGTAGACAGAGCTGAGAGCAGAAATTGTTATCTCCGACCCTTTGGATGTTTGGAGCAGATACTCTTGTGACATCTCCTTACTCTATGTAAGTTTGGAATCTTAAATTGTCACGCCCCAAATTTTATTAAACCCAAATTACGCGGAAGCGATAATCCAATAAAGGTTGTTGGATATAAAATCTGGGACGGACCAAATACTCGAATCATCACATACCCATTTCCATACATGGGTTTTGAAAGATCGTTGACTTAAATAACATTCATTGTACCCAAATTATAAATAACAAAGTTGTAACACTAATAGTTTAAATTATTACAGAAATAAATAATCTTCAATCAATACAATAATAAAAAAGCCAGGCACACAGGCCACAAGTAACAAAGTTCAACAACTAAAACACTGAAATAAAAATCTTTATTTCCAAATCTGCAATCATCCTCCACTTTCTCCTGCTCAGCATCATTCTTTCTTAATTCCTGCATCGAGGGATGCATGAGTATTTCGTATGAAATACACAGTAGGATACCAAAAACCCCACTGATAAAGGATTAACAAATTCCAAAGGAAAAGAAGATCGAATACCAAAAGTATTATGGATATAAGGAATCAATAATCAAGTTTTGGAAAAGTCAGCAAACCAAGCTATATCCAAACACCGGAAAACTCATATGTATCGGTAGAATCAACAACTGAGATAGACTCCAACATGCTGGTGTAAAGAGTCAACAACTTCTGCTCGCTGGTCAGTCCACTTCCCCTATGGACATCTATGCCAAAACATCCTAGAGGTTCTTCAGAGGAACCCGGCCATGCGTCTAGGGATGCTGGCCCCATCGGTGCTTACGAGCACAATGGGCGGAGACTGCAGACCTTCCATAATGTCATACAGTCTAAGCGCACGCGTTACCGTCGTCGGCTGAACTACAGAGGTTCATAAAATCTGAGATCACAAAGGATTTTGCAATGGCTCTGGAGCATACTAGGATTTCCACTCGAAGAGTTCTATCATGACTCTTGTGGAAGAAACAGTTTCCATAGGTTCAAAGATCATTATACGACAACAGAGGTTGTATGGAAAATAATCGAAAATTTCACATTGAGAATAAACTCTTATATGAATGCCAACGAGATGACAATATCTCGAAGTAACCAAGCAATAAAGACTCAAGTGTCTGAACTTGTCATCAACACGTGACTCACAAAAGAAGTAGTTGTAGCGCTCGTCTTCCCAAGCTCCACTCAAGTCGTTGGAGTTAAAATAGTAACTTTACTCATCTAAGATCTTCGATATATAAGGCCCTAGGTATGAATTCCAAATACTGAATGTAAACTCGAGAGTTTATGAAGAAAACGATTAACTAGGGTTTAGAGTAAAACCCTAATTAAGGATTTCTATACCGACCACTACGGTGAGCCGTAAACTAAAAGGGAAAGACACTAAGGTTAGGACTCGAACCCCTGGTCTCTCTCTTATAGGAAAATTATACTATTATATTAGTCATAATTCTGGTCATTTCGAGTTTATTTTCATTTAAATTAAATTTATAAATCAATTAATCCCGTGATAATAATACTAGTGAATTATCTTTCATTCATTGCACTGCCCTGTGTACAACAGTAAAATTTCAGCACTAGCCACGACTTTTAATGAGTGAATCTGAATCTGTAATTTTTAATATAGGTTCCCTGATGAGTCTATTTTACATCCCAACAGAGAACGTATTTTTATGAATTTTATAGAATTAGTTATGCATTTTCTACTATTGACTGTCTGTGCAGGAATTTCCAGACCGAGGCTTAATTAAGTCTTCGGTTTGCCCTTTATTATGTTAATTAATCACATCTATTAATCACTTATGATATTACTAATCATCTCTCTGTTCCACCTAGGCATGATATTTGTAATAATTAACAGCAAGTAAATTTTTAATATAATACTATGTCTTTATCACTTCTACAAACTGTTTTTATGCCTAATTATGATTATCATCTATTCAAAAATTAAGACCCTTAATTTGGGACGAAAAGGAACATAAATAACACCAAAAAGCAAAGGCCTTTACCTCTGGTCAGAAGGGTATCGACTTGTATTTTACAATATTTTGGACATTTAATCCTTCGCCTTCTTAATTCTCATGAATCATTACCCGATCTAATGATTAATATAATTTAAACAACAAGAAATGACCGGAAAGTAAGACTATAATCTCTGGACAGCATGAAGTCAGATCCATAGGAAATGAAAGAGTCAATTACATGCTGACTAAGGAGAGAGGAATTCATATCTAAGACTTTGAATATCAAAATATGCATTCAAGTATTCAAATGGATCATGCATATACTGGACATAAATAAAGATATGACCTTTTTCAATTCACAAGCATTATCCTCATACACCAATGAACAACAGATATAAACATGCATGAAATATCATCAAGACATGCTATTCAAGCCAAGGAAATTGGGTAAAAATGCATCCTACCTGATTTGAAGAGAATCGATACGTTATGAGCGTAAATCGGTTCTCCGGGTAGACTATGCTTCCTTTCTCCACGAAACCACTCCACAAACCACCGGAGAGCTCCTTGAACGTGGTGTGCAAGGCTGCCTACTGCTGCTCCTTTGTTGGCACGTCTCCCAAAAATTGCAAAGGAGAATGTCGACCCCTCTAATAGCAAGTATATATAGGACATACACAAGTCCTAGTTGATTCTCCACCATGCATCTCACCACGATCCAAAGGCTACCAAAAGGTCCAGCCATTCCACAACAACCAAGACGCCCTTCTCCTTAATTTTCTTCAGTTACAAATCCCTTGATTAATGGGGAATTAACTCAATCCCTTTAATTACCTAATTAAGACCTTATGTAGTTTCAATTAGCAAGATCTAACCATCTTGATAAAGGGCGCCAAGCTTGATTGGAATATGCCCTTAGCATCTTCCATAACTCACCTTGAATGCCAAACATAATCTCCCTAATTAATTCCAAATTAAATCCCAATTTTATTAATATAAAATTTACGGTCGCTACATAAATATTGATTTTATCCTTCCTTGACCTTTGAGAGTCTCGGATGATGATTGGTTTCCTGGTAAGCGAATTGCATAATTGCTGATCCTGAGTCTATTTGTACTTGTCTTCAATCTTTTAATCTTTTGACATTTGAATTATTATTCCATTGTGGGTTTTCTTGTATCCTATTGGGTATTTCCTATGGAATACTCATGCATCTTCTGAATCAGGGATTAAGATGGAACGGAAGTGATCGGCTATTACTTTTGGTGATGTTGGACACTGGAGTCAGAAGACAAGTTACTTTTAATTTAATGTTTATGTTCATGATTGTTGAACTTGCGGCCTGTGTGCCCATTTTATTTTAATTGTGGAAACTTGTCGAATAATATAATAATTCAATTAGAACTTCATTATGTTATTCAATCTCATGTACGTGGATATCATTTAAGTCTTATCGATCTAGTATGACCCAAGCATGTAAATGGGTATGTGATGATTCGAGTATTCGGTCCGTCCCAGATTCTGACCCTTATAACTTTAATTGGATTATCGCTTCCGCGCATATTGGGGTTGTGGAAATTTGGGCTGTGACACTCTAAGTGTGAAGTGCGCCACTAAAACGCCACAATGCACCCATAAGAAAGAAAGTTTTCTTATATATATATATATCCTATTAGAGAAGGTATCTTTCCTATGTGGGACTAAAGAAATTTTTCAACATAGAATTTTTTTTTATTTTTCCTCTAAACTTAGCAAAAGACAAAAATAGAGTGGAAGTGGAATTTCCTCCCATTCATAGTTCAATCACATAATTAATGTGAGCCTAAATCATGAGACTATTATTAAAAAGCTTTACAATACTATCCAACCTACCATATGATTGAATTTGGGCCCACTGCCCAAACCCAAAACCCAACAATTGGACAAGATAATACAAGGAGTGAGGATGTTCCACGATCAGCCAGACGAGGCGAAGATGGGCTCTACTCGCGGGTGCTAGAGACGAAGGTGAAGTTCAGCAGCAACTTTGACCTTTACCAAGTGGCGATGGCAAATTGGAGGGACACGCTTGACTGCCGCATGCAGCCTGACCTCGAAGACCCTCAAGAGCTGCCATCAGTTTGCAGGTCAATGAACAAATTCATTGATGATGCTATTCATTCAAAGACTTACTCCAAATTCGGGGGTCAAAGAGTTTCATAAAAGAAAAGCAACGACTAGAGTGGGAGAGTCAGAGTCGAAAAGAGGATTCCTCACTTCTTTCTCTCATTCAAAACCGTGCATGAGACTTTCATCTCGCACGGCTCCTAAGTGATAAAAGAAAGAAGAACTGAAATCAAATGAATTCAACGATTGACCAAAATTGTCTGCAATTGGATCATTAAATCTTGATATATAACAATTTTGGCTGGGTTGACTTATTTGAAGCTCATAGTTTTGTCTTTTTTCGTCTTAAGGGTGCTTTGGCAACAAAGATTTGGACATGTGATTTATAGAATGGCACCTTTTAGTCTAAATCCCACGTTTGACAACATGTTTTTGGGCCAGATTTAAGTTTGGCCCAAATCGCACCACCCTATATCCCGTTATTTGTTTTATAACATGCAAAATGGATTAGTGCAAATTATACTTCTAACCCTATTATTTACAAAATCACACATCAAAATCTATTATCAAATATTACTTGTGATTTATAATCTCAAATGTAAATCTCATTTACGCGTGATTTAAAAGGATGTAATTTTATGATTCACATTTTTAAATCCAAAGAGGATCTTCATTTCCTTTGGGGGTTCTTGTATTTACAAGCTGATCTTAAAGGGGATCTTCATTCGTTTTGTTCATCTTTTTCTTATCTTGGAGGATCTTAACTTTGTCTAGTCAAACCGACAACCATGACCAAACTCCCGTGACCACAGGGTGGTAACATAGTACATAAAGATATTATATTTTCCCTATTGCTACATTAGCACATGATTTCTTATATACTAAATTCTTATCCTCTCTTTAAACTAAATTCTATGATCCTGCCATTTTTTTTTCTGGATTTGTAAAATGACAAATGTAGTCTCTATTATTTGGACGGAGGGAGTAGTATATACTATATAGTCAGTCATGTACTTTGTTAGCCTCCTATGCTGCATGGTGACTGCTGTTGGTCACGAAAACATTTTTCATGAAGAAAGAACACATAGTGGCAATTTTAGGCTGCAAACCCTTCCTGATCCAATTCCAATATGTGTTACACAAACTAGTTCTTTCTCTCCAGGGATTCGAAAATAGATTCTCTTTTTATGCCAGTCTACATTAGCACAATACTTACCTAGACAATCCATCCCCAATATCGCATTAAAGTCATAAACATCAAGCAATATCAATTCAGTTGTTAGAACTCTATCCCCAACTACAATGGGGGCATTCTCTAAACATTAACATGCTTCAACAGAACTCTTAATAGGAGTGGCAATCAACAATTCATTATCAAGTCAAGACAACAGATAATTAAAGGAATAAGATGCTCCTGGGTCAATCAAAACTTTAGCTAGTCAATTGAGGACAACAAGAGTACCTTTAATGACCTCGTTCGAAGTTTTTGTGTTCTCTAACAATATTGCAAAAATCTACGCTTATTCGGTTCTTCCCTTTCCATCCTCTCTATGTTCGGACAGTTGGTTGAGATTTGTCCCACTTCATTCCATGTGTAGCACCTTATCTTGTCTTGTGGGCATGGCTTCCTAAAATGATCTTGCTGTCTACACTGATTTTCATTTCTATTGAACTCGGAGCTTGACGATTTTGCCCATTCTGTTGTTGAGGTTGCTTCTGCTGCTTATAAGGCCAATTGTAGTTCTTATTGTTGTCACCATATCTCTTGTCATTTTCCACACAAACTTATTTTCTTGCTCTTAGACAAGTTAGTCATCTTTTCTTGACTTCTCTTGAAATCATCCTCTAAGATAAAGGCCAGATCAACGGCTTTGGCCACAGTAGTTGGTTGGGCTGCTAATACTCTAGCCCTCAGACAATCCCTCAATCCATCCACAAAACGTCTAGCCTTATCTAGATCAGTTGGAGACGAGCGGGTTGCAGAAGTGACAAAAAGAGAGTTCTTTGACTGCCTGACAACAAAACTGAAAGAATCATTCATGTTAGACAGAACCATTCTTACAAATTTAATCGCTTTTTATGCAGGGACATGTTGATGGAATATTCGAGAGATATGATAAGAGTTGGGAAGAACATGTTCGAGTTGCTCTCAGAGGTTTTAGGCCTTAACAGGGATCATCTTAACAAAATTGGCTGTTGTGATGGCCAGGTCATTCTCTTCCACTACTATCCAGCATGCCCTGAGCCAAAGCTGACATTAGGTACAAGCAAACATTTAGATTCTGATTTTCTCACACTTCTCCTACAAGATGATATTGGAGGACTCCAAGTGTGTCATCAAAATCAACACTGGATTCATGTGCCTCCCATTCGTGGAGCACTGGTGGTAAACATTAGAGATCTTTTACAGGTACTTTGCATTAATCTATGATTTCTTAGATGAAACAGACCAGATTAAATCATTGATTTAACTTCAAAAACTGATGCCTCCCTTCAATTTATAATTTTATACTATTTAATCTCTTTCTTCATGCTTTTCCTTCTTGTTCATCTTGTTTCTAGTGTGCAATGTACATATACCCGTCCAACTGTAATAGTCCAATTTTGTTATTCGAAACGAACCCGAAATTTGCTCATTTTGCAAAATAAAATGGGGCTATTAATATAAGACGGAGATAGTAATACAGAACATTTAGGCTTAATTTAGATGAGCCATTGCAAATATCAAGCTGACAATATAAAGGTTTCAATGCTACTCCGTCCGGGCCTTTTTAATAGATGCATGCAATTGATTTTCAAAATGAACTCAAATTGAAAACCAATTGCATCTATTAAAAAAAACGGAGTATTTAGTTATTCTTCAGTCATTATTTTACAAGTAACTTAAAAACATTGTAGGGTTTATATATCTGATCTATTACTTAAACTTTCTCAAATGCAGCTTATTAATTACCAACGACAAGTTCAAAAGTGTCGTCCATAGAGTGTTGGCGAATCAAATCGGACCCAGGATATCAGTGGCGTGTTTTTTTACAAGTCACTTTTCTCCATCAGACAAGCTCTACGGTCCCATTAAGGAGTTATTATCAAAATCAAATCCTCCTATTTATCGCGAAACAACAATAAAGGAGTATCTCGTACACTACTATAGAAAAGGACTTGGTGGGGAGGCTGCAGCATTAAACGATTATACTTTAAGTGTGTGAATGTTGGTATTCCTACAGAAAGCCAAGGAGTAGACCATTATTAGATGTTATCATCAATATATCACAAATTTCAATAAAGGACATACCATTAGGTAAAAGTGTTCTATTCATGTGGAACTTTTAATTTTGGTTTGGTTTATAAGCACTAGGACATGATATGAGAGGAGGGAAGTCCTTAATTTTGCCTCTTAAATCTGTTTATGTTTGTTCATACGTGAATACGGAGGGGAGTATATTCTTGCCTTGTATTGTCTGATCCAGTCTGGATTAATTAAACACGAAAACTTGAGGCATCTAACCAGAACTGTTTTCAGCTTCTTGCCGCTGGTGAAGGACTGAATGCTTAAGGTAAGACCAAAATAGCGAAATAAGCTAAGGTTTCAAGCATCTAATTCACCTCTAACTAGCTCCATGCCCGAAGGTCTCCTCCATTAACAACAACGCTATATATCAAGAATAACAATTGATGGTATGTTCCAGTTCAATTGCAGTTCTTCAATGTTGGAATAACCTTTGACAGCGGGCTG
This sequence comes from Houttuynia cordata, assembly GCA_039654745.1. Taxonomy (NCBI): domain Eukaryota; kingdom Viridiplantae; phylum Streptophyta; class Magnoliopsida; order Piperales; family Saururaceae; genus Houttuynia; species Houttuynia cordata. Next base: position 12,821,207 of record CM077511.1, on the reverse strand, counting down.
TACTTCATGAGATTATATAAGATCAAATTGATGAGGACTGTATGAGTTGTTCCAGCTTGTTGAATTAAATGAACATGCTTGACGTGGATGATTTTGGAAGCTTATACACATGAGGTTGATCTGTGGCTGCGTATAGTTTTCAATAATATCCCCTCAATAACTGACAATTCAAAGTTGGGAGGGTCAATCCATTAAAGGTTCCTTTCATGAAACCAACAATAAAAAGTCCGATCTCATCCTTGTTGCTTGTGGGAGTAGTTAATGACCACATAATACAATGGACAAGGAAAAAATTTCACAATTTTACGACTTTGACAACATCAAGAAGATAGGATAAGATTATTCACCACCCCAACTTAGAAACTCAGTAACACCCATTTTGTTATTTTTATATTGGTGCCCCTATGAAAAAAAAAATCAATGGTGCACGGCTCAATTATTGGAAGCATTTTTCATCTGCCACCATGACATCCTCTGGTTTTCAACGATTATATGGAGCTGTTGATCATCAGGATAGACGGCTCACACGGCTCTTTTGTGCGCTCTGGCCAAAAAGGCGTTTTTTTGCTAGAGCGCTCAGTACATCCGTGTGTGCAGTCGTTTCTGATGATCAACGACTCGTATTGACGGAGGATAGGCTGGTGGATATCATGGAGGCGGAAAGAAAATGCTTCCCAATTGATTGAGGAAACCAGAGAGATTCAAAGGCTTTTACCAAATAAAGAACTACTAAAAAGACTAGAGATTCAAAGATAAAGCAACCACAACGTTGGTAGTGACAGCATATCCTTTTCATGGCCAGAAAAATTGCTGCATAATACTACAGTCTTCAAAGAATAATTATATTGAAGCATCAATCAGCAGACAAGGAACTTGCTGTACATACCACCATGGCGACCAATGTACTTCATGCTGAAACAAGTCCATTTTATGATCGTACAAAAGAGCTGCAGGAGTTTGATAATACTAAAGCCGGCGTTAAAGGATTAGTAGATGCAGGCGTTGACAAGATTCCTACAATCTTCATCCATGCCCCTCAAGATCGACCAAAACCAGCTGATACTACTATTAAGCCTCATGAACTCCAAGTACCTGTTATTGACTTGAGGGGGATTGATCATGAGCCCAAGAGGGAGGAGATTGTTGCTCAAGTGCTGGGTGCCTCTCAAGAATGGGGATTCTTTCAGATTGTAAATCATGGGCTGCCTGTTGATGTGTTGGATGAGGTGCTTGAAGGACTTAGGCGGTTTAATGAGCTGCCAAAGGAGGTGAAGATGAAGTTGTATACAAGGGATCACAGTCAGAAGGTGAAGTTTTCGACAAATTATGATCTGTTTGAGTCAACTGCTGCAAACTGGAGGGATACGCTGTCTGTTTCTTTCGATGTCGGGCCATTTGATCCTCAAGATTTGCCGGATGTCTGCAGGTTAGTGTTAAGTTCCTTTTAATGCTAAAATAGATAGATTGCAGATTTTGAGGTCCATATTCAATTTCTAAAGGTCGTCCAATTTTGATAGCATTTTTCTGCTCATCCAATTGTTGATCATTTAATAAACGACTGTTCTTGAACATATGCAAATTACTTGAGCTGAAAAACAAGAAGACATCCACCTATAGAAGAGCACCATAATCCATATTCAAATTATTTGACCAGATGCAAAACGAGTATATATTATGGTCTTGGATTCATGCTTTATGTTAAATTTTGACTTAAAAAAGTTGACATGCCTTATATTTTGAACATGCATATGGTCGAATTTCATATTTCGGATAGTATATAGGTAAAAAAATTATGTTTCTTACAGAAGATAGATGCCTTAATTTGTGTCCATTATTCCTCTTTTTTCAACCGATATTTGGTAAACTGCATGTATGTTCCAGGGATATCATAATGGATTATGCCAATCACATAAAGAAACTCGCAGAGAAAATATCAGAATTACTCTCCGATGCTCTCGGACTTCCTCGGCATTACCTCAAAGAAACCAATGGCTTAGAAAGCCTTGCAATGGCTGGGCATTACTCTCCCCCTTGCCCTCAGCCTGATCTGACCCTGGCGACGACCAGGCACACAGACCCTTCCTTCTTGAGCATTGTTCTCCAAGACCATATGGGAGGGCTGCAAGTCCTCCATCAAGATCATTGGGTGGATGTCAAGCCTATTCATGGAGCTCTTGTTGTCAACATTGGAGACGTTCTCCAGGTAAGCACACTTCCTAGGCATTTCAATGCTTATGATCTTCGATACAAAATCGCAATGGCTCCCACAGATAGGCCATCGAATTAAGATCCGATCGCGCACATTTATGAATCACCGCTTGTCCATGCATCGACATGCGCTGTCAAATCAAGATCCTGCAGCTCGCCATGCACTGGCAGACGGGCGTGTGCTCTTATATGTATTCGTGTCAATTGCATTGGTCGATTTTTGAGTTCTCCTTTCGTGCAGCTTATTACAAACAACAAATTTAAGAGTGTTAACCACCGAGTATTGGCAAAGAATGCTGGGCCAAGGATATCAATTGCATGCTTTCTTAATCCAGATCGTGCCGAGCAAAGGCTGTACGGACCTATAAACGAACTTCTATCAGATGAGAATCCACCCATATATCGAGAAGTAACAATAGGGGAATTTATGGCACACTTCTTCTCCAAAAGCCTTGATCATTGCTATCTGGATAATTTTATGATTTGATGTGACTTTATATTGGTCTGACTACATTGCTACCTGGATAATTTTATGACTTGATGTGGCTATATATTGGTCTAACTACATTGCTATCAATCAGTGGCCTTATTTAATTTGTATACTATAGGAGCAAACCATATGATCAGCATATCAGGTAAAAAACACACTTGTTTACAAATTCTCATAGAACACAAGAAAGTGGTGGCATTTAGCACTATTCAACACGACAACCTTCTTTATCGCAAAAAAAACCACGACAACCTTCCATTTGATTACACATTGTTTATTTTGTTCGGTTTTAGTATCCAAGGGAGAGGAATAGATGAATGGACTCGCAAAAAACTCTCATCTGACAAAGAATTCGGTGCACAATGTAGCACCGATGCAAGTTCTTTTTAGATAAGTTACAAAATGGGTGACTGTGGAGGTCACATAAATAATTTCTAATTTTAACAAGAAATAACATAAACAGTTTGTAAGTCAAACCCTATGAAACTCCTGATACAGGGAAGCCATTTTTTTCCTGAAAGGGCATCTAAAAGAACGAGCAAGATACATAACATCTGCCATGAACTCAATTCCCCAACACACCTACCCAGTTTGCACTGGAAAGAATGAAATACTAGAAACCAGGCAATTTTTGGATCCATTGAACAAGGGTGCCTACATCAAAGCACTACTCCCTTGCCGGCCCCCAAGAAGGACGTTATTTGATCTAATCCTTCTTTTCCTCAGTCTCTCGGCGATGGCAAAAGCAAGTTCGAGAGACTGGGAAGCATTTAGCCTGGGATCACAGTGGGTATGGTATCTGGAACTCAAATCGTCAAAGGTCACAGTCCCAGCTCCACCAATACACTCTGTAACATTCTGACCTGTCATTTCCAGGTGGACCCCTCCAGGATGTGTGCCTTCTTGTTCATGGACATCAAAGAAAGCTCTGAGCTCATCCTGCCAAGAAAAAAGATAATCAGACTATAATCACCAGCGCCTGCAAACAGCAAGGAATATTACATAAAAAAATCTTACTATTCTATGACCCCCCTCAAAACTTACTCTGATGGCATCAAAAGGACGGGTCTTCAAGCCACAAGGGGCCTTAATGGTGTTGCCATGCATTGGGTCACTAACCCGAGAAAACCAATGTCCTAGTCGATCTAACCGGAGAGCATGCTTAATTTCCTTGGGGGAGTCTTGAACCAATATATTTAGAAATGAGAAGCTCCAAAGTTCCCTAAAAATGTGGTAAAAGTTGGTTTGACAATGTGTATGCTTAAATTCCTTGATCGCTTGGAGATAGGATTGGATATACCATGGTTCTGCAGTATGACTGCTATTGATGGGTGAGATGAGCACCTTTGAATATCCTTCATTTCTGATATAGATATCAATTATCATCCGATTGCTGGCACCAAAAGTGAGCAAGTGATAACTGTAAATTATCATTTCCTTCCCATATACTTCCCTCATAGTCATAGTTGTGAGCGAAGGCTTAGCAAAGCTAACATCCATCACACGCCCTACTGCCACATGCAGCCTGATCTCGAAGACCATAAGAGCTGCCATCAGTTTGCAGGTCAGTGAACAAATTCATTGATGATGCTATTGATTAAAAAATTTATGACTTGTCTGAAGCTCATGCCTCTGTCTTTTTTTCGTTTAAGGGTGCTTTTGACAACAAGATTTGGACTGTGATTTATAGAATTGCGTTATTATTCCCAATCCCATGTTTGACAGTTGACACCATGTTTTTGGGCGGTTTGGCCAAATCGTATTTGTTTTATAACATGCAAAATGGATTAGTGCAAATTCCACCTCTAACCCTGTTATTTATAAAATCACACCTCAAACACTAAATATTAGAATTTCATTCATAAAATCACACTATTCTCAAACATTACTAGTCATTTAAAAGGACGTAATTTTATAAATCACATTTTTAAATCCAAAGAGGATTTTCATTTCCTTTGTGGGTTTTTGTATTTAGAAGCTGATATTAAAGGGTATCTTCATTCGTTTTGTTCATCTTTTTCTTATCTTGGAGGATCTTAACTTTGTCTATCCAAACTGACAACCATGACAAGACTCCCGTGACCATAGGGTGGTAACTTAGTAGATATTATATTTTCCCTATGTGCTACATTAGCACATGATTTCTTATATACTAAATTCCTATCCTCTCTTTAAACTAAATTCTATGATCCTGCCACTTTTTTTTTCTGGATTTGTAAAAAGTCAAATGCAGTCTCTATTATTTGGACGGAGGGAGTAGTATATAGTCATGTACTTTGTTAGCCTTCTATGTTGCATGGTGACTGTTGTTGGTCACGAAAACATTTTTCATGAAGAAAGTACACATAGTGGAAATTTTAGGCTGCAAGCCCTTCCTGATGCAATTCCAATATGTGTTACACAATGTCTTATCTACATTATTAGTGAGAAAAAGAGAAAGTTCTTTGACTGCCTGACTAATTAAGGCTCTGCCTACGTTATAAAAAAAACAAAACTGAAAAAACCATTCATGTTAGAAAGAATCATTCTTACAAATTTAATTGCTTAGGGTTTAGGGTTTTACAGGTACTTTGCATTCATCTATGATTGGAGATCTTTTACAGGTACTTTGCATTAATCTATGATTTCTTAGATGAAACAGACCAGATTAAATCATTGATTTAACTTCAATAACTGATGCCTCCCTTCAATTTATACTATTTAATCTCTTCCTTCATGCTTTTCCTTCTTGTTCATCTTGTTTCTAGTGTACAATGTACATATACACGTCCAACTTTAACAGTCCAAGTTTGTTATTCCAAATGAACCCAAAATTTGATCATTTTGCAAAATAAAATGGGGTTATTAATATGGGACGGAGATAGTTATGCATAGAACATTTCGGCTTAATTTAGATGAGCCATTGTAAATATCAAGCTGACAATATAAAGGCTTCAATGCTCTGAACCAATATACCTGCTACTCTGTCCGGGCCTTTTTAATAGATGCATGCAATTGATTTCAAAATGAACTCAAATTGAAAACCAATTGCATCTATTAAAAAAAACGGAGGAGTATTTAGTTATTCTCAGTCATTATTTTACAAGTAACTTAAAAACATTGTAGGGTTTATATATCTGATCTATCACTTAAACTTTCTCAAATGCAGCTTATTACCACCGACAAGTTCAAAAGTGTCGTCTATAGAGTGTCGACGAATCAAGTCGGACCCAGGATATCAGTGGCGTGTTTTTTTTTACAACTCACTTTGCTCCATCAGACAAGCTCTACGGTCCCATTAAGGAGTTATTATCAAAATCAAATCCTCCTATTTATCTCGAGACAACAATAAAGGAGTATCTCGTACACTACTATAGCAAAGGACTTGGTGGGGAAGCTGCAGCATTAAACGATTATAAAATTTAAGTGTGTGATGTTGGTATTCCTACAGAAAGCCTAGGAGTAGACCATTATTAGATGTTATCACCAATATATCACAAGTTTCAATAAAGGACATACCATTAGGTAAAAGTGTTCTATTCATGTGGAATTTTTAATTTTGGTTTGGTTTATAAGCACTAGGACATGATATGAGAAGATGGAAGTCCTTAATTTTGCCTCTTAATCTGTTTCTGTTCATACATGAACATGGAGGGGAGTATATTCTTGCCTTGTATTGTCTGATCCAGTCTAGATTAATTAAACATGAAAACTTGAGGCATCTAACCAGGACTGTTTTCAGCTTCTTGCCGCTGGTGAAGGACTGAATGCCTAAGGCAAGACCAAAATAGCGTAATAAGCTAAGGTTTCAAGCATCTAATACACCTCTAACTAGCTCCATGCCCGAAGGTCTCCTCCATTAACAACAACGCTATATATATCAAGAATAACAACTGATGGTATGCTCCAGTTCAATTGCAGTTCTTCAATGTTGGAATAGCCTTTGACAGCGGGCTGTACTTAATGAGATCAGTCCATGATATAAGCTCAAATTGATGAGGACTGTATGAGTTGTTCCAGCTTGTTGAATTAATTGAACATGCTTGACGTGGATGATTTTGGAAGCTTATACACATACGGTTGATCTGTGGCTGCGTATAGTCTTCAATAATATCCCCACAATAACTGACAATTCAAAGTTGGGAGGGTCAATCCATTAAAGGTTCCTTTCATGAAACCAGCAATAAAAAGTCCGATCTCATCCTTGTTGCTTGTGGGAGTAGTTAATGACCACATAATACAATGGACAAGGAAAAAATTTCACAATTTTACGACTTTGTCAACATCAAGAAGATGGGATAAGATTCTTCAGCACCCCAACTTAGAAACTCAGTAACACATTTTTGTTATTTTTATATTGGTGCCTCTATGAAAAAAAAAATCAATGGTGAACGGCTCAATTATTGGAAGCATTTTCTATCTGCCACCATGATATCCGCTGGTTTTCAGCCATTATATGGAGCCGTTGATCATCAGGATAGACGGCACACATGGCTCTTTTGTGCGCTCTGGCTCAGTACATCCATGTGTGCAGTCATTTCTGATGATCAACTATTCGTATTGACGGAGGATAGGCTGGTGAATATCATGGAGGCGGAAAGAAAATGCTTCCCAATTGGTTGAGGAAACCAGAGAGATTCAAAGGTTTTTACCAAATAAAGAACTGCTAAAAAGGCCAGAGATTCAAAGATAAAGCAACGACAATGTTGGTATGACAGGATATCCTTTTCATGGCCAGAAAAATTGCTCCATAATACTGTAGTCTTCAAAGAACAATTATATTGAAGCATCAATCAGCAGACAAGGAACTTGCTGTACATACTACCATGGCGACCAATGTACTTCATGCTGAAACGAGTTCATTTTATGATCGTACAAAAGAGCTGCAGGAGTTTGATAATACTAAAGCCGGCGTTAAAGGATTAGTAGATGCAGGCGTTCACAAGATTCCTACAATCTTCATCCATGCCCCTCAAGATCGACCAAAACCAGCTGATACTACTATTAAGCCTCATGAACTCCAAGTACCTGTTATTGACTTGAGGGGGATTGATCATGAGCCCAAGAGGGAGGAGATTGTTGCTCAAGTGCTGGATGCCTCTCAAGAATGGGGATTCTTTCAGATTGTAAATCATGGGCTGCCTGTTGATGTGTTGGATGAGGTGCTTGAAGGACTTAGGCGGTTTAATGAGCTGCCAAAGGAGGTGAAGATGAAATTGTATACAAGGGATCGCAGTCAGAAGGTGAAGTTTATGACAAATTATGATCTGTTTGAGTCAACTGCTGCAAACTGGAGGGATACGCTGTCTGTTTCTTTCAATATCGGGCCGTTCGATCCTCAAGATTTACCGGATGTCTGCAGGTTAGTGTTAAGGTCCTTTTAATGCTAAAATAGATAGATTGAAGACTTTGCAGTCCAATTCAATTTCTAAAGGTCGTCCAATTTTGATAGCATTTTTCTGCTCATCCAATTGTTGATCATTTAATGAACAACTGTTCTTGAACATATGCAAATTACTTGAGCTGAAAAACAAGAAGACATCCACCTACAGAACAGCACCATAATCCATATTCAAATTATTTGACCAGATGCAAAACGAGTATATATTATGGTCTTGGATTCATGCTTTATGTTAAATTTTAACTTAAAAAAGTTGACATGCCTTATATTTTGAACATGCGTTGAGGCATATCACAAGCCATCGGATTGAGATAGGACATCTCACACATTTTAGGGATCAGGTGTTTAGTGGCATTTGAAAATCTTCCCTCCCCATTGCCGGCATCCTGTGATTTCAATCACGCAGCCACAAGTGGGGAGTGCGCCAAGCGCATAGAAGCGGAATAAATTGGACTTCTAATGGTTGCATATGGTCGAATTTCATATTTCTGATAGTCTATAGATAAACAAATTATGTTTCTTACAGAAGATAGATGCCTTAATTTGTGTCCATTATTCCTATTTTTTCAACCGATATTTGGTAAACTGCATGTATGTTCCAGGGATATCATAATGGATTATGCCAATCACATAAAGAAACTCGCAGAGAAAATATCAGAATTACTCTCCGATGCACTCGGACTTCCTCGGCATTACCTCAAAGAAACCAATGGCTTTGAAAGCGTTGCAATTTCTGGGCATTACTCTCCCCCTTGCCCTCAGCCTGATCTGACCCTGGCGACGACCAGGCACACAGACCCTTCCTTCTTGAGCATTGTTCTCCAAGACCATATTGGAGGGCTCCAAGTCCTCCATCAAGATCATTGGGTGGATATCAAGCCTATTCATGGAGCTCTTGTTGTCAACATTGGAGACATTCTCCAGGTACGTACACTTCCTAGGCATTTCAATGCTTATGATCTTCGAAACAAAATCGCAATGGCTCCCACAGAGGCCATCGAATTAAGACTCGATCGCGCACATTTATGAATCACCCCCTTGCCCATGCATCAACATGCGCTGTCAAATCAAGATCCTGCCGCTCGCGATGCATTGGCAATACTAAGGCCTTGTTTGTTTCCCACTTTAGCCAACTTTGAAGAGAATCAGACTTCTCTAAAGAGATTTTTTAAAAGAAGTGTCTTTTCTTAATCGTATATTTGAAGTGTCTTTTCTTAATCGTATATTTTGTAATTTTGTAAATAAGACAAGGGCATATGATAAGAAAAAATACATTTTCAGTCATGAAAACACGTTTTTTTCTATTATGTGTCCCTTACAAAATATGTCATCGAACCTTAAATTCTTCTTTAAAAGCTGATTATTCTCAACCAAACACCCATTTCCCACCTCTCACTTCTTCCCTAAAATCTTATTTTCCCACTCTAAATATCTGCTACCAAACAGGCCCTAAGTGGACTCTTATATGTATTCGTCTCACTTGTATTGGTCGATTTTTGAGTTCTCCTTTCGTGCAGCTTATTACAAACAACAAGTTTAAGAGCGTTAACCACCGAGTATTGGCAAAGAATGCTGGGCCAAGGATATCAATTGCATGCTTTATTAATCCAGATCTTGCCGAGCAAAGGCTGTACGGACCTATAAACGAACTTCTATCAGATGAGAATCCACCCATATATCGAGAAGTCACAATAGGGGAATTTTTGGCACACTTCCTCTCCAAAAGACTTGATCATTGCAATCTGGATAATTTTATGATTTGATGTGGCTATATATTGGTCTGACTACATTGCTACCTGGATAATTTTATGACTTGATGTGGCTATATATTGATCTGACTACATTGCTATCAATCAGTGGCCTTATACAATTTGTATGCTATAGGAGCAAACCATATGATCAGCATATCAGGTAAAACACAGACACTTGTTTACAAATTCTCATAGAACACAAGAAAGTTATGGTATTTAGACCTTCAACACGACAACCTTCCATCTGATTACATATCGTTTATTTTGTTCGGTTTTAGTATGTCGGCGATTTCCCCAATATATCTAAAGAATACTAATGAAGATAGAAAGCTGGAAACTTATACATAATGTGGCAGTTTTACTACTCGGTTGTCGACACATTAGATATCTCGTTGAATGGGTTGGTAATTGCTTTATGCATCTTGCTTTAATGAAAGGAAAAAGCGACTCCAGCAAATCAATTTATGAGAGTGCCCTCGGACCAAAAGGGAGGAGGCATGCAAGTTTATCTAAGGGAGTCGTTCAATCTCAAGGCGCAGAGCAGCACCCTTTGATAAAATCATTTTCAAAGTTCATAGAGAAACACTAAATTAAAATACAGGGGAGAGGAGTAGATGAATAGACTAGCAAAAAATTCTCATCTGACAAAGAATTCGGTGCACAATGTAGCACTGATGCAAGTTCTTTTTAGATAAGTTACAAAATGGGTGACTATGCGGAGGTCACATAAATAATTTCTAATTTTAAGAAGAAATAACATAAACAGTTTGTAAGTCAAACCCTAGAGACTCCTGATACAGGGAAGCCATTTTTTTCCCTGAAAGGGCATCTAAAAGAACGAGCAAGATACATAACATCTGCCATGAACTCAATTCCCCAACACACCTACCCAGTTTGCACGGGAAAGAATGAAGTACTAGAAACCAGGCAATTTTTGGATCCATTGAACAAGGGTGCCTACATCATAGCACTACTCCCTTGCCGGATCCCAAGAAGGACGTTATTTGATCTAATCCTTCTTTTCCTCAGTCTCTCGGCGATGGCAAAAGCAAGCTCGAGAGACTGGGAAGCATTTAGCCTGGGATCACAGTGGGTATGGTATCTGGAACTCAAATCGTCAAAGGTCACAGTCCTAGCTCCACCAATACACTCTGTAACATTCTGACCTGTCATTTCCAGGTGGACCCCTCCAGGATGTGTGCCTTCTTGTTCATGGACATCAAAGAAAGCTCTGAGCTCATCCTGCCAAGAAAAAAGATAATCAGATTATAATCACCAGCGCCTGCAAACAGCAAGGAATATTACATAAAAAATCTTACTGTTCTATGACCCCCTCAAAACTTACTCTGATGGCATCAAAAGGACGAGTCTTCAAGCCACAAGGGGCCTTAATGGTGTTGCCATGCATTGGGTCACTAACCCAAGTGACGATTAATCCACCTTGGCGGACCGCTCTAATCAAATGTGGCAGCTTTACTCGCATGTTATTGGCACCCATTCGAGTAATTATGGTGAGTCTTCCTGGCTTGTTGGTAGGGTTTAGAATTTCACACAATTTCACCAGCTCACTTGGATCCATCTTGTTGCTCACCTATATATTATTGAATTCTTCAATCAGGGAGGAGAAGCCAACCAAATGCATAAACAAGAGATCCCAACTTGCACGATGTGGGAATTGGATGATCAAAAAAGGTGTAATTTAATAAGAAAAAACATCCACAGATGCAACCGAGAAAATGATGCATCAGGTTCATAGGGATCACCTTTACACCAAGCGGATTTGCTATGCCACGTAAAAACTCCAAGTGGGCACCATCCAGCTGCCGGGTCCTTTCCCCCACCCAAAGCATGTGAGCTGAACAATCATAGTACAAACCTGATGTTGAGTCCACCCTTGTCAAAGTTTGCTCATAAGGCAGATGGAGACACTCGTGTGACGTCCAAAATTCAGTGGTAGTCATTATAGGGTGATCGTTAGTAAGACCACATGCCACCATGAAACCAATGGCTTCGTCCACTCTCTGTGCAAGTTCCATGTATCTGCTCCAGCAAACATTAATCAAGAACTACAGATTTGTCCCAGGAAATATTATAATTTTTTATTTTCAAACTTGGATGGAGTTAATAAGAAAGGATTTGACTTTACTATCTCTTACAAAAGAGGTAGCCCAAAACAGGCTGGAATGGAGGATTAAGATCCGTGTCGCCGACCCCAAATAGTTGGGAAAAGGCGCTACTTGATTATGATTATGATTATGATTATGATTTTCAAACTTGTCATTAATTTTTGCCAAGAATGTTCTGTCTAGACAAAATATAAGCATATAGTGAACGGTCACAATAAAAACAGTTAACACACCTCTCCCCTTGTTCACTGTGCTCTGTGAAGTCTAGATTCCAGTGGGAGACTCTCTGCATAGCAGCATAACCTCCAGTTGCAAATGCTCGGAGAAGGTTTAGAGTCGCTGAAGATTGCAGATATGCCTTTATTAATCTCTGCGGGTCTGGCATTCTTTCTTTCTCGTTGAATCCATCACTATTAATATTGTCTCCCTGATAACTAGGAAGCTTCACACCATCCCTAGTCTCAAATGGATCTGATCTGGGCTTTGCAAATTGGCCAGCCATTCTTCCAACCTGTGGCAGTAGATGAAGTACAGAAAAGCATTAGTTGAAGATTCCATTGACATGTAAATTGACATGTAAAGTTGTATCTACAGATTGGCACATCAATCTAAAGACTTAATTAAAAAATCTCTATTTGCTTCATATATCATGAGAATCAAATTTACGTAAAAAATAAAAACAAACTTCAAAAGAAGCCATTATGCATAAGCAGGAGAGATGCACAGCCAGAACTGAACCATGAGAAGTCACATTCGACTACACCTAGTAGTTAAGGAATAACCGGGCAATCCCACCGCACCAGACCAAATTCAGAGTAGAAATCTTAGTCACCAAATTGGCTAAAATACATCAAATTCGTAACATGTAATTGCAAAATAAGTGATAAGGACATTGACTTTAAGAAGCATAGCTTGCACGAAGATCTAGACATACTAATAAAGAGCATAATAAGTATCTTCTAGGGCATCTAAGTGTATTAGAAAAACCACAAAAATTCTGTAAGTGCTAAATTTACAATGTGAAAACCTATAGCTACATCGTTCGATCAGTTAAACAAATAGCATATTGTTCAAATCTACATGCCTCTCATCAAACTAAACTAACGCAGTTCATATTGAACTCTAAACCCAAATTGGCGGATTAATCAGGCTTATAGCATAACACATTCGGAACTAACCCGCCGATACAAATCCGGTAAAATCAATTATCCACGCAAATTTCATCCAGGACCATAAGTATCAAAACCAATGATAAAAACACAACATAGAAATATAAAGAAAGGAAATTGAGAACAAGAGAAGAAAGGCAAACCCAAAGGCGGCACCTTTATGATGGGCATCTGACCGCCGAAGGTCAGGACAATGCTCATCTGCAGCAGAACTCTAAAAGTATCCCTGATGTTATCAGCGTCGAACTCCTTGAAGCTCTCCGCGCAGTCCCCACCTTGCAGCAGAAACGCCTTCCCGACGGCCGCGTCCGCCAGCCGCTCCTCCAGCTTCCGCGCCTCCCCAGCGAAGACCAGCGGCGGGAAGCTCTCCAGCGACTGCAGAACCGCATCAAGATCCTCCTTGTTCGGATACGCCGGAATCTGAAGCGCCCTCTTGGACCTCCAGCTATCCACCGACCACTTCCGCTCCGCCACCTTGCTCTTGACCGGCTCGGCCGCGTGGACGGCGAGGATCCGGGTGGTGGAACCGGGGCGCCGTCGGTCCGGCAGTCGGGGGGTGGGCGTGACGGCGAGATTGCCGGAGCCGGCGAGCGCCATTGCCGGAGAAATCGGAGGTCGAGGAGGAGACGGAGGAACTGGGCCGGAGAGGGATTTCGGTTGGGCCCACGTTGAGGCGATTGGTGGATAAATATCCGAACTTAAACTACTTAAATTACTTAAATACCCTTGGATTATGTGACGGCCCAATGGCCCATGTAGGTAAGGAAGGTCCAGCGATATTTTTAAGAAAGCCCACGCACTTGGCAAAAAAGAAAGAAACATTGCCAACTAAACCAGAGAAAACCAATGTCCCAGTCGATTTAACTGGAGAGCATGCTCAATTTCCTTTGGGTAAATTTAAGCAAACACACTGTCAAACCAAGTTTTACCACATTTTTAGGTAACTTTGGAGATAGGATTGGATATACCATGGTTCTGCAGGATGGCTGCTATTGATGAGTGAAATGAGCACCTTTGAATCCCCTTCATTTCTGATATAGATATCATCCGATTGCTGGCACCAAAAGTGAGCAAGTGATAACTGTTAATATTGGACAAATGTTGGTTGAAATCGGGCACTTGAAATGGAACGGGGGAGACTATAAAGAACAAAGTCTTCTCTGGAAGTGGTTCAAGCTAACAAGTTTTGCATGAACGAATCAAAAAGGGATGTACACTCCACTTTAGAATCTTCTACAGAAAGTCCTCCCTCATGCAACTTGATCAATAACTTGTAATTTTATAAAGAGACAAATGCCAAAGTCTTCTAATATATATGGAGTATTTTCTTTAATGTAAGAGATACATGTGTGACTACACTAGGTACAGAATGAATCATTAAATTCGGTTGACAAGCATGTTAGCATTTGTCACATGAAAGATGATTAAAGGAACAAAAGAACAAGCACAATGAATGATCATATCCTACAAAAGGTAGAAATGTATAAAAAACATGATCTATCACTGGTGCACATCATCCACTTTCTCAAGTCCAGCTATCCCTTGGATCTGTCTACAATTTCAAACTTAGGACTCCCTCCATGGGTGTAAAAGTTGCCAGCTCCAGGACTTGGACCAGAGTCCTTAATCCCTCCAAGAGCATAGCCATTGATATGTGCATGGTTGTCTCCAGGACTCGGCCCGGGTTCCTTAACTGCACCTAGAGAGAGGCCATCGATGATCACACTGAGCAACGGATTTAATGGCCTGGCATGGACAGGGCTCAAGAGTGAGCTGAACAAGATAGGAAGGAGAAGAAGTAGAGAAAGCTTCATGGTCATCGGAGTGATTTGCCTTAGATTGGATGTGGCTATCTCTAAATGCGTCGGAAATCCATTAAATGAATATCGTATTGCTTGTTGCTAGTTGCTACTGAAGATGAATTGGCTGTATTCATAGTGAAGGAGGGGATTCAAATGTGTCGATGAAATTCAACCATTCAAAGCCATGCTGAAGGTCCGTTCCTCGTGGTTATAAGATGGAATCCAAGTGCAGAAGAGAAGGGAGCGAATTTAATTGACAGCTTTAGAGAAAAATTCGCCAATTTCTGCTTTTCTTTTGAGAGCTATTTTGGAAGTATCTTTTAGCTTGTAGTCATTCATCCCTGTTTAGGTAGCGTTGGGAAAATGACAGACACCCATTTGACCAAGGGATGTGTAGGCCATGGAAGGAGTAGAGGACAAGCTAAACCTAACGAGATAGTGAAAGGGAGAAAGTGCGTTGAGAATTATTTGGTTTACTCCTCTGTTTCCTCCTTTTGAGCTGATATAGTCATTGCTTATCAATCTATCAAAGAACGTACATTGAGGACTTACCAAGGCAATTGTTAATCTAATGTTTTATCCATTAATTTATGTGAGCCTTTGAAGATTGTGCTAGGCTTTAAGGAAACAAGAAATAGTAATTTATTTGTGTGTTACCCAAAAAAGTTGGTCTTATGAAGGGGCTGACCATGGGGAGGATTTTAGCATTGATTAGGAAGTTATCAGGAAGTTGGTTTGCCATATTAACCATGTCGTGGCATTGTGACCTTGATGAATCTACTAGATGTTCATTTGCTTGAAACTATTAATTTATCGGTGTACAACCAGACCTCTATATAACCAAGTTTAATGAGTGAAATTCTTAATTTTATTTTGATGAAAAAAATCTTAAATTAGATTATTGTTTATTTTGCATTAAACTGTGACCTATTCATAGTAATTGCAAATGCCATCCTCATCATAAACTGCAAGTACCAAGTTGAGTTTTGATTGTTAACTGAAGGTATTAAAACCAGTCTCATGCCATGTCTATATCATAGCAACAGTGGACAAGCACCGTAACCATTCTTAAGACCTATAATAATATATGCCTTGAACATAATATGCTTTATAACTAGCTAGATCTCTACAACGAAGATTTATGAGAAAAATTCATGGATATGAAACTGTCTACGAATTCTGAAGACTCATTTTTTTATGAGAAAAAAAAAAGAGAAAAATGCATTAAGTAGATATATTTCTTATACATGAAAGTACTGTAACCTATGGATGCTGAATGGAACTTCCTTCGTCCTGATCATCATCACCTGAAGGTACCAAGTTGACTTTTGATGGATGGATTCGAGGCACTGAAACCATTCTCATGCAATGTCTATATCATATCTGGTCAAGCACTGTAGCCATTCATCAAGATCCATAAAAAATTAAGAGTTTTAATAGTCACTTTGATCACTTCTTCCAGTTCTAGGTGCCTAACTCACTAGCTGATCACTCTGTCATTCTCATTCTGCCGGGCCAGCCATTTTCTTATTTTGCTAAAAGTAATGAATTTGAAATGAGCAAGCTTATCTAGGGCTGAGAGTCTGAAACACAAAAAAACTAGCAACATTCTTCGCGAGAAAGGGAAAAAGTATGTACTGACTGTCTACATCTTCATATGATCTTTTAACAAATTTGGTTATCTTTCTCAATGTTCCTTTCTACTTAGGATGTTGCACTAGCGTGGCAGCTTCAACAACCCTACTTCAGCCCTTATCAGAAGCAAGTCCCTCTCAAAGTGACATGTACTAAATTTGTCTCATGTAGAAAAACTGAGTTATCAACCCCTAAGCAAGTCCCCTTGTTATATAAAATACCTTACGCTAGTGGAAAAAGTTATGAAGTTAGGGAAGTGAAGGAAAAAGAGATACAGTACTGCATTTTAGTATCTTCTACGTAAGTCCACCCCCATGTCTTTACTAAAAATACAAATTAACACCAAAGCCTTCTTTGTAATGTTTTTCTTATGCCATAAATACGTGTGTCACATTTTCTTCGGTGGACAATTGTCACTACATATAGTACAGAATGAATAATTGAATTCACGTGACAAAGATGTTAGCATTTGTCACATGGACTGTGAAAAGACAGAAAAAGAAAAATACAAGTGAATTTGAATCATCCTACAAAAGAGAAAAATATAAAAAAATAATGGCAATCATCCATCAGTGGTGCACACCATCCACTTTTGCATGGCCAACTCCTTGGCTGGGTACAGAGTCATTGATCCCCACATTTGCAAACTTAGGACCCCCTCCATGGGTGTAAGAGTTCCCAGCTCCTGGACTTGGACCAGAGTCCTTAATCCCTCCAAGAGCATAGCCGTTGATATGTGCATGATTGTCTCCCGGACTCGGCCCAGAGTCCTTTACCGCGCCGAGAGAGAGGCCATCGACGATTTCTCTGAGAAACGGATTGAATGGTCTGGCATGGACAGGGCTCAAAATTGAGCTCAACAAGATAGGAAGAAGGAGAAGAAGTGGGAAAAGCTTCATGGTCACCTGATCACTGCTGACTGCTATTACGACTAGGATGATCTGAATTTGTTAGCTCTGGAAGAGTAGCAAATTAATGTCGTAAATGAATATGGGTTGCTACTGAGAACTGGAGAGGTTGTATTTATACTGAAGGAGGGGATTCAAAGGTAGTGGCAAATGGAAGATTGGGTTAGGCGCCATTCAAAGTCATGTGGGAGGACTGTTCCTTATGGGCCGCCATCTTCAAATCAAGGGAAGTGGAAGCCTCCAGGGAGTTTCATTAACGTAGAAGATGCAACCGGAGTTCCTTAAAGTCCAAGTACTGGAGCGAAGAAAGGGATGTATGGGGAATTTAATAGAATTGTTTTGGAGTAAAGCTGTTCTGTTTGTGGGTTTTTAGTTTTGACTGGCTGCTAGTGTTTACTGTTTTGGACTCTTTGTTTTCAGGTCACATCTTTATCGTTGAGTCTTCTAGTTAGCTGCTTTTGGATGTTAAGCTCCAGTTTCATTGAACCACGTGTTGGACTTGAAACAGGACAAGTGTGAATCATGTCACTAGCATGCGGGTTGTAGCTAGTATTTGTTTTTATGTTGTTGTCACTTGTCATAGATTATGAATTCTCTATATATGGAGGAGTTGGAACATTCAGTGTAAGTTGGGCAAGGTAAAAGTAAGCCATGAGACTGGCTTCATAGCTGTAGCCAGTGCATTCTGATCTCATGAGTGACCCAATTCGAAAGATCAAAACAAAGGGAAATGCATTTTGATTTCTTGTGTGAGACAATGTAGAAATGCGAGATATTCAGCGTGAAAGAGAGAAATTTTCACCTTTTGAATGATCATTGAATGGCCACTATTTGAAGCACAACTGCATGCAAGAGTACTTGTGTTCAGACGAAAAGAGAATTAGTAGATGAACTTCTTGAGAGACAATTAGAACATAGTGTCCGAAAATGGTCACTTTATATCCAAGATGACTTTACTAATATGAACTCCTTGGGAGTATATGAAAGGTGTGTTTGGCGACAGATTTATGAAGAATTCAAAACAGGATTTTGTTGTCTTTCACATGTGATATTGAGTCCTCTTAAAATCATTTACAATGTGAGGAATGTTGGCAATCTTGAATAGTGCTCCCCTCTAGTCTTGCAACTGTTGGTTAAATTGGGACAATCAAAGAAATCCAATTTTTTTAGTTTCTTCAAGGAGCTCATTTCCGTTGGAAGAGAAAAGGTTTCGCCAAAACAAAGAATAGAAGAACTTCTTTGGAGACAATTTCATTGGGAGTAAAAGATTAAAAAAAAACTAACATGAGGGGATACCAAAAATTTGGGCCCCTGCATCAACAAATGTTCCATGACCATCATGCGTGTTCTCGCTTTCTGCCTTGCCCTCCTCCTCAGGAGATTCATGTGGAAATCACTGTAAGAGAAGCGCTTTGGTTGCCCAAACGCACCTTCAAAGTGTGAAACCTCAACTGTAAAATTTAGACTGAAAATCCTATGTTGTACTAAAAGTGGGTTCCATAGAGTATGCCGAATTTTCAGATGACTACAATTGCACAATTTTCAACATGGGTCCATCAAATTATAAAAAAAAAACATGGGTCCACCACTCTGATTAAAATTTTGATTATGCAACATCATTTTCCTGATCACTTCCTAATGAATACTAATATCAACTCTATGGTCAGCCCCCAAAAAGAACACCTTAATTTTGTAATGTAACTAATTAGATGGGAGAACACCCAACTAAACGACTGTCGTTTCTTGTTTCCTAAAAGTTCAGCATAATTTTCAAAAGCTCATATAAAATAACAGACAAACATGAGGTAATAAAATTGCCAGGGTAAATCCTAAATGCACTTCCCCTCTGTCACTGTCTCGTTAGGTTAGATCTTGCTTGTCCTTTCAACTCTTTTGACCACCTATTTGACAATTAATAGTGAAAATTAAAGTAACCAGGTAGCGGATAACTTCAAAACTAGCATTTGGGAAGTAGAATGTTATAATCATACATTATTATAGAATTGACTCTACATTATTATCGAATCGATTAAGGGGTATCCTAGTTCCTAAAACCTAAATTTCACAATCAAGTAGCTACCAATTTTTTTTTTTTTTTTGGAATGGAAGTAGCTACCAGATGATTAATAGTGAATTTGCTCAAAAAGATATCCTAAACATTCCTTGGTCAAAGGGGTATCCGTCATTTCCCCCCACATTAATCTAGCATGCCACTCAAAGCCATGCACAACTGCCCAACCTTCCAAGTGCCTTTCATAGCCGCCTCTGGCCACCTAATCAGGATTGTCAGGCCATTAATACAATTGGACCCGCCACCTGAACAGCAATGGCCACAAGCTGAATGAGTCTATAAACAAGGCAAATCAGACCATGGAAGAGATACTTCTGAGATAGTTCTAAGATGAAATTCTTGACATTCTTGCTCTCAATTCCATCCACCATCATCCCTTAAGAGATGATGCTTCCTCCCAATCTTCTTAGATGGATGACAAGGGCGACAGTCAACCAAATGAATCTTTGCCCACCTTATGCGATGATCATTTTAGCTATATATACACCAACTGCATGCCTTTCAGGTTCATACTTCCTAACATTCACATACTACTGTTGCCTACTCATTGTTCAGGATAAAACTTATGGCCTCAATGCTGATGTCTCTTCTTGTGATCTCTCTTTTCATGTTCTCTACTTCTTTCACTTGTGTTCAATCACGGCCATTGCCACCTTCCGAGCAGGAGACCGTTGATGTTGTTGCTGATGAATTAGGATTTGGGGTAATCAGGGGCCTCATCTTGGATGGGATGAAAAACTCCGGACCAAGCCCAGGTGGCGATGGCCACAAGTTCGTGGACGTTGGAACTCTTGGAGGGATTAAGGAGTCGGGGCCGAGCACGAAAGGTCCCGGCCACGGTTACGTGGATGCCGGAGCTCTGGGAGGGATAAAAAACTCCGGCCCGAGCTCAGGTGGCGGCGGCCATGCCTACGTGAATGCTGATACTCTTGGGGGAGTCAAGAACTCTGGGCCTAGTCCCAGCGGTGGTGGCGACAAGCTTGTGACTACTCTTGGTTCTTAGGAGAGTGTTCATTGATTTATTCAATTCATTTGTGGAATTCATTTATTGTATTGTGTGAGACACATATACTTGTAATTTATGTTCTCTCGTACGTCTACATGTTGATCAATTTATTGTAACAAAAATTCGATGGAATGACATTTGTTTTTAAACTTTGCATGTGCTCTAATTCAAAGAAAGGAAATTTGTTTTCAAACTTTGCATGTGTTCTAATTCGAAGAAACAAATGGGCTAGCAACGGTGTTTTATTTTCAATTGACATCAATTGGACATAATGCTAGATTCTCCTTCATTTCGCCTACATAATTTGTTGTTAAGCTTGTTTGATATTTACTTGGTTTTCACAATTATTTACATATGCATTTTGTTTCTAGAACAGAACTGAACCGCATGTCGTACTTTGCATAGATGTTACGTTTGCCTACCGAGTTCCACGTAAATTAAGTGCAATCCATGTTCTCCACTTCTCAGCCACATACTAAAACAAGAAAAACTTAACTTGGTAATTTGCATTATTCTTCATCATGGGTACCATTTTGATGTTTGGCCGAAAAAGAACAAAAAGGATGTACCATTTAGATGCAATTGATACGGTTTTTTTCTTGGATGCGTGTTGATCTTTAAACACTTCATAGGGCACATTCTATGTACCTGCCATTAGCAATAGAACCATGATTTCACATCCACAAGGGCCAGAAATGGAATATTTTGAGGAGAATCATATATTCAGACTAAAAATATACTCTTTAGTTCATTTTGAAAAAACAAATATGACACTTAGTACGAACGGAGCTAGTAGAACAAAACAAGTTCTTTCAAGTACTCACTTATATGTTTGTCAAAAAAAATAAAAAAAAGTATTCACCAAGATCAACCATCAAACTATATCCCAGATGCTGTGCTAAACCTGCCTAGATAAACTATTAAACTATATCTCAGATCCTCACCTAGCACCGAAGCCAAATGCCATGGAAGCATTTGGATTGCATAGCTTCATGGAGTTTTATTAGGGATGAGATCAGGACCTGGGGGCAAGCTATTCTGTCACTGAAGGAGAAAGGTGGGGAGTGTCAGGGAGGGAAGATGGAAAGCCTTTCTCTAGTAAGCTTGGCATAGTGGACTTGAAACAATGTAAAAAAAAAAAAAAAATTGCAATCATATCTGAAATGGCAAACTTTTTTTTTGAAAAAATAATTTTTTAAATAAATAAAAAATTTAAAATATCATCTTATCTTGCCGAGATTGCAGACTGATTTCGGATCTCGGCAAGGTAAGATGATTTTTTAATTATTTTGCCGAATTTGGAAAAAAATGTTAAAAATATGTATTTAAAAAGAAAAGTTTAAAAATAATGATTTTATTATTATTTTTATATTGTTTAAGTAAAGAATTGGAAAAATATATTTTTTGCCATCTCAGCAAGATCTAGCCGAGATCCGAGATCAGTCCAAGATCTCGGCAAGATAATAAGATTTTTTCATTATTTTAAAACTTTTCTTTTTAAATATATATTTTTAACATTTTTTCCCAAACTCGGCGAAATAATTAAAAAAAATCATCTTACCTCGCCGAGATCAAAAATCATCTGCGATCTCGGCAAGATAAGATGACTTTTTAATTATTTTTCAAACTTTTTTCTTTTTATTTAAAAAATTGCCATCTCAGATAGCTCTGGTCGAGAAAAGATGGTTTTTCAATTATTTATACCAAAAAATAATTCGAATAAAATAACGCAAAAAATAAAATTAAAAAGCAGGAAAAAAGAATAAACAAGATCTAATCTCGCCGAGATTCTAAAAATTAATTTCGTAATCTTAAATTTCAATAAATATAATTAAAAAATAGGAAAAATAATAAAAAAATCTCGCCGAGATCAGTCCGAGATCTCGGCTGACAAGAAGAGATTTATATAACATTTATTTTTTCGGCTAAAAATTACACAAAATAAAAACAAGAAAAAAAAATCGAATCTCGCCGAGATATCGGGCTGACGATATGGTCATGATTTATAAAAAAAAATTGTTAAAATTAAAATCAAACAAAATACCATATAACAAAAATTAAAGGAGCAGGAAAGAGTAACAAAAAAACATCTAATCTCGCCGAGATCTCGACAAGATAAGGCCGAGATTCTAAAAAATTAATTGTTTTGTGATCTTAAATTCGAAGAAAATATTTTTAAAAAAGCAGGAAGAAAGTAATAAAAATAACAAATCTCCCGAGATCACTACGAGATCTCGATGGAAAAGATGAGATTTCTATAAAAAATACAATTAATTACACAAAAAGTAAAACAAGAAAAATCTAATCTCTCCGAGATCTCGGGTTGATCTCGGTGAGATCTGAGCGATTATTATTAAAATAAAATTTAAATAAAATAAGATATATGTATAATAAAAAATAAAAAAGCAGGAAAAAGTAATAAAAAAATATCTAATCTCGCCAAGATAAGGCCGAGATTTCTGAAAATTTAATTTTTATGTAACCTTAAATTCGAATAAAATAAAATAATAACAAATGCAAGAAAAAATAACAAATCTGTCCGAGATCTCGACGGAGAAGACGAGATTTCTATAAAAATTATTTTTAAAAAAATAAATGCCCTAAAAATTACACTAAAAGTAAAAATAAGAAAATTCTAATCTCGCCGAGATCTCAGGCTGATCTCAGTGAGATCTTGGCGAGATTTATAAAAAAATTATTAAAATTAAATTCAAATAAAATATTATATAATAAAAAATAAAGAAGCTGGAAAAAATAATAAATATATCAAATCTTGCCAAGATCTCGGCAAGATAAGGCCGAGTTCCTGAAATTTTTTTTTTCTAATCTTAAATTCGAATAAAATAAAAGAAAAAATAAAAAGGCACGAAAAAATAATATAAATTAACAAATCAGGCCGAGATCTCAGCGGAAAAGACGAAATTTATCTAAAATTTTGTTTTGAAAAAATAAATTCGATCAAAAATTACAAAAATTAAAAACAAGAAAAATATAATCTCCCCGAGATCTCGGGATGATCTCGATTAGATCTTTTCGAGATTTATAAAAATCGTTAAAATGAAATTCAAATAAAATAATATGTAATAAAAAAATAAAGAAGCAGGAAAAACTAATGAAAAATATATAATCTCGCAAAGATAACGCCGAGATTTCTAAAAATTTAATTTTTTTGTAATATTAAATTCGAATAAAATAAAATAATAAAAATAGGAAAAATAATAAAAAATAAGAAAATAAATTTGAAATAAAATTATGCATAAACAAAAAAAGGAAAAATAATATAAAAATTTCTAATCTCGGCGAGATCTCGGGCTTTTCTCGGCGAGATCTGGCCGAGGTTAAAAACCAAATTTTTGTAAATCGAAATTCGAATAAAATCATAAAAAATATTAACAAAAACACGAAAAATAATAAAAAATATCTAATATCGCGGATATAAAAAAAACTATTTTGTAAAATGAAACTCGAATAAAATCATAAAATATAAAAAAGATATGAAATAATAGTAAAAAGTATCTAACCTCGGATCTCGGGCTGATCTCGGCAAGATCTAAGCGAGATTTTTAAAAAATTAATTCGAATAAAATCATAAGAATCATAAGAAAATAAATAATAATATATTATTATTTATATATATATAAAGCAGGAAAATAATTAAAAAGTATCTAATCTCACTGAGATCTCGGGATGATCTCGGACATATCTAACCTCGGATCTCGGGCGGATCTCGGCAAGATCTAAGCGAGATTTTAAAAAAATTAGTTTTTTGTAAAATTAAATCGAATAAAATCATAAAAATAAACATAAACATAAAAATAATTAATAGTAATAATAATATTATTATATATATAAAGCAGGGAAAATAATTAAGAAGTATCTAATCTCGTCGAGCTCTCAGGTTGATTTCGCCGAGCTCAGGCCGAGATTTCGAATAAAAATTACACAAAAAATAAGATAGCTGGAAAAAATAAAAGCAAGCGTTGCACGTCAATTCCAGAACTCCAGAAGAGGGAGAGAGCAAGGACCAGAAAACATAGTTAGAGATTCTGAAATAGCAGAGAGAGGAGAGCTGAGGAGAAAGGTGGAGGTGGTTCAGTTGATGTCGGCATCATCGAAGTCGTCCTCGAAGGCATTAAAGAAGTCGGCATCAGCGGGCTTAGTGTCGATGATGCTCTCGGCGCCGAAGATGTCAGCGGGGTCGGCGTCGTCGACGTCCATGCCATCCGCCATGCCCTGGTCGTCGTACTCCTGGTACAGTTGGTAAGTCGGACTCGGAGATGGCCTCATCGCGTGCGCGCCGCCTTCTTCCCTCCTCTTTTCGCCCTCTGCTTCCTCGCTTTCCCCTTTCTAGACTCCGGCGTGGCGAGCGATCGATCGGGAGGGAAGGAGGCCGGTGAGTGGCTATTTAGACGATCTGAGGTTTGGGCTGGGCTGAGAGAATTTTCTTTTCCTGATGAGCCCGCTCACACATGAGGCCCATCTGATTGGTGGATACCCAGTTACTATACTCCCTCCGTCCTGTTTTAAATGCTCCATCAGAAAAAATGTTGATTTTTATTGGATAAGTGGAAATCCACTTAAATTGCCTATGGAGCGTCTAGAAAAGGATTGTCCTCTTTCTCGAATTGTGCATCTAAAACAGGAGGTAGGGAATATTTGGGTGGTTGAGTTTTCTGGTGAATTAATGAGTGGGAGACATGTATCAATATTGGGGTTTATACGATGAGAAAATCTAGAGCGTTGGTTATGATCTGACGGCCAAGGGGTCTACAATGCCAATGCCCAGGCTAGGTGGACTCTTATACGATTCACACTATCACACTCAAACTGATATAAAAGTCCGAATTCAGCTTCTCATCAAGAAGGCGAGAAAATCAAATTATTGAGCTTCTAGGTTTATATGATTCACCCTATCCCATTCAACACAACATGAAAAGCCCAAATTCAGCTTCTCACCTTAGATTATGAGGAAATCAAATTCAAGAATCGAGGCTTCTCCACCCTAATTCTCATTTGTCTCACTAACCCCTGAATTTAATGACAATATGAGCTCTCAATTGAGTCATGCTATGCTGATGTTAAGTTTTTACGTTAAAGGCTAGTCATGGTTGTACAACCATGGATTTGTGTGGCCCACAATTACATAGCACAATTGTGATCAATTTCTTGAAGAAGATGTATCTAATCAAGTAGGAAAATGAACTTAGAATAAGCATTTTTCCTCTCAATTAGCCTCATAGATATTTGTACAATAAACCCACCGTTCTTAAAATTGACTAAAACATTCCCAAAACCTGAAACATCTCGGTAAATATTTTGGGGTGCATCTGGCAAGTGATTTCCGCCCCAAATTCTCAAGAAATCACCTATTTTTCGGTGCAATATATTTGGTTACTTGTTATATCCAAACGTAAGATTAGTAATGAAGTAAAAAGTAAAAAACAATAAAAAAAATCCTTACTTTTTGGAAAATCTCCTCCTTAGGATATTTCAGGTGGAAAGTGGATGAGAAATTACTTAATGACGCTTCTACTTTTAGCAGAATCTATCAACCAAACACCTAAATTATTAGAAAAAATTAAAATCCCCATTTATCCATTTGATTTTAGTTCCGTTTCTAACATAATTGGTTGCCAAACGCACCTTTAGAAGATGTTTTTCCGACCAGTGCTCACTCGTGACCATGGTACACACGGGTCCTAGCATATTATTATAAGTGCTAAGATGGTACTCTATACTATGCTAGGACCCTTATTTAACATGTCGGAAAATGTTGGTCTACACTTCACGCGCGTCGCCGGAAAGCATCAAAGAGCTACGAGCATTTTCCTCCACAAACACTTTTTTACCTCCAACCGTATGTGGTTGTCCATGAAAATCAGCCATTCATCTGTTGTGCCTCTTGATCGTTTAAATATAAAACCCTTGCAAGTGCACAAGGCAATTGTACTACAGTGAGTATGGAAAGGGTTGTCGAACCTCAGGGACGGATTAATCTTTTACCAAATTCAAGAGAAAAGTAGCAGTTTTTAATTAATCTAGAGAAAAACAATGAACTTTAACTAAACTAAGCTGAGATTAATCAATAGGAGAAGTACCAAGGCTTTGAATCCACCACAATAGACTAGTGTATCGTCTCTCTCTCTCTTTTGAATTCAGATTTCCAGTTGGCTAGTGTATTCCTCTCGGACATACACTTGTCAATTCAAATTATAGTGCCCTCCTCTCGGATGTAACACATAAATCTATTAAAACATGGAACTGTGATCTATCTCTCTCGAGTATAAACCAATGAGACTTTATTAATATGTAACACTTCAGAGCCCTTACGTTCCTCTCGGACACGCAAGTGCTCTTTCAGATTGAAATCCACAAAGATCCACTCTTGTCTCTCTCGAGTACAAAGAATAAACTCTAATGAATTAACTTTTATTGCATAACAAAGATTCATACACCAACTAGAATAAAAATAATATGAGAGAAAGAAACAATACAACCAGATTATTGGGCTTCATCTATGCCTTGGATAGGAGTCTAGCCAAGCATGGGAAGAGAATCCATCAACAAGTTCTTCATCTTCTTCTTCTTCTTCTTCTTCTTTGCTCTAGCCTCCAAGGTCTCCAAAAGAACTCAAAACTCTATTCTTGCATACCCCATACGTTCTCCCTTAAGGCATATATATAGGGGTGAAGGAAAACCCTCAAATCCCCTTCCAAATCCAAGTCAAAATAGGCCTTATTTCAATTCTGCGTATACGGCGATCGATCGCTTTTCTGGCCGATCGATCGCTTTACTATTCATTTTGTAGCACGATTTTCCAATGGTCATAACTTTTCGGTCCGAACTCCGAATTACGCGCGGTCGGTGGCGTTGGAAAGCTGACTTCTTGAACTTTAATATGAGACATGAATCAGTCAAATCCAACATCTGTACACGAAGTTATGAAGATTTAACCATTGAAGTCCGTTTTCACCTCATTTTTGTATATTACTCTTGTTTCCTACAAAAACCAAAAACTATATTAAAGTAGTAGTAATTCTAATCAAACACTAGCATAAATATAAGTTTAGGAGATAATAAAATGCATATTTCATGTATAGATCACACCCCCAAACCTAGATTTTGCTAGTCCCTAGCAAAACAAAACAAAACAAAATCAAACAAAGTAAGGAACTAATGCATAAAAGTAAACACCACTTTCGTAGGGAACACGATTGCATTGAGCGTATGCAACAAGCCGTTAAACCTCTAGGTGTCCCCAGTAGGACGAGTGTTGTCTCGTGAGGGTTTGCAGCCATGCTACCCACAAACATGTATTTATTAAACTAATTAACCTAAGTGAAGAAACAAAGCAAAAATTAAAACATTACAAAACAAGCAAACCTATTATCCCGACAAATGCACACTACAATGCTTAAGAAAATCAACCACATGTACTTGGTTCATAATCAACAGGAATATAGAAGCCCTCAAGTAAGTGGTTTTATTCCACACTTTCATCTTGGAAATTTCTGCTCAAATATAATATAGTGTGATAATATAAATAGTAGAAAGTGTAGAACATTGTAGCAATACATTCTAAATTTCTGTTTATACAGATCCAGTGTTACCCATTAACCAAAGAACATCAGAATCTACATAGTCATCGTAATCTTTAGGTTCATGATAGCACAGATCTGCGCGCCTCCTTCGGGTCCAACATTCTAGATTTGAGAGGATAATACACCACAGACTTTTTTTTTTTTTTCTCTTTTTTTTTTTCTTTTTTTTTTTCGCTAGGACTGTGTAAGGCCTGACTTCAAGATGCTTAGGTTTAGCAATGACTCAGGCCAATGACTCCCAGCCAATTTGGCTTAGGGCATTAGGTTTTAAGAGACCGCTTCGGGCCCGAGCATCAGCCTAAGTTAATCCTATAAAGTCAAGCAGCCCCTTTTCTTTCATTTTGTTTTCATTTTTTTTTTCACATTTTCATTTTCAGCACATCTTTATTTTGTCCAGGCTGTATTATACTCTCAACCTATTTCCGGTTCCAATCCCTTGCCATAGCCAAGAAAATGGTCTATCATGATCTTTTAAGCTCAACAGATAACTACACATCATCCAATGACTCTGACTAAAGACTTCCCACTGTAAATTAGCATTCAACAAATCTCTAGATGGTATTACTTTATGTACTAGTGTGTGTAAGTGAATTTTCTTAGTTCAAGCACTTATTCCAAGAGGACTGTAATAGAAAGATATGCTCAGTTAAGTGTATCTATCCTCCAGTATACTTACTCACACTTCCAATGTAAATTAATCTCCTAAGAATTGTAACATGTATTATTACGGGATAAACTATCAAAACCTAAGAAAAAGTACTAACAAACAACCTAAAAACTAACCAAATTTTTTATGATTTTTTCAATTTTTTTAATTTTTTTTTATAAGTAATATTCCCTCCCCCAAACCTATTATGAACATTGTCCTCAATGTGAACAAAATATAGCATGACAATGAGCATATAAGAAAGAAAATTAGAGAAAGGAGAGAATACACCTAAAGACGTGGGTTGCCTCCCACCAAGCGCTAAGTTTAACGTCTTCAGCCAGACGAAACTCCTTTAGTCCAACCTATCCAGGGTCTTTCAAGCCAACATTCAGTCCCTCTGTGGTCCTACTACACACATTAAAATTAATGAAAGAAGGAGCAAATGAATCAGTAGGACAAAACCATGGGGGTGCACCATCCACTAGAGTATCAATCATATGAACTGCGTAATAATCATCTGGTGGTGGATGTTGTTGTTGGGCATTAAAAACATTCAGTTTGACATTTAAATTTCCAAAAGATAATTTCAGCACCCCATCCCGACAGTTTATAATAGCATTGGATGTTGCAAGGAATGGACGTCCCAAAATTACTGGAATTTGACTATCAATGTTCGGTACAGGTTGTGTATCTAAGACAATGAAGTCCACAGGAAAGAAAAATTTGTCAACCTGTACCAAAACATCTTCAATAACACCACGTGGAGTTTTAATGGATCGGTCTGCAAGTTGTAGTGTTATTGTAGTCGATTTCAATTCCCCCAACCCAAGTTGCTCATACACAGAGTAAGGCAACAAATTTACACTCGCCCCCAAATCTAATAATGCCCTGTCAACAGTATGGTTCCCTATAACACATGAAATTGTTGGACATCCTGGGTCCTTATATTTCGGTGGAAGGTTATGTGTTAAGAGGGAACTCACCTGCTCGGTAAGGAAGACCTTTTTAGTCAAATTAGATTTAGCTTTTCGCTTTTGGGTACAAAGGTCTTTCAGGAATTTGGCATAGGCAGGGACCTGTTTTATTGCATCTAGCAAAGGGAGATTGACCTTCACCTGTTTAAACACCTCGAACATCTCCTCCATCTTATGATGAGATTTATTAAACGGGGAGGGTTTGTCTAGGCATTGTGGGAATGGTACCCTGGGAATATAAGATCTCTCTTTCTGGGCCTCGGGTTGATTATCCGATGGGGTTTTAGAACTAACAGGTATGGCTTCGATGGAAGTTGGTTCTTTGTCTTCCTCATGGGAAGGTGTCTCACTCGAAGGGCCAACAATGAGATCCTGAACCCTGTTGTCAACTTGTTTACCGCTCCTCAAGGTAGTTATGGCTTGCACTTGTTCAGGAGGGTAATGGGAGGCCTCAGCTACAAATTGGCCTCGAGGGTTTTGCTGGGGTTGGCTAGGCAAGGTTCCTGCTTCTCTACGGTTCATGGCTTGAGCTAGCTGTCCCAATTGAGTCTCGATCTTGGCAATAGATTGTGTATGAGAATGGACTAACTGGGCCTGGGACTTTTGTTCAGTTGTTAGTTCAGTCAAAACCGTAAGCATGGTGGATTGGGTGGCCATTATTTGGCTAAGCTGGTCTTCAATGGTTGGTTTCTTATTAGATTGACCAACTTGCGGGGCTGAGGATGGTTGGTACGGTTGAGGTTGGTTTTGAAATTCCTGCCTTCGGGCCTGATTAAAAGTAGGCCCTTGATTAGGTTGCTTCCAAGAAAAATTAGGGTGATCACGCCACCCGGGGTTATAAGTATTGGAGTATGGATTGTTGGCTCTGGGAAAAGTATGTGCACTGTTGACATGCTCTTGTACTAGGTCTGGATATTGGAAGGCTGAAGGGCAGTCAACAATGGTGTGCAGAGGGCTGGCACAGATGGTGCATGCATCATGAGAGGTTGGGGTATAAGGTGGGGTCTGTGAGAACAACCTATCAAATCTCTCAGTTAGGGATGCCACTTGGTGTTCTAGGTTTGTTGTTGCTTTAACATCATACATGCCTCCCCTTGAGGCACTCCTGCCAGGCATATGGCCTTCAGATCTATAGAGGGTGGCACTGTGTAGAGAGTTTTCGCTCAGGTCCTCTAGTAGATCCCAAGCATCATCTGGAGTCTTTTTCATAAATGTGCCTCCACAGGAGGCGTCTATTAAGGTTTTATGCTGATCGCACACACCCTCATGAAATCTCTGTACTAATTGCCACTTGGGCACATCATGGTGGGGACAGGACCGGAGTAGGGCTTTCATCCTCTCCCAGCTTTCATGGAATTGTTCATTAGGTATCTGGGTGAAAGTGATGATTTCATGGCGGATCTTATTGGTCCGCCCCACAGGAAAGTATTTCTTGAGGAATTCGGCTTGAAGTTCCTCCCAAGTGGAAATAGAGTTGTGCTCAAGGGAGTACAGCCATTCCTTGGCCCTATCTTTTAAGGTGAAGGGGAACAACCTAAGGCGCACCTGGTCATCCGATAATGTAAGTTTGAATGTGGTGTTAACCTCCAAGAAATTTTGGAGATGCCTATAAGGATTCTCATTAAGTTGGCCGTGATAAGTGGGCAGCATTTGGATGATGTTTGGCTTGATTTCAAAATTGGCCACGGTAGCAGGTAGTAGGATACAGGAAGGGGAGGTGTAGGCTGTTGGACGGAGTAATCTTGCAGGGTTCGGGCATGGGGGATTAATGGATTCTGGTTTAGACCAGTACCATCCCCGAGGTTCATGTTGTTCGCCATATGTTGGATTTCAGGAATTGATTGTCTAGGAGTTCTCAAAATTCTGTAGAGTCGCTCAGGATCAGGGTCAAAAGCTAGGTCGGGGTTCAGGGAACGACGACCATTGCATGCACAAATAAAATCAAACAAAACCTGTGCAGTCCTAATAGCGACAACTAGCAAACATCAACCCTAGTTAGCGACAACTAGCAACCTAATAGCGACAACTAGCACGTCATGCAATCCCACAAAGAAAAGGAAAACACCAAGCACCCAAATTTATTCTAAAAGAGGGTTAAGAGAGTGCAAACAGTGGGAAGGGATGGCCCTTCCAACGATGACGAAAATCAGCGTCCTCTCTTAATCCTGCAAAAAGAAGAAGAAAGCAATTAAGCTACTAAATAGAAGTCTAAAGGAAACTAAACTACTCTAACACTAACTATGCTAAGAATTTAGTAAACTATTGTGCCGTCCCCGGCAACGGCGCCAAAAACTTGATCGTTTAAATATAAAACCCTTGCAAGTGCACAAGGCAATTGTACTACAGTGAGTATGGAAAGGGTTGTCGAACCTCAGGGACGGATTAATCTTTTACCAAATTCAAGAGAAAAGTAGCAGTTTTTAATTAATCTAGAGAAAAACAATGAACTTTAACTAAACTAAGCTGAGATTAATCAATAGGAGAAGTACCAAGGCTTTGAATCCACCACAATAGACTAGTGTATCGTCTCTCTCTCTCTTTTGAATTCAGATTTCCAGTTGGCTAGTGTATTCCTCTCGGACATACACTTGTCAATTCAAATTATAGTGCCCTCCTCTCGGATGTAACACATAAATCTATTAAAACATGGAACTGTGATCTATCTCTCTCGAGTATAAACCAATGAGACTTTATTAATATGTAACACTTCAGAGCCCTTACGTTCCTCTCGGACACGCAAGTGCTCTTTCAGATTGAAATCCACAAAGATCCACTCTTGTCTCTCTCGAGTACAAAGAATAAACTCTAATGAATTAACTTTTATTGCATAACAAAGATTCATACACCAACTAGAATAAAAATAATATGAGAGAAAGAAACAATACAACCAGATTATTGGGCTTCATCTATGCCTTGGATAGGAGTCTAGCCAAGCATGGGAAGAGAATCCATCAACAAGTTCTTCATCTTCTTCTTCTTCTTCTTCTTCTTTGCTCTAGCCTCCAAGGTCTCCAAAAGAACTCAAAACTCTATTCTTGCATACCCCATACGTTCTCCCTTAAGGCATATATATAGGGGTGAAGGAAAACCCTCAAATCCCCTTCCAAATCCAAGTCAAAATAGGCCTTATTTCAATTCTGCGTATACGGCGATCGATCGCTTTTCTGGCCGATCGATCGCTTTACTATTCATTTTGTAGCACGATTTTCCAATGGTCATAACTTTTCGGTCCGAACTCCGAATTACGCGCGGTCGGTGGCGTTGGAAAGCTGACTTCTTGAACTTTAATATGAGACATGAATCAGTCAAATCCAACATCTGTACACGAAGTTATGAAGATTTAACCATTGAAGTCCGTTTTCACCTCATTTTTGTATATTACTCTTGTTTCCTACAAAAACCAAAAACTATATTAAAGTAGTAGTAATTCTAATCAAACACTAGCATAAATATAAGTTTAGGAGATAATAAAATGCATATTTCATGTATAGATCACCTCTAAGTTTTGGTCTTCACCTTGCCTGTGTCTTCTACACAAACTCGAACTTAATTCAGCAATTCAACCTCCCTTCCTTGAATCGAACTCCAATCTTCACAATTGCAAGTTGTGCCGGTACAATTCAATCTTCTAATCAACTTAAAACTGAGGTTCAACAAGTGGATTCGAGACTATGAACATCTATGCTGTTGTAGAGTATCTTCTTCAAAGCATAAACACCATGGATTGTTCTTCAAGAGCTTTCTTCAAAATATGAAACTCCCTTCTTCTAGGAAGCAATCTCTTGATTTAGAGTTCTTCTCTGTCTCTCTCTGATTCTACACGTCCCTTCACCACTTTTATAGAGTTTTAGGTCGGCTTTCCACAGTTAAAAATCCATTAGGAAAAGACCCAATACAGAATGGGGAGCCTCATTCAGAGTGATCATTTGGCTGGATGGTACTTTCATTTAAATGAATATTATACACATATTTCTACATTTTTCCCATACTTTTTGCCGCCACTTGACAAACTTCACCTTTGGTCTAATATCATAAGACATGAGGCAAGTGTTCATGTGTTGCTCCAGTAGTTTGCCATTTGGAAATTACAAGACATGGAGATATCCAACATTTCTTAGTAATGAGATAATATACAGAAGTTCACAATTGCAAGTTGTGCCGGTACAATTCAATCTTCTAATCAACTTAAAACTGAGGTTCAATAAGTGGATTCGAGACTATGAACATCTATGCTGTTGTAGAGTATCTTCTTCAAGGCATAAACACCGTGGATTGTTCTTCAAGGGCTTTCTTCGAAATATGAAACTCCCTTCTTCTAGGAAGCAATCTCTTGATTTAGAGTTCTTCTCTGTCTCTCTCTGTTTCTACACGTCCCTTCACCCCTTTTGTAGAGTTTTAGGTCGGCTTTCCACAGTTAAAAATCCATTAGGAAAAGACCCAATACATAATGGGGAGCCTCATTCAGAGTGATCATTTGGCTGGATGGTACTTTCATTTAAATGAATATTATACACATATTTCTACATTTTTCCCATACTTTTTGCCGCCACTTGACAAACTTCACCTTTGGTCTAATATCATAAGACATGAGGCAGGTGTTCATGTGTTGCTCCAGTAGTTTGCCATTTGGAAATTACAAGACATGGAGATATCCAACATTTCTTAGTAATGAGATAATATACAGAAGTTCACAATTGCAAGTTGTGCCGGTACAATTCAATCTTCTAATCAACTTAAAACTGAGGTTCAACAAGTGGATTCGAGACTATGAACATCTATGCTGTTGTAGAGTATCTTCTTCAAGGCATAAACACCGTGGATTGTTCTTCAAGGGCTTTCTTCGAAATATGAAACTCCCTTCTTCTAGGAAGCAATCTCTTGATTTAGAGTTCTTCTCTGTCTCTCTCTGTTTCTACACGTCCCTTCACCCCTTTTATAGAGTTTTAGGTCGGCTTTCCACAGTTAAAAATCCATTAGGAAAAGACCCAATACAGAATGGGGAGCCTCATTCAGAGTGATCATTTGGCTGGATGGTACTTTCATTTAAATGAATATTATACACATATTTCTACATTTTTCCCATACTTTTTGCCGCCACTTGACAAACTTCACCTTTGGTCTAATATCATAAGACATGAGGCAGGTGTTCATGTGTTGCTCCAGTAGTTTGCCATTTGGAAATTACAAGACATGGAGATATCCAACATTTCTTAGTAATGAGATAATATACAGAAGTTCACAATTGCAAGTTGTGCCGGTACAATTCAATCTTCTAATCAACTTAAAACTGAGGTTCAACAAGTGGATTCGAGACTATGAACATCTATGCTGTTGTAGAGTATCTTCTTCAAGGCATAAACACCGTGGATTGTTCTTCAAGGGCTTTCTTCGAAATATGAAACTCCCTTCTTCTAGGAAGCAATCTCTTGATTTAGAGTTCTTCTCTGTCTCTCTCTGTTTCTACACGTCCCTTCACCCCTTTTATAGAGTTTTAGGTCGGCTTTCCACAGTTAAAAATCCATTAGGAAAAGACCCAATACAGAATGGGGAGCCTCATTCAGAGTGATCATTTGGCTGGATGGTACTTTCATTTAAATGAATATTATATACATATTTCTACATTTTTCCCATACTTTTTGCTGCCACTTGACAAACTTCACCTTTGGTCTAATATCATAAGACATGAGGCAGGTGTTCATGTGTTGCTCCAGTAGTTTGCCATTTGGAAATTACAAGACATGGAGATATCCAACATTTCTTAGTAATGAGATAATATACAGAAGTTCACAATTGCAAGTTGTGCCGGTACAATTCAATCTTCTAATCAACTTAAAACTGAGGTTCAACAAGTGGATTCGAGACTATGAACATCTATGCTGTTGTAGAGTATCTTCTTCAAGGCATAAACACCGTGAATTGTTCTTCAAGGGCTTTCTTCGAAATATGAAACTCCCTTCTTCTAGGAAGCAATCTCTTGATTTAGAGTTCTTCTCTGTCTCTCTCTGTTTCTACACGTCCCTTCACCCCTTTTATAGAGTTTTAGGTCGGCTTTCCACAGTTAAAAATCCATTAGGAAAAGACCCAATACAAAATGGGGAGCCTCATTCAGAGTGATCATTTGGCTGGATGGTACTTTCATTTAAATGAATATTATACACATATTTCTACATTTTTCCCATACTTTTTGCCGCCACTTGACAAACTTCACCTTTGGTCTAATATCATAAGACATGAGGCAGGTGTTCATGTGTTGCTCCAGTAGTTTGCCATTTGGAAATTACAAGACATGGAGATATCCAACATTTCTTAGTAATGAGATAATATACAGAAGTTCACAATTGCAAGTTGTGCCGGTACAATTCAATCTTCTAATCAACTTAAAACTGAGGTTCAACAAGTGGATTCGAGACTATGAACATCTATGCTGTTGTAGAGTATCTTCTTCAAGGCATAAACACCGTGGAGTGTTCTTCAAGGGCTTTCTTCGAAATATGAAACTCCCTTCTTCTAGGAAGCAATCTCTTGATTTAGAGTTCTTCTCTGTCTCTCTCTGTTTCTACACGTCCCTTCACCCCTTTTATAGAGTTTTAGGTCGGCTTTCCACAGTTAAAAATCCATTAGGAAAAGACCCAATACAGAATGGGGAGCCTCATTCAGAGTGATCATTTGGCTGGATGGTACTTTCATTTAAATGAATATTATACACATATTTCTACATTTTTCCCATACTTTTTGCTGCCACTTGACAAACTTCACCTTTGGTCTAATATCATAAGACATGAGGCAGGTGTTCATGTGTTGCTCCAGTAGTTTGCCATTTGGAAATTACAAGACATGGAGATATCCAACATTTCTTAGTAATGAGATAATATACAGAAGTTCACAATTGCAAGTTGTACCGGTACAATTCAATCTTCTAATCAACTTAAAACTGAGGTTCAACAAGTGGATTCGAGACTATGAACATCTATGCTGTTGTAGAGTATCTTCTTCAAGGCATAAACACCGTGAATTGTTCTTCAAGGGCTTTCTTCGAAATATGAAACTCCCTTCTTCTAGGAAGCAATCTCTTGATTTAGAGTTCTTCTCTGTCTCTCTCTGTTTCTACACGTCCCTTCACCCCTTTTATAGAGTTTTAGGTCGGCTTTCCACAGTTAAAAATCCATTAGGAAAAGACCCAATACAAAATGGGGAGCCTCATTCAGAGTGATCATTTGGCTGGATGGTACTTTCATTTAAATGAATATTATACACATATTTCTACATTTTTCCCATACTTTTTGCCGCCACTTGACAAACTTCACCTTTGGTCTAATATCATAAGACATGAGGCAGGTGTTCATGTGTTGCTCCAGTAGTTTGCCATTTGGAAATTACAAGACATGGAGATATCCAACATTTCTTAGTAATGAGATAATATACAGAAGTTCACAATTGCAAGTTGTGCCGGTACAATTCAATCTTCTAATCAACTTAAAACTGAGGTTCAACAAGTGGATTCGAGACTATGAACATCTATGCTGTTGTAGAGTATCTTCTTCAAGGCATAAACACCGTGGATTGTTCTTCAAGGGCTTTCTTCGAAATATGAAACTCCCTTCTTCTAGGAAGCAATCTCTTGATTTAGAGTTCTTCTCTGTCTCTCTCTGTTTCTACACGTCCCTTCACCCCTTTTATAGAGTTTTAGGTCGGCTTTCCACAGTTAAAAATCCATTAGGAAAAGACCCAATACAGAATGGGGAGCCTCATTCAGAGTGATCATTTGGCTGGATGGTACTTTCATTTAAATGAATATTATACACATATTTCTACATTTTTCCCATACTTTTTGCCGCCACTTGACAAACTTCACCTTTGGTCTAATATCATAAGACATGAGGCAGGTGTTCATGTGTTGCTCCAGTAGTTTGCCATTTGGAAATTACAAGACATGGAGATATCCAACATTTCTTAGTAATGAGATAATATACAGAAGTTCACAATTGCAAGTTGTGCCGGTACAATTCAATCTTCTAATCAACTTAAAACTGAGGTTCAACAAGTGGATTCGAGACTATGAACATCTATGCTGTTGTAGAGTATCTTCTTCAAGGCATAAACACCGTGGATTGTTCTTCAAGGGCTTTCTTCGAAATATGAAACTCCCTTCTTCTAGGAAGCAATCTCTTGATTTAGAGTTCTTCTCTGTCTCTCTCTGTTTCTACACGTCCCTTCACCCCTTTTATAGAGTTTTAGGTCGGCTTTCCACAGTTAAAAATCCATTAGGAAAAGACCCAATACAGAATGGGGAGCCTCATTCAGAGTGATCATTTGGCTGGATGGTACTTTCATTTAAATGAATATTATACACATATTTCTACATTTTTCCCATACTTTTTGCCGCCACTTGACAAACTTCACCTTTGGTCTAATATCATAAGACATGAGGCAGGTGTTCATGTGTTGCTCCAGTAGTTTGCCATTTGGAAATTACAAGACATGGAGATATCCAACATTTCTTAGTAATGAGATAATATACAGAAGTTCACAATTGCAAGTTGTGCCGGTACAATTCAATCTTCTAATCAACTTAAAACTGAGGTTCAACAAGTGGATTCGAGACTATGAACATCTATGCTGTTGTAGAGTATCTTCTTCAAGGCATAAACACCGTGGATTGTTCTTCAAGGGCTTTCTTCGAAATATGAAACTCCCTTCTTCTAGGAAGCAATCTCTTGATTTAGAGTTCTTCTCTGTCTCTCTCTGTTTCTACACGTCCCTTCACCCCTTTTATAGAGTTTTAGGTCGGCTTTCCACAGTTAAAAATCCATTAGGAAAAGACCCAATACAGAATGGGGAGCCTCATTCAGAGTGATCATTTGGCTGGATGGTACTTTCATTTAAATGAATATTATACACATATTTCTACATTTTTCCCATACTTTTTGCCGCCACTTGACAAACTTCACCTTTGGTCTAATATCATAAGACATGAGGCAGGTGTTCATGTGTTGCTCCAGTAGTTTGCCATTTGGAAATTACAAGACATGGAGATATCCAACATTTCTTAGTAATGAGATAATATACAGAAGTTCACAATTGCAAGTTGTGCCGGTACAATTCAATCTTCTAATCAACTTAAAACTGAGGTTCAACAAGTGGATTCGAGACTATGAACATCTATGCTGTTGTAGAGTATCTTCTTCAAGGCATAAACACCGTGGATTGTTCTTCAAGGGCTTTCTTCGAAATATGAAACTCCCTTCTTCTAGGAAGCAATCTCTTGATTTAGAGTTCTTCTCTGTCTCTCTCTGTTTCTACACGTCCCTTCACCCCTTTTATAGAGTTTTAGGTCGGCTTTCCACAGTTAAAAATCCATTAGGAAAAGACCCAATACAGAATGGGGAGCCTCATTCAGAGTGATCATTTGGCTGGATGGTACTTTCATTTAAATGAATATTATACACATATTTCTACATTTTTCCCATACTTTTTGCCGCCACTTGACAAACTTCACCTTTGGTCTAATATCATAAGACATGAGGCAGGTGTTCATGTGTTGCTCCAGTAGTTTGCCATTTGGAAATTACAAGACATGGAGATATCCAACATTTCTTAG
Organism: Houttuynia cordata; assembly: GCA_039654745.1. NCBI lineage: Eukaryota > Viridiplantae > Streptophyta > Magnoliopsida > Piperales > Saururaceae > Houttuynia > Houttuynia cordata. The sequence goes on along the minus strand of CM077511.1, from coordinate 12,781,839 downwards.
TAATGAGATAATATACAGAAGTTCACAATTGCAAGTTGTGCCGGTACAATTCAATCTTCTAATCAACTTAAAACTGAGGTTCAACAAGTGGATTCGAGACTATGAACATCTATGCTGTTGTAGAGTATCTTCTTCAAGGCATAAACACCGTGGATTGTTCTTCAAGGGCTTTCTTCGAAATATGAAACTCCCTTCTTCTAGGAAGCAATCTCTTGATTTAGAGTTCTTCTCTGTCTCTCTCTGTTTCTACACGTCCCTTCACCCCTTTTATAGAGTTTTAGGTCGGCTTTCCACAGTTAAAAATCCATTAGGAAAAGACCCAATACAGAATGGGGAGCCTCATTCAGAGTGATCATTTGGCTGGATGGTACTTTCATTTAAATGAATATTATATACATATTTCTACATTTTTCCCATACTTTTTGCTGCCACTTGACAAACTTCACCTTTGGTCTAATATCATAAGACATGAGGCAGGTGTTCATGTGTTGCTCCAGTAGTTTGCCATTTGGAAATTACAAGACATGGAGATATCCAACATTTCTTAGTAATGAGATAATATACAGAAGTTCACAATTGCAAGTTGTGCCGGTACAATTCAATCTTCTAATCAACTTAAAACTGAGGTTCAACAAGTGGATTCGAGACTATGAACATCTATGCTGTTGTAGAGTATCTTCTTCAAGGCATAAACACCGTGGAGTGTTCTTCAAGGGCTTTCTTCGAAATATGAAACTCCCTTCTTCTAGGAAGCAATCTCTTGATTTAGAGTTCTTCTCTGTCTCTCTCTGTTTCTACACGTCCCTTCACCCCTTTTATAGAGTTTTAGGTCGGCTTTCCACAGTTAAAAATCCATTAGGAAAAGACCCAATACAGAATGGGGAGCCTCATTCAGAGTGATCATTTGGCTGGATGGTACTTTCATTTAAATGAATATTATACACATATTTCTACATTTTTCCCATACTTTTTGCTGCCACTTGACAAACTTCACCTTTGGTCTAATATCATAAGACATGAGGCAGGTGTTCATGTGTTGCTCCAGTAGTTTGCCATTTGGAAATTACAAGACATGGAGATATCCAACATTTCTTAGTAATGAGATAATATACAGAAGTTCACAATTGCAAGTTGTACCGGTACAATTCAATCTTCTAATCAACTTAAAACTGAGGTTCAACAAGTGGATTCGAGACTATGAACATCTATGCTGTTGTAGAGTATCTTCTTCAAGGCATAAACACCGTGAATTGTTCTTCAAGGGCTTTCTTCGAAATATGAAACTCCCTTCTTCTAGGAAGCAATCTCTTGATTTAGAGTTCTTCTCTGTCTCTCTCTGTTTCTACACGTCCCTTCACCCCTTTTATAGAGTTTTAGGTCGGCTTTCCACAGTTAAAAATCCATTAGGAAAAGACCCAATACAAAATGGGGAGCCTCATTCAGAGTGATCATTTGGCTGGATGGTACTTTCATTTAAATGAATATTATACACATATTTCTACATTTTTCCCATACTTTTTGCCGCCACTTGACAAACTTCACCTTTGGTCTAATATCATAAGACATGAGGCAGGTGTTCATGTGTTGCTCCAGTAGTTTGCCATTTGGAAATTACAAGACATGGAGATATCCAACATTTCTTAGTAATGAGATAATATACAGAAGTTCACAATTGCAAGTTGTGCCGGTACAATTCAATCTTCTAATCAACTTAAAACTGAGGTTCAACAAGTGGATTCGAGACTATGAACATCTATGCTGTTGTAGAGTATCTTCTTCAAGGCATAAACACCGTGGATTGTTCTTCAAGGGCTTTCTTCGAAATATGAAACTCCCTTCTTCTAGGAAGCAATCTCTTGATTTAGAGTTCTTCTCTGTCTCTCTCTGTTTCTACACGTCCCTTCACCCCTTTTATAGAGTTTTAGGTCGGCTTTCCACAGTTAAAAATCCATTAGGAAAAGACCCAATACAGAATGGGGAGCCTCATTCAGAGTGATCATTTGGCTGGATGGTACTTTCATTTAAATGAATATTATACACATATTTCTACATTTTTCCCATACTTTTTGCCGCCACTTGACAAACTTCACCTTTGGTCTAATATCATAAGACATGAGGCAGGTGTTCATGTGTTGCTCCAGTAGTTTGCCATTTGGAAATTACAAGACATGGAGATATCCAACATTTCTTAGTAATGAGATAATATACAGAAGTTCACAATTGCAAGTTGTGCCGGTACAATTCAATCTTCTAATCAACTTAAAACTGAGGTTCAACAAGTGGATTCGAGACTATGAACATCTATGCTGTTGTAGAGTATCTTCTTCAAGGCATAAACACCGTGGATTGTTCTTCAAGGGCTTTCTTCGAAATATGAAACTCCCTTCTTCTAGGAAGCAATCTCTTGATTTAGAGTTCTTCTCTGTCTCTCTCTGTTTCTACACGTCCCTTCACCCCTTTTATAGAGTTTTAGGTCGGCTTTCCACAGTTAAAAATCCATTAGGAAAAGACCCAATACAGAATGGGGAGCCTCATTCAGAGTGATCATTTGGCTGGATGGTACTTTCATTTAAATGAATATTATACACATATTTCTACATTTTTCCCATACTTTTTGCCGCCACTTGACAAACTTCACCTTTGGTCTAATATCATAAGACATGAGGCAGGTGTTCATGTGTTGCTCCAGTAGTTTGCCATTTGGAAATTACAAGACATGGAGATATCCAACATTTCTTAGTAATGAGATAATATACAGAAGTTTAGTTTGAAACTATGTGCAATTTGCAGAGATGGATACAGAATTGTTCCTATAAAAGCATGCAATTTGAGAACTAATCTATTGGCAAATCTGTCTCGAATCCCTGGACGGGTTAGCGGCTGTCTTGAGCTTTTGTGATTCTTCTAAACCGCAATGGGAGGGGCTTCTCCAGCACTAGGACTTGGATGCTGCTCCACACATCCATCTTCACAGGGAGCTGGGCAATCTGCTCTGCTATTTCCATGTCTTCAGGTAGGACAGATCCGAAGACGGTGTATGCCTTCTTCCACTCACTGTGATCTGCAAGGCTTATGAAGAACTCGGGGCCTGAATTAACCCATGCAACTGAGCCTCTTCTTATGGGAGGGCAGGCTTCATTTAGTATTGGATTGAAGGTCACTCCTCGGGCTTCCAGAGAACCTTGTATTAGTGCATATGGGGGTCCTAATGGAGCCTACATCATAATGTCAGGAAAAATTCATATTAGAACCTTTACTAAGACATCTGCTACAGTTAGACAGTTTCCATACTAACAAGATTTTTTTTAATAATATACCAATAAGATATTTGATGTCGAAGCCATCATTGTAAGAATCTATCCATTAAAATCCATGTAAAAAATGAATAGAAGTTTAGCAGATTAAGGTGGAACTCCTCTTTGTTAATGGTTGCAGTATTTTTTTTTCATGAATCGCTTGTTGGTGTTCTATGAATCCAAGAAATTGTCCTGCTGATGGATTTCACTGTCTACGCAATACATAGTAGGTTTTTCAATTGGTGAGACCAAATTTTCATGGGAAACACAAGCATCACTGTAAAATTTCAATTAGATAATATCGTCTATAGACTTTAGTAAATAAGTTAATCTTACATCAGATACGGGGTTCCCTTCTAAATCCCAAGAGCTTCCACGGCCTTCTGCACGGTAAAAATGGCATCCAGCACAATGCCGTGCTGCCAACAGCTCAAGAATGTAGGCAACAGAGCGCGGGGCACAGTCAGGGAAAAGCTGACCAAATATTAATGAGAGAGAATATCAGAATAGAGATACAGATATATAACTTCAATAGTTCAACCCGTGACACTGAAGCACCTGCAATGAACTGTGGCAAAATAGAACAAATGTAGAATGCAACACAGAGAAAGAATTTCATACCTTAATATGAAGTACTCCATAGTCTGTCTCCAACCTAATGATACCCTAACAGACAAAGTAGAACCACTAAGATTTTTAACAGTTTGAACTTTGCAGTTTCATACAAAGATACATGTCATATTCTTCCATATTGGGCAAGATAATATCAAATGCATCACCTTTTAATAGTTGATGGCCATATATGTTGGTAACATCCATATAATCGCATGTGTTCGTAATAGTAAGCACCTTCATGTCTTAAGTTTTTAGTTAGCAACCACATAACAAACGAGCATGATACATGGAAGTAAACAACTAAGTTGCACACCAACCCTACCTGCTTTTCGTACTTTGTAAATGAGGGAACAAGAGAATCAAAGAGTAAAGGTATTTCTATTGACCAGTATAACATACTCCCTCCGTCAGGAGTTTGTATTAAAATTTGACATGAACTAAAATCAGTTCATTTTGGGAACCAAATGTTGGTACTAATACCGGAGGAAAGAAGTTTAAAGAAAATCTCATAAACCACTTTTATATGAATAGAATATACGAACTTGGAAGTCACAAATTAACTTGTGCAATATCTTTGGCAGAATCACATATGGATGAAATGAATACCATGTCATTTAAAACCACATACCTCTCCTTTGCCGAAAATAAGTCCTGAAGTCCAGATAACGTTTTCCCCAAACTCTTTCTTGTCAGGGACGAAGGGATCATTCTGTTTCTTCAACCAGCACTGAAAAGTGTGGAGAAACATGAAGAGGAAAGATAGAATACATGTATTACTTCCCCTGTGATCGGTTCTCAACATTCTTGCAGAAAAAAAAAAACAAGATTTTCCATCTTGTGGGTTAAAAAGTGAAGTTATGATGAAAATAATAGAAGAAACTGAGTAAAATATAGACTAGTCTCAAGGACTTAAGAGGTGACATGGTGAAGAAACGTTGATTTAGACACATGCATGAGAAGTAAGGTCGTTTATGCAATGTTAAAAGATGAAGCCGACCATAGTTATAAGTTGAACTTTCAGAGAGGAACAAAGGAGACAGATAAAGAATTGGGCGGATGAGACATGAAGACACACTCACTAGGTAAACAGAAAGCCAATAACAGTATCAACAAACAAGTGATTTATGTGTTGGCAATCCCGAAGAATCAAATAAGCTATACAAAATTATAGCATGATGATGAATTATTTGACACATTTACTAAAAACCATAATTCCCAACTCAAGCATAATCATTGTCATGCTTGTTTTACAATCGAACTGTTGATCACAAGTTACAAATAGAAGCAAGATTTCTTCTTTCTTCTATGCCATCTTCAATATTTTTAGGAAAAGGAGTCAATTCCAATATTTACAAGAAATCTTGTGTCCTAGAGAAAATTGCAATTTAAGTCACCCTCCTCATACGCTAGTAGTAATGGTATCGCACAGCGTCAAATGCAAATATATCTTCAAATTTTATAGTAGAATTTTTTTCACTCCTGGTAATTTTTTCTAACATACTTTCATCAGGAAATATACAGCAAAATTGCCAACTAAAAATTATTAATTGCTCTTTCAGCATATAAAGACAATGAACTTAACTATTACAGAGTTCCACATGATTCTTTTATTAATCTTTTAAGCAAAGTCTCTCAAGTTCATGTTCAATAATTAAGTCGTTGTCCCATATGGACAGACTCACTGAATGTCATTCCTACATGACAGACAACATGAAAACACCGTGACTATTACTCCGGTTAATACCGGTACTCACAACATACCCTAAATCCCTTAAGGGTGACTTCCTTGCCTATTCCTTACCGAAGGTATGACTATCGGAATGGTCTGGCTCCACATTAGTTCCTGGACTCGATGTGAGTCGGGAGAATGCAGCCTTCTAGGATGCTAACGCCTTCAATGTGCACAATAACCCACCTAGCATCATTAGCTCTGAGGTGGGTGCATAGCTTCCACTAAATAGAATATGCAAATGCTCTTTCTAAAATCCATAGAGAAAAAGCAAACAGCTTAAGCTCTCGTATTTTTCTATGGATATTAGAGAGACCATTTACACCTTCTATTGGTCACTGTTTGCATCTTTCTATGGATATTAGAGAGAGCATTACTATCCATCAATATATCACAAAAATCAAGTAATAATGTGTGTGCCTTTTTTTTTTACAAAAACGATACCATGATCTTTTTCTGTTCTTTTGATGTTTTCGTCTTTCTTTACAAATTATATAACCATCCAACAATCCAAATTACAGTAATCATGCATCTCTATCATCGGCTTAGCTTTCCCATAGTTCATATACATAAGCATCAAAATTTTGACTCAAAAGACAATGATAATTACCAAAGTTTCTTATGATCGAAGCTAATTACCCAAGATATCGAACTAAAAAGGTGCTACAGTGGATAGTCATAGGCCAGATAACCCTTGAACAAGACCACTAAAGGGGTAAAAATAACCACTACAAACAGTCAACTCAACATACAACAAACAGCAATAATGATTAGACATCAAATAATTAGTACAAAACACAATTGAAATGCCATCATATCATCAGTCAGGGAAAAGCCAAGAATTAAGACATCAAACAAACAATACAATGAAACCATAAAATTGTACAGCAATCAACATTCAGATTGCAAAATAGAAAGAGGAAGAAATTAAGCCAAATTACCTCGCCCAACTTGTCTCCACATTTCTCTCTATCGCCGCAAAACACCCACGAATCGCACAAGCAGGGCTCGTCCCCGCCGCCGCACATTGCCTTGCACGCGCGGCAACACTCCCGCGAAGAATTGAACTTGAATTCCGACCCCCACTTGACAGCCGCCCCCCAGAGCTCCAAATTCTCCACCCCATCGCAGCACTCCTTTCCAATGCCGCCTCCACTCAACGACAACGCCGACGACCCAGTTCCGGATTTAACAGAAGCAACAGGCCTGGAGCGGAAGTTGTATGAGAGACCCATGTAGACCACAAGGCAAGAGAGGACGCCCAGGAAGAGGAGGATGGCGAAGGCCAGGCGTCTGGCATCGGACTCGTTGGGCTTTCGACCCATATCTGATCTAATATCTGGTTTCTTGATTGGTGTATAGAAGATCAGTGCAGAAGTTGCCCAGAAGGAAATGCAGGCGCGTTTGAGCTGAAGTTCTCTCTGTGTTTTTCTGTATATCTGATCAATTTGTGTTTTGGTCAGTAATGGCGCAAGGAGGGAGGAAATTTGGTTGAAATTAGTTACTGAGAAATGCTTGTGCATGGTCAATGGTGCATGGATATAGTATGTTTTGTTCAGCCACATGGCCTACAGGCAGTAATATGTGTCATCAGATCGTTTATGAAGTCAGGAGACATTGGGGCTGGTAGTATCAGAAAAGTACAGAAGCATCTTGCACGAGGATTGGAAGAGTGGCTTTCCAGTTTCAATGCAAATTGCTCACTTGTCAGGGCCCTTTGCAAAGGAAAGAATATAGGACCCACGTTTAGTATATCGCATCTGTACAGTTTGGCCCTTGAATAATGATGACTTTGGCTAGAGCCGGATGTGATCATTCAATCGTTGTTAAAGTCTTTGGGAAGGCATCAAAAGGGCGAATTCAAGTGTTAAATTTCCTAGTCTTCAAATCCAAAGCAGTTGGTGCCGTTGGCTATGAATTTGTTGCAAGGAAGATTATGGAATTTCGCACGGAATTTCAGATGATAAGACTACTTTGAATACGACAGCAAACTCGGAAATAATGAAACACAAAACGAAGAATTTGAAAAACGAGATAAAGCATTCACGAAAGTTTATACACATCTGCAATCTTAACAGCTCAATCAAGCTCTTTAAAAGTTTATATACATCTGCAACTTTAACAGCTCAATAAAGCTCTTCATTTTCCATGGATGTCAATACTACTGGCTACTGAGTCTGTCACTCAGAAGATCCTCCTAGTTTTAAGCGACGGTGGAGAAGACCGGCTAATTTACATTTCCATCACTCAGAATTCAGATAATCCACCTAGGTTCCTCACTCACACATGAATGGAAAGAACAGCTAACTTTCATACTACTGAGTCCAGCATTCAGATCATCCCACCAATGTCCTTAGACATGAATGGAAAAGAATCAGCTCCTGGACTAGAAGCTTTACCTCACAAGACCTTGTCCAGCTTTACCTTCATACTATCTCTGTCGTCCATCAGCATCCCCATGGCTGCCTCTAATTCCCAGCTCTGAATCCGACTCATAAAAAGCTTCTGATACATTCCACTGCAGATACCCTTCGCTTATCCCCTTCCTTTCTATCCCACCATTCACTCTTCTGTCCACACTCACCTCTGAATCAGACTCGTACAAACCTCTTGATCCATTCCGCTGCAGACTTCGGTTGTTCATCAATCTACCACCTGCAAGTCCGTTTCTTCCTCTCCCACCATTGAACTTCCTCTCTACACCCAACTCTGAATTCGACTCATACAAACCTCTTGATCCATTCCGCTGCAGACTTCCGTTGTTCATCAATCTGCCACCTGCAAGTTCGTTTCTTCCTCTCCCACCATTGAACTTCCTCTCCACACCCAACTCTGAATTCGACTCATACAAACCTCTTGATCCATTCTGCTGCAGACTTCGGCTGTTCATCAATCTACCACCTGCAAGTCCGTTTCTTCCTCTCCCACCATTGAACTTCCTCTCCACACCCAACTCTGAATTCGACTCATACAAACCTCTTGATCCATTCCGCTGCAGACTTCGGCTGTTCATCAATCTACCACCTGCAAGTCCGTTTCTTCCTCTCCCACCATTGAACTTCCTCTCCACACCCAACTCTGAATTCGACTCATACACACCTCTTCCATTCCTCCTCCCATTTCCATCATTTGTTGATCTTCCACCTGAAAGACCCTTCCTTTCTCTCTCACCATTGAACCTCCTCTCCACGCCTAACTCTGAATTCGACTCATACACACCTCTTGATCCATTCCTCCTCCCATTTCCATCATTTGTGGATCTTCCACCTGAAAGCCCCTTCCTTTCTCTCCCATCATTGACCCTCCTCTCCACACCCAGCTCTGAGTTCGACTCAAACATACCTCTTGATCCACTCCTCCTCACAGTTCCGTCATTTGTTGATCTACCACCTGACAACCCCTTTCTTTCTCTCCCACTATTAACCCTCCTCTCTACAACCAGCTCTGAATTTGACTCATACAAACCTTTCAATCCATTCCTCCGCAGAGTCCCATTATTCGCCAATCTTCCACCTGAAAGCCCCTTGCTTTCTCTCCCACTATTGAACCTCCTATCCATACCCACCACCTCTGAATCACTCAAACTCCCTGAATGCTTCCTGTTTTCTGTAGAATCCTTCTGATATGAACGATCACTGAATGCCCTTTCCTCCCTTCTTCCAATCTGCTGCCTCTCCTCCGTTGCTCCGGTGTTAAAAAAGATATCATCTTCACCTTCAGAATCTGTGCTCAATTCATCATCCACCCCAGTCACCCCAGCAGGCTCACCTCTTCTTCTTCTCTGACGAGACCGCCTTCCCGTCTCATTCTCCACTGTATCATCCGAATTGCCTGATATTGCATACGGCTTGACACTGTGAACCGCTCCCTTTGGGAAGAACCTGGCGGAGGGAACTCCATCATGAGTATGGAACAGCTGCGGCCCGTCTTTCTCCGTCCACAGGTCATACCCGCCGGTCCGCTGAAACCTGTCGGCCAGTGCCTTCAGCTGCTCGTCCGCTTTAACCGAGAACAAATTCGGCGCCCGCTCAACCACCTCCCAAGGCCGCTCCAACTCCGCCACCGCGGCGCGAAGCTCCGACCGCTTCCGCATCTCGTACATTTGCCGCTCCCGGCAGAGGCGGGCTTTGAGCAGCTGCTTGGCCTTCGTCGCCTGCATCCGCTTCCACTGCCATTTCGAGACCCCGCCCGGGAACGTCCGGGGACCGCCCCCCATGCGGATAATCCTCCAAGGAAGCTCCAGCCGGGTTTTGATTGAAAGTGTCGCAATACTAGCCGGAAGGAACATCTGAGAAGGACCCATTATAGAAGTGAATGAAGAGAGGTCTCCAGAAGGTGGAGGAGTTAGGAATGTATGAGAAATCCCAATGGTCGACATCTCTGGGGAATTTTATCAAACAGATGGAGTGCAAGTAAGCAAACACCTATTAAAGAAAGTAACTTTACAATTCTGTGTCAATTTCTGCGACTGAGAGGAGATGTAACAAGGAAAACTGGGCAGGAATGAGGAATCGAGTTCAGAGAGGGAAAGAGATGGAGCTCTCTGGGGAAGAAGAAGCGGGAGACAAAGAACCAGAAGCTGGAATGGCCGGTCTTATCAGAAACACATTAAAAGGCCTTTTATCGGAAGAAGGAAAATCTGAAAAAGAAGAAGAAAAGAGTGCTGGGCCTGAGTTCTCAAGCGTCGTTAAGGACGTGGGCTTGAATCAGCCCATTATGAATCACCTTTAGGGTGCGTTTAGCAACGTGGATTTAGACCATGTGATTTTAAGAATCACGTGATTTGTCTAAATCCTGTGTTTAACAACTCATTTTTGGGTGGGATTTGATTCTTCCCCAAAATCTCACCTCAGACTGACGTGATTCTTATTATAACTTAAAAGAGGGTCGCCCAAAATGACAGGCCCTACCCTGTCATTTACAAAATTCCACGAGATTCTCTGAATGACGGGATTTAAAAAATCACACCTCTAAATCTAAATCAAGGTTGCCAAACGCACCCTTAGTGTGAAATTTCTTCAACAATTGCGTCCATTATTTGTAAGCTTGCCAGTCAATTAACATATTCACTTATAATTTATACATGTGAATGAGCAAATTGGCTAACAAATTTATTAGTCTGTTGATGAATTAGCAACTAAAATTTCCCCATGAATTGGCAACTTTGCCAATTGCTAATAGACTCGCCTTTTCACCAAGTCATGTATGATTAGGTGAAACGGAAATACACTTGCCTAGATGTCCCTGCAACTCCTCCCATTGTTCCTCTCTGGCTCTCCCAAGCTCATAATTGATAAAGGTCTGTAGTTCTCTCAATATAAACTTTGTGATAGAGAAGATGATGTGCCAGTGGATGATAAAAAAGGGTAGGAAATGGCGAAGGCAGGAACCAAAGAGTATATCCATTTATATCTAGGGTTTACACCAATTTTTTGTAAATTTTTTCCAACTTATTCAATTATTAATGAATATATTTAGGATGTATTTTATTTCCACATCTTTTCCTACAGCGTAATTAATGAAAAGTATCATCATCATCATCATACGCCTTATCCCAACTATCTCGGGTCGGCAGCATGCATTATATATCATGTTTGGCTTTTATCAGAATCAAAGTACAAAATCTATACAAAGAAAATTAGTGAAAAGTATCCACTTAAAAATGTACCAAAAAAAAGGATTCATAAAAAATATGTGCAAAGTGACCTCTTTATCTGCATAAAAAGTAATTCTCCCTTGGAGATAAAGGGCTCTGAAAGAAAACAGAAACATATAGTACTACACCGAGAAATTGGAGCTCAAGCAATCTCAACCAAACATCCAAACCATTTCCTCTTGCACCAATTTGAAAATTTTAGAATGTAATATAGACATGTACAAGTTCCTTATACAAAAAGAAATGCAGTTTATGATCATCTCATCATACTCCCTCTGCCCTAAAATAAGTGACATCCTAAAAAAGAATCATTACCCACTCTTTTAGGATGCGTCACTTATTTTAGGATGGAGGGAGTATAATTTACGCTCAATTTAGCCTACACATCATAAACAAATTACACAACCATCGAAACTCAGCTTGAGAGCTTCTTTTTTTTATTAATCCATGGCCATGGACCATATTCACACAGATGTCACAAGGTCTTCAATACTATCAATGTCATCTATATCGTCCTCAGAGTAGGCCTCGTCATCCTCCATCTTAGTGGCAGACTGCCCGCCTGCGGCTGAGCTTTCAGCCAGGGTCCGTGCCTCTTCAATTATCCTCATTATCTCTTCTACACTCTGAGATGACTGGTCCTTATTCATGTTCTCATAGTTGGTTTTTTCGCCTTCCAACAGCTCTTTTGGCAAATTCTTCAGGAACCATGTGTTATTTTTTATCTCTGGGATGGTGATCCTCTTCAAGAGATACACAAGGGAAAATTAAAGTTTGAGAAGGTCAAACTCTAATACTAGTTGAGCTCAACAAGAACAAATAGAATAATGAACTTGAACTGCTACCTTTGATGGATTAGCCACAAATATCCTGGAAAGAAGGTGGCAGCATTCTGCAGATATGCGTACATAGTCTGGTATTGTGTATTGAACACTCATTATACTCTGTATATGAAATCAGAAACACATGAGTATTCAGATGAGAATGCATAAATGTTGCTTTCCGCATATAGTGGTTTTACTTACGCCAATTGTCTTTTTAAAATTTCTAGGGTCTTCAGGATCTTCAAATGGATAGGCTCCCACCAGCATAACATAGAGTGTCACGCCGCAGGACCACACATCTGCAATCTGATATGTATAAACACACAATTCACTGGCTATAAAGTTTACTACGCACAATCCACATGAACGTTAAAATTTACAATTGAATGACACTGTAAGGCCTCAAGTAGAGAATAAATATATTTCCTATTTAAACAAGGTAAAGTAGCTGCCATGCCAATTTAATGACATTACTAGAATTAGCAGACAGTTGCATGTACCTTTCCATCATATTCCTTCCTTGAGAGGACCTCTGGAGCAATGTAGGCAGGTGTCCCAACTGTTGACTTTGGCTGGGAATGCAAGAGAGCCGACTGCATAATGAGAAAGGAAGAAGTTGAGCACAAGGGAGAATCCGTGTTCCCACAAAAAGAAAAGAAAAACAGAACAAACTAACCTTTGAATACCCAAAATCGCATATCTTAAGGCGCGGAGTTGGACTTCCATCTAGAAGTGTATTCTCTAGTTTAAGGTCCCTATGGCATATTTCCTGCAGTATTGATACAGGGGATCACATTGGCCCATGCAAAAACTTTTAGCCATATACCAAACCAGATCAATCAACAAAACTGATGAAGAAAGAAGCTAATTCATTACTAGCAGCATACCATGGAATGGCAGTAGCTTACTCCAGATATTAGCTGTTGAAAGAAAAACCTTGCCTGTGGCAGATAAGATCGATGAAACATTGTTTGAGTGCAAACAAGGGTAATGACCAGGAAGAATAAATGGATTGATCAGTTAAAGATTTCAAACCTCATCCTCACTAAACCTGCCAGCATTACAAATTTTCTCAAATAACTCCCCTCCTGCAGCATATTCCATAACAATTGCTAGGTGTGTAGGTGTTAACAAGACCTGAAAGTATTAAGTATGTTCATTTTTTAAAAGAAATCTAAATCACATATTCGCCGAAGGTAATTCATGATCATATATGACTGTATACAAATGTACCCATGCCTTTGATATTTGGCAGCAGTAGCAGTAAGATCCTAAGCAAATTAGAGCTCAGGATTCCTCAGGTAAGAAAAGAGTTAAACCCAAGATTTAGAAGTATTTGGAAATGAGTGGTCAAAACAGGTGTTGGCATTGATGGTTAGCTGGTTACCTGAACTCTTTTTAGTTGTATATATTTGATTAGACATTAACGATTCATAAGATATTTGAAATAACTACCTTGCTTTTAGTACTTGTCTATTAGTGATAGGATTGCAAGATTCCCAATGTCTGACCCATTAATACAAATAAAAGGACAAATGAGTAAAATTATTTTTCACGAATTCCCGAATGACGTCTTTAATTTAAAGAGATACAACCCAAGTAAAGCATACTTGCTTATGCTCTGCAGTTCTTCAAATCCCTGATATACAGGGGAAACCATCTACTAGGAACAGCCCCATTGTAGACTCACATAGACAAGACATTATGACAACTTGATTAATGAGAAACCCTCACAATGAGTACATAAAGTTCCTCAAGCGAGGAAATGAAAATTCATTAGAAAGTGGTATATACTTGATTAACATGCGGATGTACAATTTTAATCAGGTATAACAATCGCATCAAAATTTGGTCAGCTGAATTAGAATTAGTTGAACAGAAGCGCTCTGTTTTTTCTCGGAGACATGGCACTTCTGTTCTAAAGTAAGATGTTAAATCTACAAATTGAAAAAGTATAATCTACATACAAACGGATCAAGGACATACCTCCCTGAATCGAACAATGTTGGGATGTCTTAGTGACCTGTGATTAATGATCTCCCTCTGCACATTCTCGTCAATCTGGACATAGCCATTTCAAAACATTACATGAAACCCAATAACTGGATATTCACCAGCATCAGCCATTTCATAACATTACATGAAACCCAATAACTGGATATTCACCAGCATCCAAACAACACACAACACCAAATCATTAACGAAACGGTAATCAGTCCATAAGCTTCAGTACAAGAGCAACAATCATTCCACAATCTCCAAGCAAAGAAAGAAGCACTAAATACTGGAAACAAAATTCCAGCAAAAACCACAATAAAGAGAAGCTAAAAGTTTAAATCCTGACACTTGATATGAAGAGAACGAGTTATTTGTACTTAGATTAATCTGAGATGGTCTGAACTATCTACCTTCTTCCCTCTCTCTATGTATTTGACGGCCACGAGCTCCTTGGTCTTCTTATCTCTGACCAACCTCGCCACCCCGAAATTCCCAGACCCCAGCTCCTTGAGTGGTTCATACCTCTCTTCCATCTCTCCAAACTCCAAACAACCCACAACTCAGATACTGGGCCAATCAGATTCCGACCTCTCTTTCATATCACAACATGCAAACAAGGAAGAAGTCCCTTCAGAGCTCTGAAACAAGGGACAAGCAGAAGCTTAGCTGCTGTCGGGAGGGAAGACAACCAGTTGAGAAGGTCAGCTGGCGTGCGCCGGCCGTAAGGAATATCTTATTGGCTGTCTCACACCACGTGGATGACAGGCTCTGCACGGGTGGCGGCTGTGGCATCAGAGAGAGGATCTAACTGACTTGGCTCAAGAGTAGGAGCTTTCCTTCCTGCCTTTGGAGTCGAGTTCATTAAAAGCTAAGACTAGATTTGGTGTGTATTCTTGTACACATGATTGGCCGTATTCTTCTCTGAATGGATAGGCCTTGTCTACTCGTACTTCTATTGTAACAAATGTGAAAAATGTGAGCTTCTATTTGGCTAGCAAGTCATGATTATTGAATTAATCTTTTTGATAAATTGAAATCATTAACTTCCGTTAATACCCATAATTGCAAACTCATCAAAACCATGAGCTCTCACCAGAATTAACGATATTATCTGACTTTTTCATCGGAAAGAAAAAATGCTCGACTCAATTACTAGCATAAGCTTATCTTTTTATTGGTAACTCTAGCATAAGCGAACTCCTTTTTTTTTTGGTTCATTGTGAAATCCCTTCTTCCTCTACTATCGCCCCACGGTTTAGGAGGGGGGGACATGGGACCTTCCCCTCAACAGGGAGAGGATCCGCCATGCCAATTAGTGGTTTGGCAGCATAAGTGAACTCGAATCGGTTGATGTATTTCACCACTAGAGTCGCTACTGAGTTTCATCAGCCATCCATCACCCCAAATCGACATCGCGCAAACTTTCAGTATGCGCTCAGTCAAATTTGCATCTCACGGGCTGAACACACATGCCTTTCGCCATCGATTAGGGTGAAGTTTTACCAGCTGTTTCTAGTTCAACTATTCATATCGAAAGCCACTACGTAGCCCTCACTTTGTCCCAACCCCACTTTCTCCTTCAAAGCTATTAAAGAAACTGTCGAAAGAGGTACTGCCTATGGAATTATTATTAACATAAGGTTCTACAAAATGAACTGAAATTAGTTCATTTTCATTTTAATATGGAGATTAGCGAGTTTCGTTCATTCTTGCTTAGAGTTGAGAAGTCTCATGCAATGAAAAGTTAAATGTGATTCTTTTATGTTGTCTACTGCGGACGCTTGAATTCTTAGTTTGCCTCATTGTGGATAATGATACCTATTGACTCTATTAAAACCATACTGGCTGGCTAAAAAGTCAGATATGAATCTTGCCCACTCTATCAAACTTTTATCTGTCATTTTTGTCATCAAACAGAACGATTTTGGATCATTCTTTAAGTATTTCTCTAGTAGAGGTCGATGAGCTAATTTTTTTCTTTAGATGACCATTTAATTTTCCTTCGTGTTGCAATTTGCAACAAAATCGGACCACTTAGTAATATCCTTTTGTCCATGGCCATGGATTTATCATAATTATGTGAGTTCTAGCATTGTCAACTTTAAATTGTACTCCCTCCATTCCAAAATACTATGTACATTTTGAAATATTCACTGTTCCAAAATAACGTGTATATTTTGCCAAATCACGTGACTTCCTCTTTCCAAAATTGGAAGAGACTTGGAAGGATTGATTTGAACTTGTTCGTGAACGAACATACGAGTTATATGGGATATAAGGGAGAAGGAGTCGTGTGACTTCATTGTGGGCTTTATGGTCTAATAAAAATGAGAATTTTCTCAAATATACATAGTATTTTGGAATGAAGGTAGTAACTTTTACATGGGATTGTGAAAATGTCTTTGCGAATTCGACCAGGGAAGAATTTTGGTCCTCTTTCTTACATCCTTCTGGATATCTACCACTTTAAAAAGAGTTATTAATTATTAGAGCAAACAAGTGTTGAGTTGAGTTACATGTTAAAATAACTCTTTCATACTAGCTCGAGCTTTTGGGAACATTGGTTATGTAAAACGGCAAAGTGGAGGATGTTCAAAGGATAACTCCAGGAAGATGAAACATTCTTCGGACGCCCTAACATAATTCGAACCGAAAACCGACCAATGACAGGTTCAATACTTTGGTTTAAACTTTAAAGTTGGAGTGGGGTTGTTTAAAATAGTGTTGCTCTCTCCGTCCAATAGAGCCTATCTGTATTTGAAAAAAAAAAACAGGTTCCATCATTACATGGGTGACTTGGCTCCCTTACGGCCAAAAACAAACACGGGAAGACGGGAGATAACTCTGTTTTCCTAAAGCAGGAAAAGGGTACATAATCGTTAACGGTGCTCATAAAACTTTATATAATATAAAAACTTTGCATAGTATAATGTTCAATGTATAGTAATCTAACCAACAAAATAACAACATTACAAAAGTAACTCTTAAATAAAAAAAATAAGACAAAAAGAAAAAAATGTGGTATAAGATTCTACTAAGATCGATGTCGAAAGAAAATGAAAAAATATTATAATAAAAAAGAAAGCAAAAAAATTGCATTAGAAAGAGCTTAAACCTGACCTAAACCCATGGGTCATGGTTTTAAAAACTGGCCTGGCCTGGCCAGTTCGTTGCTGTTAAACCGGGTCAACTAAATCAACTGACCCAATCGACCTGGCTTGAAAAATCGATCGGCTTTGGTCGAACAGGGTTGACTCAGCCGAGCCGGTCCGGTTTTTAAAACACTGACAGGGAAATCTATCCTGCATTGCATATTTATTCAGCGCACTAGGGCTGCAGTTCAGGTTAGGCAGACTCTTTTCTATATGGTCCTTAGTCTATTTCAAATGCAGACAGGTTTCACTAGACAAGAGTATATTGGTTCGGATTTAACAAAACCTTGACCCAAACCTGACCGGAAAGGCAACAACCCCGAGTTGCATGATCCTGTTAAAATGTGCGAGTGAATACATGTCGCTTTTCGCACGTGCAAATCCACCAAGCCCAATCGGCTTCAAATTGGATTAGATTTTGGCCGTATCCTGCCACCCACTTAATTTGCAGGGGCATCTATTAAAGGAGAAAAAATGATCTCGTTTAAGTAATTAGTGGGGCACCCATTAAAACCTTTGTGTCACCTATTAACATCCATTCATGCATGACATCGTAAACTATGATTTTTTAACATAAAAATGCAAAAATCCAACTAGTGTTTGTGGTCTCACAAGATCAACCGCTATTTTAAAGCTGGCTTAAGTTTTAGGTTTTTTATCTCTTAATTTCTAGGTGGAAGATACATATTCCCTTTGTTCCAAAATACTGTGTACTTTTAACAAATTTCATTATTTTAAAATGATGTATATATTTTTTGCCAAATCAAGTAACTTCATCTTTCTCTCTTCTTCTGTCATTCTCTCGTTTTCTTACATCATGCAATGTCATGCCCCAAAATTCCTGACCTCGATCGGAGTGCGGAAACCTTTAAGTAAAACAAATAAAAGCCGAGATAGGAACCTTGGGACGCGACCGAATACTCGATCACTCAGGTCAATTACATCGTTATAAAAGAACGTGTAATCGACATCACCATGAACTCATAACGAAACTTAGAAATTGAGAACTAAGAACTTCTTCATCAAATTTTAAATAACATTGTCAATGTAGTAAATGATTCCTACTAAAATTATTTCAGCAAATTAAATAAAAACTATCAACTAAAGTATATATCAAATCTAGGCACACCCTGGCCAACACTAAAGAAATTCTAACAAAATGCAATAGAGTAAAATAAAGCAATTCTTCAAGACATCTCCCACGCATCTGCTACGCCTTTCTGAACTGCAAAATCCTGACTTGCTGATCTTTGAGGCCTGCATCAGAGGATGCGTGAGTATTTCGTAGAAATACCCAGTAGGATGTAAAAACCCACCAGGAAGATAAAATAGGTTATGAAGAATAGATCATTCGGATAAACAGGAATAAACACTCTCTGAAAGACTACTCATAGGTTTATGTTGCAAGAATAGCAAGGTCAGATGATAACAGTTCCAATGGAAAAGTATCGGAAAGAATAATCTCAATATGACTCCAAACAAATATCAGTGTAAGGAGAGAAAGGTCAAGACATTCAAGGCTCCAGGCATCTATGGTGCAAGGAGTTACAATTTCTGCTCGCTGAATTTATCGATCTCGAAAGGTAAAATATACCAGAACATCCTAGAGGTTCTCTTTTTGGAACCCGGCCACGCGTCTAGGCATGCTGACCCCATCTGTGCTTACAGGCACAATGAGCGGAGACTGAAGACCTTCCGTAATGTCAACCAGTCTAAAACGTATGTATTTGCCTCCTTTCGGGCAATAAGGAAACCATGTTCCATAAATATCGGAGATCACCACGGATCTAGCAATGGCTCGTGAGCATACTATGATTCCACCTTTTAATAAGTGGAGAAATAGGTCAATGTCAAACTGGACAATAATTCAACAAAAGCACAAGTCTCACCTTTATGAGAATAGGGTAACTCTTACCGCAATAACTCCCTCATGGAGTATGAAACAGATAATCAAGGTTTCTCAACAATATATATAGCTCTCTCTCAGGGAGTAACAAGAAGATTCACATATCTCGCATAATGAAGAGAATAATGAAGACTCACAATCTAAGGAATAATGAATTTCACTCTTAGATTACAAGTCATGCATCATGTCTTACCTTTGATAGGGATATCTCTAAGTATGGAATTATATTACTTTTAATCTCAAAATAACTCTCTAGGAAAATTTGATCTCCAATTGGATACTCAAACTGACACCACGATGAACCATAGAAACAAGACCAAATTGACTCTTGTACACGCTGACTCATCCCAATGTCTTACTCTTTTAAACTTCTTCACTTATTACAGTGACTCATAAGTAGTTTTGTCTTACTGTATTAATATTATTTTAATCAGATTATATCATATTATGAGTAATAATACTTACTAGTACTTTAAAACCCTAATTCTAGTAAACTGTCTTATACTATATAGCCCACTTTCAACTGACCCCACTGTCAACACAGAAGGTCTCTGACTCTGAAAGTTTAACAGCAGATAGCCCTATGAGTCTAATTTATAACTCCACTGACGGTATATTTTTCTGATTTTTATACATTTAATTATGATTTTTATACTGAGCACTGTCGGCGCAGAAACAGTTCTGGCCGAGAGCACATTACTTACTTATAATAGGTAATCATGTACTAATACCCATTAACCATGATAATATAACATTAATACCCTTAATTACTCCCCTCCTAGAGTAGTTCTAGACTCTGGTATGTTCTGGAACTTAATGATTATAATGATTCTAATTGATGATAATACCTTAAACTAGATTAAAGGCATCAACCTTGATCTAGTTAAACTTTTAACATTATTAATACATCTCTTAACCATATTGGACTATTAAATCAGGACATAATAAAATAAAGAAGATAACTTTCATGACCATCCACGTTCAAGAGACATGACCTATAGATATTTCCATCAAAAGTAGGCATATATGCATCAACATGAAGCACTAAACAAGGTATGACATTATGAGCACTCTTATTCATCAAACAACGAGAAATCTCTCATGAATCAAACATTAGGCACTTTTATCTTTGAGATAATATGAATAGGATCATAAATTAATCACAATATGAAAGGACCAAAGAAGTGCAAACCGAATTGGTTAGGAAAAACCATCCTACCACTTAGATGTATGCGAAATACACCTCCACGCGTAGCTCGCTCTTTCTTCTTCGCAACGACGCCTCCACACTTTCGATCGTAGGAGAAAAGAGGATAAGGGAAGAGGTAGAAGGTTGCTGGAATTGGTGTCAAGGAAAAGGAGAAGAGCTAGGGTTTAGCACAAGTCGTCCAAGGCTTTTGGCATGAAGCATATGGGCGTCCTCCTCCTTGGCTTTTATAGCCAAAGCCTCCTCCAACTAGGATATCTCCTAATTAGATCCTTCCTAATCCCAAATCCCAACTAACCAATTAAAAGGTCTCCCTCATTAGTAAGGGACGTTCAACCATGTTAATCCATTGAGTTTTCCTCATTTATTTAGGATTTCAAATCTCTAATAAGATTCGTTCACTATCTTAATCATAATTACTGCACACTGTCATACGCGTAACAGTCCACTTCCGACTCTTCCCACGGTCAGTCCAGTTAGCCTTAGACTCTGAAATTTTTATTGAAGTTAGCCATATGACTCTAGTTTCTAACCACATTAATTTTATATTTTTTATGGTTTTCCTGAATTAGTTATGATTTATTTACTACAGACTGTCGACACAGAAATAGTACTGGCCGAGCTTACAATCTTAACCATACTTTACATATCTCGTTCCAAACTAGGAAACTACCATACCTAAGCCAACCAACTAGACGTCCCCTTCCTATTGGTTGATTAAAAAGTAAAATATTTATCTCTTTTTAATTAAGATTTATCGTCCCTAATTATCTCAACTGAACTGATACTTCCCGATCCTCCGCGATACTTACCATATTTACCGCTATTAGGTCAAATCGTAGATTTTGCTCCAAGATTCACTTCAATCCTCTAAAAATCTCCTTGTGGCTAGTTACCCACGTTCACATGACTCCCTGGCCCTGTATCACATGGCCCTGCGCCCAGGTCTGTGCGTCTAAAGCTAGAGTCCTGCGCACACATGACTCTGGTGTCCCGTGGTTGTACTACTCGTTACACTATCTCGTGTAGACCACGGACCACGTATAAAACCAAAATTAACTGATTAATTATGAAATTCAAATGGGTCTCATCCACTTGAACACATGCCCTGACACCTGGCCCCACTCCTGGCATCAGGTATTCTCAGACCCTGGCGCCAGGCTAGCCTCAGCGCCAGGTTGTGGCCAGCGCCAGGACCAACCCTCGTGTCCTGGTTTTCTACTACTAATAGTCATGCAATTAACAAATCATACCACATCATAAACATCAAATAACTCATCAAAGTACATCGCACAACTAGAAATCAAATCAGGCAACGAACTTTCCTATTTTAGAACAGTTTCCTAAAATAGAAACTTTTAGTTAACGTACCAATTTTTCGGGTGTTACATGCAAAGCCAATCTAGTGAAAGCACCCCTTGTTTATTTTCAATTCCACATATCACATACACAGATCGCTGTCCGTACAAGTGATCGGATCAACATCGAAGATGCAGTACAAGAACATGGGCCAATCAGAGCTGAAGGTGAGCTAGCTGTCGTATGGGGCGTGGGTGAGCTTCAGAACCAGCTGGATGTCAAGGAGGCCAAGTCCTTCCAGTTCTACGCCAAAAGTCGCTCTGAGGAGATCATGGGTGAGGCCATCCACGAGCTCAGTTGGAAGCACTCCAACCTCGTCATCTCCACCAAGTCTTTTGGGACGAAATCGTCGAGGATGAGGGTGGTGGAGGGAGTGGCGGGCCGGAGAATGTGGGTGGCTGGCGATGGAGGCAGCGGGGGATGAGGACGGGCGGGGAATATAAGTGATCATTTGACTTCCTTGTGGGCCTATGGTGTAATAAAAATAATAATTTTTTTAAATGTATATAATATTTTGGAACAGAATATTTTTAAAAAAATTCTAGGTTGATTTCTTGTTTCAAAGGGGAAAATTCCCATTTCCCCCTCTAATCTTTCGTTTCCATGGATTCAGTAGAAAAAAAGGACTGCTTTTCGAGGCATGGGTGCCCCCACGAGTCCCTGAAACATTGCTTAATAATACCATGGTGCCCCCAGAAAAAAAAATAGAACTTGTTTTTTCAAAACTTACGAAAAAAAAGTGAAAATTTAGGGGCCCCTGCAAATTAGGTGGGTGGAAGGATAGGCAGCCTTAGATTTTCCGTTAAAATTCCCACCGCTGCCGCCGCCGAAGCAATCGCGACGCTAATGGCGCGGCTCGGCGAAGAAGCCGCGGAGGCCATCGCCGCTCGCCTTTCCGCTGTCGACGGCCTCTACTTCCCCCGCGCTACCCTCTCCTCCGCCCCCTCCGACCGCAAGTCCGCCCTCCTCCGCCTCCTCTCCCACGACCCCTCCATCTTCCTCGGTAACTCCCCTCACGCTCTCTCTCTCTCCCTCTCTCTCACTCTCTCCCCTCGCCTCTCCGCAGTTCTCGCTTCGACATCTCACTGAGATTTCCTTCTCTTTCGGTTTTTGCAGAACGGTACGGCGAGAACCTGATGGACGAGGAGCTCCGGCACTTCGACGCGCTGGGTGGAGGCTACGAGGTCGAGTGGCATCTGAACCGGATCCGCAATTCCCGCCGCCCTCCGACTCAGGAGGAGGCGCGGTCGCAGTCCGTCAGGGTGAAGAACCGGCGGCGGGCTTACCTGAACCAGCTTATTCGCGGGGGGCAGTACTTCTCCGAGGACGCGATGCGGGAGCGGGAGCCGTACCTGCACCACGAGTATGTTGGCAAGTTCCAGGACCCGACCGGGAGATGCATGTCTCGTCCGGGAGAGCGGTGGTCGGAGACGCTCATGAGGCGGTCGGAGGAGGCAATCTTGGTGGCGAAGATTCGAGGGGAGAAGGAGCGTTTGGGGATTATGGAGGAGGAAGAGGAAGAGGAGGAGGAGGAGGAGGAAGAAGAAGAAGATGAGGATCAGGATCAGGATCAGGATGAAGAGGTAAAATGCGTTGGAAAGTTTTGAATCTTATTCGTTATTTTCATGTTTGCTTTTTGTTGAATATTTTTGTGTATTTCTATGAGCAACCATGATGGATGCGTGTTAAATATATTTATCAGTTTGTGACCATGATTATATTGATGGCTTTAGTTTCTTCATGCTTGCTCGTGTAATTCATTGTTCAAATCAATCAGCTGCATCTGAGAGTTGTTTAAGGTTTTGAGTTCCAATTTCTAAAAAATATTGGAGAGAGGGTGATATTGGTGGGTGGGGGGTGGGAATGCCTTGATCTAATGGTTTATTAGTATTAGCAGTGATACTTGGTTTACTATAGTTCTGCTCTCTGATATGGAGAAAGGAACTTGGAAAAGCGAATTTCACTTTGCAATGGAAATGCAGCAGCTTGGAGTCATGGACTGATATTGTAGTTTCATATTGATGAAATAGAAGATTACTCCCTCCGTCCCATATTCATTGTCTAAAATTTGAAAAAAAAATTGTTTCATGGTAATACTCTTTCATGTTATCCTTCTCATACTAATTAGTGGATTAAAAAGAACTAGCGGCTGGAGTAAAAAGCTTATTACATTGGCTTCTTTAAACATCACATATTTTCAGACGGGAAGAACTAATAGGAGACGGAAGGAGTATATGAAATTGTAGTGTGCTAAGTGCCACGTTTGCTTGTCCTGTTGCTCTGTTCTCACTCGAAATTTGTTGAAGGTGCTTCCGGAATATTTAGAAATGCATAACATGAGTATTGAGGGAAACACTTTTCCCCTTCACTCTGCAAGCAATATGAAAAGAAATCTCATTAATTAGCTGATTTCAACCTCAGTTACTACCTTATTATCCTATTTTTTGGTCTATTCAGAGTAGTTATTGCTGGCTATATATTTGTCATTGAATTTGTTATATTGGCCGTAGCCAGCCTGATTTGTCTTTGAAATTTGCAAGTTATTATGTTGATCAGTTATAATATTCAGTTGCATCACAAAGATGGAATGGAGGGAGTATAGAGGATTGTAGTGTGCTAAATGCCATCTTTGCTTGTCCTATTGCTCTATTCTCATCTGAATTTCGTTGAAGTAGGTGCTACCTGGATACTTAGAAATACACAGTGAGTATTGATGGCAATGCCTGCAACTGTTGAGAACACTCTGTAATTAGATGATTTCAACCTCAGAGATTATCTTATGATCTTGTCTTTGCCTCTTTGGTCTATTTCTGAGTAGTAATGTTGGTCATACATTTGTGTTGACCTTTTAGTGGCTGTAGCCAGCCTTATTTTCTCTGTAAAAATTAGCAACTATTATGTCCATTATTCAGAATTTTCAGCGGCTTCAACTTGCTATTAAATTTTTTAGTGTGTTTGAGACTAGTTATTGGTAGCATCTCAAATATTGGTTATACGGCTGGTCCTAGAAATTAGAGAAAATTATGAAGCCTTGGGACATTGTGCAAGAATTGTGGTGCCAACATCAGGGACAGACCTTTATGTGCTTGTGTATATGAATTCTGTTTGATACGTCAGACTGTTTTTTTCATATCTGTGGTTTTGATTTCCCTCTATTTTTCTTTGATAGAAGCAATTGGTTTCATGTACACTTTTTAAATGCCTATGATGTGTATTAATTTGTTTCATTGGATGACAGGGGAACGAGGGTGAGGATGGTTTGGTTGAAGAAAGGTTTTCATCTGCAGAGTTGCAGGAACAAATGGAACAATTTACTATCGTTATGCAACAGAAATTCTTAGCAGGAGAAGATTCACAACATGTTGACTATTCCCAAATAGATAGTGATGAGAGACTGGACGATCACTGGGTTAAAGAGGTTGATTTAGATGCAGAAGAGAAGTACTTTGCCGAAGATTAGTTTTCGTCCAGAGCAAAAAATGAAAATTATTTCTCTTGGAGGCCACATGATCACTCGTTCTTATGAAGTATGAAATCAGCGACTGGTTGTACAGTTCTTTTTTGGTTTGAGTTAAAATGTCATTTTTTAGTTAAGTTAAAATGTCTCACTGTTTTTCTTTTTCTTTTTTATAATTATGCCTCTAGTAGTCTACTTGCCGCTGGAGGCTCTCATCTTTGATCTTCTATATACATGACGTGTCTGAGGCCACTTGATTTAGATTTGAGATTGTTTAATGTCGTGATAGTATCCAAACGAGCTTTTTCTTTGATGCTCAATGGAATGCCAAGCAAGGTTGCCGTCAGTTGTTATTTATCTTTGGATGTGTAGTTAGCCACCCCCTGGTACCCCTTCACACAGTCCGTGGATTGCCACCGTCCATGTATTTGCAAACGATGTCCACCGTCTGTGTATAGGCAGGGTGCGGTGGCTAACCCATGAGATGGTGAATTCACCATCCTTTATCTTTTTTCCTTCCTATAGTCTCATGGGGCAAATGAGAACAATATGCAACAGTGTATGTCGAATTTAATGAATAATAATCATCCGGCCAAAGGGTCCGGCCAATCCCGAGACTCCCGACTGGGTTTTACAACACTGCAACAAGAACATTTTGAATGCAGTTAGGAAAATTTTTAGACCTCAGTAGGCTATATGGTTAGCAGGCTGCTGATCGGAATGAAATTGCACATCCCCACAATTCCAATACATGGTGTACAGTAATAAAGGTTCCTATATTGTGGCTAGTCATTGACACAACATTCTATATTTTGCATTTGCCATTTGTCACGGCCAAAACTGCGGCGGTGGCTGGTCACTGCCTCATTAGCTTCACCGCTCAATGCTTCCCAGATTATACATTGTCTTGGTCATACTTGTGACGGCCACAACCACCGTGGTAGTAGTTCTGCCGTGGGCTTTGTTGGATGTCAGCTGGTTTTCGAAGATGTTCTATTGTATGTGGTGGCTAGTCTAGAAAAAAAAGCCGGACACAAAGTGCTTCATGTTGAGTTGCTTTCATAAGCATTTAGGGTTGGACCACTCTATATTCCGAGGAAGAGGAATCCTAACAATCGAATGAAATGCAATGTAGACAACCTCGAACCCCAACCTTAAGAACTTTCCTTTTCAGGGGAAGTAACAGGGACCCACAAGGGAGGTTGCATATCTCTTGTTGATTGGTTAAGCTAGCATGCCAGCTAGCTTGATATCGCATCTACACTAAAACATTTCTCTGTTCAGGGAGCACCAAAAACTCAACCACCACCAAATGGGCCTGCCGCCATTTGGGTCCATGGGCCATCAAAATCTATGAAGGGCCAGCATCTTGCTGGGCCCCAATAGTGCGCAGAGCGCACATTCCCTTCCCTGATTTCCCTCTGCTTCCCCTGGCGAGCCGAGGCCGAAGCTCGGAAATATCTTTTTCTTTTTCCCAAATAATTAAAAAAACAGCTCTCTCTTCCATCCCGATCTTCCTCTCCGATTCGAAGAATCTAGGGTTTCTGCCAAAAGATTCAATCTTTTTTTTCACAATCAATCGCCGGTTTTGTCTGCCTTTCTTCGCTTTCGCCGCGAGCGGCTGGGCCTTCCATTGATCCAAGGATGGCGGTGGTGGGAGGCGCCTGAAGAGAGAGGATCATGTACAGGGATCATCGCGGCGGGGGTGGATCGAAGCCGGAGATGGGGCCTCTGGACCGGAAGCGCATCAACGATGCTCTGGACAAGCACCTGGAGAAGTCCTCGCCGTCCACCTCCCGGGCGGGTCTCAACGGCAAGGACAAGGACAGGCTCGCCGTGCCCTCCACTTCTTCCGGGAAGCATCCGGACCCTCGCGAGTCGCGCGCCGCGACGCTGTCGAAGAACAAGCGCTCCGATGGTTCGTTAGCTTATTTTTTTCGTGGCAAAGTTTACATTTTTGTTGTTCGATTTTTTCCAGTTGCTTTGTTTCTGATGCGACTACTTAATTTGTGTTGCTTGTTGTTGATGGAATAATTTCTGGTTGTTTGTAGAATTTAATGTGAACTTGTCTTTTTGTTCTATTTTTTATTAATCTGCTTGAATGATTTTGGGTTTTTCAAGGGCAATCTTCTTAAACTCTAGCTAGAAATCCAACTATAGCTTTTTTAGCTGGTAAACCTTGTAGTTAGATTGATCCCTTAACAGTTGATGGTTTGACTACTTTTCACTGTTGTGTTCTTCGAATTACTTTGTTTTACACAAGCGCCAGTAGGCAGGTGACTAGCTTGTCTGACTATTTAAGGCTAATATCTGCATTTAATTTGTTTTTGTTGTTGTGAGTTTGGTTTCATACTATATTCTTTTGTCATCAATAAACAACTTTATACACTTGCTACTAAGAATGCACCTAAGAAGTGGTAACGAAGGCACCGCATAACTTTCAAGCCTTGAATCTTGTGAAATGTAGATGCTTCACGCAAACTTTGATACTTTGAATTTCTTTTTCCATTTGTTCATTCCACTGGTTTCATGCACTTTGTTTGTCTTCGCTCTTTCAGCTTAGTGAGCAGTTCCTCTAGACCTTTTGATTCTGTGTGCCATTCGTTTTTTACATGTCATTTGGGTGTTTTTTAATGTTTTACCACAGTTATTTATAAATCCCATGGTAGACTTAGGACTTGTCAGATACTATTATTGCACTTTTGTTGTCAGTACTATTTAGGTTCGATTAATCTAGATTTGCCTAAGAGGATGTGATTTACTTTTAGGCATTGAAACTAGCTTTTCTGATGTTATGGTTTCCAATTGTGGCAGAAGAATCTGAAACTGATAGTGAGGAATCTGACGTTAGTGGCTCCGATGGAGATGACACATCTTGGATCTCGTGGTTTTGCAATTTACGGGGGAATGAGTTTTTCTGTGAAGTTGATGACGAGTACATCCAAGATGATTTTAACCTCTGTGGGCTGAGCAGTCAAGTTCCTTACTATGATTACGCCCTTGATCTGATACTTGATGTTGAATCTTCTCATGGTAAGTTTAGAATCACATTTTGATGGAAAATACACTTTTTGTTGTTGATATTCAGTGGTAAAAAATATGATAACGTCTCTCACCTTTGTACTTCTGTTGACTGCAATACCCTTGAGTTTCCACTTTAATGTTGACTTTTTGGCATTTGATTTTAGAACACTTGACAATTTATTGCAAATGGAGCTTCTTCATGTCAGTTCACTTTGCATTCTTTTTATTCAATTTATATTAATATAAATTTGGCATCATTGTCAATGTAAAGCACTTCATCGATTGACTATGTGCACCATACAAATTGCAATTGGACAGAGCTAAGATAATTATCACCAGATAACTGTTCTGACGTATGTGGTGCATCATTAAATGCAAAATTTGGTTATTAAATGGAGTAGGAAAGGCATAGAATGTCAGAGGACTGAAATTTCACTAGGTTACATTTAGAATTGTCGTGACCCCCTAATTGATTGTGTAGATGGGTGGTTTACATTGATCTTCTTATGTGTTGTTTGCTCTAGCCAACTTATTTTGATTTGAGGGCATGGATTTCAGTCAATTTGCTCTGTTACAATCCCTTTAAATGCTTAATAACCTTTAAGTCTCTTTGTATTGAGACCATTCATATCCTTGCACATTTCTTCTCCAACTACGGAGTCCCTTGATGAGTTCCTGAGGGCATCTCTTGAATGTATTATTTGCTTTTCTTTGCACATATTCATTCCATCTATAGGTAGAACCTTAGTTGAAATGGATGGGCAAGAAATGCTAAGGTGTAATCAATTTTGTTATTTAGGATCCAATATCCATAAAGAAGAGGATATGGATAGTGATGTGGTGCATAGGATAAATGCGGGGTGTGTAAAGTGGAGGGCAGCCTCGGGAGTTTTGTGTGATAGGCGTGTTCCAAAAAGACTTAAAGGCAAGTTCTATAGGACAACCATTATGCCAGCAATACTCTACGGAATGGAGTATTGGGCACCAAAGAGAAGCCATATAGATAAGTTGAATGTAGCGGAAATGAGAATGATAAGGTAGATGGGTGGGATAAATAGGAGAGATAGGATTAGAAATGATTATATTCGTGAAAGTTTAGGAGTATCTCCTTTAGGGGAGAAGCTGAGGGAATGTAGGTTGCATTGGTATGGGCATGTTGCAAAGAAGACCAATAGATACGAGCATGTAAATGATGCCAAAAGAGGGAGAGGGAGACCTAAGAGAACTTGGATGGAGTTAACAAAAAAGGATTTGACTTTACTATCTCTTATAAAAGAGGTAGCACAAAGGCCTGAATGGAGGAGAAAGATACAAGTTGCCGACCCCAAATAGTTGGGAAAAGGCGCTACTTGATTATGATTATGATTATATTCATTCCATCTATAAAGATCTTCCTATGTACGATCATGTATTGGCTCTCTTTCATAGATCTATTTGATGCAGGTATCTTTTCTCATTTATTTTTCATCCTAATTTTTTTAGCTACTTTTTTAATATACTTTATTCTTACATTCTAATTGGATATTTTTAACAAGAGGTGTTTTTCTTGATCATGGTTTTTCAGGTGATATCTTTACTGAAGAACAAAACGAGTTAATTGAATCTGCAGCAGAAATGCTCTATGGTCTAATTCATGTTCGCTATATATTGACCAGTAAAGGGATGGCTGCCATGGTAAACATCTACGAGGCTTTTCTTCATGTTGTATTCTCTCGTAAGATTAGTTTTTGAAATGGTTAATTAATTATTTTCAGCTGGACAAATACAAGAACTATGATTTTGGTAGATGCCCAAGGGTTTATTGCTGTGGTCAACCCTGCTTGCCAGTTGGGCAATCTGATATTCCCCGATCTAGTACGGTGAAAATCTACTGTCCTAAATGTGAAGATATATATTACCCAAGATCCAAATACCAAGGCAGTATCCTTAAAGTCTTTGGTGCTCATAAATTCTTACTATCTCGTTGAAAACTGCACACAGTTTTGAATGCTTTGTTTAAATAATTTTTCCTTTCTATATAAAGTAATTGTTTACTCTATGTGTACTGAATTTCAATTAGGTGATTTGTCTATGTGAAGGTTTTAAAAATGCCTTGATTAGAACGTACGAGCTAGTCACTTTGTTTAATTATTTAATGTTTTCATCATGTGAACACATGTATATGGATTATTGCCTGGAAAAAAATTGATATGGATTAAGGATGTACGAACTAGTCACTTTGCTTTGATTTATTTGCACTTCATTTGAAGATTAAGGATGCCAATATGTAATTTTTAGAGCAAACTTGTCATCCAGTGAACGCATGTATATGGATTAATTCTTGGAAAAAAATTGCATTAATATGGATATTTAGTATGTCTCAACTTCAAAGTAAGTCATTCCTGATTAGCTCCATTGTGTTTGCACTTTTGATGACTAACTTTAATTTTCTTTGCAATCTGTTTGCTGGCTGTTTCATTGGAGTGCAGTTTTTTGCAAGCTTCAGTTATTTTCTAATTTGTGCTTCAGTATCTTAACTTTTTCTATAGACATTGATGGAGCTTATTTCGGGACCACCTTTCCCCATCTGTTCTTGATGTCTTATGGGCACCTCAAGCCTCAGAGACCTGCACAGAGCTATGTACCCAGAATATTTGGCTTCAAGATTCACAAGCCATGATGCTCTGTAGTTGTTTTGCATATTGCTGGGTAAATTTTTTTTAAAGATCTAATTTCTGAGGCTTGCTGAAACATATTCATACATCCAACTCTGCACAGCCCGCATCTGTAGTATCTGAAAAGTGATGATATTAAGGAAATGTTTGAACTTGTCTTTGTTAAGTTATTCTCACTATTCTGTTTTTTTTTCCTACTTCTGTATCTGGAGAGCCTGTTTAAATGTTTTAAGATTGAGAAGTATGCGGCCACTGAATTCTGGTTATCATTAGTTTATAGTCTTGTTAAGGATACTTCACTTGAAACAGATACTGCATTTGTGTTCCAAGAGCATATGCATGAGAGTGGGTTTTTAGTGCCCTTTATAGATTTATAGATATATGAGTGTATTAGGAGTGTCTATTACGTCTTAGAATTTTCATACGAGATTGCATTTTGTATTTTTATACTCCCTCCTTCCTGAAATACCTTCTACATCCTAAAAAAGTGGGCAGTCCGGACGGAGGAGTATTTATCTTTTGTCATCATTTTCATGGAAATTGACCATCGAGTCTCATCTCACGAGAGGTCAGTATTTCAAACTAGTTGGGTAAGCATTCTATAGGTGTTGCTAATTCTCATGTACATGCTGGATCTTTTCCACTCATGAGCACTCTATGATCTGAGTGCTATTTTCTTTTAGAAACTGCTATATTTTTAGGGCAACAATTTGAGTGCTAATGTGCCAAAACTTAAAACGGCAGTCACTTTCGAAGGAATTTTGTAACTTCTATTTTTGACATTGAAAAACACCAAGTAAATCTCTTGAGCATCTATTTGGTCAAGAGGTTTCAAATGAGCGCTTCCGAAGAGTAAGCCACAGGCCCACATAGTAATGGTCAAAATTGATATTTGAAAATAAGAAGGGGCAGCATTGTTGGGAGGGGCTAGATCATTTTTTTGTAAAATTGGGTGCTACATAGTTTTGGAGAAAGGGGAGATTGGAAGGATAGAAAAACGGTGGTGAAATTGATTGGTTTGAAAAGGAAAGGCAAAACGTAGATAAGATCGAAAGGCTTTGAGAAACATGGCAACATCAGGCGGTAGGACAAGTATGACAACGTCATACTTGTAATTCACTTTATCCAATAATTGAAGTCACTTATTGAAGTCAATTATCTTATTATACTTGTAAATTTTCCCGGTAATTCACTTGTCGATGGCTCATCCTAATAATTGAAGTCAATTATCTGCTATCTGCCTCCTGAATTGTATTTCTTGGGCTTATCCAAAAAAAAAAAGATATTTGTTGCGGACCATATTTGACCAAAAAGAAAAATAATGATGATATTTTTATGCTTGAAAAAATGCGTTCTTCAGATGGTAATTCTAAATCAATGATGATTATTTATGTGAGAAAGAAGCTACATGATATGCAGACATTGACTATTTCTTCTTGGAATTATCCATGAGCTAATGTAGTTAATAATTACATGATAAGATATGTCGATTTAAAGCACAGGAAGAAGTCCAAGACATTGGCATTGCCCACATCATCAGGGCCTGCATGTGGACCATGGACAGTTTTTTTAACGCAAACTTTACAACTTTTGCTGCCCCCTTCAGGGCTCTGGAGGCAGAACACTAGTGCAGGAATCATGGAAATGGTTTGAATGACATTTCTTTAATTGTAATTTCCGCAAGCTGATAATTCGAAGGATACTCATCTCACTGAGTCATCATAATAATAAGATAAGTAAACAGCTAACAATCTCTTATTAAAGAGAGCTAAAAACTGACTTGCAACCTTTAATTAGACTTCTTAGATTAATGCTGACTGGGACCATACAATGAAAGATTTTACTGATTTATGTAGCCATTGAAGCCTATCTGCATTTAACAAAATTGCGATCCATCATTACTTGGCTGACTTCTCCATCACGACCAAAACACCGAAAGAGGATTCATTTTCAAATGGCGACAGGAGGGCATATTATTCTCCAATCCTATAGGATAAGATACGTGATGAAATGTTACATATTCTAACTCCAATTCCTATTGGACGGAGGCTGTATTAGTCTCCAATCCTAAGGATAAGATCAGTGATGAAATGTCACATATTCTAACTCCAACTCCTAATGGACGGAGGCCATATTATTCTCCAAATCTTATTGGGTTAGCAAATGGATCACCTATGTCCAGGATCACAATTGATGATTGTGCAACAGCGGTAGACACAAGAAGCGGCTATCGGATCTCGGCCGCAAAGGACGACAACGGAAGGCGGCGCCAAAAGACCCGATCCGGCTTGCGCACGTGGACTCCCTAAAAAGACATTTCCACCCTCCCCACAACCCCGCTTTTCCCAACCACTCCCCTTTCTCAACCCCTAAATCCAAAACCGTGATAGGCAGAACCGTCTTTTCACTGCTGCCCTCCCCTGTCCTTCGCCTCCGAAAATTATCCATATACCCCGACCCCCTTCCCCGAAGAACACAGGCCAATCCCAGGCTATCTGGTAATTTCACCGATCCCTATGCCTCGCCCATCTCCCATTTCAAGAGCAGGAAAATCCAAATTCCAGCTTCCATTTTTCCGCCATTTTAGACCTTGTTCATCTTCTCCGATTATCCTCGGAAAAAAAAAGCTCAAATAATGTCTTCTCGATTTTCTTCACGAATTCGGTTTCCGGAAGAATCAGATTAAGTTTTCCTTCTTTTTTTTTTTTTGGTTCTGGAAGAAATTCGGTTTTTCAAAGGAAATTGATGAATGATTGGATTAGATGTAATTAAATGCATCAGAAGAAATCGGCCGTGCAGATCGCAAAGGACAGCTTTGGCCTCTCCTCCGACTTCAGCCCCTCCTCCGCCTCCGCCGCCGCCGCTGCTGTCGCTGCCCACCACCACCACCAACTCACCATCGAAATCCCCGGCCCGTCGTCCCCCAATGGGCCCCACTCCGCCTCCCTCCTCTCCAAGCGCCCCGTCATGACCCACTCCCCCACCCTCTCCTCCCTCCGCTGCCACCCCGCCCCCACCTCCCGCCGGGCCCCACAGCCTACGTCACCGGCGGTGGCGGCCGCGCACCTCATCCCAACTCCTCTAACCGTCCTCCGCCTTCTCCGGCGCCTCCGGATCCGGCTCCGGCTGCTAATCCTGCTGTCCTTGCCCTCGTTCTACCTCCTGCTCTCCCGGCCCACCCGATTCATCCTCCTCGACCTCCTCCTTGCGCTCGCCTTCTCGGCCGTGCTCGTCACGTCGCTCCACCTCGCCCTCCAGCGCCTCCCGTCGCTCCGTCCGCTCCTCCGCCACCGTTTCTCACTCAAATTCAAGCTCCCTTCGTCGCCGATCCTCCGCCGGCGCCCCCCGCCCCCGCGGGTGCTGTGGTCCATCGGCTCGAACCACCCCAAATCAGAGAAGGGCGGCGACGATGAATCTACGGCTGTCTCGGGGCTCTCCGTGCAGGTCTATAGCAATGGTGATGTCTACGAGGGCGAATTCCACCGGGGGAAGTGCTCCGGCAGCGGGGTGTACTATTACTACATGAGCGGGCGGTACGAGGGCGATTGGGTCGACGAGAAGTACGATGGCTATGGGGTTGAGACGTGGGCGCGGGGAAGCCGGTACCGCGGCCAGTATCGGAAGGGGCTGAGGCACGGATATGGGGTTTACAGGTTCTATACGGGTGATGTTTATGCTGGGGAGTGGTCTAACGGCCAGAGTCATGGCTGTGGAGTCCACACTTGCGAGGATGGCAGCCGGTATGTGGGGGAGTTCAAGTGGGGCGTCAAGCACGGTCTTGGCCACTACCATTTCAGGTACCTGATCACCTTAATTCTGTATCTAATCTGGTCAACTTGAGATGCATTAATGTACTCTAAAAATGGATGGGCTAGTTCTGAGTTGATTGGGTGTTGACTGTAAAGTAGTGTTTTGATATGTTTCATTGTTCTACAACTTGGTTATCTTTATAATGGGCAGCTTGGGGTCGAGGTATTTTAAGTCTTCACTCTATAGTGGTGGCCAGTTTGATTTAGATGATGACAGTTGGTTTCTTAACTTCTTTGATACTGTAAAATGCTTAATTCCATTTCCAAGGGATCATCTTCTTATGCTGGTGATTCTGGATATGTAGTTTCGAACATTTTATTACGTAAAAAAGAATAAAAATGTCTCAGATGTCATCCATCAATCTATAGTAGGCAAGTTTGTTCTTCTCGGATTTATTTATTTCTCTGTCATTCTAGGTTTTGATCATAGGTCCAAATGAAAATTAAACTATGGAAGTGGATTTAATGAGGATCATTAGCTTGTTTGTTTGACGATGTAGATAAATATCTGTTTGTTTAGGTTTTGAAGCAGATTACGAAAGACATGCTTTAAGAGTAAATAACGTTGGACTGCTGACAAGTGATCGGTGATTGTTGTGGGAAACAGAAATGGAGTTATAATAGTATCTGGACTGAAGTTAGTCGTATAACTGAGTTATCTGATAGTCAGATTAGCTAGTGATTAGTTAGCATGTATGTCTTTACCATGGGAAATGTTTTGATGTGTGCTTCATGTTTAAGGTGTCTTAAAAGGTTTAAGACCCTGCATCAAAATCACCTATATAGCCCTTTTAGGGGCTGTTTGGATAGTGAAAGAGGGCTAAATTCATGGTCAATTCAGCCCTCTTTCATGGTGAAAGAGCTGAAATAGGTTTGTTTGGTGAAATTCAGGTGAATTAGAAATTCACCTGAAAGAGCTCTTTCATGGTGAAAGAGCTATTTCACGTGAAAGTCCTCGGGAGGACTTTCATCTTAATTTGTACGGCCTCAAACAACAGATGAATTGGATTCATCTCCAGAAAATATAAAACTACCCTCCGTTTTTTCTCCCTTTTCCTTCTCTTCTAGGGCAAATCGACGATCCACCGTCGGCGGCGAGCTTGCGGAGGAGGTGGAGGAAGACGGGGGAGTATAGGCGAGGTTGGGGACGCGGTGGGAGGCTGCGTCGAAGACGGAGAGGGCGTCCTTCTGGGATTTCATGAGCCGCCGGACGTGCTTGACAGAGTGGAAGCAGTCTGCTCCGCCGTCCATCAAAGGTCACACCTTTCTTCCCTCCTTCCTCTGCTTCTTCTTCTGCCTCTTCCTCTGAGATGTTCTCATCTTCTCCCTTCGCTCCAATCTTGCCTTCTACTTCTGCTGCTGCTTCTCGGACATGGCAGCAAAACCTAAAGGAGTAGAATTTGGGGAAGACAAGTGCAAGGCATCATGACTTCCGGAGCGCAGCTCATCATTTCATACCTGCTTCATACCTACCTGCACCCAAATGTAGATTGAAGAATCATGCAGGTGGTTCTAGTGTCAGCGTTGGACCATCTTCTCATGCCTTCCCTTCTTCACCGATGCTGCCCCTTTGGTGTAGTGTTATTGTATAACCAAGAACGTTGATCTATGGTCAAACCATATCAATTACTCATAGTGCACCAAATTTAAAATGCTACCCTTTTTCTACATTCTTGTTTGTATTTTGTTTGTTGATTAAATTACTAAAAGGAGGTCGTTGCCTCATGGTGGCTAAAAATTGTCACTATCAAAACGTGGTTCAGGCAGAGGTGGGCGACGGGGAGGGAAATGGGGTTCAGGTGGAGGATGCCGATGGGGATAGAAAGAGGAAGCAGCTTAGGTGAGGGGTAAAGAGGTCTGATCATAAAAGTTCTTTTTACTGTATCACATTCAGTATCCAAACAAGCTGCCCATTTCATTCATGTAAAAATTTTCACCATCCAAACGTATTTCACATTCATTGTAAAAGTCAATGAATTTTTTCACCTGAATTTACTTTCACATTCATAGCTCTTTCACTATCCAAACAGCCCCTTAATGTAAAGTTATAATTAGCACCAGCAACAGTATTCCTGCCAATTGGTGTACATGAATTTAACTAATGCTCATTCGTTAAACTGTACCTCCTCCATCATATTTCAGTTGCATGGTAGTGTTTCAGAGAAGATCTGAATGTAATGTATGTGACAATGGATTATGCTATTCCTATATCTGTGAAACTTATGTATTAGGCTAGGAAGCACCGATACGAGATTTTTGGCTCATGTATCCGATACGTATCGGATACGGATACGCCACAGATATGGCTGCCTGCGTATCCGTGGCGTGTCTTTTTTTTAAAAAAAGAATTCCGATACGTTTCGGATACGGGGCCGATATGTTTTATATTAAAAAAAAAAAATTGGATAATTGTTTTATATGAAATCTTTATTCCTCATTATGCTTATTTTCAAAAATATAATTTATTTTGGGGTGGTTGCATTGGGATGTTCCGCTGATGATTCTTTTGACCGGAGGTATTGGATTTATTCGAGCTTGTTGGTTTATGGTTATTGCATCAATGCAGGTTGATTGTGTGATTGATTTGGGAAATATATATTTGATTTTCGGATTGTGATGGAAAATGGGGAGTTGGCTTTCTGATTGCTGCTGTGTTTTCTAGGTTTATTTTTAATCTAGTTTTGTTTTGATCATACGTGCTCAAATTACTAATGAAATGGTAATTATGTTGTTTGTAATTTGGAAAATGATGAGCCAAAGTACTAGCTTTCTGATTTCTTCTGTATTTTTCTTTTATAAAATTTATTTACTATGTTCATTGACTTTTGACACTAAGGAGCAACTTAAAATGTGTTTTAAAATATAAAAAATATTTTTTTAACAAACGTATCCCCGACGTATCGTATCGGGACTTTTTAAAAATTGCTGTATCGCTGTACCCATATCGTATCGTATCGCCGTATCCGTATCGATGCTTCCTAGGTATTAGGTAGACAAGAAAGTGAACACTTTGTCATTATCTATGTATTTTAGCTTGTGATACCATGCTATGAATTTTTCACAGATTGTGATTTTTGGGTCAACATTATTCAAATACCTGAAAAACCTTTTGAAGTGCGTTTTGGTAGGACTTTAGCACCATCTTTGTCTGGAATGCACGAATAGGTTATAAATTATTGAACAACAATTCAAATAGATTATTTCAGTACCAAATCAGAATTGATTAAACTGGGATAGAAACCCTTGTAAAAAAGGACTGCAGAGAGGCAAACTAGGTGAAGCCTTTTCGAATATATTTGTCGTCCACTTTTTTCTTTACAATAGTTCCTTCATTCCATTTAAATAGTCTGATTTGATTTTTGAAAATTTTATTTTGAAAAACCAAATGAGGCTATTATTATGGAACGGAGGGAGTATAGGATATACAATTTTGTTTGATGACATGCAAGTTAGCTCAGACTTGCAAAAGGCTGCATGATTCTTGGGGAATTTGGAAACAGACACTAAACAATTCGGCTATGAGAAGGGCATTAAACACCCTTATGATGTTTATTAAGATGGAGCCTTCTGTTTAGTACGATGTAGAAAATTTCTCTCACTTTATATTGCTGGAAATCTTTTACTCCCTCCATTCGGAATTACTCTTCCTATTTGATAAAAAAATTTGTTCTACTTCACTCTTCCCATTTGAGGATTCTCACGTGACTAGAGATGTAGAGTTTTGTTATTAATTACTTTATGGAGTGGAGAATCAAAAAGTGGGTAGCGAGTTGGGATATATTACGTGAATGCCTATTCTTGAGTGGTTCATTTTGGAGAAGTCACGTGACTTCTCAGTGGGACCCATAGCCCAATAAAAACACAGAATTTTCAAAGTGTACAGTGTAAATCCGAACAGAGGGAGTATTTATTAAGCTATTGCAAATGTTAGTTGAGTTGATTTTTTCGACTCTTTTCTTTTTAAATTTGAAGTTGTACTGTTAACAGTGAAAGTTTATCATGATGGAAAGCTGATTTCGAATTGCCAGATGAATTTGATTTTGATTCAAGGTTCTCTCTCTCTTTTTTTTTTGCTATTTCGATTCAAGGTTCTTATTAGACTGGAAGAAGATTAAAATCACTTGTGTAATCATCGGCAGATAGCCATCAAGCCATATTATTTGGTAACTTTGTGAACCGCTTGAAGCAAACATTTATGGGATTGACTAGGTGACGCAATGGAAGGGGGAATTGGATTTAATAGGCCTGATCACGTTTTAATTGCATGAAATTCTAGACCGTGGTCAACTTTGATGGGAACTTAGACAACCAATGTCTGTTACTGTAAAATTTAAGCACATATAAAAAGAAGAATTACATGGGACGTGACTTTTGTATGTCCTGGTCTCTCCTTGCCTTTTGCAGTTTCTCGCTGAAATGCTTAAGATTTCAATTCTTTTTGTTTTAGAAAAAAAAAATTAGATGCATGACTTCAAAGCCAAATATCTGATAGTTTGAATTTTTATTTATCCTTTTACCTGGATGCAAATCTTTTTCTCTCTCTTAATTTTTTACCTTTCTGTTTAATGTAGAAATGGTGATACATATGCCGGAGAATACTTCTCTGATAAGATGCATGGATTTGGAGTGTATCGGTTTGCAAATGGGCATAGGTATGAGGGTGCTTGGCATGAGGGTAGGAGGCAGGGACTTGGCATGTACACATTTAGGAATGGAGAGATGCAATCGGGACATTGGCACAGTGGCGTCCTTGAGACATTCAGCACACAGAACAGTCATCCTGGATCCCCCGTTGCTGTTAACCACTCCAGGGTACTTAACGCAGTACAGGTACTGTATTAAATTGGAGGATCCAAATGGCATTAGGGAAGGATACTTTTAAATGATAGCAATTAAATGAGTATTACAAAACATTCTCCAAGAGATGAAACGAGGGGAATCATCATGCTCCTGTATTACATTTATGAGGGGCATTTTGTTTTTTTGTTTGGCAAACTCGATACAATTTAGGACTAGGGAAAGCTCTTTCATGCTAATGTTACTTGTTATATTCGCTTGAACTGCTTTATACTTCTCAATAGTGTCATAATTGTTCTCAGTTGTCATTTATCAGGAAGCACGGCGAGCTTCTCAGAAAGCTTACGATGTTCCAAGGGTTGACGAGAGAGTGAACAAAGCTGTTGCTGCTGCCAACAAGTCAGCTAATGCAGCAAGAGTTGCAGCAGTTAAAGCGGTTCAGAAGAGGATGCATAACGATAGCAGTGATATGCCCGTTTAAATTGTGTGAGTCCAGCCCCATTTTTGACCGAGTATGGTGGTGTCAAATGGAGTTTTCTTCAGATTTATTTGTTAAGAGGGTGTAATAACTGAGTACCTTCTTGGAACAGCATTCAGTTATGGTGGATGACTGATCGAGGAGCAGGTTGGTAGCTCGTAGCATCACCAATATGTACATAATATGCGGTTTAGAGTAGCCTTTTAACTTCCTTTGCCCGCCCTGTAAGCGGTATTTGCTGGGCAACTTCGATGCAGTTGTTGTATGAGAACTTCCATGGCAGCTATTGCTACTGTAGAAAGAGATCATGGAAAAGTGAGACCAATGTGGTCGTCATAAGAAAATTTAACGAAACAGATGTATTTCTTCTTTCTTGTTTCTAAACAGTGGAATGCCATCAAGAATCAATGTGGCATTTGGGGAATATTTCTTTAGTTAATGATACCTACTGTATTCCAAAAGCCGGACTTGTCAAGCTGTTTGTAGCCTTTGAATCAAATGGAGAAAAAAATTCCGATATTGGAGACCCATGCTGCTGCTACTTTTAAAAAGCATTCGATGCTTAATTTTAGTAAATATCAATTAACATTTTACGTCATAAAGAAAATGCAATGCTTTGGTGTCTAAGGATGTGGTAAGTACTAGAAGCTTAAAAGTGGACAATGAAAAGCTGGTCACTTGCGCTTTTCCTAAAAGGCTGCTTTGCTTTTGTAATCGTTGAGTTGCCCCCATTACTTTTTTGACAGAATTCCAGTTGAGTCTTCAAATTATCGTTAGAACTTAGAACTGCTTTTTAAGAGTTAAGAGACCAGTCAACAGACTCAACACAATCGCAGTAATTCAAATCCCAAATGACAGTTTTCGGGGCTGTTTGGATAGTGAAAGAGGGCTGAATTCACTGTCAATTCAGCCCTCTTTCACCTGAAAGAGAGTGAAACAGGTTTGTGTAGTGAATTTCAGGTGAATTAGAAAATTCACCTGAAAGAACAAATTCAGGGTGAAAGAGCACTTTCAGGTGACTTTCACCTGAAAGTGAATTCAATTCATCTGCGAAAATACAATTCTGCCCTCATCATGATTCATGAACAGTACTACCTCTATCCCAAATTTGTACCAAAATTTAGTTTTTTAAATTAAACTAAAATTAATCTATTTTGGAAAATTATATGGTATTACTAATGTCGGACGAGTGTAAAAAAGAGGTCATGCAGGGGTAAAATGGTCAAAATGTAAAAAATTACTTACTGTATCACATTCACTATCCAAACACATGACCAATTATATTCATCTTAAAAATTTCAGTATCCAAACGAATTTCACATTCATCATGAAAGTCAATGAATTTTTTCACCTGAATTTGATTTCACATTCATTACTCTTTCACTATCCAAACAGCCCCTTCATTAAAGACGGTTTAAGTGGTAAACCGGTTTTCAGTCA
The DNA here is from genome assembly GCA_039654745.1 of Houttuynia cordata. Taxonomy (NCBI): domain Eukaryota; kingdom Viridiplantae; phylum Streptophyta; class Magnoliopsida; order Piperales; family Saururaceae; genus Houttuynia; species Houttuynia cordata. Next base: position 12,740,438 of record CM077511.1, on the reverse strand, counting down.
CTTTGAACCGGTCTAAACCAGTTCAAAAGGCTTTCCCGGTATAGGTTAAAATAATAGTATTGTCAATAAATATATTTAAAAAAAGGAGAAAATTTAAATAAGATTGCTCTCATATAACTTATAGGTCATCGTAAGTCGTTGGATCTTGATCTGATAACTACAACGGTAAATGATAATTCACACTCACCCACACATTAATTTGATACCCATCATTGGATTGGAATCCATCCAATCTAAAAGAATGGCTTCATGTTCCTTATATAAGAACGATCTCATATAAATTAATAAGTCTAATAAATTTACATAGTCAACTAATTTTGAAGATTTCTTTCTAATTTAAAAATAAATTTTACTTTAAATATTTAAAATCTATTACATCGGCAAAATACAGGTATCAATTTAAGATATTCATCAGTATAAAGAGGTTTAAATAAAGAACATTATAAGATTTCTTAAAGAAAAAAGCTCTAGGTATTGTTTTCTAGTATACTTTACATTGGATAATTACAAATGTAGAGGAGGATTATAAAAAATGGCTAAAAGACAAAAACATTGAAGTCATTAGATGATAATTTTATAAAAATGTCTGCATCTTGATTTTTTTTCTAATGTGTTTATTGTTTATATTGATGGTTTAATTTGTTTTTAAAATAGAAAGCGTTGAAAGCGATCTTTAAAACCACTTGACGATGTAAATTTATTAGACTTTTTCTATATGCATGTATTGACAATACTATTATTTTAACTTATACTGGGAAAGCTTTTTGAGGGCCTAACCTTGATTATATTTTTCTAGACAACTAGCATAACCTTCATCAGCTACGATTTTAATTTCATGTTATGTTTCGAAAATGCCATTTGAACCTTAAAATGTTTTATAATAATCCGGAATAGCTTTATTATTAACATAAAGCTATTAAAAACTCAACTAAAATTAGTCCATTTAGAAAAAACCTTACGTTAAATTGTTGTTAATAGTACTTTTTGGACGTCAAAATGAGACCCCAAAATTGGAGTCAACGTCAAAAGGACCCCACACGCCCAACACGCACTACCAACCCTCACCCAAAGAAATTCCAGAAACTCTGTGACATTTAAAGACGTGTTCAAAGCATGTTCAGTAGAGAAAACCCTCAGATCATGTGGGGTCCACACAATCTGACGTCTCTCATCCTTCTCACGCTTTGAACACTTTCTCTAGAACTTGTTCTTTCTCACTCTTCACTTGTCTTCTTTACCATGCTCTCTTCCAATCCAATCGCAGAATCAAGGCGTATTCCGCCTCCGATTTCCTCGCTCACCGGAAACCCACCGATCTCCGGCCACTGTCATCGCCTCCTCCGCCAAGGAGAAGGGAGAGAGTAGAAAGGATGATGATGCTGGTGAACTGCTCCAACTGCCGGACGCCGCTGCAGCTGCCGCCGGGGGCGACATCCATCCGCTGCGCCATCTGCCAGGCTGTCACCCACATCGCCACCGACGCCCGCAGTGTCCCCGCCCCGGCTGGCTCCTCCTTTCACTACCCGCCTCCTCCGCCGGCGGCGCCTTCGCCGTACAATCACGCTCCCCCGGGCGGGGCCGCCTCCCTCCCCGCACGGGCGCAAGAGGGCCGTGATCTGCGGGATCTCGTACAAGTACTCGCGCCACGAGCTCAAGGGGTGTATCAACGATGCCAAGTGCATGCGATACTTCCTCGTCAACCGCTTCAAGTTCCCGGAGTCCTCCATCCTCATGCTCACCGGTACCCCCACCCACACCCTCCCAAGATTTGCCTCCAAGTTCCTTTCTTTAATTCATCTTGTTGACTCTAATTGCGGCTGAATATTGCATTTTGAATTAGATGCACAGGTTACTTGTAAGATACAGATTGGTAGTTGAATATGCTTTCAGAATTGCTTGAGGAATATGACTGGAGGCTTAGTGATAGGAGGGTTTAGATTTTCTAGACTGAGATTGTTCATTCTTGTGTTATAGAGAACGGCTAAATCCTTTCTTTTGTGGCCAAAAGGTCTGGAGTTGTAGCACTTTTAGTACTAAGAATTGAAAATGGATAGAAATATTTTGTTCATTGTTTGGCTCCGAGCATGCTTTATCTCTACTTTAAAGTTCTTAAAGAGATTCATTTTCCATGCTTGTGAGGTTTGTCATAATTCGAAACCTCTCCTACAACTTCCTTCACTTGGCAATTAGCATTGCCGTAGCTGGACAAACGTCAGCTTCCTTGCCAAGAGAGAAATCGGATTGTCCATGCTTAGGCCTTAGAACCTGCAGAAATTGTGGTTTGGGTATTACTCCCTCAATCCGCAATTAGTATTAACATTTGGTTCTCCAAAATAAACTGATTTCAGTTCATTTGGGAAAACCAAATATTAGTACTAATGCCGTTGGGAGGGAGTATAGGCTTTTTACGGCTAAAGTGGGAGAAAGGACTTATTTTTATATAATTATACTCTCTGGGACTGCTTAGTAATTTTAATTAGTACTGCAAGGTTGAGTTAGTAATTTTAGTTAGCTGCTGGTTGAGTTAGTACTGCAAGTGTTAGCAATTTTAGTTCATTTTGGAAAACCAAAGGTTCATGCTAATTATGGGCGAACGGAGTATAAGCTTTCAATGGCTAAAGTGAAAGAAAAGACTTAGTTTTTTTATGATTATACTCTTTCTGGACTGCTTATGTTTGAGTTAAAACTGCAAATGTTAGCTATTTTTTTTTTCATTTTGGAAATCAAATTTTAATACTAATTCCAGATGGAGGGAGTGTAAGCTTTCCACGGCTAAAGTGGGAGTAAAGACATTCTTTTTATGATTTATACTGTCTCTGGACTTCTATTTATTGACTTAGAACTGCAAGTTTTAGCTTTCATTGATTTGATGGGTTGTGGTTTCTTGATTGGAAGCATTCTATTTGCTCCTCTATAGTTGAATGTTGTTTTCGTTGATTTGTGTATCATGATGATCTTTACATTTGATTGCAGAAGAAGAAACTGATCCATACAAAATTCCAACAAAACATAACCTTCGAATGGCATTATATTGGCTTGTACAAGGTTGTCAACCAGGAGACTCCCTAGTTTTCCATTATTCTGGCCACGGCTCAAACCAGCGCAACTATAATGGGGATGAGGTTGATGGATATGATGAAACTCTTTGTCCTTTAGACTTTGAGACACAAGGAATGGTGGTTGATGATGAGATTAATGCAACTATCGTTAGACCTCTTCCTCGCGGGGTTAAGCTTCATGCAATTATTGATGCTTGCCATAGTGGCACCGTGTTGGATTTACCATTCCTCTGCAGAATGAACAGGTAATTGGCTGCTAAACTTAATTAAAGTTTGCAAATAAGTGACATAACTCTGCTTGATTTTCTGCATAGTTGATCTTCTGAGTTGCCCTTTTTGAATTTTTGAATGATTTCTAATTTATTGGACTTTTACCTTTCCTACCAAAGGCAAACTACATTAACAGTTGGTGTCTCTGTATGACAATTAAAATGCATATTTAGTATTGTCCAAAATTTAGTCATTTTGCAGTATCTCTGTGTTCTTCTGGAAATTTGGTTTTCTAATGTATATGTAGCTCATAATGTAGGAGCGGACAGTACATATGGGAGGACCATCGTCCTCGATCAGGTATATGGAAGGGGACAAATGGTGGAGAGTGCATTTCGTTTAGTGGCTGCGATGATGATCAGACTTCTGCAGATACTTCAGTAAGATATCTAATTAGAACAGTTGCTTCTGTTTAGCTCGCAAATGCAGTCATTAGTTTTTGTTATCAGGACCTCTAAATAATTGTTTTCTCCTATAGCTCATAGTAATTTTAGGAGTGAGTGAGTTAGCAAATTGGTTAGTGCTTTGTCTGCCTCAAATCCTAACTCGTGACTCCTAATTGAAAAGGGACTTCTGACAGGAAACCAAAGCCATTTTTGCTGTGCAGCTTGGTAACAAATTTTTATTTTGAAATACTTAAATTATTTTCTCACCTTGCAGGCACTATCAAGGATTACATCAACAGGTGCTATGACATTTTCTTTCATCCAAGCGGTTGAACGTGGGCAGGGGACAACTTACGGAAGCATACTGAATTCCATGAGAACCACGATCCGCAGTACAGGTGATCAAATGGATGGTGGTCCTGTGACATCACTTATCAGCATGCTCTTAACAGGAGGCAGTGGTGGCGGCGGCTTGAGACAGGTAACTAACAATTTGTGACAAACATTTGAATTTCACTTTCTGTGATAGAGGTGCTAATAAGTTTCCCCCAAACATGTAAGTGCAATCTGCTCTATATCTAGGGATGGTTTGATTGGGTACTTTAACCTAATATACCCTCATGGCAAGTGAACAAGTGTTGGTTTGAGGATAAAGGCGGCCTGATCCAACTTGACCAAGCTGATTTAGTTTATAATATCGTGTAGTATGTGTAAATTAAGGCTTGCTTAAGGCACCAAAGGATGCTTAAATATCCACTAGTATGGCAGCTAAAAGAAGAGCTGCAAGACCAGAGCTAGCTACCTGAACTGCAAGTCCTAGCTGCCTAAGCCTTACTGTGCTGCCTGCTACCTTGCCTTAAGCTGCTAACGCACTCAGAAGGACCACTTGAATTTTGTCAAATTTATTCTCACCTTTCTAAGAAACACCAAATTAAACCTTCTCCAAAATTTGAATAAACAATTGCTAAATGGTGGGTGGGACTTGTCATAGTGATGGAGGAAGAAGAAATTAGAGTTTGAAGAGTAAATTGGAGTAGCCAAGACCATGGCATCCTTAGTCATGCCATTTTCCTATAATTAAAAATAATAAAGTTTTACACAGATGTAAAAACTTGCCACCATGTTTCTTTGTATGAATTTTGTACCATTTTGATTCTGCTAAGAGTCAAACGCAGTATATAATCCATGCCGCCGACCCTAGATAGTTGAGATAGGCCGTTTGATGATGATGATGATGGTGATGGTGATGATGATGATGATGATGTATTTTTAATTTGCAAAGTGTAAATGTGAAAATCTAGTGACATACTTCTTTAATTTTTATTGCTTGTAACAGGAACCACAGTTGACTGCTTCTGAGCCATTTGATGTATATACCAAGCCTTTCTCATTCTGATACATTGTCTGCAAAATGGAAAAAAAAAGGAATTACATTGTGCTACCTCTGGTGATTGATCAGCTCTCTTACATGCTTTTGTATATTCAGAAATATAATATGAGGTTATGAAGAATATTAAAGTTATTTCGTAGTGCATGGCTATTTTTCCACTTGGGTGGGGTGAGGTGGTTAGGAACCACAGTGTACTCAATTGCTTTATACAGGAAAATCATGTTTCTTATTTATAAAATGCCAAGGAATATTTGGGTATTTTTTCCTGAAATAGTTGGATTTTAATTACATATTTTTCTGGAATGTCTATGTTCAAGCACCTCTTCCCTCGGTATCTCAGCCTGAAGATACAACTGTCATTGTCTATTGAGAGCTTAATGCCTTGGGGAAAAAACAGACGACGATTAAGCACATTCATTGTCTATTGAGAGCCATGCTCCCATGTAAAAGCAGACTGGTTTTGATTGTTACCAGCTTTGTGATGGAAGATTGCTATATTAATATTTCATGTGCAACCATCATATCATGAAGCCAATCCACATATTTGGAAAGGTGTATGATAATATGATGATGTTGAATCTCCTTTATCATTGTCCTCTCTTCAGAAGGTTACGTCAGGAAGGGCATTCGGCGTAAAAACTTGCCACTATGTTTTTTTTTATGAATTTTGTACTATTTTGATTCTGATAAGAGTCAAATGTAGAATATAAACCATGCCGCCGATCCAGCACATTCATCAAATCGTATAGACCCTGCAACCATATCAAATTAAATTACAGTATCGAGGATTCTATAAGCAAGGTGACAATCCCGTAGATCCATGGAACTAGGCTTCGGGAGCTATGAAGTGTGCTACGCAAGGAGGAGCACTATGAGGTAGCGGGCAGGGAAGGGGCTGGGGTCTGCAGCTAGCACCCCGAATGGGCCTCGGTAACCTATTGGGCTGCCAAGCACCACAATCTCAGACGCCGCTACATCAGCTTTGTGCGGATCATGAAAGTCCAAAATTCAGCTCAAGGAGGTTGGCGGCAAGGAGGTCCTGAATTCCTTCTTGGCCCAGTACTCATCAACATGCACAAAGCTTCAACATCTTCCTCATCAGGATTTTGATACTGACCCAGCAACTTCTTGATACACTCATGCATAATTCCCTCAGTCAACATACTCTTCTTTTACAATTCCCCGATCAACCGGATGTTACCCAGCATCCTCCTCCTGGCCTTGATTCTCTTCTCTTCTCTTTCCTCCTCGGACTGTTGGATCTCTCCCTCCTCTACCCTATTAGCACCAGCCTGCTCTCTCTCCCCTCTCTCAAATTCCTCCTGGCACTTGTTCACCAGCACCCTTTTAAAGGTGATCTTCTCATCCTTTTCATTGAAATAAGGTAACTCACCAGCCAAATGGTAGCAGATATTTGCATACATTTCACAGAAAGTGGGTTCCATCAGAGCTTTATCAAAAAATTTTGAGACAACACCTTTTAGTGTTGTAGCACTATCAATGTTGACCTCTTTAACCAGCTCAAACAGTTTCTCAAAATTTTGAGGCGTAAGCTTGTTAAGGATTCCCTTCAACTTCCTTTGCTTGGCCTCTTCCTCATCAAGCGCTATATTTATTTGATACCTATTATCAGCCCTGTGCATCCTCTTCCTCATCCACATCAAGCGTTTTAAACCAGTGCCACGCTGCCACCTGTCAGCATCAGAGTTATTCCGTGACAAACCTCCTTGGAGAGTCGCGGATTGAATTGGTCCAGCAAGAATGCCCTCAGTATACTGTCCAGATGCTTGTCCACGTGAACATGGATGATTCCTTAGAACTCCATATAACCTGCCCTGACCAGGTCTAAAGCTTGCACCACAACTTTTTGGTCTCGTTTGTTCCACAGGACCCCTGTCCTTGGGTCCAGGAACTGAACCCGAAATAGTGCTGCCAACACTATTACTCTCTGAAGTCTTTGAATCTACTTTTCCACTGGCTTCTGACAATACTAAAGATGCAACAAAAGGCTCTTTTACTAGCGCATCTTGCATCTGTCTTTGGTTGTCATCTTCTAACCCTTCCACTGGCTTCTGACAATACTAAAGATGCAACAAAAGGCTCTTTTACTAGCGCATCTTGCATCTGTCTTTGGTTGTCATCTTCTAACCCTGGTGCATCTGCAATCAGTGCTTCATCAATTTTACTCTGTTGAGCATCTCCTGATGAGAAGACTCTCGAAGATGCTGACTCAGCGTCACTAGATTCAGGCAATTTATCAGCAGATTTAGCTGAGTTAACAACAGTTAAATTGGTTACAGGGCTACAGCTGACAGACTCTACAACAGTGCCCTGTTCAATTTCCTTAGCAAATGAGTCACCGGAAACATGTGTCTTTTCAATAGCATCCAACTGCAACTTACGTGACTCTAACTCAACTTCTTTCTCAACAACAGAAGAACTGGACACAAGAGTTGCCACTTCTTGCACAACACTACCGGAGTACATTTCACTTGTATCTCGCAAATGAGATTCTGTCGCATCCTTGCCAAGACCAGGAGATTTTGAAGGCTCACTGGGACATCCTTTTCCAACTTCGATCCCAATGGACATAGTTTCGACGCAACATGGTTACCCGCATGATAATCCTGTGATTCTTCAGTAGTTTCTGCTGATGATATAGGCACATCCAAAGAAACTTCCTTTTTTTCCAACTGCTTCGACATGTCATCAGCAATATTACTGCATTCTTCAGTTTTTAATGAAGAAGACTTCAAGCCACCTCCAAGATCATTCTGATCAACCTTCAACAGCACAGAATAACCATGTTCAGAAACCAAGGGCCTTAATTAAGTAAAGCTAGTTGAAGCGCACATGCAAATGCATGTGCTAAAGCCATGGTATTGAGTCTATTGACTATTTTTTTTATGTTTTCCATAGTTAAGTTACTGAGAAAAGAAAAATTATATCTTGATGCAAATGGCAAGAGCCCACAATTATATCTAGTATCTTTTGTTTTTTTTGGAGGCGAAGTTGTAAAAAGTTGAAAGGAAAAAACAATAGTTACTTGTTAAACAACGTAAAAAGCTAAAATTCACCTATAACTCATACTACATAAAACCTAAGCTTGCCATCTTTGATATATCAAGGCGGATCTCCTATTTCCTCTACCACACAGGCCTTCTAATTCCATTTCTCCTAATTTGAACAGCCTGTCTAGAAGCATAAGGTGATCATACCCTTTAAATATGATATCATGTTGCATATAGGATAGAAGGCAAACATGTACCGAGGCACCCTATGATGACTCATACATAAAGTTTTGATATCTATGTGATAACTATGCAAGATTACAATTCAACGTCTGATATCCACGTGACATCCCATAGGCATGTTACTCGTAAATAGCAGTAAGCATCAAAAGCATCCGTTGCTTTTGGTCCTGTAAGTGATCCATTATAGTGTATACAGTAACCATTCTAGATGGGAAACGATATTTGTACATCAGATTTTTTACACATTTCCAAACAAAGCTGATGTGTATGGAAATGAGTGGGTGAACTGATGTGGGGTCATTTCCATACACATCAGCTGTGTATGGAAATGTGTAGGAATCTGATGTAGGGTTATCACTGCCCTTCTAGATAGTCTATCAGCAGATGATACATCTTTTTTGTCTCCGAAAATAAATCCTACCATTAAGCCTTCAGTTTATTGAAATTGGAAAAAAGTATTGCCCTGATAAATGCAATGCTTAGGTCTTTCATTCTTGTTGAATAAATAACGCTTCAAATGTGGACCCCAATGGTTAATTTATGTCCATTGGCTTTTTAACAGTTATCTTAACAACAAGCCTAATTTCTTTTTTACAAGGACTACAAGGTCTTAAAAGATTTATTAACAAAAAAATCGTTTGAGATCATGCAGTTAAGTAAATTAAATGAACTTTTCATTTGTAGCTCCTTCCAATTAGACTCTTATATTTTTTACTCCCTACCGCCTCTTTTAATAGATATAGTTCTTTTCAAATGAACTAAATTTTTAGTGTATTTGAAAAAAACTGTATCCATTAAAAGTGAACGGAGGGAGTATGTTGCAAACACTCCGATTTTATAGGAGAAATTATAGGGATGAAATTTCTGCTTTGTCAGCCAGCACGGATGAGATGGGTGCTTGGCTGACTCCTAAAATCCATGTTACTTAGGGAAAAGTCGTAATGGCTGAAAGTGAAAACTGAGTGTTCTTTTTTCTTTGAGCTACAAATACTCACGTAATTAATGCATATATATAAATATAGTAAAATATTATTAATTTACATTCCTCAGGTTCTTCCTTGCTTATTAAAAATTAGGGCAATTATGAAGATTATTGAGTACTAAATTAGGGCATTGTCCTATTAATTATAATTTTTTCAATAATCCAGCGTGCTCTGCTAATATTCTTCCTTCTCAGATAGCAGCTTCTTGCCAAATAAACAAAAAAGATTGCAGCTGATTTTAGTGAGGCCCAACATAGATTCCGTGTACATCAACTTCTTTTCTTTGTAGCAAAAAAAACTTGGAGTTCTTTTCTTTGATTTGGACTCCAAAGAACCCCGCCCCACAAACACTTTATTAAGCCTAACTTCATGGACTCCAAAGAACTGCCCACATCCAATATACATATACATCTTCATATTAAAACAAAATACATATACACCTTTTATAGACAAGCAAAGCTGCAGAAAAATATTCACTGACAACTCGACCACGTAATGATTCTTTACACAACTATCTATATAGAATTGAGGAGTAATAAACGTGAAAGAGATCGATGAGTTTAACACATGATTTAATTAAGCTAAGGTAATATTAAATTTAATCTGACATGAAAATAGGTTGAGCTCAAGTCAAAATTGGCTTATTCACGTTGCAAATAAGAGCTGATTGTTTCTTTTCCACTTTTTCATCATCATCGTTGTTGTGCGCCTTACAAAAGCAACATAGAGTTGGCATTATAAATTCTGTTTCACCATTGGACTTTTTACTGTACTCAATGTAACCATAAGAATTCAGGTGAAACAGATGAGGGACATTTAAATGCCGCTCAGGGGCAACACTCAAGAGAAGGCTTCATTAAATAGGACAAGCAGATATCACGGATACCAACATCTGAATTTACTAAAATGATCCTATCATTTATCAGCGTTGCCACAACATTTACAGAATAGAAGACACTTATCATACACTAGTGATGCTGAACTAATGAAATTAAACTAACATACTAGAACCCACAGTAAAAAATGACAGTCCATACCAAAATGTCCGGAACTGTATAATATTTCAACAAAAAAAATCATTTGAATAATCAACAAAGTCATGACCATTAATAGAACAAGAGTTCACAGAACTGCCTATGTTCTAGGATTAAAAGGTTTAGATAACACAATTTAAAGTACACATACAAAGAGATACCTGCATCCCATTCATAAAGCCAGGGCTGATGCTCTCAAACTGAAGAGGGAACGCCCTCGATGAGTCTCCTGTAAAAATACAGAGAATGATTATTGCTCGACATAATGGGAGACAAAATTGCATATCCTGCAAAGTATACTAAGAACACAGACAACACTATTGCACCATGCAGAGAGGTAATCATAAATAATTCATTGCAAACATCACCTGATACAAGAAGGGAACAACAACTAACAACTAACGCAACTAAAAATATATAACAAACATTCCAAGACTAGGACAGATGTAAGGCCGTAAGAGGGGAGGGGGTGATGGAGGTAGTACCGTAGTGACGAAGAAATGAAAAAGAAAAAAGGAATTGGATTCTTTATGGCTTTGTTTCTTTATTGGTGCGAGGGAAGTGGGCTGTCAGCGGCTTTGCTTTGGCTTTTTTGGTGGAGGGATAAATTTTCAAGTGTAGATACGACACCAAGTTGGCATGCTAGCCTGGTGTCGGCCACCAATCAACAAGAGACACGCAATCCCTTTTTGTTATTAGTTGGGCCCACACACAAGTTGATTGGTATCCGACAACAAGAAAACATGCCAGCTTGTATCCTATCTACATGGAAAAACTTCTCGTGTTGGGGAGTGGGGCAAAGGCGTCAATGGAAAAGGAAACAACAGAATATTACATCCTACTGAGTATTTCTCTGGAGTACTCATGCATCCTCTGATACAGGCATAAAAGAGAATGAAGCAGAGCGGGTCGCGGTTACAGGAGATGTGGCTAGTTGCGCAGAGTTAAAGTTGGAAGTTATTTAGTATTTTGCTTATGATTTAACTATTGTGAATGGTTGGCCTGTGTGTGCCAAGATTGTGATATTTTCAGTTGTTGACTATTTATTTTATCAACTGTAATAAGACGAAGTAGGACCTATGGTTACTCATTTCATTTATATTACCAATGTTTTTCGAGATTGAATGACTGAATTGGTGATTTGGATTATACATCCTTTTGTGATGGAGCAATTGACGGGACTGATCGAGTATTCGATCACGTGTTCGGGTTTCTGGTCTCATGGCCTTTGATATTATTAATGCTTCTGCACTCTGATTGAGGTTAGAAATTTCGGGGTGTGACAGCAGTAGCAGCCATGTGCACCCAATGTATCTCATCTTGTTAGAGGATTTGTATACCGCGGGACAATATGCATGGGGCAGTGCTACCCTTGCCTACCTGTACAGAGAGTTTGGAAAAACTTGCCAACCCAGCACATTACAGATTTTCTGGTGTGTCACCCTCATCCAGGCAAACCATCAATAATCTTTGGCTACTCTATTTACTACAAGTATAACATTTGATTTATGTTAGGTGTCTATGTGTCAAACAGTTATGATTGTGGGAGAGATTGCATGTTAGACGTCCAAACATTCAACTCACTCCACTAGATGGTATTTCTCCATTAGGAATTATGTATGTTTTATATATATAAGTCATTTGATGATCTTCTATTAACATTTTAAATATTTTTTTATTCTTAGATGGACTGCTAAGAAGACTAAAATTGCTAATCCTCACATTATCCTTCGTCACTATATATCTAAATTAGACTATCAACAATTCGGCCAGGTAATGGCCGTTTATATTGCACATGTTACGAATATAAATAATGAATATTTCATAAAAAGTAAAGTACTATCTTCATATGTTGTGTAGGTAACATGGCGGCCATATCATGATGAGGTTTTAACGTAGTTACTTGGAGTGTGTACAGATGGTATTTCTCCATTAGGAATTAGGTATGTTTTATATATATAAGCCATTTGATGATCTTCTATTAACATTTAAAATTTTTTTTTTGTTCTTAGATGGACTGCTAAGAAGACTAAAATTGTTAATCCTCACAGTGTCCTTCATCACTATAGATCTGAATTAGACTATCAACGATCCAACCAAGTAATGGTCGTTTATATTGCACATGTTACGAATATAAACAATGAATATTTCATAAAAAGTAAAGTACTATCTTCATATATTGTGTAGGTAACATGGCAGTCATATTATGATGAGGTTTTAGCGCAGTTACCTGGAGTGTGTACAGATGGAGCACATGTGTGGCTATCTAGGATGCCACTTATATGTTTTGACATTGTGGAGATGCATGTTCTGGATCGAGTGATGTTGCAATTTGGATTAGAGTCGGTTTTCCCCCTTCTGTTGTGGAGATCATTGAGCTCATTGAGCGATCTTCATGCGGGCTATATTACTAGATAGGACGACTGGATGACCACTCTCGTTCAGGGGGAGCCTGCCACGACGGAGCGAGATACTGATAATGCCTGCATGAAGTGGTACTTGAGGATCACTAGGAGACTTATCTTGCTACCCGTGCATGAGGCGGAGATGTTATATCAACCCAGGGGCAACACTGAGTGGGCGTTGGTTAGCTTACTTATGCAAGACATGCACTCGCTCAGTTGCATCATGCGGGCTATATTACTAGATAGGACGACTGGATGACCACTCTTGTTCAGGGGGAGCCTGCCACGACGGAGCGAGATGCTGATAATGCCTGCATGAAGTGGTACTTGAGGATCACTAGGAGACTTATCTTGCCACCCGCGCATGAGGCGGAGATGTTATATCAACCCAGGGGCAACACTGAGCGGGCGTTGGTTAGCTTACTTATGCAAGACATGCACTCGCTCAGTCTCATGGAGCTTTGGTGGACGATCCTACTAGAGCTTGCTAGTGGCATGTCAAGACAATACATGATAACTCTGCACATGTTCTTGCGAGTTTGTCATTGCTTCATCCAGTTATGATAGAGATTCTGGGACTGCAAGGTGATCATCCTTTTGAGGCTTCTCAACCTTTATCAGCTTCGCCCAACGTTGTGATATCATCGGCCGACACGGATTCTTTTTCCCCACCACTAGTAGTTCTAGATGCCCCACTCGATCAAGTTGAGACGCCACTTTCTTTGATAGTATATACTAGGCGACAACGTGCATTTCGTGCTCTATGTCAGGCACTTCGTCTTCAGATGTTATACCTGATATCGAGCCAGAGCAGATTCTAGCTCGAGCATGAGGAGAGGTAGGAATAGGGGAAGGAGAGTTGACTGAACACTTGTATTTTTATGATGATTTGTATTATATATTATATTTTAACCTTGTAGTAGGCATTTTAATTTATTTATGTGTCAAGTTTACTGATCAATTCAGATTCTTTATTTTGTTTATATTTTGTTATCAGGTTTTAAAAAATTTGTATTTTACATTATATTTTTTTTAAAGTTGTAAGAGAAGGCACCAGTTTAAGCGACACCTCTCTCTTTAGTAGACCGACGCCTCTACTTAAATAAGGAAAGGAGTAAGATGGAGGAAAAAGTGCTAAGGCAGTGAAAGGTGTCACCTATTTGCAATCAGAACCGACGCCTTAAGGTAAGGCATCGATAGGCGGTTATTATTTGCAATCAAACCGATGCCTTTCGGGTGAGGGTTTAAAAAAAAGCCACGCAGGTGCCTGTGTGGCTGGTCAGATAACCGGATGGGGAATTATTTTTGAAATGTTCCCGATCGATATTTTTTTAATTATTATTTGATAAATTCCCCTTTATAAAACTCCTAAGAATATTTGGGATTTTTTTTCTGAAATACTTGAATTTTAAATACATATTTTTCTGGAATGTTGATGTTCAAGCACCTCTTCCCCCAGTATCTCAGCCTGAAGATACCACTGCCATTGTCCATTGAGAGCTTAATGCCTAAGGGGAAAAAACAGATGATGATTAAACACATTCATCAAATCGTATAGACCTTGCAACCATATCAAATTAAATTACAGTACTGAGGATTCAATAAGCAAGGTGACAACCCCGTAGTTTCATGGAACAAGGCTTCGGGAACTATGAAGTGTGCTATGCAAGGAGGAGCACTATGCGGTAGAGGGCAGGGAAGGGGCTGGGGTCTGCAGCTAGGACCCCGAATGGGCCTCGGTAAACTCTAGCCATGAATTCCTACACTCCTTCAGGGGTCCTTTTGAAAACATTCTATTAGTGCACCTTATCTCTTCAGGGGTCCTTTTGAAAACATTCTATTAGTGCACTTTGCAGCAGGATATTGTTATCTTCTGCTAGCATGTTAATGACTGGTTTTATGTTTATATAAAATGGACCAAAACATGAGAGTGGCCTTGAACGTGCTTTTTGCACGTATACTATTCCTATAAATGTTGGTGTTAAGCAACTCAAAAATCGGGGTGACTATCATTGGGAGTTTAAGGGGCCGTTTGGGGCGTGATTATTGTAAAATATCCAGACTGGATATTGGATATATACTGTAGCATCCATGTGGATTTTTACATCCAGCTGAAACACCTCCTGAGGTGTTTCAGCTGGATGGCCGTTTGGGGCGTGATTAAAAGCAAAACATCCAGATGGGATGTTTTGCTACACTGTAGTATCTGGATATTTTATATATCCAGCTGAAACACCTCAGGACGTGTTTCAGCTGGATGTAAAAATCCACCTGGGTGCTACAGTAGATATCCAGAATCCAGTCTGGATGTTTTGCAATAATCACGCCCCAAACGGCCCCAAAATATCCAGATGCTACAGTATAGCAAAACATCCCATCTGGATGTTTTGCTTTTAATCACACCCCAAACGGCCCCTTATTCTCTCTGTTTAACAAGCATCATGTACTTTTGCATGTACAGTATTCCTAATAATAGAAAAGAGGGAGTACTTTTTTAACAGCAAATAATTGTAATTCAAGGTGGGTGTCAAGGGATGAAGGACAAGATAAAGATCGGTGGATGGGAATAAATAGGTTCTATCTAAAATAGCGCTCAGCGTTTCCCTACAGCGGCATCATATAGTGCCAGGTTCTCTTAAATCAATGCAAATGGTACAATATGAATAACACGATTTAGGTTGCCAAAATGTTTTCCCCAGAAAATAGCGAAAAAGGGTACCTCAGGTCAATTCCAGGAAAAGAATGGTTGCGAGAGAATCTTTAATATGATGAATACAACCCCAAGGGCATCCACGATCAGGATGCCTCAAGACGAATATAAATACAGGAGAGACAAAAACGAATGGGTACAACGAGTAGCTTTGTACCCACCCAAGAAACATGCCACTTTGTTGATGTATCAGCAATGTAAGTTAATGAAAGAATAGGCAAAGAGAAGTTGCTAAATAATTTATATAAGACCATGAACATGAAAGCGTTCTAGCTGATGCCAGTTCTCTATAAACTCTAGCCATGAATTCCTTTACCCCTTCAGAGAATCTCATTGCCATCTAATAAATTAATGCTTCTAACCTCTGTGATTTAATTGGGTCACGTGGTCGAAAATCCTCCAACCTCAAATTGGAGCTCGCCTGGATCTCCTTTAAACCTGAATCCCCTTTCTCTCCTCTAATCATCTCCAAAACACTCACAAGTACATCTGAAGCTAGCCCGCTCTGTAGGAGGCTCCCCGGCGCATCACCCCCATCACGTATTAATCTTCCAACCTCTCTAAAAGGTATCACATTTTCTACAATAACTTTACCAAATATGCGACCAAGATACTCTGCAGCCTTTGGAGAATCAGTTATGCTATCCTCCAAAGTTGAAAGAACGGATTCAAACCTGGAAAAACACCAAGTTAAATACAAGCAAACGAGAAATACACATAAATGAAATGAAAAAAACTGAGCCCTTGAGTACTAATATGCTAATACCCTCTGATAAGCTGATCTGAGCTGAGTGGACTATCACGAGATTTACATAGATATGTCAGAAGATTTGCCAAGAGTTCCCTATCAATATCATTTTTCCTATCGAAGGAATCCACGACCCAGAGCATTATCATATCAGGATAGAAACCAGGGGATCTTAGGTCATTTACGCACAAGCAAACCTCCTCCTCATTTCTAGCACTGTGAAAAAGCAAACATTCCAAAAAATAGGTCAAAACATTAGCACAATCTTATAATCAAACAGTCACAAAACGTTGCAAGGCAGCTTATTTCCTATACCTGTAGTATTCTCTTATGGCTGCTATAGACAAATCTCGCAACTTATCATCAGAGAAAGCAGGCTCCGGAACAACATTAGCACCACCTGTAGGCCCTTGTACATGACCAGAGGAAGGCATAGTGGCCGTGGACCTATCAACTGAACGATCTAGATTCCTCAGATCTCTGTTCAGAACAGTTTGACACCGATCTCGTAAAGGATCAGAGCCAGAGAGGCGCATAAATCTATCAGCCTCTTGTGGATTATGTTGTTGCCAATCTGGTCCATGGCCATAACCATTAGGACCTGGTCCGAACCTTCTCTGGTCTCCACCACCAGGAGAAACATCAGTCAGAGGAGCACCTGATATAATTGGATGATGACCTCTAATTGACATGCCTCTGCCAAGACCACCTTGAGGACCAAGCATAATTGAATCATCATCTATTGGCCGTTGGGGTAAAGGAACGGACAATGTCCTGCTTTCTAAAGGCTGTCTATCCTCGAACCTCACATCCTGCATCCCATAGCCACGATGTGGAGCAGCAAAACTGCGTCCACCCATCTGCTGGGAGCCGGGAGAGGGCAACAACGTAGTTCCACGTGAACCATAATCCAATGGTTGCTGCCCCCTTCTTGCTGAAGACCCCATGCTGGGCCCACGAGATGATCTACTTGCTTGTAATTGACGTTCTTGAGCAGCATCTCTGTGAACTTCATCAATCTTCTTCGGCCCTTCAACCTTCCTCCTCTGTTGCCACCTGTTCTTTCTCAGATCAATCGAATCCTTCAGCATGAATCTCACTCTAGAAGACAGGTTATGATTTATCGACATCTGATTCATCATGTCAAAATAAGCATCCATGTGTTCTTTGGCTTTTGGATGGTCTATCATTTCACCTATAGTACTCATCAATTTGCACAAAGCTTCAACATCTTCCTCATCAGGATTTTGATACTGACCCAGCAACTTCTTGATACACTCATGCATAATTCTCTCAGTCAACATCCTCTTCTTGTACAATTCCCCAATCAACCGGATGTTACCCAGCATCCTCCTCCTGGCCTGGATTCTCTTCACTTCTCTTTCCTCCTCAGACTGTTGGATCTCTCCCTCCTCTACCTTATTAGCTTCAGCCTGCTCTCTCTCCCCTCTCTCAAATTCCTCCTGGCACTTGTTCAACAGCACCCTTTTAAAGGTGATCTTCTCATCATTTTCATTGAAATCAGGCAACTCACCAGCCAAATGAGAGCAGAAATTTGCATACATTTCACAGAAAGTGGGTTCCATCAGAGCTTTATCAAAAATTTGTGAGATGACTCCTTTTAGTGTTGTAGCACTATCAATGTTGACCTCTTTAACCTGCTCAAACAGTTTCTCAAAATTTTGAGGCGTAAGCTTGTTAAGGATTGCTTTCAACTTCCTTTGCTTGGCCTCTTCCTCATCAAGCGCTTTATTTATTTGATACCTATTATCAGCCCTGTGCATCCGCTGAGCAGGAGTTTGTGGAGATGGAATGAGACCCTTCTGTAAACCAGTGCCACGCTGCCACCTGTCAGCATCAGAGTTATTCCGTGACAACCCTCCTTGGGGAGTCACGGATTGCATTGGTCCAGCAAGAATGCCCACATTATACTGTCCAGATGCTTGTCCACGTGGAAGATTCCTAAGAACTCCATGGCTACTGCCCTGACCAGGTCTAAAGTTTGCACCACCACCTCCATCACGCCCAAAATTAACCGGGCCCAGTGATCTGTTCCATTTGTCATCATCAACACTATTAACCACACGTCGATCAATTCTGGATCCCCCAGAAGGTCTATCTATGATCCTTCCAGGACTTGGATATGAATCGCGGTCAACAAGGTGAGCACTGCTAACTTTACCAATCATTAGAGCATCAACTACATCAGATGGAATTTCAAAACCTACAGGAAGCTCTGTATATTGCTCCTTTAAGGTAAAAAGGAAATCTCGAGAATAACTCTTTCTACCTGTTCCGCCATATTCATCAAGATGCTTCCCAGCACCAACCAATGAAGGTCCGTCTTCTGTACTTTTAAGCGTTGGAGTAGTAATATCTGCATCTTCCCAGTTCTCCACCTCATCCTTATTTATGCCATCTTCACTAGCAACATAATTCTTTCCTAGGGTATCATCTGCAGAGGTGGGCCTCGAATCAACAGCAGCAGAACTATCAACACTATCTGATGTAGCAGCAACAGTTTCAGGCTGCTTCTCCTCCGGACCTTTATATGCATTATAAAGATCAAAGGTAGTACCTGCAGCATCTGCTTTCATCAAAAGCTCCCTTTTCTTTTTCTTCCTGCCAGTAGAACTTTTTGGTCTCGTTTGTTCCCCAGGACCCCTGTCCTTGGGTCCAGGAACTGAACCCGAAATAATGCTGCCAACATTATTACTCTCTGAGGTCTTTAAATCTACTTTTCCACTGGCTTCTGACAATACTAAAGATGCAACAAGAGGCCCTTTTACTAACGCATCTTGCATCTGTCTTTGCTTGTCATCTTCTAACCCTGGTGCATCTGCAATCAGTGCTTCATCAATTTTACTCTGTTGACCATCTCCTGATGAGAAGACTCTAGAAGATACTGACTCAACATCAATAGATTCAGGCAATTTATCAGCAGATTTAGCTGAGTTAACAACAGTTAAATTGGTTGCAGGGCTACAGCTGACAGACTCTACAACAGTGTCCTGTTCAATTTCCTTAGCAAATGAGTCACCAGAAACATGTGTCTTTTCAATAGCATCCAACTGCAACTTAACTGACTCTAACTCAACTTCTTTCTCAACAACAGAAGAACTGGGCACAAGAGTTGCCACTTCTTGCACAACACTTTCACTTGTGTCTCTCAAATGAGATTCTGTCGCATCCTTGCCAAGACCAGGAGATTTTGAAGGCTCACTGGGACATCCTTTGTCAACTTCGATCCCAATGGACATAGTTTCAGACGCAACATGGTTACCCGCATGATAATCCTGTGATTCTTCAGTAGTTTCTGCTGATGATATAGGCACATCCAAAGAAACTTCCTTTTTTTCCAACAGCTTGGATATGTCATCCGTAATATTACTGCTTTCTTTAGTTTTTAATGAAGAAGACATCAAACCACCTCCAAGATCATTCTGATCAACCTTCAACAGCACAGCATAACCATGTTCAGAAACCAAGGGCCTTAATTAAGTAAAGCTAGTTGAAGTGAACATGCAAATGCATGTGCTAAAGACATAGTATTGATTATTTTTTATGTTTTCCATAGTTATGTTACTGAGAAAAGAAAAATTATATCTTGACGCAAATGGCAAGAACCCACAATTATATCTATAGTATCTTTTGTTTTTTAGTAGGCAAAGTTGTAAAAAGTTGAAAGGAAAAAACAATAGTCACATGTTCCTTAAACAACGTAAAAAGCTAAAATTCACCTATAACTTATACTACAGAAAACCTAAACTTGCCATCGTTTGATATATCAAGGTGGATCTCCTATTTCCTCTACCGCACAGGCCTTCTAATTCCATTTCTCCTAATTTGAACAGCCTGTCTAGAAGCATAAGGTCATCATACCCTTTAATGATATCATGTTGCATATAGGATAGAAGACTAGCATGCACCGAGGCACCCTATGATGACTCATACATAAGTTTTGATATCTATGTGACAACTATGCAAGATTACACTCCAACGTCTGATATCCACGTGATAGCCCAGACATGTTACTCGTAAATAGTAGTAAGCATCAAAAGCATCCGTTGCTTTTGGTCCTGTAAGTGATCCATTATAGTGTATACAGTAACCATTCTAGATAGTCTATCAGCAGATGATACATCTTTTTTGTCTCCGAAAATAAATCCTACCATTAAGCTTTCAGTTTATTGAAATTGGAAAAAAGTATTGCCCCGATAAATGCAATGCTTTCATTCTTGTTGAACAAATAACGCTTCAAATGTGGACCCCAATGGTTAATTTATGCCCATTGGCTTTTTAACAGTTATCTTAACAACAAGCCTAATTTATTTTTTACAAGGACTACAAGGTCTTAAAAGATTTATTAACAAAAAAACCGTTTGAGATCATGCTGTTAAGCAAATTAAATGAACTTTTCAGTTGTAGCTCCTTCCAATTGGACTCTTATATTTTTTACTCCCTCCGGTGTCTTTTAATAGATACAGTTCTTTTCAAATGAACTAAATTTTTAGTGTATTTGAAAAAAACTGTATCCATTAAAAGTGAACGGAGGGAGTATGTTGCAAACACTCCTATTTTATAGGAGAACTTATAGGGATGAAATTTCTGCTTATCAGCCAGCACGGATAAGATAGGTGCTTGGCTGACTCCTAAAATCCATGTTAATTAGGGAATGGCTGAAAGTGAAAACTGAGTGTCTTCTTTTCTTTGAGCTACAAACACTCACGTAATTAATGCATATATATAAATATAGTAAATGATTATTAATTTACATTCTTCTGGTTCTTCCTTGCTTATGAAAAATTAGGGCAATTATGAAGATTATTGAGTACTAAAATTTAGGCATTGCCCTATTAAGTATAATTTTTTCAATGATCCAGTGTGCTTTGCTAATGATTCTTCCTTCTCAGATAGCAGCTTCTTGCCAAATAAACGAAAAAGATTGCAGCTGATTTTAGTGAGGCCCAACATAGGTTCCGTGTACATCAACTTCTTTTCTTTGTAGCAAAAAAAACTTGGGAGTTCTTTTCTTTGATTTGGACTCCAACAAACCCGCCCCCCTTCCCACGCCCCAAACACTTTATTAAGACTAACTTCATGAACTCCAAAGAACTGCCCACATCCAATATCAATATACATCTTCATATCAAAAATAATAAATACATATACACCTATTTAAGTGATCAATAAAAAATTTACTTTTTGGCTAAAATTCATGAACATAAGTTGCTTACATGTGATTATAATGATTGCTTGCACACAAATACTGGACACCTCATGGTTGTCATTTTGTTGATAAACAAAGTATTTAAGCTTATCATAATGATTTTAACCAATCAATAAAAAAATTATTTTCCGGCTAATTATTTCTAAAAACATTTCAACACATAATTTGCGGTCCAACCACCCCTATCCTAAAATTTCTCTTTATGAAATCCTCTTTAAGATTATCGATATCCCATGTGTGCCTCAAACATGGTGCACATGGCTCAAGAGAAAATCGCAACCATGTCCTCAAAATCTGCTTAGCCAATATGCCCCCCCCCCCCCCCCCCCCCGCCTCTATTATACATCTCCGAATTAATGAGCCATCCAATTGGAATTTAGAAGGGCAAAATAATATAAAATCAGTATGATCTTATATGATTACCGCTAATATAATATGGAAAGATGACGAAAAGAATCCCATACTTATACACCCCGTATTTTGAATCAATCCCATAATAGAATCCGTAATCTCACAAAAAAAAGAATTATTTACAGTATTATTTCCGTAATTATCTTCTACTTATTATAACCTCCCTCTGTTCCATTTTGATAGTAGAAAATAGGTGATTTTTATTGGATCATGGTTCTCACAAGTGGAGAGTCCAGAAAAAATGTTCTTCAGATTCTGTCCAGAACTTTTTAGTTTCAGGAACATGTTACAGGCTATCTTTTAGTTCCTATTTTTTCGTCAACCTTATTCTGTATTCCAAATTTTTCTCCTTTTTTCCTTTTACCAAGTTAACATTCTATGTGTACTTATTACACTACCTAATCGATTAAGCAGAACAACTTTTTTAATTAGGGTAATTAATGGACTCGTGTTTTCTAGTAAAAAATAATTCATGTTTAGGCATTTGAGTACTCCAAACTCTCTCTCTCTCTCTCTCTCTACCTACCTATATGCGTATGCCTCTCCCTCTCACATCCCTATCAAATAGGGATTTCCCTAATCATGAGAATCCGGTTATGTCCTCCAAACCTTTCCTACATTATAGGCGGGTCATTATTAATGATAAACATAAATTTGACTCTCTCTCTCTCTCTCTTCTCTCTCTCTCTCGCTCTTAATTATTTGATTAAGGGTAATTAGCGAAATTATGGTAAAAAAGTAGGGATTAATAGTCCAAAATTGAAAATTCTATGTACCTGTTGGCGATTTAATAATAGTATTGATTGTATAATAACACACACAGAAAAATAATCAAAATAACTATTATGCAGCCTATACCTGACGTTGTGGTTGAGAAAGTGTCACTTCCTTTTTGGTGATCTTCTGCTGATCCTTTATGGAATCTGACCTTCTCAAAGGTCCACTTCGCAGGGAATCTGCATTGCTCACAACAGAGATAGGTTCATGGGAATCAGATTTTGACTGCTGCCCCGAACTGCCCAAACCTTCTTCAGAATCTCTAGGTAGCTGGGAGGAAGTTGCATCCACTGGATGTTTCAGAGCTTTAGGAGATTCCAACTTGTTACGAGGGGCACTAAGTGTTACAGGATTGCTAATTTTTTCCAGATGTGTAATGATGGCTGGCTTTACCGTCACCTGAACAGAAGGCAATGGTGCAGATGACACTGGAGCATTTTCTATGATGTTAAAAGGTTCAGCAGTGCCAGGCACAAAAGGCCCAGATTTACTGCCAGGCAAAGAGCTGTTAGTTGATGGCTTGATATAAGGTCCTGGCTGTCCACTCTGGACAACCTGATAATTATATCTTGGTGCTGATGAAACAGGATTCATCTGAGTGTTTGTCAGTGAAACAGAAGTAGTTGTCTGAAAGAATCCAGAAGCAGGGTTATATGAACCAGGTTGTAAGGGTGCATAGTAGTTAATTGAGTGAGCAGGTGAGTATGATGGAATGGACTGTGACTGAGGGGGCATATTAGTGGGAAACCTTGATCCCGTTGGTCCAGTGTCTAAATAAGAATCTGTTCTCTTATCCAGTCTCAGCTCTTCATGAGTCTTTGGATCGGTTATCTTAACAGCACTTTTGCGAGGACCACTATACTTTCCAGGCTGCTGAGAAGGAAATTGTGGTGCCATCCCCATTCCCAAGTTGCTAAGCTGTGGTGCCAGTTGGTGTGCCATCTGAGGGGCATGGGCATATCCAATGCCTTGACCCTGATGCACCATACCTTGTGACTGGAGAAGATGAGACTGGAGACCTGGAACAAAAATCTGAGACTGAACTTGAGCATTACCCATTGGTATTGCCATTGGCATTTGGAGTGTATTAGGTGGGATTCCCTGTGTTTGAATTGGTGCATTGGGCCCTATGAACTGCAGAGGAACCTGAGCCTGCTGAAATGGCATTGGCACAGAGGTTGTAGCCATAGGAAGTCCCGACGACTTTTGGGTGGCAGTGACCGCTGATACGGCTGCGGCTTGAGCATTGGATTCTCTTGCATGAGTTGGTGGATGAGGCTCCACCGAAATGGGCTGATTTACAACAGCAACAGCCTTCCTCCTTTGCTGCTGCTTTGGTGCAGCAGGAATCGGCACTGCAGGCACAACCTTGAAAGGTTCATAACGTACCTGCATAAAAGGTATCACTTTTAAAAGCATATTAAATAGTAAGGAATGTCCCATCGATAAAATTTTGAAAAGAAACAGAAACCTGGAGAGATGTAATAAGTACCTATCACAGTTTCAACTGGACCATTTTTCCAAATCAAGAACGTAGTAGCACTATGTAAAAATTTCTTTCTTACCAGATTTTTCTGTAAACAAATATTACAACACTAAAATAAGAGTTATCTACGATAATAGACTATCTAAATAGTTCTCAAGGTCACATATTAGCCACATTACTATCCAATTATAGATCAGTAATTTTTATACACAAGCAAAGCTGCAGAAAAATATTCACTGACGACTCAACCACGCAATGATTCTTTACACAACTATCTATATAGAATTGTGGATTTAATTAAGCTAAGCTAAGCTTAAATTTAATCTGACATGAAAATAGGTTGAGCACAAGTCAAAATTGGCTTATTCACGTTGCTAATATGAGCTGATTGTTTCTTTTCCTCTTTTTCATCATCATCATTGTTGTGTGCCTTACAAAAGCAACATAGAGTTGGCATTATAAATTCTGTTTCACCATTGGACTTTTTACTATAGTCAATGTAACCATAAAAAATTCAGGTGAAACAGATGAGCAACATTTTAATGCCGCTCAGGGGCAACACTCGAGAGAAGGCAGAAACGATGTGGAGGTTGAGACATACAAATAGGAACATCCAACTAATTTACCTTAGGTCATTAAATAGAACAAGCAGATATCACGGATATCAACATCTAAATTTACTAAAATGTTCCTATCATTTATCAGTGTTGCCCATGGAAAATCGTCTCGCCGATATATCGGTATCGGGCCTAAACCGATACATCGATACCAATTAGTATCGTTTTTTTTTTAAATTCCAAATATCGCCGACATATCGGTATTTTTTGAATTAAAAATTTATTTTAAAAAAAAAATCCCAACAAATTTTTTTTTTTTTTTTTGAAAAGAAACCTTTAATGTTTGTTTTCTATCCTAATATGCATATTTTGATATTTATTCTTTGTTTAAATTAGTATAACTCATTTTAGAAGTTAGATTGTGAAAATATACGGTAAAAACTAGTTTTTGACTACCGATATTTTTTTACACAATATCTCCGATATATCTCCGATATTTCGTCTCTTTGGCCGACCGATATTTTACCGATATCCGATACGACATTCCATGGTGTTGCCACAACATTTACAGGATAGAAGACACTTATCATACACTAGTGATGCTGAACTAATGAAATTAAACTAACATACTAGAACCCACAGTAAAAACTGACAGACCATACCAAAATGTCCGGAACTGTATAATATTTTAACAAAAAAATCATTTGAATAATCAACAAAGTCATGACCGTTAATAGAACAAGATTTCACAGAACTGCCTATGTTCTAGGATTAAAAGGTTTAAATAACATAATTTAAAGTACACACCTTCCAAACAACAACCGGACTAATTACTCACAATTATCTTAAAAAGATTAAGAATTTTTTTTAAAAACCTGATCACGCTTTTGCTCATCCAAATTAGGTGGGGCTGAACTGGTCCGTGCAGGAACCTAAAATAGACAAAAGCATAGGACACATTAACTTCTAAAAATCAAAAAGAGAATGCAGGAGCAGCTATATGAAAAGATGCACGTCTCGGTACCTGTTAAGAATGCAAGCCACAGATTCAAAATCCTCATTCGCATAAAGACTGGAGTAATAAAAAATTCTAAAGAAAAGCTGTGACAAAGAGATACCTGCATCCCATTCATAAAGCCAGGGCTGATGCTCCCAAACTGAAGAGGGAATGCCCTCGATGAGTCTCCTGTAAAAATACAGAGAATGATTATTACTCGACACAATGGGAGACAAAAATTGCATATCCTGCAAAGTATACTAAGAACACAGACAATACTATTGCAGCACGCAGAGAGGTAATTATAAATAATTCATTGCAAACATCACCTGATCCAAGAAGGGAACAACAACTAACAACTAACGCAACTAAAAATATATAACAAACATTTCAAGACTAGGACAGATGTAAGGCCATATGGAGACTCCTAACCAGCATGTTTATGTATAAGGTAAATCAAACGTACCTTTCGATGGTGTTGCAGGACTAGGCGTATCAGATGCTCCAGGTGCAGATTGTGGCTGCTGAGCAGTCGGAACTGTCGGGGGACTTTTTGCAGCTGAGGGATCAGCCTGCTTGGCAGCAGTTGGCACAGTCGCATCTGTCGCTCCTGTGGCAGAAATCAAATTCTATAAAAACTACAATTCCAAGGAACAATGCATTCCCGCGGATCGCAATTTATGCAGTGGAAAATATACATTCTTCTACTAATCATAAAGTCTAGAAATTTAGAGGTCAGTTTTATTGCATACAAACAATCAGCCCACACACCATACCATGTGGGGAGTGCTGCACCTGCGCGCAGTTCTGAACAACACGGGAAGGCGGGACAGCCACGTGTGGTTCAGACCTCAGACCGATGGGACCTGCCTTAGATTGGGTTCCTTGTCCATTGTTGCCGGACTTTTTGAAACTGAAATCTCACCCCCAAAACAACGGAATTCAAAAAGTCACACACAGATAGAGACACAAGCAACGAAGATAAAGACAAACCAATCTGCCCTAGCCAACGTCTGAGAGGGTAGCAGGGGTACCTTCGGTTGGAAGACAACGAGGCGGAGGACGAAGCGGACGGTGGAAGGGGGGCAGGTGCGGCGCCGCCGCCCTTACCGCCGGCGCCGGAGAAGCTGCTTCTGTGGTAGGAGGAGCTACCGGATCGTCCACCGGGCTTCCTGAGTTGCGCCTCGCTCTTGTCGCTCCGCGATTGATTGAGGGACATAAATCCTACTCCTCTTTCCTCCTACAAAACACAACCACCCGAAATCACCAAATCCCCCAAACCCAAAAACGCTTCACCTCTGCAAACCAAAATGCACAACACAAACCACAACCTAATCAATCTTACCGGGCAATCAAGCAAGCGGAATTAGGGTTCTACGCAGCCAACGACGCGACACGGCGAGCGTCGGTGATTCACGGATTCCACGTGTAGAAGGAGGATGCGGTGGAGGGATAGGGAGGGATAAACAAAAAGAAGAAGAAGAAGGTGGAGGGGGTTTGAGCAGAGGCGGGGGGAATCGGAGGTAGTACCGAAGCAGGAAAAAGTTGGGAAAAATAAAAACAAAAAAGGAATTGGATTTGGGGAAGAGAGAGAGAGAGGGTATTTATACGTGGGACCGAAGTGGGCTTGTCAGGGTTGGGGGGGACGAAGGCGTCAAAGTCGGAAACAAGAAGCGTAGGTGAAGCTGCTGCTTGCTTTGGAGTCTGGAGTGTGTTTTAATTGGGCCGGGGTTTTGGGTTATATGGGCCTAGGCTGACATGGACTCGGGGGACACACCGTGCTATGTAGGCGCCTTGAGAAATTGTTTGGTGTAGATACGACACACATGCTAGCATGGTGTCGGCAAGGTTTTAAAAACCGGACTCAGTCATCGACCTGGAATTCTAGCCGGGACATAAGGGGGCTGACGGGGCGCTCCCTCTGGCAGTGGCGTCCTTGACTTGGGGGGGGGGGGGGGGAGCTGAGGATGACAAAGAAGCGGGCAGAGGAGGGGCGGCGGCCTGTGCTCCCAAAAAGTCTTGTTTCAGAATTTAGAGAATCACCTTCATCTCCTACGATAAAGACCTTATCTGTGCTGTTTGTACCGGCCCCGCAGTGGGCAATATGCTCATGGAAGACATCAAGGTCGAGAGCAATGAGGATCTGCTCATGGATTTCCGCCTGGCCTACGGTCATGGAATGTCGTCTTGCCGATATATCGGTATCGGACCCCACCCGATACATCGAGACACTATAATATCGTTTTTTTTTAATTTTCAAAATATCGGCGATATATCAGCAATATTTATCGGTTTCAGACCAATATATCGGAATTTAAAAAAATATTTCCAAAAAAAATTAATTTTTTTAAAAAGGGAAAAAAATAACTTTCCCGTTTGTTTCCTATCGTGGTTTTGAATTATATATGTATTTTTATGCATATTTTATAATCTATGCTTTGTCAAAATTAATATCACTCATTCTAAAAGTTATATTGTGAAAATACATGGTAAAAACTAGTTTTCGACCACCGATATTTTTTTACACAATATCTCTAATATTTTATCTCTTTGGTTGATCGATATTTTACCGATAGCCGATACGGCCTACGGTTCAAGCAGTCTCCTAATTTAGTCTAAACAAAGGCTCGAGAGGGAGGGATCGAGCATGTCGAGCTCGAAGGGTGGCGCTTGGGAGTGGTAGTGGTCGGGAGGGGAGTGGAGGATGGCGAGGAAGCGATCGTAGGGAACTCCGCCTGGGGGAGCTCCCAGGTCCCGCCGTAAGGAAGGGGGGCAGTAAAACCCAGCTCGGCCCGGTCGATCGGGTCACCGGTTCGGCCAGTCTAGTTAAAATGACCCGGTTGGGTCAACCTATCCGGCAACCGGTCAAAATTTTAAAATCACGGGCGTCGGTCACCAATCAATAAGAGACATGGAACTCTATTGTGGGTCCTGGCTAACAACCGAAAATAGAATGGCACGGAGTTAGCTACACACAGATGGTTTTAATGAGTTTAACAATAGCCGGTAAGGGGGTGGCATGTCTCTTGGGTGACGGATACCACGCTACCGTAAACTAAGGGGCCGTTTGGGGCGTGATTAAAAGCAAAACATCCAGATGGGATGTTTTGCTACACTGTAGCATTTGGATATTTTATATATCCAGCTGAAACACCTCGGGAGGAGTTTCAGCTGGATGTAAAAATCCACATGGATGCTACAGTAAATATCCAATATCCAGTCTGGATATTTTGCAATAATCACGCCCCAAACGGCCCCTAAACAATTTGGTTGATGAAGACTAGTAGGACCAACCGGCCACCACCCAACCTGTTTTGCTGCCTGCATGGTCTCCAGGGAGACTGGCCGCGGGCTTTGGTTTACTTTTGTGGGTTTTTGGGCTTTGTGAAAGAGAGTGCATGGGCTTGGCCGGCCCACTCCAGCTAGCAAACGTTCTCAGCCTCACTCACACACACATGGCCAGGGAACTCGGGTCATCTAGATGAGCTAGTAATTTTGTTTGTTCTTTGGACTCCCTTGTAGAGACGAACTCAGAGCTCAGACGTACTCGTTACTCAATTTGGCTCGGTATTAAGCACAATGATAACAACATTATAAAGGGAAGTATGTGCTTGGTACTCAAACTGTTGAGATATGCCCGTATGAAGCTAAAGTTACCTTTTGGCTCATCAATTAACTTTAAGATTCATGATTATTGATAATACACTTTTCATTGATACAAAGGTAAATTGCCTAAAAAGAGCATTGCCATTGGTCATGGAGCTACAGTTATCTAACGCAAAAAAAAACATACGATGAATGTACCTTTGAGACATTTTATAGAAGCAGCACTATGGCTCATGTTGCTCACATCGCATAGCTCTTGATTTTAAATTGATAATTTATTAAATTTAAATATTAAAATACTGAAACTTAACCCGAGTGGATCCGTGGCGCAATGGTAGCGCGTCTGACTCCAGATCAGAAGGTTGCGTGTTCGATTCACGTCGGGTTCAATCCCCATAAATGATCCCATTTTTATTTGTTTTTTTTACTTTGTTAAGAGAAAATGCTTTTGCCTTTAAAAAAGCCAAACTGATATTCTGATAACATACCAAAATGCATTTCTTTATGAGCAACACAACATACCAAAGTGCATGGCCAGAGGGCAGTTGAGACGGCTGCTTAATTTTATTATTATTGCATTGAGGATGCCTTGTTAATTTCCTACTTGACTCAAGCCCCAAGTCCTATATTTACTGTCATATTGGCTTTGTTGGCAAAACCCATAAGTCAATTAGTGTTAGGATTGGACTACCAACAAAAAAATCGAAGCAGTATTCAATATTCCCAGCAACAAAGGTAAGGAGGCACATGTATCACATGTTTGACATTTCAATTAGGTGATTCTATAAGTTTACTCAAGTATTGGTTTACTAATATAGCAAAAAATGAAAAAGCATTGATTTACAAGGTCAACCCTTCTGTCTTGTTTTAATTATTTCCTTTTGGAAACTCAAATGTCAATGCTAAACCCACTGGGAACAATTATCCATTGGAAATTGCAAACTCGTCAACTACACCATTTACGTGTTTTAAGTTCCTTATTGCCCAAAGTTGACATAACTAAAACATGCTCTATTGTACCAAAAAAAAAAACAAACTAAAACCTGCTTTGAGCTTCAAGCAGCTGAGGCTTTTCATTATTAATTATTAAAATTGATGTGTTAAGTTGAGACTTGTACTTATTAAATACAAAAGTTGAAGGCTTTTAGTCTTCTATATGTTCCAAAATAATGCTGTCCACACTTCAGGCAGCTGAAAAACATCAATAGAGGCAACTTCCTTTCAAGTAATCAAAGGAGAATATGTATGAAGAGCCAGATTGAAACATTGTAATGCTTGCCCTTTTGCAATATAGTTCGTTGTGTACTACTCTATTTGACAACTCCATACATGTATCAATCAACACATACATAATACATAAAGTAGGCTCAAAACAACATTTGTAATATTCTGTATACAAGATCACATAACCTATTCTGGCTGGACCAACTGATGAATAATGAGGTCCATGCCATGTCCGACCATGAACTTTCATATAAAAGTCTCCTCCTTTTCTATAAGTAATTTAAATCAATAACTGGTTATAATCTCTCTTTTTCCCAACCAACATAAACTGATCAATCTGCTGTAGCAAGTGCAACATCCTCATTGTTCACATCCTTCTTCTTGTGATCTCGGACGAGATGTCCCACGTAAAGGTCCGATTGTCCGAGATCCGACGACCCTAGTCCGGCCCGTCCGCCCGCTTGGGACATCCTCCGTACAAACTCCACCATTTGCCGCCAATTCTCCCCTTCAAACAAGTTCTTGTTCATCCTCAAGTAGGTGAAGGCGCTCAGGCCGCCGACGGACGCTGCCCGGCTAGTCGCTATCACCTGCGAGAAAGCCGACTCATCGTATCGCTCAAGCGCATTCTCGCCGGCGAGCTCGGAACGGGCGGCCTTTGCGGCAGCCTGCACCTGCCGGACGAGGGACTCCGGAGAGCAGTTTGCGTGGCCTGGCTGCTCCGCGTCCCTCATTTCCATGCACGTGAAGTTGAGGACGACACCCCGCCGGGCCATCAGCCGGGCGATGGGGAGGTAGCCGTCGTGGCGGCGGGTGTTGTAGTAGCCAGCTGTTAGCTCGGCCGGGTGGGATCGAGTATTGTAGTGCCAGTGAATCCCAGCGACCTTTCCCGAGAGTTTGGCACCGGTACCCCGGTATACAGCCTCCGCGGCGGCAAGGATCCGGTCGCCGTGCTCAAGTAGCTGGCCGGAGTACCAGTCTAGGAAGAAGTCGCCGTAGGCGGTGCTCCATGTGCCCTCCCGGCGGAAGAAGCCGGTGTCATCCGGAAATTGGTTATAATGGCCGGCGTCATGGGGACCGCTCCGGCCCCAGTCCTCCTTGTCCATTGCTATGGCGGCCGCTTGCAGGGAAGATCTCATGTACTGTCGCATAAATAGATATACGCATTAGAATTAAGCCACTTATGTACATCGGTCATGTAAGATCAATTAATCCATTTGTAAATTTAGTAGCAGATTTTGTTTTTGGCTATAATAGCAGATATATTATTATCTCTTTTTTGTGAAAAGATTTTAGTCTCGAGTCATGTATGAAGTTTTTGTTGCGTTTTATGTAGAGGGATTAACATAGAGTAGACGACACTTGACCATGCATCTGTAGTACTGGTGGATACTAGTAGTATAACCACTAGCTAGCTCTCTTTAGTGGTAATAATTGCAACTTTACTGGTTTTTATTTTGTTTTTCTACTGAATGGCCGATATTTACAAGGTAAAACTTCTTAAAAATGGAAAATAGACATCTGTGGAGATGCAATCTGGTGTATTGCTTAATGTTTATGTCATGAAATTATTTGCTTGCTATATGTTAGTCCAAGACTCCAAGTACATGTTCAGCTGTCATTAGCATGTGCTCTCTTATATGTTTTTCATGTTTGTTTTTATCATGAAAGGCATCCGGAGTAAAAATTTGTCACTATGTTTCTTTATATAGATTTTGTACCATTTTTATTCCGATAAGAATCAAACGTCAGAATCAAACGTGGTATACAATCAATGCCACCGACCTTAGATAGCTGAGATAAGACTTATGATGATGATAATTTATCTTCATCTTTTTAAGTTGGCCCAGAGTGACAAGAAGTGAAGGTGCCAATGAGGTTACCTTGTCGTAGCATTGGAATTCTCCAATCCCGGGGAACCTCCAAGTGCCATTACTTTCAGGATAAGATGGATACCTCAGCTCACCACAAGGGCCCATGCCCACTTGGATTTCCTGCAAATAGATTTTTCGTTATAACATTCTTGATAAGATAACTTCTTAAATTTGTTATCAAAAAAGGAAAAAGTTCTTTTAATTGAGAAGAATGGTGGATGAGAAATATTTACCACAATCACATCTCCTAAATAATTCTTGAACTTTTGACGGAAACTGGTCATGTAATCTGAGTAGACTTGGATTGGAGTTCTTCCCCTGAGCAGAGGTAGTGAATCACAGCCCAAAGATATGTATTCAGGGTTCCTCCTGCCTGATCTGTCTGTGTACACCATGTCAGGATTCTTGCTTATCTCCTCAAGCACCCATGGAGGCAAAGGTATACTGAATTATGGGAGAAAACAGAGAAATACTTCATAAGAAACTAGGTGC
Source organism: Houttuynia cordata (assembly GCA_039654745.1). Lineage (NCBI taxonomy): Eukaryota > Viridiplantae > Streptophyta > Magnoliopsida > Piperales > Saururaceae > Houttuynia > Houttuynia cordata. The sequence continues at coordinate 12,707,545 of CM077511.1, read as the reverse complement.
TTCAAAAATGGAACTAATATATAAGGCTACAGTCCTTCAAGAAAAGGAGGTGCATATTAAAGCAAATACAATTACAAGTTTGAAAAAATCCTGAAAGCTTTTTGTGGTGCTTGAATCATTGTCATATGACAAACACTTTGATGCCAAAAAAGAGGGGCAAACATTTCATTAATTTGTTTTTTTTATGCTGCAACAGAATGGGAAAATTTGCATCTTTTTTTTTTGGCAATAGGGAAATTTGCATCATGACATAAAGATATGTACTAATCAGTTACCATATTATATGGAATCATATTTCTTTGTTATAAAAAAATTTCTTATCTTTATAAATTAAAAAATAAGTTTGGTCCTCTTTATGTTCTTCCAAGCGTTTTCAGACCGTGCGATTCCAATTGTTCGACCCGGTAATAAAGGGGCACACAGGATTTTTTAAACTGGCATGCCCTCCAAAATTTCGCGACCTGATGCGCATATTAACTTTTTCTATACTTTGTACATTACTAAATTAAGAAAATAATTTTAAAATATATGAAGAATTCTACAACATCCTGATTCGGTTATCAAAGTGATATAAGCTCTTGTGAACTAATGTATTAATAAAAGAGCTCTTTAATTTGAAAAAGAAAGAGAACTATCAAAAAATAAGAAAAAAGCTGAAAAAACATATTTTCATGTGTACCTGCAAGAGTCACCAACGTTGCCACCACACTGATGAAAGGACATGACAACTTGCAACTTGAGTCCATGTCTTTGCACCATCTCAACAAGCTCTACATACCCATCCCAGTTATACTTCATGGGACCATCCTTCTCCACCAATCCCCACCATGCATCAACCATCACTCCCTCCACTCCTGCGCTCTTTAGAGCCATCAGACTTGCATTCAACGTTCTAGGCTTGTTCAATTTCCCTCCCTGCATGGATACAGTGTCCAGTGGCAGCATGATGAACACGGGCACTCCGGAGCTCGCCTTGCCGTCTCCGGCAAGCGCATGGAGCCTTTCCTCCTTGCTGCCCCTCCTCTCACCTCCGGTTGAGAGTACATGGCTGGCTTCATGTCTTGAATTAATGTTCACCGCCCTTAACGGCCTAGGCCTAAGTGGTTCTTTAGTACATGACACTACAGTGAAGAAGAGCTCTTCGGATGATTTGCGAGGTTTGAGGTCTTTGAGGCCTATGAAGGAAGAAGCTGGATTCAGAGTCAAGGCCATGTTGTTTGATTTTTTTTGTTGTGGAGATGAAAGAAGAAGAGGTGGAAGGAGGTGTGGAAATGTAGGAAAAGGGGGTCCTTACTTAAAGAAGATAATTTGGGGTGCAATTGTGATGTAGATAAGATTGGTAGGACCCGGATAAAGCGAGAAAAGTGCACAAGAGTCAAGGAAATTGCTCGTCTTTTTGGCTATTGATTTTCGAAGACGCGGGTTTTCCCACTTCATATCCTTCCTTTAAGGAAGAATGGAAAAAAGTCATTGTCTTTGACGTGAAGCATTTGAACTTCTTTACCAAAAAAATGTAAGAAAAAAAAGCTGTTGATCTTTGTTACTATTTTCACAGAGCTCGTTACGAACTACTACATTCAAGTTTTTCCATTCCTGCTTTCAACATTCATTATCGACATGGGTCACTTACTAATGAAAGATTCAATTATTGCATTAACTACCAAATCAGGTAGAAGGATCGATAGCTTCCTTTTGTTTTCCTACTAAATGGTAGCATTGGGTACAAGCGAGTTTGGGAAGCTTTGCTTTCAGTACATTAAACACGCAAAGAAAGCCCCTACTTGCCAGCCATTAAAACCTCTCATCACAGCCTTCTGTTCAATTAGTTGAAGTCAATTTTAATAACTACCACTTCTGCTTCTTGTTTTAAAAGAAAACTATCACCTTCTTTGATTGACCAAAAAGGATGATCATTGCAGTCACGCAGGACCAACAAAAAAAAAAGAGAAAGAAAATGAAACGTGAAGCTTGTGGTTGTATTTAGTTCCACGCCTCTCCTTGCATTTCTTTTGTCCTCTTCATTCCTCCCATTTGGTGCCCAGGCCCTGATGTGTAGAAAGTAGGGGACCCCAAGCAGGTCTCAATTCCGACTGGGAACTAGAAAGAAAATAGGACCAAATGCATATATGGTATCAGTAAATACTGACAATTCACGATCAGAAATTAGAAACACTACACCATCAGAAGCTTGTCTCTTTCTTAACTAGAGCTTAAAGACATAGCTGTAGACGAGGTGACTCCACCGACTGCTGCATTTATTTCAAAGTTCTCGTCGAACTTTTTGTATACAAGTATTATGCAATTCTACATGTGGTCCGCAATTCTACATGTGGTCGGTAAGAAGCTCCTTATCTTGGCATTTCCATTTCCATTTGAATTCAACATGAAGATAAATTCGATGGTCTGAGGGTGCAGAAATCAGGTGAGCTACCGGTGTCCTCTAGGGGAAGATTTGCTCCCTCAGTGTGAAGAGGATGAAAAATCGAATTTTGACTTGGCTAAAATTTTTCTTGTAGATTTTCCTAGTGTTTGCATGGTCCCAAATTGAATTGTCATTCGGTAAGTCTTTAACATGAGAATGTGTTCTTAGGGTGGGAACGTGGGCACGGACCATGCAACGAAAAAAAAGATGGGATATCTAAGCAAGGTGGTCACAAAGTTTATGAAGCTATGAGATATCAAGGTTCTCCGGCAAGATACCTTTGGTGCTCAGGCAAGAAAAACTGACGCTAACACTAGATGATCAATTCATATACTACCATCAAATCGCAATTTCTCACTCTGGTTCATCTCATGTGTATACACGAATTTGCAGCCTGGCCGAGCTCAAAGTAGCTTTGGCTTGGGTATTTTAAATTCTACATATCTTATGTTAGAATAATAAACAAAATTTCCAATCACTGGCCTTTTATATTTGAAGATGCACGAGCCCTTGGGGCCACAAATTTTGATCGCACCCCTAAACCACGCCCATCATCAGATCAAAACTGATCGACACCACCCGGCTCTCTCATCTCTTTATTTGGGTTGTCCTTTGAGCTTGGGGCTATAATTTGCAATATACCGCTAGCAATCTCCCCTTTTCTTACTCCCATACTATGGTAAAACTGACTACCTTGCTTTTGTCCAACATAAACGAGATATTTATGCACCGGATGCTAGATATTTGCCTAGTCAACATTGCACACGGGACGATATTATTCTCTCTAATAACGACGGATTCAGCGTCTGTAAATTTGTTTAATCTCTGTATTTTTGCAGGCTGGCATAAGAAGCTGTTCACAAACATCAAAAAAGAGAAAGCTACGCCACGTCTTCAAGAGGGCAACACAACAGATATTTCTTTGGCTGCTTGGAGATATTTTTTGACAGACCAGGAACCGTACATATACATTAGCTCCGATAGTACACTGCCCTGGAAAAAATGCCACTTTAGTGACATCTGTCCTGATCCGAAATGGAAAAAGGAATGGTTCAGCTTCGTCAACCTTCGGTGGACTGAAGAGATTGACGGTTGGAAACCCTCATAGGTCTCCAATTAGATTCTTCTTTTGGTTGTCTTAGTGCCACAAAGTGGAGAGCTTCACTCTGGACCTGGTAGATATAACATGCCCATGGATACATATCTGGGGCAATCCATACAATTTGATCCTCGAATATGGTCTCTTCTGCGAAGCTTGATCTCACACAGTACACAGAATCTTGCTCTGGTTCTGTATAACCAGCTACTGCAACACATCCTAATGACAAGAATCCTTCTGGTGCACGTGGCAGCCAGATTGAAACAGGCGCAACATAGTCGTCTGCGCAATTTCTCCATACCTTCAAATCGTTTGCATCTAGTCAGAGTTACAAACACTAGACAAGAGGAGTTTTAACCCCTTGACACAAAATAACAAAAATATTTGATAGACATACAGATCCTGAATTTGGTAATGAATATGCGTAACTGAAGTAGGTCTGGTCACTTACAAGATCATAACAAATTGGCAATGCGAATCGTTCATCAGTATTTTGATAGACAGCAGCAACATTTGGAGGGTGGATACCGACATGAGATATGTCTCCAACACAGATGTATCTTCACAGTAAAACGGCCCAATTGTTAAATCTCTACACCGGGATTCATCAAAATATATAAATGAAAAAGCTACATAATTCAGATCTTGGGTTTTATATGATTAGTACTAATTCTAGGCTTTATATAAAATGATAAATATAACAACATGAATTCTCACAACAAAAATACTAGTTAAGAACAATGATGGAATACCCTTCGGGACAAATTGGTCTCCAGATGCTACAAAGTCCAGATTCGTCATCAGCCTACAAAACCAATGACAAACTTGTAATTGCTCCTATAACCAATAAATGCATAAATAATACTCCCTCCGTCCTAAAGTACCTGCCACTACCCACTTTTTTAGGATGTGGCAGGTATTTTAGGACGGAGGGAGTAGAAATTAGAACACAGTCCCCAGGTAATAGTTAACTCCTCTTTGCCTCATCCATAAAGTCATGAGACATGATCCCAGTGTCCCGGGTTCGATTCCCTGAAGTGGTGGGATATGAACCCACTCTTACTATTATCTTCTCAGCCATTGTACTACGCTCCAAAATAAGACCTCCAGGTGAACATAAAGTAGAACAATGAAACTGAAATAAGACATCCATACCTGCTTCGGGCACAAAGTGCACTTCCTTTTGTTTTCTCGTTCACTACTCCAAAGCTTAAGAAAATTGACACTATGTTCAACAAACCTCTTGCCGGAAGAAGTATCAAGCGCTATACGTTCTCTGGGATTGGTTACAGGTTTCATTTGCCCCCATGAATCTCTGCCTCCACACTCATCCCAAGCAAATTCCACATACCGTTGGCTAGCAGGAACCTGCTCATTAAACAATTCAAGCATCAAACACTCATATACTCGTCATATTTGATTTACCTATTAACGTGAAGTACAAATAGACCTAAGTGGCATATTGACCTTCAACGTCAGAGTTTTCTGGCCAGATTGGTATGCTTTCCATAACTTTCGCACTGCTGAACAGATTTTTACTGCTAAAGGTTCTCCCTCTTCTTCTTCTTCCACACTGCATTTGACCAACCGCACAAAGGGCTCTGAATGTTTAAAGTTCTTGACATGGAGAATAAGCAGTGATGGTTTTGAATGCACTGCTTTCGCCAGTTCCAATGCCATTAGCTCTTCCCATGGCACATCCCACATTATGTTGCTGGGTTTTTTGTCCATCTTATCCAGATCGGAACACTACAACAAGAGGGAAAGATAGAAGTACAATAATATGTTATCTACATCCAGAGTTGTCTAATTTAAACAGTATAAAACATATATACGACCATTTCAACAACTCATTATAGATAACAGTTCAACAACAAGAAGAACAACAGTCAATCAAATGAACACCACCAGTAAAATGAAAATATGAGAAACAATTATAGAAAAATGCAATACAGTAAAATAAAACCTCAAGGCATTGGGCATGCATTCATCTCAACACTAAGTAAATAAGATGTTAGATTCTTTCATTTCATAATCATAATCAAGTAGCGCCTTTTCCCAACTATTCTTTCATTTCTCAGATTTTTAGTCTTTAGGTTCAAGGGTAAAACACAGATTGCAGTACACCGCAGCGCAGTCTCTAGGGTACACCTAGCAAACTATGTTGCTTTTTAACTTTAGTCAAAATAATTATGATACTCGGTAGTTGGTTTGCGATGCAGTACTCGTTCAAAAGCAGCACAGTGTGTCACCCTGTCACTAATGATAAGCGATGAAGCACTCTCAGGTGCCTACAGATTCTCAGATCTTGATCCTCCAGTGCCTGAATCAGAGAGGAACTAGTCTATGATGGCTACATGCCCTCTTATAGCGAAACCACATTAGAAAATGTAACTTAAGAACCTAAATGCAATTTCGGAAGAACAACAGTTAATCAATCAAACCATTAATAGCAAAAAGATAGCAAGAGATATTCTGTCAATGGCAAACTGCAGTATAATACAAGAAGTTCTGAAGGCAATGCATGTATTGATCTCATCGTTAAGCCAGTAAACTGTCAGATTGTTCAATGTATTAAGAGTGCATGATTTTTCAATTATAATAAAAAACACCCATAGTGTGTTTTAACAACCCAAAATAGTCCAAAAAAACGAATGGGGCACATTCCAGAGTTCATTGCTACCAAAAATAGAGAAATACCTCCTAGGAAAGGATTAGGGAAAAAAACAAAGAACGGAGGTGCTATGTCTACTGGCATTAAATTGAATTATGTAAGAACACATGAAGGGGCTTTTATGGCACCTGCAGAAGCATCACACGCTTGTTTGTTAACAATAGAATTTTCTTTTGAGGCAAGATGAAATGGTCCTCATAATAATCAGACCAGGCATATTTTGATGGCTCTTTAAATATTTCTGTGCAACCAAAGTGTCTACTGGCTTCTGCAAGGTAAAGGACCATCTGAAAGAAGGGACACACCAAGTGTCAATTTAACCTTGACTAATAGAAAATCTGAATTCGTGCAGAAGCGTTACAGTAAAAATGACAAGAAGCAAAAAAAACCTGTCCAATTGCTTCTCTATCACAATACTCGGTGAGAATGCCATTTGCACGAATAGCACGCGGGTTTCTAATCCTCTCGTAAGTAGCTTTACTAGTGAAGACTTCAAGGCACCGAGAGCAACTTGCACCAACACCATCTACTGTCAACGAGAAAAAATCTAAAGCCCCACTTACAGGTTGAGCGATAACGCCTACAATAGCTTGCCCAAAACCATAAGCAAGGCCCAATATGCCATGCTGTCTAGCACTTTCAAATGGCTTTGTGACAACACCAGACACTCCAAAAGCTAAACCTTGAGCAAGAGCTTCTGTTCCTTGACGGATCCCATCACTTACTCCAGTGATTCTCCTCGACCACACCTGATGCAAATGTTTAAATTATTCACGATTAAATGAGGTCAATGGCATAGAGTTTTCTACACCATTGGATCATTTCAATTAGTTGATAACATTTAATAACTGTTAAATTATTTTGTTTCCGGTCCACTTCAGTATAGACCTTTCTCTAATTATGCCAAATCCAAATTCAGAATCAAAGTGAAAAAAAGGAACACCTGCTTGGACCGTAACTGGAGAAACTGGCCATCTGTTGAGAGTTCAGCAAACCCTTTACTAAGAGAAGCCAAAGTTGAACTTGTCATACCAATTACATCCACGGCAAATATTAGATGCAAGGGATTGTGAATGAGATCTCTCAAAATTCTATTACTAATAGCAGGAAGAACAGAGCTTTTTCTCATGAACCTATTTCTGTGCATGACCTTCCTTAGATGGATCTAGAAGCAGAGAAAGAGAGAGGGAGAGTAATCAGCAAGTGCAAAACCAAACCTGAACACACAATCTGACAGAAAAAAATCAATTAACAGAAAGGTTAGGCAATGTTGAGTTTGATATCTGACACTCCACATCATGCCATCACAACTGTAGCTCGAAAACTAGGCCTCACAAATGAACAGTTTCAGAATGATGAAGTAGCTTCTTCGCATTCCAGACTCAAATGTCAGTACAGCATGAATTATTCAGGAAGGAAAACGATATTTGTACATCAGATTTCCTACACATTTCCATACACATGAGCTGTGTATGGAAATGTGTAGGAAATCTGATGTAGAGTTATCACTGTCCATTCAGGAATATAATAAACTAGCATGACCTGAATTTTCAGAGCATGTCCAACAGCTGATAAGATTGGGCTCCACACGCCAAGAACACCAGATGGTCTTTGACTTGGATCTGGCTCCAGTGACAACTTGAGTCTTATTTCAGAAACATCTATTAAACTGAAAACAAAGAATATTTAGATGACAATTTCAATCTTCACCAAATGACACTTGAAAATAACATATGGCCACATTTAGAGCAAAAATATTAAAGAAGGAAAAAACAAAATCTGTTCTCACTTTATGCGTATCTCAGGATCAACTTGTGTTACATTTGAACTGCTGGGAATCTGATCCAATCGTAGCTTCTTGTAAAAATCGAACAGCGCCCATATAATAGGCTCATGTATACTTATCCTCCAAGGCTTCTCAGTGAACTAGATAAAACAAGACTCATTAAATACAATTTCACTAAGTTGCAGGATTAAGCCTAGTTATGTACCCAAGTTATCTGGTGAAACCTCACCCTTGCATACACGTATGGATAGACCTGAATATCTTCACTACTCTTATTGCTCATTGCTATGTTCATCTTAAAAACTGGATGATGTGTATCTATATATTCCGGTACCAAGAGAACAGGTATTAGAGCAAGTGGAAGCTGATTATCAAGCTGTACATGGCCCAGAATGAGCTTGAGCCTGATATGGCAAAAAAAATAGCTTTAATTAGTCATAATTCACAAAACTTTATTGAAAGAACATGCATCAAAATACTCAACCAACCCACCCATTATTAACTCAACCTTGGTGGTTAAAAAAACGCGGCCCTTGATTTTGAATCAGACTAGCTAATACACTACAACTAGCAGCAGAGAGTCAACTAGCAGCACATTGCGCGATTTTGCCACATGCAAGTGAAAATATGTGTCATGTTACCGATTTACCTTTTATTTTATTTTCCAAAATTGCTTAGTTCATGAGCATATTTAAAATTATTGCCAAAACACATTTCTTGTGCTCATCCTACCCCAGTCCATCCCAGTAACGACTATTGAAATTTTTCCGTTTCTGCATCACACTCTATTTAAAGTAAGTTACAAAGTTGCAGATATCAGGTATCAACAAAAATTAAATCCCAATTTCATGACAAAACAAGAAAGGCCAACAGGAGTGAGACACACAAAAAAAGAACATTAACTAACATTAATAGTCGTCAGTAGAGATAGTACATTGTTTAGTTTCCAACACCGATCAAAATATCAAGATATTGTTCGTCCATCATGTAATGGAATCAAAACATTATCCCGTCTCCAGCTATCCAAAGACAATAAAACGGATACTCTCTAATATTTTAACTTGTTATACTTTGAAAATGATAGAGCCTTAGTTGAAATAGATGGGCAAGAAGTGCAAGGTGCGATCAATTCCGTTACTTATGATCCATTATCCATAAAGAAGCGGATATTGATAGTGATGTGATGCATAGGATAAATGGGGGGGGGGGGTAAAATAGAGGGCAGCCTCGAGAGTGTCGTGTGATAGGCGTGTTCCATAAAGGCAAGTTCTATAGTACAACCATTGGGCCTGCAATACTCTATGGAGCAGAGTGCTAAGTACCAAAGAGAAGTCATATAGATAAGTTGAATGTAGCCGAAATGAGAATATTAAAGGTGGATGAGTGGGATAACTAGGAGAGATATGATTAGAAATGGATATATTCTTGGGGTAGTTCCTTTAGGGAAGAAGATGAGAGAATGTAGGTTGCGTTTGGTATAGGCATATGCAAAGAAGACCAATAGATGCCCCTGTGAGAAGATTATAAGTAATGCATGTAAACAATGTTAAAAGAGGGAGAGGGAGATCTAAGAGAACTTGGATGGAGTTAATAAAAATGGATTTGACTTTACTACCTCTTATAAAAGAGGTAGCCCAAAATAGGCCTAAATAGAGGAGTAAGATCCATGTCGCCGACCCAAATAGTTGGAAAAAGACGCTACTTGATTATGATTATACATTGAAAATGACATGCAGTTGACACAATAAAATATACTCCCTTCGGTCACTTGTAATAGATACAATTTTTTTTCAAATGAACTTAATTTTTCGTGTATTTGAAAAAAACGGTATCAATTAAAAGTGACAGGAGGGAGTACAAAAAACTGAGACATCGAATGTAGAAAAGGTTAGCTTCTCTTACCTATTTGCTTTGCCACCATCAATCCCACTTGAATATGAAATGTATACCCTTTCCAAATATAGATATAAGAGCTCTCTTGGTCTATGGTCTATCAGAGAGACTCCTAGGACACCAAATTCAACTATAATCTCTAGTGGTAGAACACTATTTTGCACGTTGTTCTGAATTCCTGAGGTGCCCCAGTTGCCTACTGCTGTCACGATCTTCCCTTTCTCCCGTGGAACCATTTTTATTACCTCTCGAGTATGAGTAAAACGTGCAATCTTGATATCCCCAAATTCAGTAACATGAACCCCAATATCATTTAACATTTGAACAGACGAAGAAGCATCTGTCTTATCCAAGCTAAATTTTCCCACAGAAAAGCAATTTCCATCATGCATTCTAATCTCCATAAGCTTTTGTCCATGTATATCCTCCCATGCATAATTCCGTGTCGAAAGTGGAGCCAACTGAATCCAGGCATCATCACTCAAGCCAGATTGGCGGATATCGATTGTTGTCCTTCTTGTTCTATTTTCAATTCTGTCATATAGGAAATTCAACTTGTAAAGAGCATCTTATAGAAGTATATCCAACGACAATGCGAAATAATTAAAAACGAATTAAAAAAATGCCTACTTGATAGGACCATTAGAAGACCCTAAACGGAAGACAACTATGAATCGTGATCCTTCCTCATAGCCACGAATTTCTGTCCTCAAAAACTTTAGATCACCATCTTTTCCCCTGAGCACTATAGTAATCGTATCTTCTTTCACCAATTCAATGGGAAAGCACCACTCAGTATTCTCTAAACGAACCTGAAAAGCAGGGCAGATGCTGTGTTTACTTCTTCTAGCAATAGATTGGTTTCTGTATCCATCACATCATTGAAATATAAATAATGAAACAGCCATGGCTTTTAGTGAGTTGGGATGAATGATTTTCTGTCACCAACCATCAAACTTGTCATTGCAAAACAGCAACATGGAGTCCTGAACTTACTCCAGAAGACAACAGACAATGCAAAAAACTTCAAATTGATTAGTTCCGAATCCTTAGGTTGCACATGCAAGTATGGTAAAGATGCATAAAGGCCCTCAATGGGCTCCTCAGAACAGTCATTCAAAGTAAAATCAAGTTCTGTTTAAAAAAAAATAAACAAAACTCCTCAGCATGAAAAATCAAAACAGATGCACGAAGATGGTTAACAGTGATCCCTGCTATGTTGCCCCCCCCTGCTTGTGTCTGTCTCCATGTGCAATAGTTAGTGTGATAGTTAGTGGTGCTTGCACACGAGGAGAACTTCATGTTCAATAATTATCAATATATATATGATATATAATTATATATATATAATGATACCTATACATATATATATATATATATATAGAGAGAGAGAGAGAGAGGAAAAATTAACATGCACACTGGCTTGCGCATCAGCATGCACCCTGGCACTGCAACCCGTCGGATCTTGACACAATGGCCCACTTAAATGGAGGAGGCAGGCGGAAGATTCAAACCTATTGCCCACCTGTATGGAAGTGTGCCACCAGATTGAAATCCGACAGCCCGTGGTGCACACCGATGCGCGTGAGCAGGGGGGCATATTTATGGAATCTCTCTCTCTCTCTCTATGTATATATATACACACACATACACACACGTATGTATAGTTATATATGCATAAACATATGTGTATCTGTGTGTGTGTGTGGTCCCTTCCCTAACAACTTTAGCTTTTAGAAGAAGGGGTCATCTAGAAACATGCAAGTGGGTTCTGACCAACATATGTATACATTAAACATACCTGCAATTTTTCTGATCCTTCAGCTTTAGAGTAGATAAATGCAACTCTTGTATCAAATGCATGCAAAATTTTTGGTTGATCTTCACTGGACAATCTAATATACACATCTCGACCAAGCCTATTCGTGAAGGTCATGTATGGACGGATAGAAACAATCTGTAAATGCAAGAACTTAATTGCTCACAACACAGCAGGTGTTAAGAGGGTATTTGCTCTCGAAAGAAAAAAGAACGAAAACACAGGAGCATATACACATTAACCTTTTAAGTACCTTCGTTGGAACAGAATGATATGGACACGGTTTTGAGGAAATGAACAATCGGAGGCAATTGCCCTCACCATCATACGCATAAAGATCAACTGAACCATCCTGGTGAAAGAAAATAACATGTGAGAATGTCTCATCAATATATGAGTACCGCAGACTACAACAAATCTACAAATACCATGTCATTCAGAGGAGAAAGGTCTTGAACAGTTCCAAAGTTTTCCTCCCCAGCTCCTGTAACTGCTATTGAAAGGCCTAAGTGCTTAAAGTTCAGTGCAGATGCCATTGTACACCCTCCAACCATTTCCTCTTCCATGATGTGTCCAACAGTTTTTTCTTTCGCACGATTGGAATGAAAAGCCAGAGGGAAACCTTTTGCACGTTTTCTCCCTGAGAGATCTATAAATTTATACTTCAGAGGTGGACATCTTGCACTAACTATCCAATAAGGTGCATAGACTCTAATGACCTTTGCTGCCAAAAGCTCTTTACCCTGGCCTTGTTCAAGAAATACTTGAAGAATCCTGCTTGCAAATATACTTCATCAGCATGAGTTATAGTCAAGTGAGTTAAATGAAGGATTATCATAAAGAAGATGCAGCAGATAGACATGAGCAAACCTTCCTGAAAAAGAACTTTCTAAATTGATTGTTTGAATTGTGTTTCTGCTGGGATGTGATATAAGAACAGCTTCCTGAGAAAAAAATTAAATAGGTGGATTTGAGTGAATGAAAAAAGAAAACCAAGACAACACAAATGCCAAAGAGAACTCCAGGTAAAAATCTACATTTATTGGATTCCATCCACCCTGCGGGAGCAGGGAGAGGTACAAAGGACTTCTTGGGTCAGCATCATAAACCCTGGCAGTCTCACCAGGAAGCAATATTCCTCGAGTGCGGGCAACAAGCTGACCATCAGATTGCTCAAAAACTGAATATTCAGCTGACACGGGAAGAAAGTTAATTAGAGACAATGGAGAATTCGCAACAAGTTTCCAGTCCTGAATAGGATTTGAACGAATATCTCTCCCAATCTCTGTTGCTTGCAAGCTCAAGGAGAACCACAATCCCTGGAAATTGCAAGAAGAGTTTCCACATTCTTGCCTGCAGAGCAGTAGTTTTTGACATTCCTTGAGATCAGAGACACAAATTTCAGAAGGTTCATTTGGTTCAGCGGAAACTTCTAATGAGTTTGCACCATTTAGTACTGAATTCCATGAATATTCACTCGATCCTTTGTCACTGCTTGGCCTTATCTGTAAAACATAATAGAACTCGGAGCGTGCAAGAGTTGACAAAGGTAACGGAACGGTATCTCCAGGATTTAACAGCCCAACTGAGAGATGACGTTTCACATTGCCAATCGAAGAATCTTGAAACTCATCAATCTTAATTCTGCTTTCTTCAACTTCTTCCACATCAGTTTCTTTATCTCCATCGCGACCATCTAACTTCATTTTTTCTTGAGAATTCTTAGCAATGAGGCGCACATCAATCACAAAATCAGTATGGTTATTCACAGATACCAGCGAGCGGATATTCACATATCTATTATCATCTTTTATGCTTACTTCACTCGCAACAACATCATTTCCTAACCTCCAACAAGCTGCAGGTGCAGCATAGTTTAATCTCACAGTAGTCCAAGGCCCATTTTTTGAAGGGCTGATCTGAATAACTCCAGACTTGCTGCCACTACAGTCCATATGGCAGTCATTTTCTTCTTCATGTCTGGGCAATAGTAGCACTGCACATCTTATCCTCCCAACTACCTTCATGTGCATATCTTCTTGATGCATCTGTGAAACATCAACAAAAAAAAACAAGTATTTGAATCTAACAGAAAATTTGGGTTTTCTTCTGCAAGGCAAATTGAAAATCAACAAGTTTAACTGCCATATGCCAAAATATTCACCTCCAAAGGAAGTTCAATCCAACTCAGATTATCAGTGGAAATTGATCCTGGAGTGCTATCACGAGCTACATCTTTCAAAAGAGATAAGTGGGAGCCAACAGGTTCCCCTGCATAAAAGGGACTGAGCAATGAGAACTCCCAGAATTTATATAAAACAATGAGAACTCCCAGAATAGGCAATTATTACAAACTACAGATGCATTGTTTAGCACTAAGCAATATGGCATCACAAAGAATTTACTGAAAACTTACCCTTTCTGATGTCCGTTACTGTGAATTCAATTGCATTATTTTCCTAGATACAAACAAAAGAAAAGTTAAAACCTAAAAAGATGCAAACAACTGTGTAGAGAAATAAACTATCTTGAAGTTCCTTTGAGACCAACAAGAAACTCAAAACCAAAAGAATCTTGGTGAATGTCATTACAAAATAAAAAAGATGGGACTATTAACTTGACCAAGTAAACTAGATGATGATGGAAGGAATATTTTTTTCCCTCCTTGCTTAGTAGGAAACTTGGAAGGTATGTTGCTTGACACGTTATCTGGCCACTTCCCTTGACATAAAGGAGGTGAAATAATCACTCACTTTAATAACAAGCGGAGGCCAGAATGGACAAGGCAGGTTGTGACACAGAAGGGAGGAAGAAAAATTGTAGCTATCATATTTCAATCTGACAGCCACAATGAATCTAGCACAGACTTTGTCTGCAGTTTGCACTTGGAGTAGACAAAGTGGTGACTAATTAATGTTAGTTAAACATAGGGCTGTCAACAGTACCCATTCTACCGTTCATACCCTATCACTAAGAAGTTAAATGCACAGTTAAATTTATTCAATGGGTAAATAAGCAGATTTTTTTTCAATGAAATGGTTATGGAAAAAGTTCTTCCATACCCGTTATCTGTTACCCACTTGGCATACATGCAAATACACTATATACCTCATGTCTTCCTTCGTATAACCCTTAGCCACCCTCCTCCGTATACACAATGGCTTCACCAGTATCCGATAGAATCAATTTTGTTTGGCATACATGCAAATATACTATATACCCTATGTCTTCCTTCATATAACCCTTAGCCACCCTCCTCCGTATACACATAATGGCTTCACCAGTATCCAATAGAATCAATTTTGCTTGTATATAATCACATCCCCCAAATTTAATGGAATCAATTGTTTTAAGCATAATCACTAATCCAGTGGCCCGCATCTCGGTTGGTGTTGGGCTGGTTCATGCAGGAACTGAACGGAAACCAGAACCGAGATACTAGGAATACATCAGAACTGAGGTCAGAACGGGAACTGAGATAAGAACCAAAATACTACGTAATACTTTTCTTTTTTCCTGAGAATACGCAAAACCTCATGTCTATTTTGTACAAATCCTCAATGTTTAGTCTAGTTGCGTACTGATATATGTAAAATGTTTAGCTATTTACTTACAACTTTCAACATAAAAGCACTGATTTTAAGTGAGAGGAAGTTTAATCTTTTGTCTGCAGTGAGAAAGAAAAAGCACTACTGAATTTTGCAATACTGCTGTGAGGGCGAATAAAGCTCTTGTCTCAATGTTTTTTCCATACCCGAGAAGAATTGCTCTGCATTCATACAGCATTGGAAGTTCTCATGTCTCTTCCCATCTCTGTATTTTGTGAACAATATCCAGATTACACGGCAAACATTTGAACCTTGGTTATTCACTAACAGTGCTCAAGAGCATCACACATCATTTGTAAAAGTAGTTTTGATTAAGGTATTCCACATGCAGGACTAGATTTTCAAACATGTATAAAATAAGTATAGCAATAAGAGGTTTGACGATTCTGGTTGGTAGACAATATAGCAATTACTTAAAAAATTTAACATCTGTGTCCACTCACCAAGGAATCAACTCTAAAGAAAAATGTCTCGTTCCATTGCACCGAATCCAAGCCCGACGGCCAAGGTTTGGAAAGAACCCCACAAGTTCGAGCACTTTGTCGCTGAGGAAGTGACTCACTCACAGTGCCTTCACTCATATGTAAACTAATAGTCATTGTATAGTGGTGAGAAGTCAACTCTTCAGTCTTTGTTATCTGCAAATTTTAATCGAGTAAGAAAAAGATTTAGACAAGCTCTCTCAATGACTCACTAAGAGTGCCTTGACTCAGATGTAAACAAATAGTCATTGCATAGTGGTGAGAAGTCAACTCTTCAATTCTTGGTATCTGCAAATTAGTCGCATAAGAAAAAGATTTAAGACAAGCTCTCTCTCATTATAATTCATAATCATAATCAACTAGCGCCTTTTCCCAACAATTTGAGGTTGGCAACATAGATCTTGCTCTTTATTCTAGCCTATTTTGTGCCTACTCTTTTGTTATAGATAGCAAAGCCATATCCTCTTCTATTAACTCCATCCATGTTCTCTTAGATCTCCCTCTCCCTCTTTTGGCATCATTTACATGCATCCCTTCTGATCTTCATACCGGGGCATCCATTGATCTTCTGTGCGTACACATGGTCTTCTGTGCATACATACCCTGAGTTTCTCCCTGGAGTTGCTACTCCTAAGTTCTTACAACTATACTCATACCTAATCCTATTACTCCTAGTCATCCCACATATCCACCTTCACATTCTCATTTCAGCTACATTTAATTTCATTCTCACATGCTACCTGTTAGAGTATATGCGCTCGTAATGTGATTAAATCCTTTAAATTATTTATATTATCGAGTGTTTGTTTATTCAAGTTTGGGTTATTTGTCTTTAAAATACTTTCCTGTTTAAAAATAACATAAATCCATCATATATTGGTTATCAATTAGATTAATAAAAGCCATAAATAGGAAAATAAGCCCTTAAGATCACCACTATCACCAAGCCCAATAATTAATGATTGGTGACACATATACTATCTCATCTTTTCAAAGCCAACATGAAAATACCAAAGGAGCTCATAATCTACTATCGAAAAATTAAATTGTGTCAACATGAACAAATTTGACTTGCAAAGAAAACTGATTTATAAAACATGATGCTATCTTGTTAGAGCATAATCTACTCTAGCATGCCTTGAATCCTTTTTCTGTCATTTGGATTTGGGACTGACATTGAATTATTTGATGTATCAGAAATTAACCTCTGCACTAGAGACAACAACCATCACCATCTTCCACAGTGGCATCCTTGAGTCACCTTTTGGGTGAGCATCCAACATGTTTTTTGACACAGGAACCTTAACAAGCTGAGCATCTCCAGATGGCATTCTAATAATGTTTGAAAGTCCTCTTAGTTCAACAGCTCTTATGAATATGTCTTGGCCAAGCTGGTTCTGAGGAATTATAGAATAATTTCTGTGATGATGGGCATCAATGATAGATTTTCCATCATAACTTGGCAGAGAAAATTCCTGTTTGACCAATGAAAGGACAAATTAGTGAGGAACGCCCCCCATGACAAAAACAACAAAAGCATAATTTGTTGTGCTTATCGATGAAGGAAGAACTAACTCTTTTCTTATTAGAGTCCACATTAGTCAGATTATTCCAACTATTGTAGGCTTGTAGAATCATGTTTATATTAGACACCGAAATATTCAGATTGAGATCTCGTGTAGAAGTCACTCGAAGCTGGGGAGCAGAAGTAGGTGCATTCCAACAATGCTGATACCTGCGTTTTAGATCTAATTAGCCACATGATTTGCACAAACTTGAAAAGGAAAGTACATAACCCATTGAGTTGGATTTCTGATGCATGTATGTTGGTGTTAATTCACTAGAAAATTATGGGTACATTCAAGGAATGTCGTATCGGATATCGGTAAAATATCGGTAGACCAAAGAGACAAAATATCGGAAATATATCGGAGCTATTGTGTAAAAAAATATCGGTGGTCTAAAACTAGTTTTTACCATGTATTTTCACAATATAATTTCTAAAATGAGTGATACTAATTTAGACAAGCATAAATTTTAAAATATGCATAAAAAAGCATATATAATTCAAAATATGAAAGGAAACAACCAGGAAAGTTGATTTTTTTTTCTTTTTTTTTAAAATTTAAAAAAAAATGTTTTTTTTTCAAAAACACTGATATATCGGACCGAAACCGACGTATCGGCGATATCCGGTGATATTTTAAAAAATTGGAAAAACCGATATTACTCGGTATCGTTTTATCGGGAGGGACTCGATATCGATATATCGCCGATGCAACATTCCATGGGTACATTACCAATGTTTGCAGAATAAAATATTTTCTTCTGCAATGCCAAGGGGATTCAATTCACATACAGAAACCTTTTTTAGAAACATCCTAGTGAAGAAGGGTTTAACATATTTTATGGCAAGCAAATACAGTAGAAACAATAAATTGTAGATGAAATATTATGTTTATCACCTTAAGAACCCATCCACGGGCTCGATTAAAGGTTCCCACGAACTATATTTATCATTATATGATCTTGCAGCCAAAGAAAAATTTACAGTTGTGTTCAAATAGTCAGGTCGTCCATGCAAACTTAATCCAATACCACTAAGAAAGATATTACACAATGGAACCATCTGCAGAAAGACGAAATAACATAAACAGATTTTAGCCAATAGTTCATATGTAAGGCTCAAAAAAATCCACTTGCATGATTGAGAATTTATGATGAAGCTCTTACCAGGCCCACATAATCATCAAACAGTGCCACTGAGAATGTTTTTATTTCTGCATTAATGACTATGTCATCTGACCCACTTGATGCATTTTGGTCTGCAAGCTTTAAGGCAAATCTTTTAGGTGGTTTTTTTAATCCACTACGGACAATAAAAGTCCCAACCTTACCACCAACTGTCCATATGCTTAAAGGATCTCCTGAAAGGTTAGCACTAAGTGTATCCCAGAGACTTTCCTCTGGAAACTGATCCCCAGTAACCATACTGTTACCAATGCACCTTAATGAACTGAAGTCTGAAAGCTTCGGAGGACCTCTACATGCAATACAACCCAAGGAAACAAAACCAGGAGGCGCTTGAGGCAGCCAGAAATACATACTTTCCACCACTTTCTGCTTTTTTATTTTCCCCACAAGTTGAAAATCTATGGGAGGCTTCAAAAGAGTATCATCCCCGTTATCTTGCAGAACAAATGATGAATCAGGAGGGTCATACCTGTGTTTCATATATATGGTTTAAATGGATGCTTTACGAAGTCATAAATTGCACAAAGTACAATTGGCATTATACATACCCTTGAACAGCAATATCACCAAGGTAAACCATCCCGTCAGATACTATTGGACGCCAAATGGAAATCTTTTTGGGGGAAGCGGAACCTTGATCCCACCATACCAACTTATAACTAACTGGAGCTTCAAACTGCCTACTAGATGTGCCAGCAGCCAATCTTTCTGGTTGGCTAGAAGGACTGGAATCCAAAGCCAGGGGTTGAGAAGTGGAATCTGCGTGTGCCTTGATGGATCCTACCGAGTACCCAAAAACAATGTGACGCAACTCATAGGCTTTACCATTTAGACCCATATTATCAGGATCCGCTGGTAAAAAAGAGCCAAGAGAGTTATCTACACGCCAAAATGCCACACGTGAAGAATCCCTGTGTTGACACCAACCGTGACTAAAGTTAGAAAATCACAAACTTGAAAGAAATAAAACCAGGTGGGAGGACAGGGCACGCACATCTCAAAAGAGCCGAGAGCAATACAATCCTTAAGTGCACCAGGTGAAACATAAGATGCCAATATGCACAAAGAAGAAGAGAGAGGAGGCTGACTGTCAACAGTTGAAGCCACACAGCCGAGAGCAACATAGCCAGGGGGTGCTACAGGCAGCCAAATGGAGCAGTTATTGCCTTCACCCGCATCATTACTTGGAATAGTTCTCTCTAAACTTTGCTTGCAGTTGTGTTGAGCATCTCCCCCTAAAGAAAGCGGCCAAATTCGTTTAAAAGATATTGGCCTCTTAACCCTTGCAAAGCTGGTGTTTACAGCAAGAACACCTTTGGTAGGAGGTTCATGCCTGAAAATGGAATAAGAGAAGCAATCAAAATTTCTTGACGACTTATACAAAGAACACAAAGATATTGAAATATTTACCGAAGTCTAAGAAAACCAAATAGCTATCCAGCATAAGGAATATTCTCTCTGGGAAAATGCATTTTTGCTTAGAGCCTACAGAAAGGACTTCAAAACACCTAAAAGTATCTTCCAAAACTTAGTTTATCATTATTCCTAAAAGTATGATCAAACAAGTCTCTTCTATGCAGGACCTCATTAGTGTCTACTGTATTTCCTTTAGTGTATGCAAAATTGAAAAGGCATGTATCATTTTTCATGAAAAAATGGTGAGTTACTGACATCGGTGTCAAGCAATCCCCCAGAACAGCATAGCCCTGTGGTGCACGTGGTCTCCAAAATGCATATATCTGGTTGGTTCCGGCATCTGCTTACAAAGATTCAAACCGTCAAAGAAGGTTACTTTCCTAGAAAGGTAGAATTTACAGCAAAAAGAAATATTTTAAACGTTTTTAGAAAATTCATGAAAGCCAGTCTGTTCAACATACTTACGAAGGCCATCAATCATTGTCATAAGTAAATTGACACTGACAATTTTCCAATATCTTAATAGTGATAAAACCTTGTAAATATGTTAGAAGCTATATTTTCATGAAGAAGACAATGCTGTAACTTTTCTTCAAACTGCCGAATGAAAGATAACTTGGCATACTACATGAAACAAGAACAACTCGAACGTATCTTACTCTGAATTGTTCCAACATTATCAAATTGAGAACATAAAACGGTTGCTTTTTTGGACGTCATTCGTAAAAAAGCTAAAATGTCTTCTTCGACAGCCAAGAAGAGTCTAAGAATGCTGAAGGAGTAATTCATCAATATATCTGATATAGCTAAATGAATTGCAGTTTTCCCTGAAGCATTTGAATATTTCATCAATATGTCAAAAGGCTCCAAAATCCTGATCCCATTACTCTCCATCGTTAACCCAAGTGCACTACCACTTATTTCAGCTGTATCACCCTTCAAAACAAGCCTGCCAACACCATAATCACCATTCAATACCATGCTATTTACAAGTTTGTTAACTTAAGGGTAACAAAATATGAAGTCCACATTTAATATCTTACTCGCAAAATATATCCAACTGGGCATGTAAAAGCTTGGTGGAAAGTATTGCCGACTCCTTGACATCTGTTGAGGTGCTATAAAATGTAAGTTCAGGACCAATTGCCTGCAATAAACCGACATAATTTAGACCAATTGAGAAAACCTGAAGCCACTACCCCGACAATGGGAAAATTTAAAAATCAGGATACTGGAAAATGCCTACAGTTCAAGTTTTTCCAAGTCAACCACAACAAAAACAAAAGTCACAGGATCACAGGAGCAACCAAGCCTTATCAGGTTCCATCCCGCCACCATGCTGAGACACCAGATAGTGAATACTTCATCATCCTCATCAGTATTATTGTTACAAGCATTACTCCACATTTCAAGTTAATATAAAATAAGTGCAATTGATGACTTGGGCTGCATCGATATAAATCAGAGGTTTGAAGATGCATTGGGCAACATTTTGGTAGATTTGCATTGTTTGGACCATTTTGCCAATCTGACATACTCCATATATTCAATCGTACTTTTAGCCAGCTTTTTATAAGTATCTGAATCCTGTTACCTTATCTTCTAGCCTATCAGTATTAGTTGCCAACATGAGAAAAGAAAAAAAATCAGTATTACTTGTCTCCATAACATTTTCATGTTTTGAACCAGAAAGGTAACGTCTAGAATTTCTTAGCAGGATGTTCACCGCATGTGAATATTTTGTGTTCCGTCTCTAATTTTCAGTCATCTCTCTCTACTGCCTTCTCTAAGCTATCTTCAGCTCCATTATTTCTCTGAACCGTGATTCCAGACTTGATGAGCCTCAAATGATACCCTTTATAACTGATTCCTAATTTCAGTTCCCCAGCCAACAACATTGTCTTACAATAGGGGAGACCTTCAAGCCTACAGGTTCTCTGATCAAGAACATAAAAGAGAGAAATTCAGGCATATAACTAGAGAGATCCACAACATTACCTGCAACTTAATGATGAACTCTTTAAGACCATTTTCTACAGTATTTTGTGGTAAACCTCTTTCTGTACTTTCTTCCATATTCTGGACACTAACTACACTCCCTTTTTCTAAGTAAACGAGATCATCTTCTGAAGCTGAATAGCTGCTATTTGTTCCTAACAAAATGCAGGAATCAAGATATTCTCCACTCTGCAAAAAAGTCACATTTTGCACATATATTGATGGCTCAAAATAACTCCTCAAGCAAAAGATGAAAAAACGTAAGAGCTAATTTACCAATTATAGTCTGTACCTTTATAGAAACATTCTTAAATTGCAACCTCTTTCCATTTCCCACGAAAATTATGGGTTCCAGGCTAAAATCGGGGAGATCGATTCCTTCGCGGTCTTGTAAATGTAGGTTTCCTCCATTTCCATCATAGACAAAATGATCATATCTTTCATCATCTACTACAAGAGGTCTCATAGGAGAGAGAGAAAATTCTGAGGAAGGCTGTATGTAAATTGGTTTATCAATAACCACAGCATTGGCTAAGTGTAAAAGATTTTCACTTTCCTCCGCTGACATCATGCCTCGAATATTTGGGACAAAAAATTCAACTATGGCCAAGATAAAATCAAGTGCAACAAGCAAATGAGGCCTTTGAATGCAAACAAATACTTGCGTAGATGACGGTCTAAATTTAACATCAACAAGCAACATGGTAAGGACTGAGCCCAAATTATTTCCCGCAAGGGCATTGCTTTGACTGGAATCATCTATATGTTCATGAACACCTTCAGTAATATAACAGAGAGTGCCATCTTCAATCTCATCTGGTTTTCCAATTGCCAGTCTGTGTTCTTGAATAGTTCCCTCGCGGTCATCCATCACAGTGAAGCCCTTTAACGTTGACAACAAGAACCCTTCATCTGATGAAGTAGACTTGTAATGCAGCCATGCTCCACTAACCTGTTCAGCAATGGCATAGCTCATTATGATCAGAGCAACATAAACCAACTTCATATAACTCCAGTATATGTTACAGTAGGCATCAATTCCTCCCCATAAAACACAAATAAAAAGTATACTAATAGAGTCCGTAGTTTGAGTTTATATTCCCACTTTCCTGATTTTTAATTGTTCGCGTCTAAAATATGAGATCAAGGGAAAACGGGGATAGAAAGCTCCAGCTGCTAAGGAGCAACCCAACAATATATATCAAGCCCCAGACCAGCCAAACAGATTACCCAACCACCCCCTACATGCAAGCCCGATTTAACATATGCAAATGCTTGCACGTGCACAGAATATATAGGGGGCAAGCGGAATGAAACCAAGACCTCCTGGCTTTGCTACCATGTTAGAAACCAAGTTGCCTCGAAAGCTCGTGCAAATAGAGAAATTATTGGAGGAAATGTTAGAAAGACTCTGACATAGTCCTGGTGTAGCTGGAATGTAATAATGGCTGAAAATGCAACAAAGTTTACTGGTTCATCTGCAATGTAATACCATCTGGTTTTCTTATTGCTATTTATGAAAATATTGACAATTTATATGGGACAAAGTGTTATTTCTAAAATCAGACAGTTAAACCAGGAGCAGGGAGTATATCTGTAGCTATTGCTATATTGCATACACACTTCATTTTATTTTGAATAACTCATAAGATATGTGTGGACATGCCACCAAAAAAAAAGGTTAAACAACTAACACAAGTGTGGAACAGCTAAACAGACATCAAACTGTCAAAGGCATGAGGCGTGAAGCGAGGAATATCGCCTTGAAAATGTATCAAGGCAAGATGCATAAGCCTCATATTTTCTCAATGTTCAAAAGATACGTTAGGTGTAAGTGTGAAAAAGGTAAGAATAATGTCTATTTTCATATGAAAACATTGACAAATGTCATTTGTCATCTCAAGGCATGTTTCGACACTAGAAATATGCCAAAAATCTAGGCTTCCGGGGTGTCTCACTTGGTGAGGAGCATGCCTTCGGTGCTTTCTGCCTCATACCAACACTTCAAGACATTCTCACAATGCTTCGCCTCGAGGCAGGCCTCAGAAATGCAGGTTGAATACAATTTGACATGAGTGTTATACATAAATGCAAACAAATGAAATGATACAACTAATAATGACTGAAGCACATACCTGCAGCGTAGCCAAAGCAGAATCTCTTGTCGCTCCAGAATGCAAGCACAACTGAACCAAATGGATGAAGACGGAAACTTCCATAGTGATCCAAGCTTCTTCATTTTGAAATTCAGGGGCAGATGCATTTATATGTGGAGGATTATGATACTCATGCACATCACTTGAAGGAGTCTTACATACATTGTCCAACAATGGAACAACATGTGGAGTCTCAGATATATTAGACAGAGCGCATTCTGTTATTATCTCATACTCTTTATTTGATAAGGCTGCCTTCAGCTCATCCATCTGGAGGATCATGCATATATTAGAAATTGAAAGGTTTCGTTATATGTGAAACAAACAGTCCTTAGCTACAACACCACACACTTTACAAAAGTATTTACCTTGACAGCAACTTCTACAGCAGGAATTTGATGCAACAGGTCTCTAAGTGATCTTTTAATTACAACTGAAAGGCCTCTGACATCTTCAATTATACTTCCATCAGATCCTGATCCTACGCCGACAGTCAAGTTTATGTCTTCGATCTGCACAGGTCGCAGAACAAAATTTAAAAATCCTTATTATGAAGAGTAAAAGAGAAATGGTGCAGTTTATTTGAATATAAGTATTAGCCATTTGACGAGGAAATATCATATGACTATTGGCAAGAATTTAGTTATGTCTAGTTGTGCATCAGCAAATCTGACAATGATACATAATGCAATAATTTCATTTCGTACTTTTATAGTCTACCTACAAACCAAAGTAGGTGGCATACCTGAAGGGTCAAAATTTCCAAACGGACAGCACCCAGATCACTCTTGTCACCATGAAGCCATTGGAATGCATTCCGAACCGTGATATGAACCACATCGAGTTCCAAGTAACTGTATTTAAGTTTTTAACGATTAACAAAATATGTTTATTGATCAAGAACATGAAGTCTACTCAGCTCACACAAAGTAAAATATATTCAACCACTGCTCTGAAATCATCTTCAATTATATAAGTTTTAGTTAAGAGATCAGGGACTAAAAGTTACTCCAGACTATCTGTTCTTCGCGGCATCACTATGATGGGTTTTCTAAGTGCCAGGTCCAACTTCAATGCAGGCGATCCTTCGATGTCAGAAGCACTAAACCACTTCTCTGTGTTGGTCACTTGGTCCTTCAGTTTCACAACAGTCAGTGAACTGCTTGGAGCCAGGCCCATGAAGTAACTAACAACCTGCAATGAATTACACTCAATGTAGACATAAAGCAAAAAGGAAGAACAAGGATTACTCATATAAGTGGATACCTCCTGCACAAAGCGATGCAAATATACAATCCGCACTTCTGAAAAATTGCCAGATAGACTGTACTCAAAGCCATTATAGTCTTCATCTCCAGCAACATAAGAATTAAACTCAAGCTACAGCAGAAAGATAATGCTATCAGGAAATTATAAGAGGCAAGGAAAGAAGCCTTCATAGATAAGCATTTGATTTTCAACAGTATTTAAAATGGAAAATAAAATTTATATGGCATACTATGAAGTTATGGGAGACTAATAGAAGGACATTTGCAAAAAGTAACTAAAATAACAGAGAATCAATTTGGTTTCATGTCGGAGAGGTCAACAACAGAAGCTATATTTGTTACGACAGTTAGTTAGTAGAGAGGTATAGGGATAGAAAACAAGACCTCTATATGAGCGTAGATTTAGAAAGAACCTACGATGGATCCATTATCCATAAAGAAGGGGATTTTGATAGCGATGTGGTGCATAAGACAAATGTGGGGTGGGTAAGCAAGTTCTATAGGACAACCATTAGGCATGCAATACTCCATGTAGCGGAGTGTTGGGCACCAAAGAAAAGTCATATAGATAAGAATGTAGCCGAACTGAGAATGCTAAGATGGATCAGTGGGATAACTAGGAGAGGATTATAAATGAATATATTCATAGAGTTTAGGAGTAGTTTCTCTAGGGGAGAAGATGAGGGAATGTAGGTTGCGTTGGTATGGGCATATGCAAAGAAGACCAATAGATGCCCCAGTGAGAAAATTAGATGGGAAGCATGTAAATGATGCAAAAAGAGGAAGAGGGAGACCTAATAGAACTTGGATGGAGTTAATAAAAAAAATACATGACTTAACTCTCTCTTACAGGTTAATAGAAGCGTAAGATCCATGATGCCGACCCCAAATAGTTGGAAAAATGTGCTACTTGATTATGATTATGATTTGAAATGGAAAATAAAAAATACAAATTTATGAAGAAAATCCTTGCCATAATCAATATCAAGAATCAATCAGTCTCAGACACACGATTGTATACCTTCAAATACATATAATCATAATCATAATCATAATCAAGTAGCGCCTTTTCAAATACATATACTTAGCCAAATAAAGCATCATTTTTGGAGGTCGTGGGACTGAGACAGTGTGTCAATGTATACTTTTATCGATGTGTGTTTATAAAGCCCGTGCTTGGGATATAAAGTAACACTTCACGCAAAACAGCCAGATGCTCGCCGTGAATTGGATATTCACACATAGGCAAACAATTAAGTGAAGACTGCTACATGTTCTCGCGCCATATAAGTTATCTAAAGCAAGTTAACCACTTGGAATGGCAAGTTGGCCACAACATGGTCCTTGGGGCATAACTATTTTACATGTAATGCATGATTCAAATTAAACAAACTGAACCTTTACTAGGAAATCTCATACAACAAGAAATTTCCATATGCGCCAGAGCAAAGTGCTAGCAGTTCTATCATAAGATCAAATGGCTGAAAGCAGGAAGCTGCTCTAGAAACAAGGAAATAGTCCCTAACTCATATATAATATAAAACCATACTCAGTAGGGTCTTCACTTCTACTTTTTAATGGCCCCCTTCATAAAGGAGTTAAAATTATCTGAGGGGTTGAAAATAAACAAACCAACTCTTAACAGCCAATATACCAAAGTTTAGAATTTGAGTTCAAGTTAATTGAACAATCTTAAGATAAGATATATTGTTACCCTCCCCCTTCCCATCAGCTTAAGCTTTGGGGGTCCAATGCTATTCCACTTTGGTACCAAAGCAGAAAATTCTACGAGGTTGTGAGTTCAACCGCATAGAGGCAGACAATTCCCACTATGTGCCCTTCATTTTGTCTTCTGGTGTATATTAAGCCATATGGGTTTTGCCTCTACTTTTTAGTGGCTCCTCCATATATAACTTCATAGGATCGGAGTGGTTGCATAACGGACAAATTTTAGAAAGTATTTGAGCTCATCGTTAGTTGTA
Organism: Houttuynia cordata; assembly: GCA_039654745.1. Classification (NCBI taxonomy): domain Eukaryota; kingdom Viridiplantae; phylum Streptophyta; class Magnoliopsida; order Piperales; family Saururaceae; genus Houttuynia; species Houttuynia cordata. The sequence goes on along the minus strand of CM077511.1, from coordinate 12,680,188 downwards.
TTAGCAATAATCTTACCCATCTCCTACCCGGCAAGCTTAAGCTTTGGGAGTTCAATGCTTTTCCAATTTGGTACAAAAGAACACAAATATAGGAGGTTATGAGTTACAATCACATAGAAGCAGATAATCCCCACTTCATGCCCTTCATTTTGTGGTCTGATGATTGGTGAAAACCCTGAACCAGACTGCATGCCTGGAAGGGTGTTAATAAACATTTATAACCATCCAATGACTCTCTAACACAAGAACATGCACGAAAAGGTAATTCATGGATGAGTTAAGATGAGACTTGCGGGGAGTGTACAAGAAAAAGGAATCTGGTCAAACAAATATTAGGTATGGCACAAGATATTTTTCGTTATTGGAGAGTTATGACCACATATTGCTCATTCAGTAATGAGGATAGTAACATTAATAAATGAACCAACAAAAATTTGCTTACATCAACACATTAATCAAAAAAATGCCAAAATCAGTCTGTAAAACGTTATATTAGACGGAATACAATGCATCCCTAAAGGGATTATACCTCAACAAATGAACTCCCCCCAGGATTCCTCATATCACAGACCCAGAAATATGGGTGGCTTCTGGGGAGACTGTCGTCACTTATCTTCAGATTTCCTACAGCAGCTTTGACACCAAATGAAGATGGAAATACCTTCAAAGAATAAGGCAAAATTAACAATTAAAAAAAGAGAAACTAAACACATACAGTCAAAATATCACAAGAGCCCAAACAACCTCAATGTTAGCGAGCAGATTATTTTGCGACAATGTGGCAAGCTGCTTTCCATCTTCTTTCATAAGAAAGATCTGTGCCTGGAGCATATTTAGTGATAAATAGAATATGACCCGACTTTTCCCCTTCCCAAGCAATCCCTTTACAACAGGCTCTTCTGCCATATTAGATGTTTCTGAAGCAAGATTAGCTTTCAAATCACCTTTCAAGTTATGTGAACTATCATCATCAAGGTTAATGGAAGTCATAAACTCTAATAAAGCAAGAATTGTTGGTCTGTAGCTGAAGAAGGACAAGGTAGCTAGGGTTACAATAACCTGCATGATTCCAAATAAACAAAGTAAAGATAAAAGCAGCAATTGTACACATAGCATATTACTAGAATACAAAAATTACAAACTTCACCTGCTTATCAATCTTATTATAATGTGGGGAGTCTTGGTCATAAAATATTATTTGAGCCTTCACAAAACTATCTAATCTATCATTCCTTTGAAGGTCCCTGCTCCTCCTTTGGAGCTCAGCATCAGGGAGTAACCCAGGTATACGGTCAAAACTGGGGGGTTTTACGGACTCCTTGTCCAGTGAAAAACAGTCTTTGCATTGTAGTGGTGCTGGAGAATCAACAAAGTCAGCAAGATCTTCTGACGCCTCATAAAATCTTTCTTCACCATCTAACTGATTAGTATTGCTGCTGCTATAGTTCCTGGACCGGAGACCAGAATAACTGGTATTATTGCTCTCATAAAAGGATCGTGCAAGATATCGTGGGGAAGGCAATCCTTCAAAGCTATATAGATCTTCAATCTCCAATGATTTCAACAGTGTGCCAATGAGCATGTCATTTGCTCTAATAGATACTTCAACCTGTCCAACTGGATGATTATTTTACCATATCTATACTCTAGGCACATATCAACAATATCTACAGTAAAACATACCTGGCCCCCTATTGCACGAAACTCAAGCAAGGGGCTTTCTTCTGCCAACAGGATCTTCTTAAAACTCTCATTACTCTGTTACACATTTATGGGTAAATTGTTGTGCAGTTGTTATCAAAGGCTCTAATACAAAATTAATAATAAGAGGAGACAGCAAAAGAAACACCTTACACGAGGATTACAACTGAAGCAGATTCTTAGTTCATCCAAAATACCAGTAACAAACACTTTTTCCATCAGCACTCTATCATTTGGCCTCCTATTGTTCAAACCTGCTTTAGCCACATCTTGAAAATCTGGAGAAACTTCAGATAGACTGGTGAGAGCAGTAGATTCCTATGGAAAAACGAGTGAGTCAAATACAGACACGTTGAACAGAAATGCTCTTTTTCGCATAGGGAGTGCACACTAGTAAAACCGTGGTATATGATGTTGAGATTTAACTATTTGAGCTCCATTTATGATAAGGTGTCATTTGCAATTAAGTAGTTATTTTTAAAAATGGGACTTTGATACTACATGTAATTTGCACCACCTAAAGAAAGAATACGCACTGATGCACGGTATATAGCCGCTTGCAAGCGTCTATGCCATGTTTTTCGAGACTCCTCGTCGTCAAATCGTAAAATAATTGCACTGCTATTCTCAACAATCTGTAAAGCTAAAAAAGTAATTTGTTATAGTAAACAATAAGTTGAAATATTAATAGAGTTGAGAGAGAGAGAGGCTGAAAGCTCCTAGATTAACCATGCAATAAACAAAAATATTCAGACCTTGACATTAGAAAGCCCAATATCACCAATTGCCAAAACATGCTCAACATTGCCGGCGTGTTCTGGAGGCACTTGATATAATTGTTTACCTCGGAGGCTGGACCAAAAACAATGCATCACTTGAAATGTTTTTGAAGTTTTAAAGCTAAGACATTAAGGTTTCAGATTCAAGCCTTTTCACACAACCACTGTTGTCTAACTTACATGGACTGCATTTATGGGTCACAGTTCCTTACTGAAATTAAAACCTGTGTGGTTCATGTGATTTATTCTCCTTACATTCTTCATATTTAATATCTCCTCCATGATAAAACAAGATTTAACTGTTCCAGAAAGAACGAAAGAAAAAAGAGGACCCAAGATTTAAAAAGTTGTGTGAAGAACCTGAATGACTGTTTGTAAGTTTTTGCATCGGGATTGTCAAGTAGATAAAGAAATGTACCAACTAAATAAGTGTATCTACGTTGCCATATAGCTTCCCTATTACCCACGCCCTATGAACAATGAAAAGAAGAAAAAAGGTTAGACAGCTCATTCTCTTCAAGAGGAAACTTAGCAAAATAAAGTACATGGTGAAATGTGAAAATGGACCTTCCATGACAGAACAGACAACCATCCCTCAAGATCTGATTGAACCCAAGGCTGAGGTAAATCCAAGTTGTCGAGATCTTCATATTGAAAGATCTTCACTATTTGCATCAAACGATGGTACCTAGCTGGAGAGAAATGGAAGCCAAGACTCGGTAAACGCATTGCGATTCTCGACGACGGGAATGATGGATGCTCTGCTCGAATCTAGTCGAATCATACAGCAAGAACAAAAAGTTACAGGACTTATGGACCCCAAAGGAAGTAAAGAAGGAAGAATTCAAAGCAGAAGTAACCTGCTGGAGGTTAAGAACTATGCCACACTTGTCAATGACAGGCAAGAGATTGAAGTTACTTGGACCCACAGAACTAGCAGGCACTTCAAGATGATGTTGGCTCCAATTATAGTCACCATCCACTAAGAAAGCTGATACATCACTTAAAGCCACATTAAACTGCAAATACAAATCTCTTCCCTCATGTGCATCCCCATCAAAATCCTCCTGTAAACAAGAAACCCGATAAGTATCTCAGCAGAATTTTGCTTCTACAAATACCTAAAAACTGACCTGTGTTCGGAGCATCAAATTCCCTAGATCTATAAGCAGTTTAGTGGCATTTGAGTTATCTGGGCAAAAGTCAGTTGGTATGGTGACCTTTGGAGCTGCAATATCCAAATTGAGCAAGAACCTGAAAGTGACAAATCACAAAACGCAAAAAGGATCCAAGCTAGTTAAAAAATAGATGTGCAGGGAAAGATAATTATGATTGATGCCAGAACTGCCAATTAAGGGTACATCAGTGAGATGACTACTCTAATTCACATCAAGCAGCTAAACTTATCAAACCTCATATGTAAGTCTTAAAGTAATGATACAGATTGAAACCTAGTCTGAAGGCTTATTCTCAAAGTAATGATAGAGATTGATGATACCTAGTCTGATTCTTCAATACTCTAGTCACTTGTTGCTGAGCAGAACGTCTGACTCCATCAATAGTCATCTTATCCAAATTGGAATACAGGAGATTTAAGTCAAAACAAGACCAAAGAATGAAACGTTATTGCCTAGAATTCGCGGGTTTAATGCTTACCTGCACTGCAGCTGCAGTTTCCAGAGCCATGGTCTGGCTTACAGCATTACTGCTTCTAAAGAAGCAGATAATTTGATTGATTGAGTCATTCAAATACTGAAATGAGAAATAAACATTAAGAAAAAAATATCTTCGTGTATACACATAAGGAGAAAGCATCCTGAAACCACAATATAAGCAAATGTCTTACTGTCATGTAGCAGGGTGAGGCCTTTGCAACCAGACTCCAGTCCACTTCGATGTCAAAAGGTTTGTACGAAAACAAACCGACGAAAGAATTCTGATGTGTAGCACTCTGGTTGAGAAAGATCAAGTTAATAAAACTCCCTAAAAAGCTCAAAAGCTAGTTAGCTTCTTTGAGCAGTTTCTAAAATCAAATACAACATGACCAACAAATCAACCTCAGCAAGAACACCATTTGGCGATGACAAGCGGTAGGACCCCAATCTTAGATCAAAAAGTTTAGTTTCAGGGTAAAGCTTCACAATGCAATCCAAATTTTCACATGATAATTCAGCAAGAGGCAGCTGGTGCTCAATAAGCTTTGAAGCATTATGTTTCATGTGAATTTCCAATAAGGTATGAAGTAAGCCCTTGTCTTGAGAGATGAGCAATTGCTGATCAGCACCCTCCTTGTACCCAATGATCTTATTTAACTGTGCCCAGTCTTCTTCACTAAAAGGGCCAGGTTCATCTCCATTTGTATTGGATTGGCCACTCCTGAATCAAACAGGTTTTTTATTAGTGAATAGCACATGTCAGTAATGAACTGAAACCACAGAGATTTCCCAGTGACCAACCATCCCAGTGACCACCAAGATTTACTTGCTCTCTGCTTTTTCTGGTAAATGTCAGACTCAGTAGATTGTTCAACAAACTTGTGAGCCAACATCCTGCATGAAACTTTCTGGGTATTGTTAAGCAATTTACACACCTCCAATAAAAACAATGAAGCTAATGAAGGTAATTAAGATTATGAACTGTAAACTAAAATGAATAAACTTTATCTCAATGTATTTGACAAACATAATAAGAGAACTGCACTATCCATGCAGGATAGAAAAAATAGAGCCGCAGATATATTGTTTATAAATTATAACAAATTGAAATCTACTCTATAAATTGTTTCTAAAAGGAGTATCAAGTTTTCAAAGGACAAAAAAAAATACCTCCACTGAAGGATCACTTCAGTATCAAGTTCACGATCTAACTCATCAATTTCCTTATTATCTTCCACCACCAACCGAGAGGGATCCGACTTCAAGAGAGTAACATAAAGAGGTATATATTTCTTCCGGAGACTTGCATATTTGAGAACCTGCTCCCATGGAACTTTTCCGCTGGAACACAACAAATACGTCACGGTCTATAGAAGCAATGTTCTCACAAGATACATACCCGAATCATAGAAAATAAAATGAAACGTGAACAAAACTATGCTTGTCACAATTCCATATACAGCCGCCACATTGCCTGGCTGAGAGGGCGCGCGCATATAATCTTGGTAATATACTCCCTCCATCCTAAAATACCTGCCACACCCTAAAAAAGTGGGCAGGTATTTTAAGACTGACAGAGTATTAAATTGATGCAAAAATAGCCAAAAACCTACGCATTAAAACCATCATCAAGCATCAACTATGGTTTTCCAAAAAATTTAATGAAAGAACATAATCATCAGATCCAGCTGGCCAGCTAGGCCTTGACTAGCTAAAGTCAGGCTCAAAGCCTCAAGCTTTTCTGAACCGACCTTTTTCAGGCTCAAGCCGTTCTATATACCCCATTTCCAAATTTTATATGTAACTATATAATTGGCAATATAACTTATCACATACACTCCATCTCAACCGAGCCTTGAACAAATAGAGGCCTATTTGGATTGAGCTCAAATTCTAGCCAAGGTTTTGGAATCAAGTTTATTAAGCACTATTGACTGAGTGCATCAGCTTTACGCAGGCAGTCTGGTAAATTTGATCTCGGCTTGGACCTTTGATAGCCACAGAGAACGTATAAATGACATGTGACTTTTATCTTACCTAATATATCTTCATAAATGGATTAGCTTCTCCTTAGCTAGCGGAAAGTCAAAATGGGCTATAGCCAAAAAAAAAGTCCAAATGGGGCATGTGACTTTTTCTTCTTTTTTTTTGACGAAGTAGACCCTCATTCCAAGGGGCATGGGCATGTGACTTAGCCAAGAACCTATTGCATTTGAATTTTATAATGCTATTGTTTGTATATAACAGTAAGAAGTTCCTAGGAGCATCCTATAGAATGGATGTGACAAGCCAATTCAAGTGAACTGGGAACAAAATCGTATTCAGTATACAGGGTTCTAGACAAACGGTGAAAAAACTTGGTTTCTGTAACAAATATTTCCTGTCAGCTTCCATGAAGTAATAGAATTCGTTTAGCTCTTTAATAGCCTCAGTAGAGTACATGCTGATTTATGATAACTGTAATATAACTATTGAAGACCTACTCAATCACCTATTTGTAAGTGCATATATTGAAACCACTCCTTATTTTAATAGGGGGATATTAAAAACAGACAGTGTACAGAGCGTATCAAAAGATTGCGACCAGTAATGACCAGCTTATAATGGCAGTTTTATATGTCAGCTATGGTTAATTTAAGATAGACTCTTTCCTCTCAATACCTTCATCTCACATAATTTAATCATAGGACCAAATTTAAAACACTGGACACATATTTTAAGCACCTGGCCTTCTTCATCTGATCAGAAATCACTCTGTAAGCATACTTCCACCACAGACGGGGGTTCGATTTTAACGAAACATGTGGACGGTAATGAGCATACTTCAACCGTTGATTGAAAGCTGCAAAATTATCACCCATCTTAAGTAGGTCACGGTACCCATCCTACATCAACAAGTGTAGACCACAATCAGAAATCATGAATAGAAATCTCACTTAGCCCCAACTATACAGAAAGAAAGATGACCTTTGACAGAGAGAGTGTAACATCATCCAGATTAACAGCTGCTTTCTGCAGAGGCTGCCCTATGCTCCTAGACTCATCAGACTGCAACTTTGTGTACTTTGCATCTCCAGAAACTGGTTGGAGAATATAACTATGCACAGTTGTAGAATTATCAACAAGTTTACCGTCTTCACTTCCTATTTCAAATACCTTGAACAAATCACAGCATGCCACATAATAAGCAGAACTCTTCAGGCCTAAACATATGCTACTTTTTGTTAATTCATGATGTAGTCCATACCTTGCTCCACTCTGACGGAAGCAGATCTTTCCATGGTGTATCAACACTCCATGGAGATATATCAGAATCCAAATAAAGAGCTAAACATTCTAGTTCCACAGACTGCATAGCCAAAAAAACTCTTAGTAACCAAATATGAGAAATTTTACATAACTACAATGAGAAAATATAACCATTATACTTACATACGAAAATATTGAGGGCACTAGGAGGTGTTGGGTTAACTTGGTTGACTAATTTGTTTAACAAGATTTGGAAGTCTAAGAGGATGCCAGAAGAGTGAAGGAGAAGTACCCTTATACCTTTGTATAAAAATAAATGGGACATCCAAAGTTGTACAAACTATAGAGGTATAAAAATTATAGAACATACTATGAAATTAAGGGAGAGTGTAATAGAAGATCGTTTGCGAAAAGTAACTAAAGTAATATAGAATCAATTTGGATTCATGCCGGAGAGGTCAACAACGGAAGCTATATTTTTATTACGGCAATTCGTAGAGAGGTACAGGAATAGAAAACAAGACCTCTATATGACATTCATAGATTTGGAAAAAGCCTACGACAGAGTGACGAGAGAGCTCATTTAGAGTGTTTTGAAGAAGAAGGGTGTCATAAAGGATATGTATGAGGGGATTGTGACTAGTGTACGAACTATTGGGGGAATAATTAAGGAGTTTCCGATTATGGTAGGTCTTCATCAAGGGTCATCCTTAAGTCCTTATTTTTTCGCTTTAATTATGGATGAACTTACTAGACATTTACAAGATAATGGTGTATGCTTTTTGCAAATGATGTAGTTTTAATTGATGAGAGTAAAGTAGGTTTGAATGTGAAACTGGAATTGTGGAAGGATGCTCTAGAATCAAAAGGTTTTAAAATTAGTAGGACTAAGACAGAGTGCATGGAATTTAATTTGAAGGAAGGTAGAACTATAGGTAGAGCCTTAGTTGAAATAGATGGGCAAAAAGTGCTAAGGTGTGATCAATTCCGTTACTTAGGATTCATTATCCATAAAGAAGGGGATATTGATAGTGATGTGGTACATAGGATAAATGTGGGGTGGGTAAAGTGGAGGGAAGCGTCGGGAGTGTAATGTGATAGGCGTGTTCCAAAAAGGTTTAAAGGCAAGTTCTATAGGACAGCCATTATGCCTACAATACTCTACGGAGCGGAGTGCTGGGCACCAAAGAGAAGTCATATAGATAAGTTGAATGTAGCCAAAATGAGAATGTTAAGGTGGATGAGTGAGATAACTAGGAGAGATAAAATTAGAAATGAATATATTCGTGAGAGTTTAGGGGTAGCTCTTTTAAGAGAGAAGCTGAGGGAATGTAAGTTGTGTTGGTATGGGCATATGCAAAGAAGACCAATAGATGCCCTTGTGAGAAGATTAGAAGTAATGGCGGGAGGGAAGCTCAACTGGATGGCATGTGTTGTTTTTTGCTTTGATGTTTAAATTTTAAAGTACGAAGCTAATTAGAGGCTCTGTTAGGCATATGTTCACGCAAACTTTGGATGTGTTAATTATATTTTGGACAGAGGGAGTAACAACTTTATCGATAAGAATTCTAGCAAAACTCCCTGAGAATATTCAAACATACCTTCTGAATGTGCTCCAAAGCACCACCCGTAAGAAAAGTTTCCTTCCCAGAGTCATCAATCGTGAAAGCTGAAAGCTTTGACAGCGTTACCCCCATAGCAAAAGGGTGACCAGGATTGCTATGGAGTTAACAGCCATAAGGACTTCTTATCAAGACAAAGAACACAATGAATACAAACAGAAATAGCTCATATACCTCTCAGTATCTTCATATCTGATGTGAATGTTTGTAATAGAAAGTTTCAAATTTCCGATTACAGTGTTGATCAAGGACCCCAGCCATGATTGGTTCTTCAGACAGAACAGAAGTTGGATTTAAAATGTCGTCATCACAGATGAAAACGGATAGCAGTTTCAACAAAAAAATGAGAGAGAAAATACAATCATTGGTGATTCTTATAATTAGCTAGATGCTGAATCTATTGACATACCGTTTCAGACTTCAGCTGTTGATTTTTTTCCAAAAGCTTTATCTCCATCTCCTACATAAGTTATAATATTATATGCCAATCTTACAAGATAAAAAACTAGCCAAACAATTTTAGTTTACTATTAAACTTCTTACTCGCAATCTAGCCTTCTTAGCTTCGTGAACAGAATCCTCGCTACATCCCTCCACCTTAGTCGCAGGCTCAACTAATAGAAATATTCGATCTAGGTAAACTAAAACCGGTTCTTGACCCAACCTGCTCCATGGAACCTAAAACAAAGAAAAGAACAGGAAGATACATCAAATGAGAATACTGCAAATATGATCGCAACATAAGGAGAAGGAATGCAACTTATGTCTTTTTTTAAAGCAAAAATATTATCACAAGACAAGAAGTCAGTCTCTAGAGCTATTGCATCAGAACACAGAAATCCACACCTTTAACTTCACAGACCCAAGAAACCCAGCCTTAACCTTCACAGGCAACTTCAGGGCATTGAGTGCCTCTGGCTTTAACTGCATATTTGTCAATTCAACATCACCTGCATTCCGTTTTAGGATAGTTAAACGAATGCAAATACTGGATAATGAAAGCAAAAGGCTCAACAGTCGAAATTGGCAGTCATTGCATGAGCATAAGATCAAGGTATAGATGATGTACTTTACAGAAAAAAGTCATTGCCAAAGTAAGATATCGTTGAGTCATTGAAGAGAACTATGTCCAGCTCGCTTTAAGGAAAATATCAACGAATTTGAAGATAACAATATTAAAAAGTGAAAGTTGCAAATGATGATCATGACAACCAATCATCAAAGGATCCTCCATATGCAGAAAATTAGATTTTAAAGTAATACAGAATTCTTTTCAATATGCATTCATAAACCATATCATCATCATAATACACCTTTACCCAGCTATCTGAGTCGGCAATATGAGTTCTATACCACATTTGACACTTATCAGATCAAAACGATGGTACAAAATCCATGTAAAGAAACATAAGAGGCAAAAGTTTACACCCGATGTCCTTCCTGATGCAACGGTCTAAAGAGGGGACAGCAAGATGAAGGTTCAACATTATCATCTTCATCATCCGCCTTTCCAATTTTGTCGATTGGCTTTATGAGATGATGGTTGCACATTATTAATGCAGTCACCTTCCATCACAAAGCTCCACCAATGAATCATTTATAGGTGAAAATTCCTAGGCCATGTGAACCATGAGATTTTCTCACATAATTAAGCGAAAGATCAACAAACGGTAAAATAATGGATGAAGTATTGCAAAAATCATCAAATGAAGACAGTAAAGTTGCAAGGAATAGTAGACCCAAGGAACAAGGGACTTATATATTATGACAGAATCAGAAAAAAGGACGCGGAGGCATTGGTACAAATAAAAAAGAACATGTGGTAGCAGTTGACAATATCCCCATTGACATGTAGAGACAATGGAAGCATTGGCACGACATCATTGAACTAATTGAAGACAAATTTTAAGTCATAAAATGCATGATGCGTGAAGGAGACGGATGAATAAGGGAGACATTTAGTATTGCTCAAATTATAGGAAATGGAAGCATTGGCACGACATCATTGAAGTAATTGAAGACAAATTTTAAGTCATAAAATGCATGATGCGTGAAGGAGTCGGATGAATAAGGGAGACATTTAGTATTGCTCAAATTATAGGTATGTTAAGTTAAATGAATCATAGGATAGATCTTTGGGTGTAGGTGAGAAGAATTAGCACAGAACACTGGACCCAAGCATCAGAGTAAATACCATTTTGATAGTTCAGAGGTCAACTATTTAACCTATCAATATCCTTAGACTATCTAATCATCACAATAAAGAACAATATGAAAGAGTTCATGTTACATGAAAACTAAAGTTTGCGGCCAAAATAATCGTAATCAGAATCATAGCGCCTTTTCCCAATAATTTAAGGTCAGCGATGCGGATCTTACACCTCCATTTAGCCTTTTTTGAGCCCACTCTTCGTAAGAGATAGCATATCCATATCCTTTCTTATCAGTTCCATCCAAGTTCTCTTTGGGCGTCCTTCTCCCTCTTTTAACATCATTACACACATCTCTTCCAACATATTTGTTCTAGGTTACATGGCTTGGCTGATTCAGCACCTCTATTCCTACCCGACAGATATCCTACTTTTCAAGCCTTTCGCCAGCAGAGCTTCTAACCGAGTCAACCTACACTCTCCAAAAGCTTCTCCCCTAAAGGTAACCCAAGTTCTCGCGTATATACTCATTCCTAAATCTACCTCTCTTTGTTTTCCCACACATCCACCTTACCATCATCAATGCAGCTGCATTTTTTTACTCTTCTTTGCGGCCCAACATTTCCACACCATTAAATCCTGTAGGCCTAATGGTCATCCTACAAAACTTGCCTTTAAGACTATTTGGCACACATCTACACAACACTCCCGATGCAGCCCTCCATTTTACCCAGCCTGCATTATTCTATGTACCGCATCACTATCAATCTCTCACTATTGGTATATAATGGAGCCTATATATTGGAATTGCTCGCATCTTGGCACTTCTTGCCCATCCATTTCAATTTTAGGTTCTACCCATAATTCCAGCTTCCTTAAAAAAAAATTTGGACACTCTGTCATACTCCAACTTATTTTAAATCCTTCAATTCTCAGGCTTCCCTCCACAATTCAACTTTGTATTTAACCCTACTATAGTCTCATCAACTAAAACTACGCAATTGACAAAAAGCACGAACCACAGCCAAGATAATAGTACTTTCACATATTTCTTTGTTCAGTCAACTTCTACTTACAATCATAATCATAATCAATTAGCGCCTTTTCCCAACTATTTGGGGTCAGCGACACGGATCCTACTCCTCCATTCCAACCTGTTTTGGGCTACCTCTTTTGTAAGAGATAATAAAGTCAAATCCTTTTTTATTAACTCCATCCAAGTTCTCTTAGGTCTCCCTCTCCCTCTTTTAGCATCGTTTACCTGTATCCCTTCTAATCTTCTCACAGGGGCATCTAAAGGTCTTCTTTGCATATGCCCATACCACCGCAACCTACATTCCCTCAGCTTCTCCCCTAAAGGCGCTACACCCAGGCTCTCACGAATATATTCATTTCTAATCCTATCTCTCCTAGTTATCCCACTCATCCACCTCAACATTCTCATTTCGGCTACATTCAACTTATCTATATGACTCCTCTTTGGTGCCCAGCACTCCGCTCCATAGAGTATTGCAGGCCTAATAGCTGTCCTATAGAACTTGCCTTCAACTTCTGCTTACAATATAAACAAAAAAAGGAGAAAGGTTCTCTGGGTTTCGCAGTGCTGCTTGACAACACTTTGTAGTTCCTACAGTTGATCATTTGAATCTAAGAACTTGCAAACCCCCAAAATGTGCTGAACTTTTCATTGTTGATGGTTGTAAAGTCTTTAATGTAGGTTCTTTATGCAGACGTGATAGTAGCTTTTCGTTTTAACTCTTAAGTTTTTGCTAATTCATTGTAACTTAGTCAGGTGACATATTTTGTCTTTTCCCTACCTAATTAGCACCAATAGAGGTGATGGTATCAACTTAGAACCATACAGACCTCCCATTCCTATGAATTATATCCAAGTGCAATTTGATCCGTGTATCTCAATCAAATGTTATCTTACACTTCCATGCAAAACTATGATGTTTGACCCACAATAAAACTTAATGAACCAATGATATCAAAATCTTGACAATTGGAAATGAAATTATAGAAGTCATGGAACAACAGGACCCAATATAAACTCATGAAATTTATCATAATAAACTGAACCCTTGATATGAACACGTGAGACCCTTGCAAAAGCCTGAAGCTAAGAAATCATTAAATAAGAATAAGGCCACACATAAATAGAAAGTACAAGTATTCCGCGATATCAACTGTGGCGATTGGTTACAGAATCTTAGCTGCATCTCCTGCCATCTTACGACATCAATTCCAATGTTTCCTTGTCAAACTATAGCTCAAAATATTCGCCATTGATCATATAACCATTGCATCAAACATTTACAATAAGAAAAGCGTGCATTTCCTGTCACCCATTTTCTCTCTATTGAGCTCTCTCCAACCCCGTCAATCCTTCCCTTCTACCTCTCTACGAAATTCAACCAATTACCACATTTGATGTTGCGAAACACATATCGTCACAAATTTGAAATAAGAAGGAGGCCACACTTTTGATTATAACACGACGCACACATGGTCAGAAACTAGCAGAACCGAAGGAAATACTTACTCCCTCCGTCCAATGAATCTCGTACGGATTTTAAAAAAAAATGGGTCCAACATTATATGGCTGGTTTTGCTCTATCAACCCCAAAAAACTTAAATTTCACTCATTTTGTAAATCAGACGAGCGTCATTGCACGCAGGGAGCATATTTCTATCACCCCTTCCATTGAACTCTCTCTGAACTGATCAGTCCTTAATTTCTTCTCCTCCACCAAATTGAACTAGATATCGTGAAATGCTAATTGACAAGCTAGCATACACATGTGATCAGAAGCTACCAGAACCGAAGGAAACATTTACTCCCTCCGTCCAATGAAGCTCGTCCGGATTTTAAAAAAAAAACGGGCCCAACATTACATGGCTGGTTTTGCTCTATCAACCCCAAAAAACTTAAATTTCACTCATTTTGTAAATCAGACGAGCGTCATTGCACGCAGGGAGCATATTTCTATCACCCCTTCCATTGAACTCTCTCTGAACCGATCAGTCCTTAATTTCTTCTCCTCCGCCAAATTGAACTAGATATCGTGAAATGCTAATTGACAAGCTAGCATACACATGTGATCAGAAGCTAGCAGAATCGAAGAAAACATTTATTCCCTCCGTCCAACGAAGCTCGTCCAGATTTGATAAAGGGCGTGTCCAACATTCCATGGCTAAAACACTTAAATTTCACTCATTTTGTCAATCAGACGAGCTTCATTTCTCGGAGGGAGCATATTTCTATCACCCATTCCATTGAAATCTCTCTCTCTCTCTCTGAAGTTCAGAACCGATCAGTCCTTAAATCTCTTTTCCTCCGAGAAATTGAACTAATCAACACATTCCACAACACGAAATGCTAACTGACAAGCTCGGATGCACATCCGGTGATAAATTAGCGGAATCGAAGCAATTAGAGCAAAAGTGAGAAACGGACCTCTCCAGGCGCTGATCTTGAGCGCCTCTTTGCTGAGGCCGAGGACATAGTTGCCGAGGTACTTCTGCAGCAGGTATGCCACCTGATCTTCCAACATCTTCTTCTTCTTCCCCGAATCGCCTTCCTACCAATCAGCCGACGCCTTCGGAAGGAGCATGCGGAGACGACGGAGCCAGACTGTGGCGCAACTTTGGGCTCCAGACGAAGGCGATAGTGCCTAACACGAGCGTGACGAGCCTCGAGCCTCGGGGCGGTGGAACTTAAAATGCTTGACGAAAAATGCCCTCAAAATGCATTTAATTAGCCGGAACATCATAAAGCCATTTTGCGGCTTAGCCGGTGGGAGGGCAATTTATGTGGTTGAGGTGAGAATGAGAGGGTGGTTTGGGGAATGGGAGAAGTACCTTGCGGTCGCGCCACGCAAAGGAGGGAAAGTCTGGAAGGAGCTCGGGTGGGCTCGGCGGGCGGGCTGTGGAGGTGGCGAAACAGCGACGCTCGCAGGGCCCATGCAGCTACATGTCAATGGACTGCCAGAATGTGTGGTAGTGATCAAACCACATTGAAGGTGTTTGTTGGGTGTGGCTGTCACGTGCAAATGGGTTTGAAACCTATTAATCAGATTACCTGCCTGCTGACCAGCAGTGTCAGCTAAGGGACATGGGATTTTTATATTACCCATTATACTTTGTTTGAAGGTTTAGATTAGATTTAGATTTATACACCCTCCGTTCCGAAATATTGTGTACATATGAGAAAATTCTCATTTTTATCAGACCATGAGCCCACATGGAAATCACATGATTCCTTCTCCTGATGCCCCGTCCAACTCGTATGCTTGTTCACGAACCAAGTTCAAGTCAATCCTTCCAAGTCTCCTCCAATTTTAGAAAGAGGAAGTCACGTGATTTTGTAAAATGTATACAGTGTTTTAGAACAATTAATATTTTTAAATATATGATATTTTAGAACGGAAGGAGTATTAGATTAGATTGATCCAGTACTTTTTTTTTGGATTTGGGATCCAATGTTGAAACTTACAAAAATTGTTTTTACCTTTATTCTGTTTTCACTCTTTGAGTCTTGACTCCGTCTAATTCATCCCCATTTTTTCTCATTTCATTAGTTTCTTAACCTCTCATTCGTCCAATTTTTCTAACGGAACCCTTCTTGTAAACCTCCACCATATATTGTTTGCCTTTGTATTTTTAAGATATTTTTTCTGTTTGACAAAAACTGCCCAATGCAGTGAACCCACACCTAAGGGTGCTCACGAGCCGAGTTAGCTCGCGAGCTTTTTAGGCTCGACTCGATTCGGCTCGATTTTTAGCTCGACTCGAGCTCGATTTTTTCGAGCTCGAGCTCGAGCCACCTGTAAGTCAACTCGGCTCGACTCGAAAAAATTCGAGCTCGAAGAATCAGCTCGAGCTCAGGCGTGATGCTCTTATCTTCTGAACCTTTCTGGTCAGCACCTATGGGCCATCATTGCCATCTTTTCTTGGTTACAGTTTGCAGCACCTGCAGGCTACAGGCCATCATTGCTATGTTCCATCAAATCACCTTCTTTAGCTTTCTTAAAAACCGACTTTATTACTGAAATTCTCTCAAGTCAGGACATCAATATATAGACGACGCCTTTCGTTGACCTCCCAAGCTTAGCTCCCCCCTCCAATGCCCTGTTTTCATGTGAAACACAAGTTTCAGATCGGATTTCCCACTCCCTTCTGGGATTATCTGATCTTACAGAAACATATCTCCAAACACCAGTCTTAGTTCTTAAAAAAGATCCAATTTTTCGGAGTTATTTTGTTTCTAGGACAGATTTGATGGCCTCGCCCAAGTCTCCGTCTTCGGCCTACTGGTGCTACCGCTGCAGCAGACACGTCCGGGTTTGGATGACTGTGACGACGGCTCCGTAGAAGAGATCGGGTCCCCTCCTTTTCAACCAGTTATTGGTGATTCTCGCCGCCGCGGACACCCCGGAGGCGCCGCCATGTACGTGCACCACCCCAACCACCGCTCCAATGTCGACCAGGTGCCGCATCTGTCCTTTTGCCACAGTCGTCGTAACGGTGGCAGGGAGCATTCTCTGTTTAATCCCGTCATCGTCCTGCATGCCCTATCGGGTGGTGCTAATTCCGACGGAGAGACCGGAGGCTACGCCGCGATGCAAAGGGTGGATGACCCTGTGGAACCTGGATTTCACAGAGCACAACGAGCAGGGTGACTGGTACAACGAGCTAGCCCACCGGGTGGACGAGGCACTCGGCTTCATGGCTGTCGCCGGACTGACGGTGGACCACCGATCATGACCACACTGAGTTTTGGACCGAGTGCGGGCCGAGCTCGAGCTCGGGCTCGCGAGCCCGAGCCGAGCTAGCTCGCGAGCTTTAAAATTTTATAACGAGCCGAGCTCGAGTTGTTAAATATGGGCTCGATTCGAGTCGAGCTCGAGCTCGAGCCAAATTTTTAAAAGTCGAGTTCGAGTTGAGCTGAGTCAAAACTCGACTCGACTCGGCTCGTGAGCAGCCCTACCCACACCTAAGTTCTAAGACCCCACTACTCATAAGTCGGGGTTGAGATCCGAACTCTTGATTTCTCCATCAAACATAAGATTGAAGGCCGTCACGCCAACAGGAGTTTGGGATTGTATTTCTAATCGAGTCTATTATTGATATGGATATTTATTGGTTTTTTCCTAATAATTTTTTTTCAACATCTTTTTAAATCAATTTGTGACTATACTGCTGTGAATTTCTACCCTTGCTCTCTTTATGTATTTATGGAAAGTGCCGCCAATGGATTTATAAGAAAGGTTAAAGTAAAATCTCCTCAAAATGATATTCAAAATTCTTCCCTTTTTGACTTCTTGTATGACTTTACTACAAAGATGACTTTCCCAAAATACTACCAACCAAACGACTACTTTGGAAAGCCATGGGATTCTACTTCTCTACTCTAGAAAGTGCCAACCAAACGCACCCTTAACACGAGGGTTGAATCCACCAAGAAAATGAAAACCGTATGCTTAAAAAAATCACAAACTTCATCTCACTAGGACAACCAACATTTAGTTTTGATCATGGAATGTTGTCTCACCGATATATCGATATCGGGCCCCGCCCGATAAAACGATACCCGATATATCGTAGAGACATGGTATTTTAACTATTTTTTAAAATATCATCAATATATCAGTATTTTAAAAAATAATTTTAAAAAAAATCAACTTTCCTGTTTGTTTCCCATCCCATGCCAAGTGGAAGGATGCATGTTTAAAACGCAAACACATACGAGTATTCTGAATTATATACATATTTTTATGAATATTTTTAAATTTATATTTGCCTAATTTAGGGTGCGTTTGTTTGCTGAAAAAAAAGCATACTTCAGCCCTGAAAGGTGAAAATTTTCACCTTTCAGGGTGAAAAGTGTTTGGAAGCTGAAAGGGTGAAAAATGGTCGGTGACGGTGATAGGTGAAAATTTTTACTCTTTCACCTTTCAGGCCTGAAAAGTGTTTGTTTGCTGAAAGGCCGAAAAATAGCCCTAAAAGGTGAAAGGTGACAATTTTTTACCTTTCACCCTGAAAGGCTAAAAACAACTCTATCACTGAGGTTCGTCCCCCCGGTGAGTACCCCCACCCCGATGGTGCCCCGTTGAGCTGAGAGAATTTATGCCCCCCGGTCGCCGCCACCGCTCGTTGAGCCCCCCTCCCCCTCGGTCGTCGCCGCCACTAATTGAGGCCCCCACCTCGTCGCCGCCGCCCCGTTGAGCTGAGAGAACCCGTGCCCACCCCCCTCGGGCAACTACTCAGGTCGTCCAAAGCCAGTCACCTCGGTATTTGCCCCGACGCCTCCGTCGCCGCACCGTTAAGCTGAGGGACCCCCCTCCCCATCATATCTCCCACATTTGTAGTCCATTTTTTGAACATTTTTTTATCATTATAAGAAAGAACACTAAAAATGAAGAAGAATGAAAAAAATGGGCCAAAACAGATCAGAAATGAGTAAGATACGCATCGTTGAAGTTTGTCCCATTAAAAAGTTATCGCATACTCGATTACTCGATAGCCAGTTTTATAGTGTAACCAATTACTCGATAAGCAGTACTATAGTGTAACCAGTTACTCGATAGCCAGTTTTATAGTGTAACCAATTACTCGATAAGCAGTACTATAGTGTAACCAGTTACTCGATAGCCAGTTTTATAGTGTAACCAATTACTCGATAAGCAGTACTATAGTGTAACCAGTTACTCGATAACTAGTTTTATAGTGTACCCAATTACTCGATAAGCAGTACTATAGTGTAACCAGTTACTCGATAGCCAGTTTTATAGTGTAACCAATTACTCGATAAGCAGTACTATAGTGTAACCAATTACTCGATAGCCAGTTTTATAGTGTAACAAATTACTCGATAAGCAGTACTATAGTGTAACCAGTTACTCGATAAACAGTACTATAGTGTAACCAGTTACTCGATAGTCAGTGCTATAGTGTAACCAGTTACTCGATAACAAGTTTTATAGTGTAACCAATTACTCGATAAGCAGTACTATAGTGTAACCAGTTACTCGATAGCCAGTTTTATAGTGTAACCAATTACTCGATAAGCAGTACTATAGTGTAACCAATTACTCGATAGCCAGTTTTATAGTGTAACCAGTTACTCAATAGCCAGTGCTATAGTGTAACCAGTTACTCGATAGGCAGTACTATAGTGTAACCAATTACTCGATAGCCAGTGATATAGTGTAACCAGTTTCTCGATAAGCAGTACTATAGTGTAACCAGTTACTCGATAGCCAGTCCTATAGTATAACCAGTTACTCGATAGCCAGTACTATAGTGTAACTAGTTACTCGATAGGCAGTACTATCGTGTAATCAATTGCACGATAACAAACTGGATCATGCAATTCTCCATTAAAATGGAACAAACTTCAATAGTTCATATCTCCCTCATTTTTTATCCGTTTTGGCCCATTTTTTTTTCATTCTTCCTAATTTTTAGGGCTCTTTATTATAATGATGAAAATAACAAAAATAGATTAAATTTAAAGGAGATATGATGAAGAAATGACTGGTGGGCTCCCTCGGCTCAACGGTGCGGCGGCAGAGGGGTAGTCGTGCATGCACACACCAGGGTGAGGCCAGCAGTAGCGTCGAGGTGGGGGGCTCAACGAGGCAGCGGCGGTAGCGACCAGAGGAGGGGGGTTCAACTAGGCCACTGCCGCCATCACCACCGGGGAGAAAGAGGGCGACATCAATGTGATTTATTTTCAGTTCACAAACATATTTCACCTTTCACAAATCATGCCTGAAATTTTTCACCCTGACACTTGTTTACTTTCAGGTTCCAAACGGGTTGTCACCAATCATAAAATATCAGTGTGATAATTTTCAGGATGATATAAATTTTCACCCTTTCACCTATCAGCTTCCAAACGCACCCTTAGAATCACTCAGTTTAAAAGTTATATTATAAAAATACATGATAAAAACTAATTTTAGACTACCGATATTTTGTACAAATATCTCCGATTTTTTGTCTCTTTGGTCAACCGATATTTTAACGATATCCAAGGTTTTGATCGTACGTGACAATTTTTTAATTTATTTTATCTGATTTTTTTCCTGCACTATTTTTTACTTTTTCTTAGAAGCATGTTTTTTAATCAACAAACAAAAATTGAATAAATAACTAGCATTATATGCTTACCTCAAAGAAGAAGAAGATCAAGAAAAACCTATTTTCATATTAATAAAAAACGAGGCCGTGGAGATATTTCCAATTTATTCAATAAAAAATGCATTGGGGTACAAGAGACTAGTCTGAAGGAGCATTGTGTAAACAACCATTGAAAATGTACTCAACAAGCCAAGCCAACGGCTAGAAGAATCCTATTCCTATGGTCGTTCCTCAATGGTCCGCCGGTCAAGCTAGTCTGTTGTGACTTGTGAGTCTTGTGACTTGCGAGTCATCTACTGAAGGAGATGGGTAGGTGGGTCAGAGTACAGACATTTATTTACAAACTTTTTAGTCTTCCCGGGACCCATAACCCATCCCTGGCCGGTACACCCACCCCATGAGAGCTGCATCATGCAAGTGCAATATATCATGTAATGTAGATTTTTTTTTGCAACATTTTTATGTAATGTAGATGGCCTTGATCAGTGGACTCCAGTCAGAACTTGAACATGTAAACGCCTTAAACTTTGGAACTATACATCAAGAAAAAGATACAGAAGTCTACAATCTCTCCCATTGATCGGATCAAACTGCCTTTTACAGTATACAAAAATGGACCAACTCTAGGAAGTATGCAAAGTCAGTCGGTCCATGTTCCAAGTCTTCCCACATTTACATTTTTTTTCTTTTTTGTCTGGAATGTTTCATGCGGATTCTGGGTTCTGGCATTTCTTACCAATCAAGACCAAAGTGGTTGAGGTCTGTAGTCCTAGCCGGCGGCAACGGTGCCAGTTCTCACGTGGTAGTCATGGGTCTGTTTGGTGCTGGACCTCTGGTTCTCCTTCCTGGAGGAGGCAGAAACCTTGAAGGAGGACATGTTCCAGTTCTTCTCCCTGGACTCGTCTATTTCAATCTGCTCCTGCCTGCAGTCCTCGCTGCAGAATGGGGTGTCCCCTCTGCATCAACCAATCCCACATCACATCAGCACCATATCAAAGTTAAGACTCCATAAAGTGCTTTTCTTGTAGAACAAAACAGGACGCAAAACGCTCAGCAAGCTGAGTTGCAATCTGCTGATGTTGTCTAGAAAATTTTGCAAATTAACTCAATACTTCTTGTGACCGGTTCTGCAAACATTGATTGGGAAGCTTAAAAAAGCCTCATTTGTTCTAACTAAAGCAACATTTTTAACTAATTGAAACATCAAAAGGTGAATAAGGAAAAACATGACTGAAAAAATGTTTGAAACATTCAGAAATTACTGAAAACAGATGACTAAAACGTTACTACGCCATGAATGGCAAGCAGAAACAAGTGAAAAACATAAGAAAATCTAGCACTAATGAGGGAGGGAGGAAGAAGATTAGATATTTTTTTAAGATACCTAATGGAGGGAGGAAGATGGTTATATTAATATTTCATGCGCAACCATCAGAAGCCGATGATGTTAAATCTTCTTAACATCGTTCCCTCTCTAGAGTTGGCATAAAAACTTGTCATTATATTTTTTTGTATAAATTTTATATCATTTTGATTGTGTTAAGAGTCAAAATGGGTATATAATCTATGCTATCGACCCCAATTAGCTGGGATAAAACGTATGATGTTGATGCTGATGATAATATATCTAACCTGTACATGAATATATCCTTGTTCTGAGAGAGAGTCTTTTTACAGAGAAAACAAGCATCCAGAAAATGATGTGCTTCTTCGAACCGGGAGTCGAGAAACCTCGCCGACCTGGGCGAGTGAGAGAACCCGGAAGGCGCTAACGCTCTGTAAGTAGGCCTCCGCCTCCCAAAGGACGGCGAGCAAATCGCCGGGGATTTACCAGAGAAGCCAGCCTCCATGCTCGCCAGAGAAGCACACTCATCCTCGTCCTGGTAACAGCCCGGCCGCCCGAGAACGCTGGAGCCCGCCATTAGTCCAGAAGAGTGAGAAGAAGTTACAGAGAGAGAGAGAGAGAGAGAGAGTCCTTTGGCTGTGTCGTGGGCTTCTGGGAAGGAAGGAGTGGGCGGTGTTATAAAGGGGTTTGGTGGGAAGATATTGCAAACCGCGGCTGGTTCGTGGGTTCCCTTGCAAACCCACTGGCCAGGGGCCCAGGCACGGGCAAAGGGAAAAGGGAAACTGGGATCTTGGAACCGCAGATTGTCATATGCCCTTCTGTCACTATTTTACTACGGAAATGCTACTGTTCGTGTAGCCTCCCCTTCAATATTTTTCACTGTTTATGAAATTTCTAGATAATGAAGAATTTTAAGCTTATTTAAAAAAATAATGATGTCTCTATAATACCTTTGTTTGTGAAAAGGCAATGTATTAGAATGAAGGAGAGTATGGTTGTTATATGATTCACAAAATGCAATTTGCTACCTCATTTCATACAAATAATATTCAAGTCATGGATACTCGTAACAATTTTAGACTACCAATGAAAGAATTTCTTATTTAATCTATTTCGATATCTCTTATCATAAAATATATAGGAGAGAAGTAATGGTGTCTAAAACTATTGGTGTGGGATTACGAGATACTGGGAGTGCAGATTTACTACTCGTCATGCTTTTCAAACAATTTTTTTTAATACAATAATAACTTCCTAATCAAGTGCTTGTGGGAGAGGTGGAATATCGACTTTGATCTTTCTTCATTGTTTTTAGTTAGTTAAATTATCTATTAAAATAAATAAAATATATCCCTCAATTTATTCATTTTTTCCAAAAAAAATACTACCTTCATTCAGCGTTGTTCACAATTTAAGCAAGAAATGTTCAATTCTTGCCAAATCTCAAGATATGGAGAGGAGATCTTTTCTATTAGTGATTATCACCCTTATTAAAAAACAATAAATTGGTGATACGACTCATTAGAAGCTCCAGTGGCAAAGCCGTAGTTACGACGGTAACCAGCGCCATTCTCATTCAGCAACTAGTCCAAAACAGCCCAGATCTACGGACGAGGGGCCCATTCGCACTAACGTCCCAGAAAATGCAGAATGGGCTTACAGGCAACAGCCGGTTGCTCCGGTTCCACCACGTCCTCCATGACGTCACTATCCCACTAACTTTCCCGTCACCGCTCCGGCACTGGGCTTCTTGTCGTTTAGCACCAAAATGGGCCCGCTACTTGGGCCCATACGCTTACTTTGAGGGTTTCTTTTTGTAAAAAACGAAGGAAAAGTGAATGTGCTTTATCAGTTTTTCTATTTCCGGGCGCCCCTACAGTCTACATTCGAGGTTCTGCCCACAGATGCCGCCTGGCCCGGAAGAAGGGGGCACCTTGACGCCCTCGTGATTCCTATGGGCTTCACGTGGGCCTACCAGGTGGCACAAGAATCGTATTTCCCTCGTCCTATTGCCAAATCCGCCAAAGCGTGAAGGCCCAACCACGGTGCAGCTCTAGTTGTACTGCTGTGGCCGGGGAAAAATTATTGGGTGTCCTTGGTACAATGTTCCAGGGCGTTGGGGAGCCGTCGATCTTTAAGATCGATGGCGCATATGCTTTATATGTGCATTCAGCTGTTTTGGTGCCAAATAGCCAGAGCTTTGCGTGTGTGGTGTCTATTCCAAAGTTCGATGGCTTACTATGACCCTGGCATAAGGCTAACGTGGCCAAGCATGCACCCAATAATTTCTTGTGTCCACGGAGAAAGAGCCGATCGAAGGCTCCTGGCCGAAGCGTATTGCACCATAACTTCTATTAGTAGGGAGCCAGGACACTTCATGGACACTAGGCTATCATTGATGCACATGCATGTTCTATACCTATTTGAATGGAAATACCATCGTCTACATAATAGTAATATACAAAATACTACACGTTAAGTCAATCTGAAGTAGATATAAATACAAAATTGTTACGAGACGCACCACAAGATTGGGATCTAGTGACACTTGTAGTGACACACCTGCTCCCCCAACTCCCAGCATGTTCTTCAAGCACCCCTGCCTCCCTTTATTGATTCAGTAATAGAACTTTTCTTATCTCTGCACTGCGCAATTCCCCATAAATTTCCACTACAGGTTGCTCAACGCTTTTGCCTTTTTTTTGCAACAGCTTTGGCCTTTTTCTTTCACAAATACAGAGGCCTGTCTCTTTTTATAACAAGCATGCCTTCTTTTTACAATTCTCCTATGTTCTCTAGCACACGTGTAGGAGCCGGAAAGTTTTTTTTTTTGCAGCTGAAGCCCGGTAAGTTCTTACTTTATCTATATTAATGTAAAAGCTCTATACTAATGTGAAAGCTATTGGTAGTCACTAATTATTGAGCTACTAGCCAAATGACTTTGGAAACCTTAGGCTCGAAGGTTGGCTTAAGTGAAGGCATTTGCCTAGAAAAGTTGCCTATTCTATATGAGTAATGAAGAAATAAATGATACTACTCCCTCCTCCCACAATAGATACAATTTTTTCAAATGAACTAAAATATCATTTAAAAAAAACTGTATCCATTAAAAATATGGCCGGAGGGAGTACTAGTCATTAAAGAAATTAAGGTCCAATGCATGTGTGCTACAGGTGTCAGGCATGGTCACTTTGGAGATAAACTAATAAGGGGACCACAATCTTAGTCGTAATTATGATCGTAACAGGAATAATAGATATGCTAGGTCACCAATAATTGAGCTTATGTTATGTAAACAAATTAAAGCGATGGTGCCAATTATGAAGTCAACAATGTGGCTTTGTGCCCAACTGTGAAGGCACTAAGGCAATGTTATATCTTTTACTCGACACATGATTCATATCTAAAATTTCAAATAAAAACTCCCTTCTTTAACTAAGAGAAATGCTGCTAGATCGATCAGACAATTACACGCTCGCATTAACACTACGAGCCTTAATAAGAGAAGTTCTTCAGAGACTCTCACCATGTTTTACGAGCGGCCTAAACCATTTTGTTGTAACTTATTGTGAGCCATTTGCAATTTGCCTATGTGAAGTTCTATATTCTCAGTTAGAGAACAATGAGCTTGATGAAAGGAATGGCAGGAAATTATTTGGCATTTTTAATGGTGAGTTGGACTCCATGTGCAGTTCACATGGGGAATTATTTTTGTATGCATCTAGTGTCAATGCTTAAGATTAATAAATGTCACTAGAGCCTAGGTTTTGTTGAATTTTTTTCTTTGCCTAGGTTTTGATTGAAGCTTGGTACGCACGTGAAAGTACATTCATAATTATAATCAAGTAGCACATTTTTCTAACCGAAATTGGCGACATGTGTCAACGAATTGCAATCTGACGGCAAGCACATACCAAGGGCATGTGGGTGTTTCAAGCCCTGCTTGCCCCCTGATTCGAAATCAGGCGGGCAAAAAATTACCTGGCACACATGCGTCCACAGACATTATATAATACACCAATAAGACATGCTTGTTCCCTTACCTTCCAACATGGTAATTCTTTTATACACCTTCCTAAATGCCAGCCCTAGCGCCATATACTTGCCATGATTAGTGTTGCTAAAGATCTCAATATTCTAAATTGTATGCGGGCATTACCATTTCGATGGTTTTTCATCACTACATACACACAACATGACCAATGGGATCAAAATCTGACAGCTCAAGCATTTTAGGTGCGCCACGACCGAAATTGTACAACCCCTAGGTATACAACGCCTGTGGGTGAGTGTGTGCCTATTGCATAAAGCTGATTTACAGTAGGGAAATTTATATAAAAAAACATAAAAAAAAAATACCAAATTGGCGCACTGTAGCAAATATTTCCCAAACTGGTGTTCTGACAAGCCACGCAGGTGCCAGCGCGGCCGCTGGCGCCTGCGTGGCCTTTTTTTTGTAACCGGCCCGAAAGGCGTCGGTTGAACCGGCGCCTTTAGTTATAAGAGAAAGGCGTCGGTTGAACCGGCGCCTTTCTCTTATAACCGGAAGGCATTTTTTTTTCACCGTGTTTGAAAGGCGTCGGTTTTTCGTTTATAACGCAAAGGCGTCGGTTTTCATTTCGTATATAGCCCGCGCGGGCGAGCCCGCGCGGGCTCGGTCTCCTCCCCACCCATCCCTAACGCCACCGCCACCGCCGCCGTTGGTTGCCTCCCCTTGCTCTCCGCCGCCGCCACCGCCGTTGGTTGCCGTCGCCGTCGTTCTCCTCCCCTCGCTCGCCTCGGCCTCCGTCGTTCTCCTCCCCACCCATCCCTAACGCCGCCGCCGCCGCCGTTGGTTGCCTCCCCTTGTTCTCCGCCGCCGCCACCGCCGTTGGTCGCCGTCGCCGTCGCCGTCGTTCTCCTCTCCTCGCTCGCCTCGGCCTCCGTCGTTCTCCTCCCCTCTCTCGCCGCCGCCGCCGTTCTCGCCACCGCTGTTCTCGCCCCACCGACGCCGCCGCCGCCGTTCTCTCCACCGACGCCTCGGCCAGTCGTCACCCCGCCTCGCCACTGTCTCGTCGCTCCGTCTCACCGGTAATATACGTTTAATATCCGTTTAAAATACATATTGATGTATTGATTTAGCTTTTGTATGGTTTGAAAATAATTAGCTAGTGTTTGTTAATTGTTTTGTGAGAAAAGATGGCGGGAGAAATAGTTCCGTTTGTGTTAATGTATGGTGGTAGAATTGATAGAGGTGAATACGAAGGCGGTGAAAGCGTAGGATTATTGATTAATAAGCCAAGTACTTACGATGAACTAGAGATGCAAGTGGTCAATAAATTGGGTTAGGATCAAAGATTGTGGAAAATTCGTATGAAGTACAAGATGCCTGTTTTGGGAACAGGGACTACCGTAATACCAATTGATGATGATAATTCAATGCATGTCATGCTCTATTTTGCGCCTCGTGTGTTTAGCTTCGAGCTATTTATAGAAAAAGAGGCGCGCATGCCTAGGTTTGCAAATGACGGCGAAGGCAGAAGTAGGAGGGCTCGCAGAAATAGGTCGAGTAAAAATTATAGTAGGAGAATACATAATGCGATGGATAGTGCGGGCATGAGAGCAGATGGTCGAGCTCACTACCATTGTGGGAATTGCAACCAAGTTGGTCATAACAGGCGTCATTGCTAAAACACACCTTCTGCTGATTGGTACTTGCATACAATGATCTTAATGTGTAACTTAACTTGTTTTACGCATTCTTTGAAGTTATGATTAATTGTTCGTTTCTTTGTAGATATTATGGATCCAGGACCGATTGATCCCGCCGTCCTGACAGAGCAGAGCACGCACAGATCTGATGGCATATGGAGGGGAGAGGCATGTGCATAATCATTATCTCCTTAGTTTTAGATATTACATATATTTAACAATTTTCCATCCATATAAATTGTATAGGATCCCGGGTGCATTGAATGCACCGAGCACTGGCAAAATGTGCGTCATTGGCTAGTTGATGCGCGCATTTTGCCGTACATTGAGATGGCTGGATTTGAGCACTTCATACGATTACAGTACATCAGGATTGATAGGGCTCTCATCACCGCCCTAGTTGAGAGATGGCGGAGGGAGATACAGACATTTCACTTGCATTTGGGGGAGATGGCGATCACATTACAGGATGTTGCAGTACTTCTCGGACTCCGAGTTGATGGCATTGCTGTGTGTTGCTCGACTGTGGGAATTGATTGGAATGAAGTGTACTTGCACCTTCTTGGACGGGTACCTCCACGCGAATCATTGAAAGGATGAACTAGGGTCAGTTTATTGTGGTTGAGAGAGCAGTTCAGTCCGCTACCGGAGGATGTCACCGAAATTGAGGTCGAGCAACATGCAAGGGCATATTTACTCTATTTACTTGGTAGCACTATATTTGCCGATAGCAGCAGCAGTCATGTACACCCCATGTATCTCCTCTTGTTAGAGGATTTGTACAGTGTGGGACAGTATGCATGGGGCAGTGCCACCCTCGCTTACCTGTACAGAGAGTTGGGAAAAGCTTGTCAATCAAGCACATCAGGGATTGCCGGGTGCGTCACCCTTGTCCAGGTAAACCATCAATTATCTTTGACTAGTATATTTTTCATAAGTATAACATTTGATTCATGTTGAGTGTGTATGTGGCAAACAGTTATGGTCGTGGGAGAGATTGCATGTCGGTCGTCCAAACATTAGGAGCGCTCCACTAGATGGTTTATCACCGTTAGGAGTTCGGTATGTGTTATTTATTAAAGGTATTTGATGATGTTATATTTTAGATAATTTATTCCTCATCCTCGTTATGTTAGGTGGAATGTGAAGAAGACAAAAACTGTGAATCCTCACAGTGTCTTGGCGTTGTATAGATCGGAATTGGACTATCAACGATCCGGCCAGGTATTACTCCTTTATATTGCATGCGTTATGAATATGACAAATGTACATTTCACCAAAAAGTAAAGTATCATATTCATATGTTGTGTAGGTAATATGGCAACCATATCATGATGATGTGTTAGCACAGTTACCTGGAATTTGTACGGATGGAGCGCATGTGTGGCTATCTAGGACGCCGCTTATATGTGTGGACATCGTCGAGATGCATGTTCCGGATCTGGTCATGTTACAATTTGGATTAGAACAAGTTTTCCCCCCTCTTCTGGTTGAGTTCATTGAACGAGTATCGCGCCGAGGCCGAGGTAGTTTTGATTGGAGGTCGCATCATGCGGCCTACATTACTAGATGGGACGACCAAACGATCACTCTCGTTCAAAAGGAGTCTGCTATGACTGAGCGAGATGCATACATGAGATGGTATTTGAGCATCACTAGGAGACTTATAATGCCACCCATGCATGAGCCGGAGATGTTATATCAACCAAGAGGTGACACTGAGCGGGCATTGGTGAGTATCATTAACTTCATATTTGATTTTATTCACTAGTGTTTTGTAGTGAGTAGATAACATACCTGTGTTTTTCTTTCTAGCTTACTCTTGCACGACAGATATTTGATCAGACGGAGGGAGCTTTGGTGGACCGATCATATGAGAGCTTGCTAGCTGCCTGTCAGACGCTACACGATCGCTCTGGACATGTTCTTGCGAGTTTGCCATTGCTTCGGCCAGTTGTTACTGAGATTCCAGGATTGGAGGTTGTTCCAGAACCCGACATTCTGACATCATCAGCTGACACGAGAAGTTTTACCCCATCACCTGTTGTTCCAGATGCCCCGCTGGAGCAAGTTGAGAGGCCTCTTTCTTCGAAAGTATATACTCGGCGACAGCGTGCACTTCGTGCTCAACGTCAGGCAGCTTCGTCTTCAGATGCTTTACCTGACGTTGAGCCTGAGGATATTCCAGTTCGAGAACGAGGACGGGGTAGGAATAGGTTGAGGATAATTGAATAAACACTTCTTGTAATTTTATAAATACATTTGTGATAGTTTGATGTGGTGTAATATATTTTGTATATATTTTGTGTCATGTCTGTTGTATTATCAGAAAAAATTTATCTTGTTATCATGTTGTGATGTTGTATTGTCAGGTTGTGATGTGTGTGTATTATTAGGTTGTGAAAAATTGTAGATTTCGTCCAAAGGATAAAGTGATTTGAATTAAGTGTCGAAAAGGCGTCGGTTCAACCGACGCCTTTCCGTTATAAAGGAAGGCGTCGGTTCAACCGACGCCTTTCAAAAAAAACTTACGGAATTTCTTTTATCTGTAATAAGAAATTTTTGCAGGGCCGGTTCAAAAAATCAGCTGCCGGTTCAACCGACGCCTTTCGGACCGGTTAAAAAAAAAAAGGCCACGCAGGCGCCAGCGGCCGCGCTGGTGCCTGCGTGGCTTGTCAGAACACTAGTTTGGGAAATATTTGCTACAGTGCGCCAATTTGGTAATTTTTTTTTTATGTTTTTTTATACAAATTTCCCTTTACAGTAAGTAAGCTACTCCTTTACGTCACTTTTAATAGATACAGTTTTTTGTCAAATATATTAAAAAAATTAATTTATTTGAAAAAAATTGTATCTATTATGTGAAAAGTGACCGGCAGCTGATTTCCAGCAAGTAAGCTATTCCCTTAAGTCATTTTTAATAAATATAATTTTTTTATTAAATATATTAAAAATTAATTTATTTTAAAAAAATTATATCTATTAAAAGTGTCCATAGGCAATTTTATGAATGGAATAGCAGCTCATTAGACAACACAAAACTTGTTGTATTCGGAGATTGGACCCAACCATTCAGGCCCAAACAGGCTACTTTGGGGATTTGGGCGTGAAGTGTGCCCTTGTTCCTCGAAGTCGAAGGAGAAAGCAAAGCAGAGTCGGAGGAGATGTCCTACCTGCTGCCGCATTTGCACTCGGGATGGGCGGTGGATCAGGCCATCCTCGCCGAGGAGGAGCGCCTCGTCATCATCCGCTTCGGCCACGACTGGGACGAAACCTGCATGCAGGTCCCTCTCTCTCTGGATCTTTCATTTGGAAATACTTGTTTGGATGTGTTATGTCTCCTTCTGAATTAGATGTTAATGTCCTTCAATTATGAGCTTGACGAACAAAAGCAAACAAAGTCGTATTGATTATGCCATTCACATTAAACAGGAACTTTTATTTCTATTTGTTTGATGAAATTGATCTACTATTATGGTTTTAAGTACACTTCTACATTAATTTATGATAATTCTTAATTTTGTCACATTCTTTAACAACAACTGTCATGGTTTATGGAGTTTTTGCGCTTCATTTCTTATGCTCCCTCCAATTACGTTAATAGTCCTATTTGATTTTTTGAAACGAACTATACTTCAGTTTATTTTAAGCTGCCAAATCGGATTATTAATATTGAATGGAAAGTTTAAAATTTTGCTCTTGAGGGCTACATGAGTTAGTAGAATTGAAGGAGCTGTAGCTTTTCTGTTATTGCCACTTACTGTATGTTAGCGGCAAGTTCGAACAAGTATGGAAGGGTGCAAACGAATGCTCACTTGCAGTTGTTTGAAGATAGTCTTCATTCAGTATTGAATTCATGAAGACTGGGAAGAGAACTATTCGCTTAGGGCAGACAGATGTCTTACTATATTTCCTGCTAGAAAAAAAAAAAGAAAGAAAACGGGTGTTTCGGCCCTGCATAAATAATACGTAAACAAGTTTTATGTCATCCAGATATTTGTCTCATTCTTTATTGTCTTATATTCGTGAAGTTTTTATTGTTCTTTAACGAGTTTTGCAGTGCATCAGATGTTGTTGGAGTCTCCAGTGTGTTATGTGAATCTTCTGGTTTTGCTGTTCCAATGTCATTCGAATTAGTTATTCTGACTTAATGGCTTTTAGTGAATCCAATTTTGCTGACTATAACTTTGTGTGGTCTTCTTGTTTAATGGCTCTGATGTTGCATTGTAGTAGGTGTTTGTTTTTCTTTTGATCCAATTTTTATTAATTACAGAAGATGGCAAAGTGAGGAATTATTAATTTAAGCATACAGTAGTTACTAAGAAGCAGGAAACATTTTAGATGTGAGGGAGAAATTATTAGTTTAGAGGCCCATGTCACACTTGTTTGCTTTCAAAGGCAGAACTGAAGCGTCTTTATAACTAAGAATGCCAGAAAGTTATGCTGTCTGCCAGAAAGTTATGCTGTCTAACGTAATATTGGAAGCATATGGAGTAGCTAGAAGTAGTCGTGTGGTTTTCTTTTGCAACTTGATCTATTCTATTTGTTGGTTTCACCTCTTCACTTCTAAAAGTGTGATATGCTAAGTTTTGACCAAAAAAACTTTTGAGGTCTTGAATTGATTCGGTGGGCTGATCACTTTTTTTGTCGACAAATTGAAAAGAAAATCTTCTTTCTTATAGTTTGACTGTTTGCGGAAGTGCAAGAGTATTTAGATGACTATCAAGCGCGGACATATAATTAGATAGAGATTAAGGCAGTTGAAGTATTATATCTTTAGCTAATATTGATCACTTTCGGTGCAATGTTGTGTGGAACAGTCATTGAAGAATTTAGTTTTGAAGTTTAAGCAGAAGAGTATAGATTATAGGCATCACGAGGTTTTTAGTATTAACGTCTATGGGTGGCGTCAAATATTCTAGGCCCAAGATGATATTAGAAGGATTTTTGGCTTATGTGGGTTGATCTTGATTGAGAAGAGAGAGTATTTACCTTGCTACTTAGAGGAATTTAATTGGCTACATTTGTTTAATTTATGCATTAAGATAACTAGTAAAGCATTACATTTCAATGTTCTGAAGTTTACGGGTAACCTTCTATTATTAAGGTTAGGATTTTGTAATCATCTTCCAACCTTTTTTTAAGTATTTGGATTTTAACCTGCGAAGTAAACAAGGTAGATCTAAAATCTGAACAAGAATAATGGCAGCACAAAAATCTGGAAAGCACTTCATTTAGCAGTTATTCTAGTCTTGACAATAAATATGCCTATCTCGCATGATGTAGTTTGGGTCATGGAACTTAGTTATCACGTTGGTCATGCTACCCTCTTACATGAATATAGTTTCTGGTTTTCGTTTTTTTAGAGTGCCCATAGCAGTAACTTTGCAAGTACACGGTTTTGCAGATGGATGAAGTGCTAGCTTCTGTTGCTGAGACGATCAAGAATTTCGCAGTGCTATATTTAGTTGATATTACAGAGGTGCCGGACTTTAACACCATGTATGAGCTCTACGACCCTTCTACTATCATGTTTTTCTTCAGGAACAAGCATATCATGATTGATTTGGGCACCGGAAACAACAACAAGATCAATTGGGCCCTTAAAGACAAGCAAGAGTTCATTGACATTGTGGAGACTGTTTACAGAGGAGCAAGAAAAGGGAGAGGTCTGGTGATCGCTCCAAAAGATTATTCCACCAAGTATCGTTACTGAGTAGACTGGAGACAGTGTCAGACACTAAGTTCTGTCGGAGCTACCGAATAACTTGTATAAAATTGTACACTGTTTACCTTTTAATAAGTATTTGGATTTTAACCTGTGAGTGCTAATCTCTTATGTTCATACTCCCTTGAGAACACAGAACTATCTGCATTGACTTGGGGCACTTGCCCATGACAGCCTCTGTTCCATAATGCTAGTTCAAATTTCACAGAGAAAGAACTAGATGGATCTTATATCGCAAGTCACGTCGAAGGTTTGAAATGAATACCTTGCACATAAGATATGTGAGCTGAAACAACTGACCACACATATAATGATAGATAATCATCATCATCCCCAATTGCCTTTCTAATGCCCCTTACAACCTCTACCAACAACGAGGTATGTAACGATGACCTTGATCGAAAATTATGGATACCGACATGTCTAGTAGGTCGTTGATGTCATGTGTTGTTAACCTCTACTGCTCTACGGAAGTTGTTTCTTGCGAACGGGGTAAGATATTTCTGTCCCTGCTCAATAACAGTCTAGTAGGTCATTGCTGTTCAACCTTAACCAGTCAACCTGCAAACAAGGAAAACACCTCCATGCAAAGCCTCCAACTTCTTCTTTGTTTATGAAAACAAAACCTCCAATGTATTCATGCCTTTCCACCAAAATTTACACGAGGATCACACAGTAGCACATGTCTCAACGGCAAGAACCACCAGCTTCGCCTAAAAACAGACAGTAGATCGCCTTCAAACATTACAGTAGATCGTCTTCAAACATTTTTGCAACTGCACACCAACAAAACCTATGGACTCTCTCCCTCTCTCTCTCGAAGATCGATCTTTTTACAGTTTTATAACATTCATAAGAAAAAGGGTGCCAGCACTGATGAGCGTTTCATCAATCAATTGTATGAACAAGGAAAGTCGGTCTCTTCCATCTTCAAATCTTCTCTTTCTCAACTCCTATCTTCTGTGTATGATTTTCTTCCTGTTCTGGGTTTTTAGCAACTTTTCTTTGTTTACCAACAAAGTGGTTGAGCGTATGCAGGCCTAGCCTGCGGTAACGGTACCAGTTCTCACATGGTAGGCATGGGTATTCTTGGCGCTGGACTTCCTGGATGAGGAAGAAACCTTGAAGGAGGACATGTTCCAGTTCTTCTCCCTGGACTCATCTATTTCAATCTGCTCCTGTCTGCAGTCCTCGCTGCAGAATGGTGTGTCACCTCTGCATCAACCAGAGAAGGAAAATGTTAAATTTCAGCAAAGGAGACAAACACCTCATCTTTTCCTGAATGAAAAGGCAGTATCTTTGACTAGTCGGAATATATGTGTAGCATGATGTAGAAACCCAGAAAAACATCTTAACTGAAGCAGATGACCAGTGTAAACAACTGAACTACTTGTCAAAAATGTACACAAAATTGAAGGAAGAAAACAAATGGGGAGCAGATGCTAACCTGTACATGAAGATATCCTTGTTCTCAGAGAGCGACTTTCTACAGAGAAAGCAAGCATCCAGAAAATGATGTGCTTCTTCGAATCTGGAGTCAAGAAACCTCGCCGCCCTGGGCGAGCGAGGCAAGTGAGAGGACCCGGAAGGCGGAAACGCTCTGTAAGTCGGCCTCCGCCTCCCAAACGACGACGAGCAAACTGCATGGGGTTTACCAGAGAAGCCGGCCTCCATGTCCGCCAGAGGAGCAAACTCATCGGCCTGTCCGAGAAGGTTGGAGCCCGCCATTAGTGCAGTGCAAGAGAGAGCCAAAAGAGGAGAGGTTGCAGAGGGATGGGAAAGGGTGGGGAGGAGCGGGCGGTAATATAAGGGGAGTAGTTTGGTGGGTCTGGGACTCTGGCGCACTCCATTAAAAAATGGGGTAAGGGGGGATGGCTGTTTGCAAAAACAGCGGCTGCTGGGGGTTCCTGCTGGATTTCCTTGCAAACCCACTGGCCAAGCAAAACTGGTACAGTTGCCGGACAAATCTGACTTTATAAAAAAAACGAGGAAACTGACTTTAGGAAAAACAAAACGAAAACGAAATGGGACATTTTTTTAGTTTGTGTTACAAGTGCTATACCTACTCCACTCTAGGAGAAATATAAAGTGGAATGGTTCCACCATTTGGCCTGTGGAGAGATCCATTTAGTTTTTGACACATATTAGAATGACTAAATACTCTGATCTTAGTATATAAAAAACTCTGATTTTGGCGCCTAGCATGCATTAAAACGTGTATAATTAAATATATACATTGTCGTAATACCTACTGCTAAATTTTTTTCGTTTTAGGTTTGATGTGTTAAGGACGGTAAAAGATGAGGTTTAAGGTCGAGTTCTGCTTTTACTGGTTTTTCTGTACTATACTAAAATGGCATACTACAGAACAAAATATGTTGATTATAATTAGCTTGCCTTATGATTAAATGTATACATTGTCGTAATGGAGTAATAGAAATGTAATTCCTCATGAAACCACTTAATTAGTAGTTTATATGTTCTACTCAATTATTTATTCCTTGTAATAGAAAAAGATAATTCATTGAAAAAAACTGTTCATTTCTGGCCCCCCCTACCGGGTATGAAACTCTGGTTCAGTCACTGGTTAGTGATAACCATCAAATAATGATCTAACGGGTTTTTACCAACTCGATTGGAGATCTGCTCTATCCGATCAATTACAGCCTCCCGTGAGTCTTTCTTTAAAATTTTTAGTTCATTTAAAGAAAATTGTATATATTAAAAAAATATATTTATTAAAAGTGACCAGAGGGAGTATGATTATTCTAAAATTAATTACCTCCTTCAAACAAATTTGAATCAGTGTAGATCTCAATCTGAGAACTCAGATTATCTCAGCTCATTCTGGCACACTCCACATATGATCGGAGCTTATATTAACTTTTTCCATAAAAAAAGACGTTGCAAAAAATAGTCACTCATCTACGTATCAAAAAAAAAGAAAAAAGTGAAAAGTTACTCATCTTTTTACTCTCTCATCAAATGTGTACAACCATTATATATATATATATATATTATAATAAAGGGGAATTTATATAAAAAATCATCAAAAAAAAAAATTTACCAAAATAGCGCACTGTAGCAAATAATTCCCGGAATGGTGTTCTGACAAGCCACGCAGGCGCCAGCGTGGCTTTTTTTTTTTTTAAATTAACCCAAAAGTGACCGACGCCTCCTGAGAGGCGTCGGTTCAACCGACGTCTTTTACTACCTTAGCAAAATTTCTTTATAACAGAAAGGCGTCGGTTCAACCGGCGCCTTTCTTTATAAACCGACGCCTTTCTTTATAACAGAAAGGCGTCGGTTCAACCGACGCCTTTTCTTTCGTATATAGCTGTGCCCGCGCGGGCTCGGCCTCCTCCCCACCGAGCCCTAACTATCCGCCGTCGCCCTCTCTCGCCGTCGCTGTCGCCCTCGCCGCCGTCGCCATCTCTCTCCCTCGCTGCCGTCGCCCTCTCTCGCCCCACCGACGCCGCCGTCGCCCTCTCTCTCCCTCGCCGCCGTCGCCCTCTCTCGCTCTCACCGCCGTCGCCCTCTCTCGCCGTCGCCGCCGTCGCCTTCTCTCGCCGTCGCCGCCGTCGCCCTCTCTCGAACGAGGCCGCCGTCGCCCTCTCTCGAACAAGTCCGCCGTCGCCCTCTCTCGCCCCACCGACGCCGTCGCCGCCGTCGCCCCACCGACGCCGTCGCCGCCGTTCTCTCCGCGGACACCTCGGCCAGTCGTGACCCCGCTCCGTCTCACCGGTAATATACGTTTAATATCCGTTTAAAATACATATTGATGTATTGATTTAGCTTTTGTATGATTTGAAAATAATTAGCTAGTGTTTGTTAATTGTTTTGTGAGAAAAGATGGCGGGAGAAATGGTTCCGTTTGTGTTGATGTATGGTGGTAGAATTGATAGAGGTGAATACGAAGGCGGTGAGAGCGTAGGATTATTGATTAATAAGCCAAGTACTTACGATGAACTAGAGATGCAAGTGGTCAATAAATTGGGATGGGATCAAAGATTGTGGAAAATTCGTATGAAGTACAAGATGCCTGTTTTGGGAACAAGGACTACTATAATACCAATTGATGATGATAATTCTATGCATGTCATGCTCTATTTTGCGCCTCGTGTGTTTAGCTTCGAGCTATTTATAGAAAAAGAGGCGCGCATGCCTAGGTTTGCAAATGACGGCGAAGGCACAAGTAGGAGTGCTCGCATAAATAGGTCGAGAGAAAATTCTAGAGGAAGGCGTGTGGAAGATAATGAAGAAGATGATTTGTCTATATCACTAGCGTGCAACGAACCTCAACTTTCGCCGAATTGGAGGTAAGTTTATTTACAAAATGTAGTTTGACCATTCAACTTACGACTAAGTGAATTGTTTATTTATGATATAAGTTCTGTTTTGAATAATTTAGGCACACATCTCAAGCTCATGAAGTGATGAATCTTGGCATGGCACGAGGTGGTGAATTGTTTGACACACAAACATCATTTCGTAACCCCTATACTTACCCTGGTTCAAGTGGTTGGCAAGAGGGAAATATTAATGAGGAAGAGGATGGGGAAAATGATGAGTGGGTGCCTAATTCACCTGAGGTTAATGTTGAAGATGTACGAGGAGAGGATAGTGTGCAAGAGATGGTTCAAAATGAGGGAGATGATTTGGTGGATATCGCAATTGCTACAGATAACTTGGATGATTTTGAGGAAGAATTGCCTTACGAGGAAGAGCCCACGTGGGCGCGACTAACTGATGAAGAAATAGATGGGGCAATAAATCGGGGTTTGCATGAGGAGACATATCATGAGGAAGCAATATATGTGGGGCAAATATTCCACAATAAAGATGAATTTGTACACGCATTGAGGGAGTTTTCAATAGCGCATAATGTTCGCTATAAAGTGTTGCGTACAAATCCGACGCAGTACACAGCAAGATGTCAATACCCTGACTGCCCATGGAGAGTACATGCATCAATGAGGAAGGGGAGTAATGATTTTAAAGTGAAGACATATACTGGCGAACACACTTGTAGAAATTCCGAGCTAGACACAGGTCATAGACAATGTACTGCGGCGTTTGTCTGTCGGCATATATTACCCTCTATTAGAGCAGAAGTAGATATCCCACCAGTGCTTATTCAAGAGAGGATTAAGGAGATTTTTCATGTTGATATTTCATATAAAAAAGCATGGGCGGCAAGGAATATGGCCATTAAAGCAATCTATGGTGATTGGGTTGAGTCCTATCGATTGTTGCCAATGTACATGGAGGCAATAGTTAATGCCAATCCGAGAACCGTGTGTAGGTTGGTGACGACTGAAATGGAAGATGGTACATATCGACGGTTTGAGAAGGCCTTTTGGGCATTTGGGCCATGTATCGAGGGTTTTAAACATTGTCTCCCCGTCATAAGTGTTGATGCTACTTTCCTATCAGGTAAGTATGGAGGAGCTCTTTTGGCGGCGACTGCAAACGACGGGCACAAGGGTTTGTTCCCTCTTGCATTTGCCCTTGTTTCGGGTGAGGATTATCCTAACTGGAGATGGTTTTTACGTATGTTGAAGGAGCATGTTATCCTTGATAGGATATCTATCACTATCATATCCGATCGACATAAAAGGTTGCAAAAGGCTGTGCCAGAGGTGTTTCCAGAGCCGCATTTTTGTCACCGATATTGTATCCGGCACATCAAGGCAAATTTTCATAAGAAGTTTAAAAATGATGTATTGACGAGGTTGATAGGGGAAGCTGCA
Source organism: Houttuynia cordata (assembly GCA_039654745.1). Classification (NCBI taxonomy): domain Eukaryota; kingdom Viridiplantae; phylum Streptophyta; class Magnoliopsida; order Piperales; family Saururaceae; genus Houttuynia; species Houttuynia cordata. The sequence goes on along the minus strand of CM077511.1, from coordinate 12,641,365 downwards.
TATGTGCTTACTGTAGACGAGTTTGATGAAAAGATGAAACTTATCGGTGCAGAAAGTCAAGAGGCAAAATGGCTACTCAGTGAGGAAGGTGGATTATCACCTCAATTGTGGTCGCTTGCTCATGATGGTTTTAGAAGATTTGGAATGACCACAACAAATATGGCTGAAAGTCTAAATAGCGTGTTGAAGGGGGCTCGATCATTACCTGTGCAAGCCTTAGTGTCGGCCACATTCTACAGAATTGTCAAATTCTTTGTGAAGCGACATTCGGCCGGGTTGGCTATGACAACCCCATACACCCCTACTATTGAATTGAAGATTAAAGAACAAACGCGCCTGATTGGCAGCATGTGGGCTGACCAAATCAATTCTCACTTGTATGAAGTGAAAACAATGCGTGGTAGAAAATATGCGGTGGATATAAACGATCATGAAGTGAAGTGAAAACAATGCGGTAATATATTTTGTATATATTTTGCGTCATGTTGTATTATTGGTTCAAAATTTATCTTGTTATTAGGTTGTGATGTTGTATTGTGATGTGTGTGTTTATCAGGTTTGAAAAATTGTAGATTTCGTCCTCAAGAGAAAGGTGATTTTGAAGGTGTCGGTTGGAAGGCGTCGGTTCAACTGACTCCTTTAGGTTTTTTTTTTTTTTGAAACCGACGCCTTTCGGTTTTTTTTTTTTAACCAAGTGTTTTTAAGGCGTCGGTTTAACCGACGCCTTTAGGTTGTTTTTTTTTTGAACAAGTGTTTTTAAGGCGTCGGTTCAACCGACGCCTTTCTGTAACATGAAAGGTGTCGGTTGATCCGACGCTTTCCTTTATAACAGAAAGGCGTCGGTTGAACCGACGCCTTACTTTATAAACTGAAAGACCGACGCCTTTTGGGTTAATTTTAAAAAAAAAAGCCACGCAGGCGCCAGCGGCCACGCTGGCGCCTGCGTGGCTTGTCAGAACACCATTCCGGGAATTATTTGCTACAGTGCGCTATTTTGGTAAAAAAAAATTTTCGATGATTTTTTATATAAAATCCCCTATAATAAATGTGTAAAAAACGTTTTTTAGTAATAATCTATGCAAATTAATTAGGGAAATTTATATAATAAAGTATGAAAAATAATTTTTTTTTAAAAATGACACACTATAGAAATTAATTGCAAAAGAGGGTATCTGACAAGCCACGCACCTGCATGGCATTTTTTTTTAAACTGACCCGAAAGGCGTCGGTCGAACCGACGCCTTTCGCAGAAATGTTAAACCGACGCCTTTCTTGCCCTTGTCATTTTTTTCATAGGCCTGAAAAGCGTCGGTTGAACCGACGCCTTCGATTATCCTTTTAGGGCTCGGGCTCGGGCTCGGGCTCGGCCGCCTCGGCTTTTCCTCCGCCTCCCGGCGCTCGCCTCCGGCCAGCGTCCTTCCTCGGCCCGGCCACCGTCGCCCCTCGCCTCCGGCCAGCGTCCTTCGCCTCTCCGCGCTCGCCTCGACTTTTCCTCCGCCTCCCCGCGCTCGCCTCCGGCCAGCGTCCTTCTACGGCCCGGCCACCGTCGCCCCTCGCCTCCGGCCAGCTCCTAGGCGGCCACCGTCGCCCCTCGCCGCCGGCCACCATCACCCCTCGACTCCACCACCTTCGTCGCCTCCGGCCAGCTCCGCCTCACCGCCACCGTCTCGGGCACCGTCACGTCATTGGCACCGTCTCAGCCAGCTCCGCCTCCCCGTCCTCGCCCCGGCCATTACTCGGCTCGCCTCCTTGCCCCTGCCACCTCATCGCCCCATCGCGCGCATCTTTGTAGGTAATATATATTTTTAATATATGTTTGAAATATGTATGAATGTAGATGCATCGTATAAAATTAAGTATGTTATATTTGTGTAGTATTTGATAGTGTTTCTTTCTTAAAAGTTTTGTGACAAGAGATGGTGAGAGAAATGGTTCCGTTTGTCTTAATGTATGGTGGTAGAATTGATAGAGGTGAATACGAAGGCGGTGAAAGTGTAAGATTATTTATTAATAAGCCAAGTACTTACGAGGAACTAGAGATGCAAGTGGCAAACAAACTGGGATGGGACCAAAGATTGTGGAAAATTTGTATGAAGTACAAGATGCCTGTTTATGGAGGAAGGACTACCGTAATACCAATTGATGATGATAATTCTATGAGACAAATGTTCTATTTTGCGCCTCATGTGCTTAGCTTCGAGCTATACGTAGAAAAGAGGCGCGCATGCGTAGGTTTGGAAATGATGGTGAAGGCGAAAGTAGGAGTGCTCGCAGAGATAGGTCGAGTGGACACTGTAGAGGAAGGCGTGTGGAAGATAATGAAGAAGATTTGTCTATATCACTAGCATGCAACGAACCCCAACTTTCGCATAGTTTGAGGTAAGTTTATTTAAAACCTGTATTGAATACCATTAAACTTTTGGTTGCCACCGTTCAGTACTCATCAGAGGTACAGACTCAAGCAATGAGTTTACTTGTTCAATTGACTGATCGATATCAAATTCACAGCCAAAATGTGTTAAGCATGCCTCTAAAGGATCTTGGGAATGTGTTTGAAGAAATGTTTCATGGACAAGTGTTTCAATCAGGTTTATTTCATTCACATCATCCATGTCAGGGGGTTGTTTACTGATGTCAAAGATGTTCAATTCCACCTTCATATTCCCAAAAGAAATTTGCATCACTCCATTTCTGCAATTAATAATAGCATTAGATGTAGCTAGAAATGGACGACCCAAAATGATAGGTATTTGCCCACTTATGTTCGGAACAGGTTGAGTATCAAGGACAACAAAGTCCACAGGGAAATAAAATGTATCAACCTTTATCAAAACATCCTCAACAACACCTCGAGGAATTTTAACCGAACGGTCAGCTAATTGAAGTGTCATTGTCGTGGGTTTTAGCTCTCCCAGACCTAATTGCACATACACAGAGTAGGGCAATAAATTCACACTTGCCCCCAGATCTAACAAGGCTCGCTCAATCTGATGTTTCCCTATCATGCATGAAATTGTGGGACAACCTGGGTCCTTATATTTGATAGGAAATTTACATTGAATGACAGAGCTGACTTGTTCTGCTAGAAACGCCTTTTTAGGAACATTATTTTTCTTTTTGACAGAGACTAGATCTTTCAAAAATTTTGCATATGAAGGCACTTGTTGGATTGCATCTAGAAAAGGAATGTTTATTTGCACTTGTTTAAAAACTTCTAGAATATCTCCATATTGTGCACTTTTTTTAGGATTGACTAGTCTTTGCGGATAAGGTGCCCTAGGTGCAAAATTCCTAGGTGGAGAATCACTGTCAACAGTTTGAGAAGAATCCTTAGTCTCTATTTCAGTCTTCGTGTTCTCACTTTCTTCTTTTTCAGGAGTTTCAATTTTATTATCAATTTGCTTTCCAGACCTAAGGGTAATAACTGATTGAACATGTTCCTCATTCTGTGAAGAATTAGAGCTACTACCAATGGAAAATTGGCCCTTCTGGTTAGGCACAGGTTGACTAGGGAATCTCCCTCTCTCTCTTTCTGCTAATTGAGTAGCCAATTGACCAACTTGAGTCTCTAACTTGGCAATTGCTTGAGTATTCATATGTGTAGAGTTCTTCATCTCAAGCATAGCTTAGTTAGTTGACTGAATGACTTGGCTTGTAGATTGGATGAAAGATTTGAGAGTGTCCTCTAACGAGGATTGTTTTTGTGTAAGACCCTGAGATTGAGTGACAGGTTGTTGATATTGGGTAGGAGGTTGAGACAAAGCTGGATAAGGTGGGTTATTCTGCCTAAACTGATTATGCATGGGTTGCATAGGCTGCCCACCTACATTCATAGGTGGTTGACTTTGTCTCCAGGAGAAATTTGGATGATTTCTCCAACTTGAATTGTAAGTTTCAGAGAAGGGGTTGCCTGTCGGCTTCCCATAATTGTTTAGAACATTGACTTGTTCTGCATAACACTCTGGATAAGTATTCATGGAAGGGCAGTTCAGAGATGTATGCATCGGGCTAGCACACACAGAGCATGCTTCATTCATGTTGAGAGCATTGATGCTTCGGTTCAAACTCAGGGCATCTATTTTCTTGGTTAGCGCATCGAGTTTGACCTTAACATCTACGTCATCTTTAATCTCGTAGAGACCTCCCTTCTTAGGAGCTTGATGTTGTCTCTCCCTATGACCTGCAAAATCCCACTGTTGGGACCTTTCAGCTAATCGCTCTAAGAAGTTATAAGCTGCTTCACCTCCTAAGTCTAAGAAAGCACCGCCATTCATTGATTCAATCATGTTGCGGTGTGTTTGAGTTAAGCCATTGTAAAAGTGTTGTATTAACCTCCATGTTTCAAACCCATGATGTGGACATTTTAGTAAAAGGTCTTTAAATCTTTCCCAACTCTCATAAAATTTTTCATTTTCATCTTCCATAAAGTCAGTGATTTCTCTCTTTAATTCATTGGTTTTGGCCATTGGGAAGAATTTGGACAAGAATTTACTCACCAACATATCCCACGTTGTGACAGAGTCAGCGGGAAGAGAATTTAACCATGCCTTGGCCTTGTCCTTCAAAGAGAAGGGGAAAAGGCGCAGACGAACAGACTCATCAGAGAAGTCTGTGAACCTAAAAGTTGCACAAATTTCTAGAAAATCCTTTACATGCATGTAAGGATCCTCTCTGTTAAGACCATGATAATTGGGCAAAAGTTGAATTCTCTGAGGTTTTAGTTCAAAATGTTTTGCAGAGGTTGCAGGCAACACTATGCAAGATGGAGGGTTGATTGTGATCGGAGAAAATAACTCCCTCAGAGATTTCTCAGGTTGATCTTCCATTTTAAATGAAAGATCAATTTTTGTTTCACTATTCTCTAAAGGATTAGAATTATTGCTAACCAGACGCAGTGTGTGATCACGTGTCCACGTGGTCATCCACTGTCAATCAACTCTCACGTGTTTTAAAATTTTTAATTTTTTAATTTTTTTAATTTTTTAAAATTTTAATTTTTGACCTAAAATTAACTGCAATGGTAAAATTAGTCTTAGAATTTGATTTCCTACAAGTCCCCGGCAGCGGCGCCAAAAACTTGTTGTTGTTTTAATTAGTCTCCTAATTTTACTCGTAAGTGTACGAATCGGATTTGCAGTATAATCGCACAATTTTACGAGGTCGAACCCACAGGGACTTGTGTAGCGGAAATCTAATCGAACCCTAACTAAACCCTTGACTAAACTATGAAACTTGTAGAAATTGATTAACTAACTAACGACTAATTAAAATCAATTAACGAAATAAAAATCTAAACTTTATCAAATTGACAAAATACTAAGGCTTTGGAATCGGCATGCAATAAATTGTAGAGAACCTTACACTTTTAGTCACCCAAAAACTCGTAACAATCTAGAATCCTATTCACGTTGTTACGGAAGATTTTACCTTAACGCACAAATATTCAGATAAAAATCACGTCCTTCATGCTATTTAAATTAACAGCTCAAATCACTAGATGTATCCACTTACGAGTAAATCACAACTAGTATCCGATTTGTTTTTTTTTAACCAATTAAAATAAGCATGCATTGACAATAGTAATTCCAAATCATAGCAAAAACATGATTAATGCTATATCCGTAATTAACTACGCAATTAACACAGGAACGCATAATCAATTAACGCACAATTCTACAATAAAAATATCAACTTTCATGAAAACGGGAATGCCTACAATTACTACAGCCTCATCCTAGCCCTAGCAACTAATTTAGCCGCACATATTAACTATAACACATGCAAAATTCATAATTAAACTCATTGGAATAAAAGAAAATAAAATTGAACTTACAGGAATTTTGAGATTAAAGAAAATTGCAAAATACGATTCCTCTTCTCTTGGCCGACTGTTCAATGCAACCGGTACAACTCCAACGTAGCAACAACAGAATAGTAGATGAAGACCAAAATTGAAAAGAGAACTGGAATTAAAATTTAGAACTGTAAAAATTCAAAACAACTCTTCTCAGTCATCTTTTCGAGTAATATCAATCAAATTGATACAATCTTCAATTTAATACAGCAGATAAGATGAAAATGAAGGAAAAGAGACAGAATTAAAATGAAGATTGAAACTGTAAATTCAAATCGCAAGCTACTGTCCGGTCGTCTTCTCCAGCCGCTCGGACTGCTCTCTCGCTCTGGTCTCGAACTGCCGGCGCCCTCTTCCTCTGCTATTGCTCTAGTTATATAGAGCCCTCAAAAAAAATCCCAACTTGCCAAATCGAGGACGCCTTCTCAAATCCGGAATCAAAAATCCCAACTTTCCTAATCAAGCACTCTTTCTGTTGCTGCTCTGATCGCGCTGCCTCGCGGTCGCCGGAAACCTCGCCGTCATCAGCCTTGCCGCCGTGAATCGCCTCTGTCATCGCTTCGCTGTCCTCTGTCCATCGCCTCGAGCTCCTGCTCCGCCGTGATGCTGTCGTCCATTCCTTGCTCCAGACTCGCCGCCGTCAGCCGCTCAGCCACCTCAGGCCGCTGTCATCAGCCTTGCCGCCGGAAGCCTCCGCCGCCGTCGATCTTCACCGGGACCCAGCCGCCGTCAATCGCCTAGCGACCACCGCTCGAACAGAGCTCGACAGAGCGTCTGTTCAGTTTGACACCCGAGCCATCGGCTCGGGTTTTGGTTTTTCTATTTTTTTTTTGTGAACCGGCCGAATGGTTCGGCTTTTCTCTCTTCTTTTTTTTTCTTTAACTTTGTTAAAACCCGTCGTATGAATGTCATTCGTCGGATCAATCTGAATGCTCCTCATTTAATTCCACGCCCGTCTTCTCTTGACTGACTCATCAACGGATCAGATCTTCTCTGCGCGTGATATCAGCTCCTGGGTCCGTCTAATGGCTTCACTTTTGGCTGTTCAATAGTACGAGCATGCGAACCTATACAAAATAAAATATGTCCCAAATTAGACGTACCAAATATTTATAAAATTACGGAACAGTGTTAAATTGAGCAATTTAGAGAGCATTATTTAATTAATTCCTAATTACTTAGAAAATTACCAAAATTCACTTTATTCCTCATTTTAATTAGAAAACACAACTAACAAATAGGTAAAAAGGCATATAAAAATGTGTATTTTTCATGCTTAACAGAGGCCGAGGGAGTTATGATTGGAGGTCGCATCATGCGGCCTATATTACTAGATGGGATGACCGGACGACCACTCTCGTTCAAGGGGAGCCTGCAATGACGGAGCGAGATGCAGATAATGCATACATGAGATGGTACTTGAGGATCACGAGGAGACTTATCATGCCACCTGTGCATGAGGCGGAGATGTTATATCAACCGAGGGGCGACACTGAGCTGGCGTTGGTGAGTATCTCCGACTTCATATTTGATTTAATTCACCATTGTATGAGTAGATAACATATATTCTTGTTCCTTTGTAGCTTACTTGTGTGAGACAAGTGCACGCTCAGTCTCATAGTGCTTTGGTAGACCGATCCTATGATAGCTATGTAGCGGCATGTCAGACGATACACGATATCTCTGGTCATGTTCTTGCGAGTTTGCCATTGCTTCGGCCAGTTATGACTGAGATTCCAGGAATGAAGCCTTTATCAGCTTCACCAGACGTTGTGACATCATCCGCTGACACGACAGGTTTTACCCCATCACTAGTTGTTCCAGACGCCTCCGTCGATCAAGTTGAGAGGCCCCTTTCTTCAAAAGTATATACCCGGCGACAGCGTGCACTCCGTACTCTACGTCAGGCACCTTCTTCTTCAGATGCTATGCCTGACGTTGATCCTGAGGAAATTCCAGTTCGAGCACGAGGACAGGGTAGGAATAGGTTGAGGAGAATTGATTAAACACTTGTAATTTTATAAGTACATTTGTAATACTTTGTATAACTTTGTAATAGTTTAATGTTGTGTAATATGTTTGTGTATATTTTTATATATGTTTTGTGTATGTTTGTGGATGTGTTTTTATGTATGTTTGTGGATGTATTATCAGGTGAAAAATTGTAGATTTCATCTGGGGGATCAGTCCCGAAAGGAATAGTAGGTGAGAGGCGTCGGTTCCATTGTGTGGAAAAAAAAAGCAAGTGCCTAAAAGGCGTCGGTTGAACCGACGTCTTTAGTAGAAATGCCAAAGGCGTCGGTTCAATGGACGCCTTTAGCTTTCAGGAAGGCGTCGGTTCAACCGAAGGTTTTAGCATTTCTACTAAAGGCGTCGGTTTAACTGACGCCTTTAGTCTTTCAGTTATAACGAAAGGCGTCGTTTAGACCGACGCCTTCGGCAGTTCTAGAAAGGCGTCGTTTGGACCGACACCTTCGGTAGTTCTACGAAAGGCGTCGGTTCTTTAACATTTCTGCGAAATCGACGCCTTTCGGGTTGACGCAGGCGCCAGCGGCCGCGCATGGCTTGTCAGATACCCTATTTTGCAAATAATTTTTACAGTGTATCATTTTTAAAAATTTTTTTATACCCTATTATATAAATTTTCACTACTCACTAGAGAGTCTAGTGATGAAAAAGGAGTGAGCAAAACCAAAGCAGAATGCTAAGTTTATAAAAGGAAAATGATATTTATACACATTTCCCCTACACAGCTGATGTGTAGGAAAATGAATGGGTGAACCACATCAGTTCACCCAAACGTACTAAAGGAGGACACCGGCAACAGACGGTTGCCGGGGCTCCATCACGTCCCCGATGACGACTTCCGCTCCGGTATTGGGGATCCCCCTGTCGTTTAGCACCCCATATGGGACCCACCGTCAAAAACTTTGTTGGGTACTACGTTTTTGGACTTCGCTTTCTTCTGCTTCTCCGCTCGTGGGCCTAAGGGCCTGCATGTTACCCCTAACAAAGCATCGAATCTTCTATGTCGAAAGCCCACTTACGTGGAGGCCCAGCAACGGCGCAGCTGCTCTGGCGGTTCAACACGGTTCGTTAACTTCTTGGAAACCAGACCGTTGACCAATGCCTTGCTTGAAGACACCTTTATTTTGTTATCGACGGTTCAAAGTAATTTGCGCAAACAAAGCTTACGAACGTTCGATGTCCATCCAAAGCTGCGTAATAAAGAACAGCTCAAGAAAAGTGAAGTATAGGTGCATGCCTCAGACAAGGCTTTTATCTAAGATTCGCATGGCTTGAATAAGGTTTATTTTTTTGCTACAAGGGTTTAGTAGGGTTGATAAACAGACACTCTGCATTTATGCACTTGTGGAATAGATGTTTGGCATCTGGCAAAACCTAGATTAGACTAGTCAATTATGTGAACAAGCCAATCTTTTACCTCTAGTTTTTTGCTTCACTAATATAAAAAAAAATGATCTTAGGCATATTGCATGTTGGTGTAGTGTTAGCTGTGCAAAACATGGGTTATTACTTTCACTATGGAAGAAATTCACAGGGGTCTAATATAACATACTAGACGTTATTATAATCGTTTTAAGAATAATAATAACTATGCCAAGTGCTAGTAATCACCAATAATTAAGCTAGCAACTAGGCACCAATCACCACAACAAAAGGGTGAAGGAACAAACATAGGCAGAATGATTTCACTTTTCTATAAAAAAAAGCCCATCTCCTTGGTATGTAGAAAGAACTACAAGGCCCAGTTACCTCAGTTGCCGGCCTTTGGCCCATTTAGAGTATACAAGCCTAGACAAGACAGACTTCAGAAATGGAACCCGCCTAGTTTTTGTGTGCAAAATGCTGGCGCGGGCGGTGCGAGCTGTGGCGGTCGCCGGCGGCCGGGCATTCTCGGCGGAAGCGGCCGTCCAGGAGGTGGTGACTGGGAGTGGGAGTACGATCGGAGGGGGAAGGGATACTCTGGGTCGGAGGCTTCTGAGCCTCATCTTCCCGAAACGCAGTGCGGTCATCACTCTGAACAAGTGGGCGGAGGAAGGGAAGACCGTGCAGAAGTACCAGCTCAGTCGCATCGTTCGAGAGCTCCGAACCAATAAGCGCTACAAGCACGCGCTCGAGGTCAGTTCTTCACTACCATTTAGTTTTCCTTTCGCTTTATCGCCCAGTTTTTAGTTTTCTTTTGGATAATTTGTGATCTTTTTATAGTCTCATGAAAAGGGAAGTAATTTAATGTAGTTTTTCTTCAATTTGTAAAATTTATGGGTATAATGCTAAATGCGGGAAAACGTGCTGCAGCATCTTTGCTCTTTTTGAGAGAGAGAGAGAGAGAAAACCGGACTGTGGAAGGAATGCCACATGTTTGATGAATTCCCACACTTTGGTGGCTGTTCATTCTGCTGTCTATAGCAATGTGCTTATACGTTGATTGGTTTTCGTCTTTATACTTAGGTAATTGAATTATGTAACTAGACTACGACATGTTTGATGAATTTTCTCACTGAGTTTTTCTCTTAATAATAATTTTCTCACTAAGTTGGTTGACTGCTCTTGATATCAATGTGCTTAGACGTAAGGTATTGATTGTTTTTTGTACTTAGGAACGTAAACCATGGTATTAGACTATCACATGTTTAATGGAATTTCTCACTAAGTTGGTTGCTATTACTGCTCTTGGTACCTGAGTAAATTGAAAGTAGACGGAATAAATTTCTTCTTGTATCATATAGGCACGTGTGTCGCAAGTGGTTTTCTCTTGCATGGCAGCAAGAAGGATTCTTTTTGCCTTATTAGTCCCCTTTAGAGAACTAATGTTAGTTCATTTTAACTAAATGGGATATTAAAATGGGACAGAGGGAGTATATGACAGTCATAAATTATACTCCTGTCCAAAAAATCCTGGCAGCATTTGAAAATGAGTATATTTATTGGACTGTAGGGAAAATCCAGTCATTTAATTCTGGATCTCTAATTTTTTAAATGCTGCCAGGTTTTTTTTTGGACAGAGGGATTAGTATTATTTGAAACCTTAGAGAATTTAGCAAAAAAGTAAAATAGAAAAAAAATGAGACCTTACACCACATATTGGTGCATAATACATTCATGTTATTAGTGTCGGTTTGGCCGGTATCCGCATGCAAACCCATATTTGAATGTCTAAATCCCTTCACACGCCCAAAACCCCATTGGCGTGGTGTTAACATTCCTGCATTTTGGCAGGAAAGTCACATGTTCGATGTGAGACCAGGGCATCAAAAGGGCTGGGGTAGGGTTTAGTTTGGTTGCTACCTAAAAAAAGGTCTCTTCACCCACATAAAAACTCTCTCTCTCTCTCACACACTTACCTTTTTTGTCTTACTGTAGATATGCGAGTGGATGAGAACCCAACACAATATTAAGCTCTTACCTGGGGACTACGCACTCCATTTGGACTTAATATGTAAAGTGCGTGGCTTGTCTAGTGCAGAGAAATTTTTTGAAGATCTTCCAGAAGCCATGATTGGGCAGGAAACCTGCTCAGCTCTACTGCATACTTATGCACAACACAACTTGGTTGACAAAGCTGAAGCAATGCTGCAGAAAATGTCTGAGTGTGGGTTTTTGAACTGCCCTCTCCCTTACAATCACATGCTCACTCTATATGTTTCTAATGGCCAGTCTGAGAAAATCAAGCCACTGATTCAAGAACTTATTAGAACTACCAGCCCTGACGTTGTCACATATAACCTCCTATTAGGCATTTGCGCAAATCGAAATGATGTGGACGGAGCTGAAAAAATTCTGCGTCGGATGGAAAAAAGGAAAATAGATGGTGACTGGGTCACGCATAGCACTGTAACCAGTTTATATACTAATGCAGGCAAGTTTGATAAGGCAAAAGATGCTTTGAAAGAAATGGAGAATAAAACTTCTCGGAAGGTTCGTGTGGCTTTTGCCTCCCTCATCACTTTGCATGCGAATCTGTCAGATAAAGATGGGATGTACAGAGTATGGAAAAAGATGGAATCAGTCTTTTGTAAGAGAAATGATGCAGAGTATATGTCCATGATATCTTCGCTTGTGAAACTTGGAGATATCGAGGGAGCTGAAAATATTTATGATGAATGGGAATCAGTGTCTGGGAGACTAGTAACTAGAATCCCGCACATATTATTGCAAGCTTACACCAAGGAAGATTCCATGGAGAAGGCTGAGAAGTTGCATCAAAGAATGACAGAAAAGGGCTTCGTGTCCACTTATGGTACTTGGGAAACACTGGCCTTGGGTTATTTGAGAAGGAAAGAGATTCCCAAGGTTTTAGAATGCTTAAAGAATGCTCTTTCCAGCGTGAAGAAGTGGGAGCCCAACATGACAATTGTTAAAGAAGTATTTGACGAGCTTGAGACAAGGGGTGATACGAAATGCGCTGAGGAGTTCCTAGTCGTTCTGAGAAAGGCTGGATATATTACAACGGATACCTATAATGCATTGTTACGCACATATGCAAGAGCTGGCCAGATGCCTCTCCTAATTGCTGAACGTATGAAAAAGGATAAATTGGAGTTGAATGAAGAAACTTGCCGCCTTTTAAAGCTAACTAGTAAGCTATGTGTTGGAGAAGTGCCAGATGTACTCTATTAAAGGGTAATTCTTCTGTCCAATGAAGCCTGTCTGCATTTGAAAATGAGTTGAATTTATTGGACTCCAAGGCCCGTAAAAAAGACAGGGTCCCCCCTCTCTTCCGTGCTTTTGATTGTGAAGGATCAAAGTCTCCATGTGATGATGGACCCATGTTTTTTCCAAATGCCTCGTTGGATGGATGGAGTGTTTGTTTGAGAAAGGAAAGCTATCATGAGAGATCTGAATGCCCTTTTGCTTATGGAGGGAATTTAATTTGTTTGGCACTTCGATACTGGAAATAAGGTTGTGCTAATATGATATGACAGAAACTGCCGCTGGTTCCATTGTCTAGTGGTGTTGTTCTAGCTAGAATCATAAACAAGTGCATCTTTTCCAACAATTTGAGGTCGGCAACATTGATCTTACGCCTCCATTCCAGCTCTGTTCTATGCCAACTCGTCTTAGATAAAAGCAAAGTGAACAAAGTGTTTTGTGAAATATAGGGAGATTTAAAAGAGTCTGAAGGAATGTGCATTATTGGCCACTAAATATTAATAATTCTGGTTGCCTTTTGGTATTAGTTCAAATGGTCAGTTTTGGATGGTTGGAAGTATTCAGCTACGTCGAGAAGCAGAAGTTGGCTCTGACTGGCAACCGAGGCAACGCGCTTTTCCTCTGAAGTTAACTCCTCCAGTGAGCGGTCAAGGGTGTGCACATCTCACCGCGAGCTCCAACAGCTTCGTGCCGTCTGGTCTGAATTATATAGCTTCTCTAGAAATGATGGTTGGCTCATCAGCTGCCACCAGGGGCAGTTTGTTTTTGTAGTTGACAATGCAAGGCCCGCAAAGTGTAGTTAGGACATAGCATAAGCCCAAACTCTTTTTCTCCATCAGGAGTTAGGAGTAGAGGGAGCTCTTTTTCTCGTTTTCTGTTTGTGATGATCTATGCCAAAATGGGTCTGCAGTTGTGATCGATCACAAAAATTCATTGGTCTAATTTTTGTTCTGCTGCTCTTGTGCTGATTCACAAAGATAGGCTGTTGTGGGAGGAAGTTTGATTCCTAAACTGTTAAACGAATTTAACTTGTACCAAGGAAAAAAAAATCCTACTTTAACTATTTGATTTGCACTTTTAGTCTAAGCCTTGTAATTCACTTTCCTCTTGTTGCTAACTGGAACTGTATGCACTGCCTTATGATTGCTACATTGGAGGGAATAGCGGTATCATCTCGTCCCCAAAGTACCACAGTCCACAGTCCACAGCTGACGCGAACCTGTGACCTTTCCCTCAACAGCAAGCAAGCCTACCAGGCACACTTGTGGGTGAATGGCGAGTGCACCTTAGTTGCCTAAGCGCCTATAACTCGTTTTTATGCCCATTGCTACCTGTGATTGTCTGTATTGCCTTAAGGAAGATCATGGCTGAACGGCGAGTGCACCTTAGTCGCCTAAGCTCCTATATCTCTTTTTTCTTCCCATTGCTACCTGGAACTGTCTGCATTGGCTTGAGGAAGATCACTACTCTGGAGGGGAACTCAAATGCTCAACGTCTTTCCCCAGTCCCAACTTATAGCCACCTAACCCGTTGGGATACGGCTAGCAACGGGCTTACTGTAAAGCTTGCGTCTACGTTTTCAATTCCCTCTTCAGCAATGCTCTCTCCAACGTAGATTTCAACCTGCTGCGAAACTGGTTAGCTGCATTGCATTACAGATTACACAACTAAATGCAGCTTCCCTATCCAGACACATGAACAACGGAAATCAAGTTAAGAAAATGGACACACCAACTAATGAAAGAATTCTATATATCAATTGAATTATATGCAAGAAAACAAAAAAGTGAGTTTCATGATTTCATCCGCTCAAGGAAACAAAAATGAAATAAAACTCTGCCAACAGGTGACCATGTGTACGTACAAGCCAGCTCCTCCAAGGATCCAAGAAGAAGAAAATAAACCCAAGAATTGATTCTCTTTTTCTCTCAGATCTTCCAAAGATCAAATATCATTAATCTGTAGAACTACTATGTCTTTCACCTTGCCATACTATTAACATATCTTTGGTCCTTTTCTCTTACTCTTGGTATGTTTCTTCAGAAGCTGATAGTTGAACACCAAATCTCTACAACGAATCTATACACCTGTGTTTTTATTGGACAATCAAAGTGTGCCCACTGCCCACCAAACCCATACACAATGGGCCACTTCCACTGTTCAATAAAAATTATGGGTGTGTGGGTTTGGTGTACATATTCGATGTATGATTATCAGTTTCCAATTTCCATGTTCTTCTTTCCTTTTTTTTTCATGACAGGTACACTTGGACACTGCCGCTTCTAGGAACTCGGCAAATCGGACAGTCCCGGACCACCGAGTCGCACTCGGCGCACACGCACAGATGCCGACAAGGAATGAGCACCACCGATACGTATCGCTTCCGACAAGCCCGGCACATTGGCCCCGAACCGGATACTACCTCCACCCGGTCCGGGTCGACGTGAGCCGACTGCGCGTCCTCCGCCGAGCATCCAATCTCCTCTCCCTTGCCCTGCGCGCCGGCGCCGGCGCCGGAGCTCCGGGCCGTCATCATGGCCTGCTGCAGCTGCGCCTGGAGTGACGCCGCCGCGGCCTCCTGCGCACGTGCCCGCGCCCGCCACGCCTGCGCCTCCGCCTCCAGCCGCCCCATTCGCTCCTCCAGCTCCGCCCTGCGCCTCGCCGCCTTCTCCACCTCCGTCTCCTTCTGCCGCAGCCTCTGCAGCGCCGACTCCTCCGCCGCCCCCAGCAGCGCGCGGTATTGCCGCTCCCTCCTCTCCGCTAGCTGCCGCCGGAGCTGCTCTCCCTGCCGTCCAAAAAAAAAGCTCACATCTTTCAATCCCGCCCAGTCTGCAAGTGCATAAATTTCAGAACTTGATGATGATAGAGCAATCTAGTTACCTGGGCTCGGAGGAACTGATCAATTTCGTCGCTCTGTTCTTTGATTTGGGAGGAGAGATCCTCTGTAAGGAAGGAGGAGACGAGGGAGGAAGATTTGAGAGGACCCGATTGGCCGTGCTGTTGTTGGTCTTGCAGAGATAGGCCGAGGCCGGTGGAGACCATGCAAGGCTGAGGCTGGTTGTGGAGCTGGGCAAGACTTACAAGCGTAGGAGGTGTAGGTTTGGATTGCAAAGAGAAGAGATTGATGGGGGATAAAGAAGGGGCAGCGGCTTCTCGTCCCCGTTTTCGTGAATTGCCGGGCGCTGCATCAAATGGGCAGGCACTCTTTACAGATTACTGAAAACCAATGTGAGACAAGTAGCCCAAAAGAGAAGGCAGAGAGAAGAATCGTTGTATGCAATCTTACCTGCACCATTTGGGAAGAGCATGGGGGACTGATCGAGGTACCCACTTGCCTGGGTCTGGAGTGTGTAGTCCCCTCCTGCAAGCATGTCCTTCCCCTCCGGCGCGTTTCTGCAACACAAAAACAGGCGAAGATGATTAGTTCTAACAACAAAAGCATGACAGAAGAGGAAAAGGGAGAGGCAAAGAGATGGAAGGAAACCTCTTCAACAGAAGAATGTTGGAGGGGTATTGAGCTTGGACAGCCATTAGAGACAGACAAGAAGAGATTGGCAGAGAAAGAAAGAGACAGAGAGACAAGAAGAGATCGGAGATATGAATAAGAGGAGGTGGAGAGAGGGGAAAGTGGGAAGATGAGATGAGATGAGGATTGAGGATTGAGGATTGAGGAGGAGGGTGGTGGTGCTCTGCCTTTTAGTCTTCTTCTTGTTCGTCTTCTAGAGGAGAGACTAATGTATGTAATGGGTAACACGAGGAGGAGGATGGGAAGGAGGTTGCGAGGCGGAATCCGCAAGGCAGCAAACAGAGCGGCAACAAGATTGGTACGAGTTCCATTACCAAATACTACATGACTACTAGATTACTGCTAGACCAAAACCTATTGATTACTGTGACAAAGCTAAGTATTAGTATTATAATTCACTACTAAGTTGTTCTTCCTAACGAGAAATTTTTCATTGTAGATGCGACACCGAGCTGGATCGACACCACGCTAGCATGCCCTCAGTGCGCTTGTCTGGCTTTTGGTTTTTCTCTGCCTTGTGCTGCTGACCCACGTTTGGATGCAGGCGGGGAGGAGCAAGTCCAAACCAACTTTTGTCCTCATTTGGGCTGGGGGGTTTAGCTCATTGAATAACAAGGAGATGATGGATGGTTAGCGACCCAAGGTATTCATACTAATCTTTGTTCCTAATCTTGACTTAAATTAATTGGGAAGGAAATGGTGGTTGATTGCGGAAGGGAGTGGGAAACGGATTGGAGAGAGGGCAAGGGCTGGCTTTTCTTGGTGGGGCGTGCAGTCTGCCCCTGGCCCAGGAATAGTTTGTTTATGCCGCAGGCGACTCAGCCTCCTCCATGCTCTTTGTTTTGTTTTGAAGTAGGGAAAAGTTTAAATGAGATCGGTCTTATTTGACTTGTATTAGCCTTTAGTCTAAGTCATAGCCATTGAATTGACATCCAATTGCACTCCGAATAAGCATGTGTCTGCACTCCATATTAAAGAGCACCATTGGATCTGAATCCAACGACCCAAAAAACTGGTCTTATTCTCGTTATATAAGAGTGGTCTCATGTAAATGGGTCTCTTTAAAATAATATCCTCCATTATGTCTTAAAATTTTAAACCCCTAGTTCACGAATGTTGGCATGCACAAGATGCTGCGGGTGGGGGCAGGCAGGTTTGAATCACCCCCACCTGCTTAACGAGTATGGTCGGATTCATCCGAAGACTCGCTGCACCCTTCACGTTGACGCATGCGAGCCAGTGTGCATATTAATTCTTTCTCGTTTTAAGTATTTCTATGATTTAAAGTAAAAGTGTGGAATGCAATTTTATATCTTTTATTGGTTTTGAAGATCTCTTGACTCTTATGGGTGGCCAAGTGGGATTTGAAATGGGATATGAGAGGGAGATTAATCAGCCCTGCCACCTAATTGCTTAGGTATGAAGATGTGTATAGCCAATGCTCATGACCTTTGACAATCCCACACCCTTTTAAGATTTGGTCTCTTTCAATCTCTTGTCGATTTAGAAAACTACTGGAATTCTCTGTACAACAGTAATCTTGAGATTCGGTTCTACTTCTTCTAGTTGGTAAGGTGTCGGTTTAAGATTGATTGATCAATGTTTATCCCTTGTAGATGCAATTGACTTATTCTAGATTTCTTTATCTTTTATAATTTTAAGAAATTGTGACTTTTTAAACAATGTTATTTTGTAAATGAAAATTATATTAACCAAAAAACCAAGGAGAGAAGAGAAGACGCAAGAAGAAATATGCACATTACTAAGGCTAATGATAATTGTATTATTATTGTAATTGCATCTACAAACTAAGGTGTTGATGATTATCAATACCAAAGGTGTGTCTGATGAGGTCCCAATGACCCCCCACCTCCACCTATACCCACTGGTCGACATTCTTCGGCTCCAATTGCAAGGTTAGGATGAACTTTTTGTGAACCACTTGTTAGCTACACATCAGAGGCAGAGCTTGGGAGGAAATGAACAGCACCCCATCATGGGCTCTCCATCATATTGTGGTGGTCCCAGTATGGAACCTAGTGGGAGTTTCACTATGTATATATTTCTTCACATAAAAAAGGAAAAAAAAAAAAGGAAAATACTGAATTTTGGTGGGAGGTCAGGACCACGCTCCAAGAGGCAGGTTGTCCCTCCTAAGTGAATAAATTGAGTGAAACTAGCCCCAAATGGTGGCATCCCTGAAAGAAAGAAAAGAAGAATCTAACTATCTAAGCATATTAT
Source organism: Houttuynia cordata (assembly GCA_039654745.1). NCBI lineage: Eukaryota > Viridiplantae > Streptophyta > Magnoliopsida > Piperales > Saururaceae > Houttuynia > Houttuynia cordata. The sequence goes on along the minus strand of CM077511.1, from coordinate 12,623,069 downwards.
TCTTGGTTTTCCTGTCATAAATGGTAAGTTGAATAAGTATGTTGTAACGTGTTAAACAACTGTGCAGAAAAGTTTGAACATGGTAAATGTCTGGAGAAGCAAGAAAGTAAACAAAGCGTGCATGATTGTTAGTTTCTCTAGAGAGGCTTAGTTTAACCAGATATCATGTGACAAAGAAAGGAAAAGATTGGATGGAAGAAAAGATGCCACCGCCATTAACAACAAAGAAAGAAGGGTGGTGGGATGGATTGGATGCAGGAATTGTGGAAAGGAAAAATGGTGCAATTTTTTCTTGGGTTTGGACCCACGAGGGCGGCGTCTTTAACACTGTCTCCTGCGTAATGCAGCCCACCTTTCCCCTGTCCCACCCTCTCTTTCCTTCCTACTACTACTTCCATTCTTTTTATTCAGGATTAGGATGCTTAAACAAATCGAGCCAATGGGTTTGTCTTTTGTATTTGTGGATTATTAGTCAGTAGGAGGGGAAGGAACCCATATCTTGACATGTTTTCATTTCATATGAAATAGACATCTAGCAGACCATCCAAGCTTTGATGATGCAAACTAATCATAAATACCAAAACTTTGAACTGGGGAAACTTTGATTGTTTTGTATAATTACAATGTAAAAAAAGGTGAAAATTTATTACAAATGAAAATTTTCATTATACATAATACTATTTATACTTTATGGGAAAGATAAATGCCATTGCTATTAATCAGCATCGGGAAATAAGGCGCAATTCCTTGCGTTGGTTGCAGCAACACCTACTCTGCATCTGTCATTTCTTTAATGCTAATCCACCCACCATCTTTCCTTGCATCTGTGCTTGACCATATCTCCCCTCCTTTTTTCTGGTCTTTCTTCCTTTATTTTACTCTTTATGTTCTTTATGGGAGGTTGTTTTCTGGTGGTTCTGGCTGCCGGCACCACCCTAATTCCTCACATCCATTTCTTCTAGTCTGCTTTGTCCACCACCTACGGCTCACAAGTCCCAGACCCCTCACACTAAAAGCAACTCCAACAACCCACCCTGCCCACAAGGAACGCATAAAAATAGCAAACAAAAGTTGCCTCTTCCTTTCCGTAGATTGTACTCTTGAATTATTAGACCGTAAGGACAGTCCCCTGGGGCCTAGGGAGTAAGATGCAATCCATTTGATGTTATACACAAAACATGTCCAATTCTTCAAATGGGTTTTTTAAGTTATGTTAATAAAAAAATACATCAATAGGACTTCTATTTTTCTTTTTACTTGAAGTTCTTCTTAACCATAGTCCATATTGGTATGACATGACTATAAGGAAAGATGATTTAATTAATTTTTCGTTGATCATACTTAAGTTTTAGGAAGTAAAAATCCAACCCATTTGAAAATGTTACAGAAAAAAAATTGTCCAAATTATTAGAAAAAGTCCAATTCTTCAAATGGGTGTTTCTAAGTTTATTAAGAAAATAGACTAACAGTAATTTTTTTATCTTTTTCATTTAATTGACCTTCTTTGTATCAATGATCTAGATGAATATGTAACATTCTTTTTGCTAAAGAGGGTATGAGAGGGTAAGGAAGGATGGTGTTGATCAATTTTGGATACTTTGCCTTCAAGGGACATGATATGAACGGTTGCATCAGTTTTGCATGGTTTGGTCAAGACTCTAGGACAAAATTCTGGGACTTTGCACCGTGATGACTGGCTTTTGTACCCCAGGCTGAAATGCCAAGAACTACGGATTGGTTTAACCAGAAAAAAACTATGGATTAATTTTAGGGAGAAGAAGATATATGAACGTTGGAGTTGGATAGGGGCAAGAGGTTCTTTAATATACAAACGTCAGAAGTCAGAAGACTAGTTTGGTATATTTGTTTGGCCATTGATTCAGTCACGTATGGAGTTATTTATCTGTCACGAGGATTCACCAAGATCTAGCTCTTGTTGGCAAGTGAGAACTTATAGACAGAGAAATGTATGATCTGACGGAGAAAGCTACTGGATGTGCATGGAGACTGGAGAGCCCCTCCTTCTCTTATTAATGCTGAAAGAAGTTCATGTAAGAGCTGTGGTAGTATCATTATTCTACTCATTCAGAGCTTCCCATTCATTGCGGTCACGGGTTGAAGCTCTCTTTCTACCTCTCTCTAATGCATGTCCTAAAATCCTCTGATCGCCCACCTTACTTGGCTTGAAAATAAGAGAAGTCAGATTCATAGGGAGCCCACCATATATTTAAGTAGACTGACCCAATTGAATGGTTCAATTTTGTGATTGGCTTCTGGTTGAGCTATCTGTTTTTTTTTTTCTCTTCTGATTTTAAAGGGTATAATTATCAGCACAAGGAAAGGAATAAGGGAATAAGAGCAGTCCACAGGCTTCACACTCATTGATATTTGAAACGTGAAAAGAAGAGGGAGAAAGGAAATGCGTGTGATAATGAATGAGTTGTATCATATGTATCATATCATATCATAGATATAATGGGCCTGTGAAATAAGAACAGGCAGGTCTCATGGCCTCCCTCCTTTTGAAGGCACGACCCACTGACAAACAACAGCCAAAGGGGTCGTCGTCAAGCGATTTAACATAACAATATCCAGATCTAATTCAAAGATATGCCCTTACACATCTGCATGTTTTTTTTTCCTGCAAATTATACATATATATCTAAACTGTGGAACAAGAAAAGCAATCTCTAAACTGTTTAACTTCGATATAGGAAGCAGACAAGGCCACATCTTTTTCCATCTATCGACCTGGTCATCTGCGTCTCGATTTTTATAATTTTCTCGTTTGTTCAATGTCAGGGAGGCCAAGTCAAGATAATCACGCCAGCCCAAGCATTGAAGAATCCCAATTCCCCATCAACTCTGCCACTTTTCTCTCTTTTCCCTCTTGTATTTGTATTGACCCAAGCAAACAAAAGGAAGATGGATTCCTTCCATTGGTAGGTTTACACTATAATAAGCCCTTTTAGACCTTTCTCAACTTCTGTTATGGATGAATCCTCTATATAATAATTAAACTTGACATAGAATGAGAAGATTGCTCGGCCAAGCTGCGTGTGTGTCCTCCATAACAGATGGCTGTCATGCAGTGCGCAAAGGAAGGAGACAAATTAAACACAAAATAGAATTTGGAATGCAAAATGCCCCTACTTTCTTCTAACCTTGACCTAAAATTACCACTGCTAAGTGTTAACCCACCTGTTGTCTTGGTAGTAAAGCCCTCGCGTTAAGGGGGTTTGAATCCAGACTTTGGCAGCTTTGGTGGCGCTGTTGAGGGGTGAGGTCTAGACTAGACAAGGTCTTACAAGTGTTTGTTAATAAAAAAACAAAACTTAAATTATTAACAAACTTAAATTTTAAAGGGATTTCGAAATAGCATACAGATATACAAATATAAAGAAGGATTCTACCCCATTGGTAATTTTGAATTTTATGAGATTGCTATACTATGCAAATAGTAATATTTTTGCATTCTCTACCTTATTTGGATTTGGATGTTTCACACTCTCTGCCTGATGCTAAAACGCCCCTAAGCTTTAACATTTGTTAGTAACTTTAGCGGATGTCTATATTAAGCTGAAAAATCTGCACACTATGAGGTTGGTAACTTTAGTGATGTTTATGTTATGTTAGATGTAAATGATAATGCTACTCCAGATCTGTACACTATGAGGTGGCTGGTTTTTGTTGCACGGTATAGAATATACCATGTGAGACTCGCTTTGATTGTCTAATAAAAATTCGAGTGTATAAATTTGGTGTACAGAAACAGTATAAAATAAACTGGCGGGCATTTCCAGCACTCCATGCACGCATTGCCCATACAAACACATGGCTCCTGTTATGAAAGGAACGATGTTCATGCCTGCAAATCAGGTTTGGTATGGTGGGTCATGTGGGTTGCCGCGAGACACGGTCACTAGCTTTGCAGCTCTATAAGACTACACTCTTCGCAGATGGGGGGAGTAAGGGTCCCAGCACATGACGGACACACCTAATAATGTTCAGCAATTGCTGCTAGGATCAGAAGAGAATCATTAGAGGCCATCTACAAAGAACACATGTGTCCCAGTGCCATCACCCTTCTGCTAGATTGCTTGCTACAGTCGAATCAAAATCTTATCCCAGGATTCAAATCTAGTATTATGTCTTTACTGTTCTTTCTTTGCATCAAAGAAAAAGGAGTATTCAAACAAGAAGTGAAAATATAGAGCAAAAGTGGTGGAAACTACAAGGGCGGTATCATCTGGGTCTTTATCAAAGCATCAGCAAAGTGGGGCTTGTTTGGTTTGGGTCATTTTTTGAAAGCACGAGCATAAGCGAGAATGGAGGCGTAAGTGCAATGTCGTGTGACTTGTGATCACTATTAAATGAACACAGCAAGGCAGGTCTTGTTCATGTACTGTATTGGAGACATTGGCATCATAGGCTGTGGTGAAAGAGAAGGGTGAAAAGTAAAAAAGCTAAGAGATCTGGACCATCTGGTAACATAAGAAAAATGGTAGTTGGAGAACATCTGTCTAAAGTTTCAAAGCATGAATTGAGCATTCGTTTGTTCAGAAAAAGGACCCACACACATCATGTTCAAATATCTTAGTTTTCTGGTAAAACACCAAACTGCAGACTTTTATTGTAAGGGCTCTTTTGCAAAGAGAAATCTGCACTACTCTTTGATTAAGATTCCACATGGTGTGGTGGTGTGAGAGTGGGAGCTTTTGACAGTAAGGGCAAATGATGAATTAGGGTGCACCCATTTCCTTCTTTCAATCGATGGATGCATCAAGAAACTTCAAGCAGAAGAGAAAAGCTGAAGGAATTTGGATAAAGGAGGAGCCAGGCAGATACAAATAAGAACAGTTATAATACCATCAATAACTCACATAAGAAGAATGAAGTAAGAGGGCAGGGGCGGGGGCGTGCATGACTTTCTTGTGGTCTTGTACCTAGCAAAGGTGTCATGGGTCAATTCATCACCATCATCTCCACCTCCTCAACTAACATTATTATGAAGAAATCAAAAGTCTCTGGGTGCAATGGATCAAACAACTGTGTCAGGATTCCTTTCCTTCGCCTCCACGTCGCCTTCCCCCTTGGCCACTTCTCCAACTGACGCTATCATTCTCTCCTCATCTTATAGTTTTATCTTGAGATAGAGATCATTGATTTGTGTTCTCTAGGTTCAACTTTCTTCAAGTTTTGGTTAATTGTAAAGTAATTTTAACTCACATCACTGGCCCATCCAATTTGAAATGCCAAGTTCCTTGGGGGTTGATTTTTCTCATTGGTCCATCAGCTTTATCACATTTACTGCGATACATGAATAAGTTTATTGGTTATTGTTTGTGCTTTTAATATTAATAGAATTTGGATGAAGCTGCTGGATGGACTTGAAAATATGTGCAAACTAAAAGAACAAGAAAGAAGGATACAAAGTACTGAAATAATAATGTTCACAATGTCTCTACATAAATGCCCTTCTAAATTATTAGATGCAGTTTATCTTATTGTATGCCTTTAATATATTGACCTGTCTCGATATCAAGATTAAAATGTTAGGGCGGTGGTGGATTAGTCGTTGCTGACTGATTGTTCAAGTCGGCAACTTATGAAAAGAAGGGTTATTTGGCTGCAAAGCGACTTAGCTATCTTGGTGACTGATGACTCTTTTCCCTCTCTTGTTCCAATTCTTGGTATTGGGAGTAGAGAAATAAGGCCCAACCAAAAGTTTAGTGGGTTAGGCCATGCTACCTTAATACCCCTCCTGTGACAATTACCTATATTCCATGAAGGTTCTGTAGTTCACATTATTTTTCTTATATTTGTTTCTCATGTGAATATGGCCACTGCCATTATTAACTCTAAATGGGTTAATTTGTGTTTCTCAAGCTGAGTAGAGGCTCTTGAATAGGCTCTTGCATTTGTGTATTGTACTCTTTCAGAGTCTTAATTTGATATTGTTGCATGCCTATAATCGAGCAAAAAGAAAAGAAATAGATTTTCTGTGCATAATTTTATAGGAGTTTTATGAAACACAATTTCGAATAAGAATACTCAGCCATCACTCTTTGCAGCCCTGCTTGGAATTTCAGATAATTTTGGCAAGTCCGTCTTTACTCTCTTGTCTTCTTTTTTAAGTCTCCATCGGTCTACACAATTCGGGATTATTACCTGCTTCATTATTGTGACAACACCACACTTTTGGATCATCAGCTCTTTTGACTCTTAGATAAACCATCAGAACCAATCTTCATATCTTTTTTTCTTTGTATAGATAGGCCTCGAAAGTGAACTCTTAAAGGTGACTAGTTGTAAGCTACTAGGCTATATACAACAATGTGTGGAATGTGCTTTAGGAGTAGTGGAAACTGAATTGAACTTTGTCTGGCAGAACGGCAGTCCATCCTCTTGTGAGACACAACCATGCATACATCCTGCCAAAAACCGTGTCCATGCAGTGTCTATGCTTGATCACTCAAGATGAGAGCTGTGCATTATGTTGCACGAGGTAGGCGTGGATCAATAGTCTCATTAGTCATTTCTGAACTGATCATAGTGGGTCAACCACACAATTCTGCTCTTAATTATATTCGGCAGCTACTATCATGCATGCATGGGAACTGGCTGGATAGAATACGAAATCACCACCACCAAATCAAGGCACCCTTAGGTTCTATTATATACTAACAAAAAATTATCTCAAGTCTCGACTATATGTCGATATTAGCTGATTGTATTCTTTGGTTTATGACAACCGATACTCCCTCTGTACCAAACTAATTGTCTGGATTGAAAATCAGACATGAACTGGTTTTAGTGCATTTTGGATTTCCAAGCCAGACAATTAATATAGGACCGAGGGAGTAAAAATGTTTTGTGCTTTCCTGTCGCTCTGAGACTGTTGCATCTGTAAGCCCATTTTGAAGCTTTCCCCAAGAATGGTGGTGGCTTAGCTGCCTGCTTAAATGGATCCTTTGGAATGTGGTTCGGCCATTTAACTAGTTATGTTGCAAGAAAAATCCTTCACCTACGTTGAGAACCCCATAATTTAACCCACGGGCTGATGTGGCAAATCCTAGCATCTCTTGTTGCGATATATACGAATATAATATCAACAAATTATTAGTATTGAACATTCTGTATTTTGAAGCAGAAACATGTAGTCAATGAAAAAAATTGTATTTGAAAAAAAAAAGTAAAACATGCGTAACTACACGTACGTGAGAGAAGCTTGTGAACTTCCGATGAACATTCTTCGCCTTTATCTGTTAAATTTTCTGAGCCCAAAAAGGTAACTCTTTGAGCTTGTTTCTAAGTTTCTTCCGCTGTATTGATCTGCATTGCTGCCCTTGTTCTTCCTCCTCAATCAAATCCGTATCTTTACCAACATTTTCTTGCACTAGGATTCTCTCCTTTCCTAATATTTTGGTAGTAACAACTTCCACTCATCTTGAATATCACTTATCGTAAATCCCCTCGAGACAAATGAATTTTAGGGACTTGGAATATTTTTTCCCTCATCTCCCATGAAGGCACAATAATTAGACAGTAGTACTCGAAATTGAGCCTTACAAATTAGCAAAACATCAGCTCAAGGGTCACATTCAGAAGGGGACTAACTGTATGAGAAAGTAACATTACACTCGGATGCATGTATCGACCTTTAAGGCTCTTATTGAGATTAAGGCTCTTATTGAGACTTCACGAGGCAGGAAATGGATGTAAAAGAGGATGACATGAGAAGATGGATCAAAAGCACATAATGAAAGAAGTTAATCATTTTTTTCTTTTTAATACCACTATAACCTTCACTAAGCTTACTTTGGTGTCGACCTGCTTAGGCAGAACCTTTCACATTGATTTAAAATTCCTGCCATAGGGTTTGGTTTTTTACAAAGACCAAACAATTCCCATACATGTAGTTGGCTCCTAATTAGTTTAATTTTAACTACTTGGAAGGCATGACTGTAGTGTGGACAAAAAAATTCTAAAATTCGGAAGTGAAAAACTAACCAGATCCTCGTTAAAGATGGAATCAAGTTGATTGGATGTTGGCCTTAATAAACAAATTTTGATTACTTGTTTTGGCAAAGGAGACATTAAATTGTATGAACACTAAATTACATAAATATTAAAAGGAAAAAGTTTAAATGAGATCGCTCTCATATAGCTTATATGAGGCCACTCTCAATCATAGCCCTTGGATCTTGATCTAACGGCTACAAATAGCCATAATGATCTCACCCACTCCCTGATGTGACACACTCACCTACCCACTGATTTAATATCCATCCTCCGATCGGAATCCAACGGCTATAAAAATTGGCTTCATGCTCCTTGTATGAGAACGATCTCATGTAAACCCTTCTTATATTAAAATACACTTTTCTAAACAAAAGTTCATTAAAAAATAGAAAAAAATATCTTTATTACTTGGAAGCTCCACACTGTCCGAGCTTTTAAGAGTGGTCTACTCATTTACAACAACCTTATCTGGGGGCCCGTTTACAATTTGGAGGGATATAATTCATAGTAGTAATCAATTCGTGACAGAAGGCGAAGGCCCAGTTACAAGCATACCTTATATGGGCCGAAAACATTGAAGGCCCATTTGGGAGGCTATGCGAGAGCAGTTAAAAGGGAGGGACATAGAAGGAATTTTATAATAAAAGGGCTCTCCCCATCGCCAACTCCTCATCCCGCCGATCCGCCGTCCGATCTCCGGCCATTTCTTTTTCAAATACAAAAAAAGCCCGCGGAATCGTCTCTCTCTTGCCCGGAGACGGTGGATGGCCGCCAATTCGCCGGTCCAGACCGTCAGCGGAGGCGCCGGTGGCCTTGCAGCCGCGGCCTCGTCGTCCAACGGCGTCGGCACGCCCATCCGGCGCTTGGACACGCCGCGACCCAGTCTGCGCGGCCTCAACAAGCCCAAATGTATCAAGTGTGGCAACGTCGCCCGCTCCAGGTGGATTTCGTCTCTTTGGGAACTTTTTTGAACTTTTCGCAGTGCCACTCTGCAGTTTTATGTAATTGTTATTTCTGATTCTATTATGTATGCCATATTGAATATGTGGACAAATTGGTACGAGCATTGTAGTGGCACTGTGTTTTTAGAGTCTGTGTGCTTATTTTACAAGTTGGCCATGATTGAGTGAATGAGTTGGAATTAAATTGGACTTTATTTTTGTGCTAAAAGAAACTATCTTGTCGTATATGACTTTTTGGAAATTGATTTTGATATAGTTGATTGAGATCAGCTTAAGGATGGGCTAAAAATTTAAAAGAAATTGATGAATATGTAACTACATTTAGCAATAAGGAAAAAACAAACAAACAAAGAAATTAATGAACTTTTCTACTTTTGGGGGTATGAATTTGCTGCAGAGGCGGCTGCTAGAATGGTTTTTGTAGTCATTGTCAAAGTGTTTACAAAAATATTATTGTACCAATGCAGAATAAGAAACACCAAAGTCAGAATTAAAATGGGAGGAAAGAATCTAATGGAGAGTAACAAAAAGATAAGAAGGATTAGTACGTGAACTTGGGAGTTAGGGTACTTCTGACTATCACTTATATTGACAATGCTTTTAAATATTTACACAATTCGAACTGTTATATTCGCCTTTGCCAAATTGGATTCCAACTTTCTAAGACGTAATCTAGAAGATTAGAACCCTTTGGCCCTTGTACATTTTTAATGATACTGCAAGATGATCTGTTTTATTTTTCCTTTGTTTGGATTAACCTCTCCAAGAGGACTTGAAAGGAGTTAATGTGAAAAGACTCACAGATGAATGAGTAGAATGTCAAAATGATCTTTATTAGGGCCAAACTGGGGGCCAGTATTCTTCTCACTAGCTGCATCTGATTACAATAGTACTCATTCCGTTCAATCAAGCTTGTCAGGATTGGAAATATATGAGTCCAACATTACATGGCTGTGCTTGCTCCCTCCCTCAAGGCAAAAGCCAGAAAGAGGAACAAAAAAACTCTTTTTTTACGGGCCCTATTGTCTTATAAATTCACACATTTTGCAATGCAGACAACTTCACTGGATGGAGGAAGTATGTGTTTTTTGATAGTTGTATTTTTCATGTATCACATACTAATTTACTAAGTGCCAATTTTTGGACTGAGAGATAGCCAAGCAATCTATTTTTATAAATTATTGTATCTTGAGCCAACTATAGTTTATTGGGGGTTCATATGTTATGAATTACCATCTATTTTTCTCTTGTTTGAGGTCATTTGAGGCAGGTTATCTGACATTAAATCTTGTCATGTTTTTGTGCGTGGATTATCAATTTCTTAAAGGTTATTATAAAATTGTCATTAACTTCAGCTACCTGGGATAAGGTCTACGATGATTATGATGATGTTATGATTGTCAAATTGTATTATGATTAAAATTCAGTGATTAGAAGTTTTTTTCCGTGCTCGTACCACTCACTTTGTTCTGCCACTTCTTCTGAAAGCCTTTGTGTAAATGTTTTGCTTCTTTTTGAACCCACCATGAAGCTAGACTTTATGGATCAAATTGGTGAGAATTTATTCTGTTATGAAGTTGCTGCTATCAGAAGGATTTTCTCCTGAGTTGGAATGTGGTTATGATTTGCTTCTTCTCTGATTGGTATTTATAATGTCAGTGTCGGTAATGAGACATTGTATGTATTCAAATTTCTGAATATAACTTGGCCTGCTATTCAGTATTGAAATATGAATGTGAATTTTAATGTGTACTTTCCTTTAAACATATCTAGGCCATGTTTAGTGATGCAACCATTGGGGAAATTAATTGTTTCCGTCATTTTAGGCTCTGTTTGGTTATAGCTTTTAGGAGTGGGAAGTCTGGATTTCCCAGATGAAGTTAGGTTTTCATTTTAAGGTGTTTGGTTGGTAAGAAGCAGATTTTAGGAATGAATTTAGGGCTTGATGGCAGGGTTTGTAATTTTGAAAAAAAAGACAGGGACATTTTCAAAGCAAAAAAGCGGTTTCAATGATTTTGCTTTGAAAATGCCCTTGTCTTTTTTTTTAAATTACACAAACTGCCATTACAAGAAGTGAAGTTAGCTTCTTTTGGGAGGAGATTTCCCAAAAGAAGCTGGATTCTTAAAGAATCCAGCCTTTTTAAAGGCTGCCAAACAGAGCCTTAGCATAAACTTAGCCTCATTTGGTTGAATATAAGACATTTTGTTATAAATGTTGTAGACATGAATCTTGTACACGAGTTTGAATCCTAACACATGGTGGCCACATTGGGTCTGAACTCTCGTTCCCACATTGCATAGGTCATTAGTAACAAATTTAATTTTTAGTTGCTTAATATTTATTGTAATACAAATACTCCAAGAATGATGACATGAAGTGCGTGAATGACTGAATAATTGGATGTCAACCTGCAGGTGTCCGTATCAATCATGTAAGAGTTGCTGTGCAAAAGCTCAAAATCCTTGTCATATTCATGGTATGCTGACTTTACACTTAGTTATGTTTTTGGAAAAGCATGTAAAATAATGTACTTTGAATATGTGTTTCAATTGCTTTTGCTAGGGAAAGATTTATATGAATAACAGCAGTTCTAACTTTTTAAATCTGATATGTTCAGTGCTGAAATCCAATTCTATTTTGCCGGACAAGTTGCCAAATTCTACTTCACCATCTGATAAGTCTGTGACTGATACATCTCCATTGGGGTATGTCGGGAATGCTTGATACATTTTTTAGCAAAAACTAGCCGACTTACACATATGAAACTGTTGACAAGATCCCTTTTTTGTCACAGGAATTCCTCTAGAGTTAATTCACTTAGGCAAATTCCCAATAATTTTGCTCGATTTATTGGACCGCAGAGCTCCTTGAGATCAAGAAGACCCTTGACTCGAAAGGTTCAAATTGAACTGCATTTTATTGGTTTCATTCGCATGCTCCAGTTGTTGATTTTCTGTGCATTTTATATTCAACTCATTGCCATGTGATTGCAGGATGCTGCTGAAATAAATGCTTGGAGATTTTTGAAGTTGAAAGAAAGCACTGAGAGGAATATTGAAGCTGAGACGGAAGCTTTTGACAGATATATGCAGAATGTTACCTTGCTGGAGGAGGTTTTTTCCATTAGTTCACCATCCGGAGATATCACACTGGATAATGAAGATATCGCCCAGGAAATGATCTCAGGAAATAAAGTCATGTTAAAAGCAAGGGTTCAGCGTACTGAAAGCTCAAGAGAGAGAATTCATTTACTTGTTAATGAGGGACTAAATGATTTGCAGAAATGGGAGTGTGTTGATGATATAAATGTCACTAATGACCTAAAGGAGCTTAAAAGACCGAAAAAAGAACTGCAATGGGGTGGGGATAGGATTGCAGCTGTAGATGAACTTATGGAAAAGTTGAACAAGGCTCGAACTGAAGATGATCTGAACTCTTGCATGCATCTGAAATCTCATTTGTTTGGCCAGACATCTGCTTCATTGAGCGGAAGGGCTACAAGCGAAAGTAAAGATGCTCAAGTAGCTTCATTCAGTGCAAAAGCTACAAACGGAAGTCAAGATGCTCAAGTAACTTCTGATGAAAATGCTGGAGGGGCCCCAACATTAAAGCTTGTAACGTTGACTGACAATTGTTCAAAATCATTCAAAACTACCAGAATAGGTGAAGAAGCTCTTTCAGCTGTAGAGAAACAGTTCCCCTTTTTAGGAGAAGTTGTAGAGCTTTGAGGTTGGAGAAATGTAATGAAAAATTTTAAATCCAACAGGTTAGGTTAAATCTGATAGTCTTGACACTGCTTGAGCTGATCAATGGAGGCTGCAGTGGTGAATTTTCTTCTCTTTACGATTTTAAGTGTATCAGTAGCTGAAAGATGAAAAGGGAGTAGATTCGTAGCGCTCTTGATTCTGTCCACAATCTTGTCTCCCTTTAATTGTTTTACACTGTACGATACAGCTAATATAGTGATATGCCCATTCGTTTTTTTTATTGCGAGTTATTTTCTGTCTCGTCTAGTTATCCATTACAGCTATTACCTTTTAAAATACTAGTCGAATTGCACGTGCTGACATGGCATATGTGTTCAAGAAGGTGGATGTTCATGTTTCTCTAAAAGAAACTAATTACATTACCATTAGGAGCAATCTGACTAATAATAATTACAGGCTAGCTTTTGGGTATATTGCATGAATACTACAAGATAAATTGCTAAAAAAAACAATTGCTTATGCTTATTAACCTTACTGAGAAGGCAAATTAAACACTTCACTGGCTACACACGTGGCGCTGCTCCAAGAGTAATTTATATGTAAATGGGTAAGTGTAAAAAGGAAAAAAGGTACTCTCTAACCAAGAGGAGGCCGTTTCTTTCTCCGAGTGGGCGACAATCGTTGGATCGTGATCAAACGGTTACTTGTAAGTCCGAACTTAACCACAGGGTCAACCCACTTCAAACTCCCCTCAACACTTCTTCCTCCCCAACATGACCTCGTCGCCCGTCCCGGCCTTTCCCTCCTGCAGCCACCCTCTTTAGACATTTTGCCATTCCAAAGCACTGTACACATACTCGTTCCATCAATGCCAAAATATTAATTTGAAGGAAGTTCTTAAATCTGCCCAATGCTTGGTATCCCTTCCAACAAATCTAACGTGCGTTTCGGTCCAAGCAATCAAACTTTAGTTTGCCAGAAAATTGCAACTGCAAGAACTCAAGGCCATGACTACGTCATTAGCTGTGTTATATTCCCATAATCATAGTAAAAACGAATTGGGCACCCTGTTGGCCTGTTGTCTCTAGAGACGTCATCTTGATGGTCTCAACTGGACAGCATGAGTTGGAGATATACGGCCACTGGCCAGCAGAAAGGGTGAAGGTCCGTGAGAGCCAGGGTAGCCATGGGTTAATGAGGATTAAGGAGAGGATTAAAGTCAAATTAGTCATAGCTATTGAATAATGATCTAATGATTGCTGACTAAACCGACAGGAGATACGCTCTCCATTCGGTTGCAGAGTACTGGGATTCTTTTATATATGAGAACATAAAAATTATTATATTTTTACAAGAATATGTCCGTGAAGGGTATAGCTAACTATTTTTACAAAAATTATTTTTACAAAAATTGTTTAAAGGATACTGAATAAGGTTTTAGCTAAACAATATTTTAGGCAAAGAAGTCATTTGCCTATACATGTACTACAAATTCCTCATAATTTCGTGATTTTTACGACACTAAATTACACGGTTTCAGAAACTACCAACTACCCAAGAGCGACAAGCATTCTATAATATAGAAGCTCCCACCTCTGCGGCTCTGCCTTCTCCTCCGTGCATTTCAAACAACTGGGGTGTAACTTTATTTTCAGATTTTATGCAAACCTCCAAACAATTCAAGTTCATCAAGAATTACAGCAAGCAATTAAGAAAAACCATAGTAAATCAACCTTTCAGTGAAGCTATTGTTTTCTGATTAAAAAACCAGATCCTTAATAGACAATGTTGAAAAGTTCGTTATTATTGAAAGTATGTTCAACTTTGCAAAAACGAGCTTCATAAAAAACCAAGCAATGTGGCGGTGCTTCGAACTGAAATATCAAGACAGATAGTCTAGCCAGAGAGTGCTGAATTAAGTGCACTGTAAACATCAACTCCAATTTGAGCCTCGGCCTTCTCCAAATCAGTGGAAGCCGAGTTTACCTTTTGTTGGAAATCTGCAAGTTCCTTCTGGACCGCACTTTGGTCAAAGTGATCAAGTGGGACTGCCTCTACAGCCACTATATCAGTGAAGGAATTTGCATGGATAAAGGCAAACCCACTGCTAATGAAATATTTAGTAACGTCATTCCCTTCAAGCACAGATAAAACCCCAGGTTTGAGCTCTGCAATGGTAGGCACATGTCCAGGCAAGACACCCATCTGCCCTGTCATAGCTGGAATGATCACTTGGTCCACCTGAGAAAACAGACATAAAGCAGTTGAACTATATCCAATTTGACTTTCAAACTGGTAACAGTTCTTCATGGAGAACTAGCAGCATTTACAGGTAGCAGCACCACCAAGTTGCAGAAAAAAGTAGAAAGCTTTGCTTGACAAATTGTTAAAAATATCAGAGAGAGAGGAGAGAGAGAGAGAGAGAGCGCACCCAGACACAGTGAATATTGATTTTCCATTGAGCAACCTCAGATAATAAAGCAAAGTTATTTGCACATATAGTTGCGTTTCTAATCAATAATTAAGGCCAGAAGTGGCTGATCCAGCCTTTGGTGGGCTGGTGAAATCTCTCCGGCATGTGGTTGAGGTCCTAGGGTCCAATACCATTGGCACACATAGTGTGGGTGTGTGCGTCTAACCTATCCACCCCAAAAAAATAAACAATCGCCTGAATAGTGAGATCAATGCAGAAACTTTGATAATTCCCAGCATGTTTAAATCAACCTCAAAATCTTGTTAGCCTACGGATTTGGAATGATAATGTTTTCCTATTTGTAGGCAGGTTAGAGATCACAAAAAACTCAACAAAAAAGCAGCCTATCTTAATTGTATGGATAAACTTATCCTTCGGGATTCAAAGATCACAGGAAAATGATACTTAATTAACAAAAAAAATACAGAAGTAAACAAGAACAGATTAACACACAAACAATTTATGTTGAAATTAATAAAAATTAGTGAACTGTCAGCATTCAACTAAACACAAGTGAAGCACAGACAAAAGCACTGGCAAGGGCAAAAATGTCATTATTTACCACCTTCAGGAAATGTTGATCATATTCAGCATTTAATAAATTTTGCTGAAATTTCTACATATATAAATCTAGCAGAAATATCCTAAAAGCTTAAACGTGTTAGAGACTCTCCAATAAAGTTGATGTGTCAGGCATGCACACCTAATATACTTCTGTCTATACACTTATATACTCAACGATCTTATAAACCATAAGAAGAATCAGCTAAACGAATCCTAATAAGTATTTCTCTTTTATCTCACAACCAGAATCTAGCTTAAGTTGAATGAATCTAGAAGTTACATAAACTTTCACTGAGAATACATTGATACAGTGGAAGCTTCCAGTAACAAAGACGTTCATCCAATTACATGTCTAGATTGCATTATTCAAACTCCCTCCGTCCGAAACTAATATTAAATTTGGTTTTCCAAAAGGGCAGTGATAACCCTACAGCAGATTCCTACACATTTGCATACACATCAGCTGTGTATGGAAAATGTGTAGGAATCTGCTGTACAAATATCGTTTCCCTTTCCAAAATAAACTATTTTGTTCATTCTGCAAAAACCAATTGTTAATACTAATTCCGGATGGATGGAGTAATACCTAAAATGAAGCTGGTTAAAGATCCCGATAATCGGACAAATCATTTCAAAATTCATTCCAAGTAAAATGCCATCGAATATCATTGAATTCTTTTGACAAACTCATACAAACGCATCAACCATATCAATTTCATTTAAACGTACAGACAATTTTCCCTTTATCCCACAACAAGCATCTAGCTTAAGTTGAATGAATCTAGAAATTAATAAAACTTTCACTGAGAATACACGGATATAGTGGAAGCTTCCATAAAAAACAATTTCATCAAATTACAGCTCTAGATTGCATTCCTCATACTCCCTCTGTCCGGAATGAGTGTTAACACTTGGAAATTCCTGACGGAGGGAGTAATACCTAAAATGCAATGTAGTTAAGCATCTTACTTCAAAATTCATTCCAAGTAAAGTGCCAACGAACATCTGTCGAATTCTTTTAAAAAACTCACACAAACGCATCAACCATATCAATTTCATTTACGCGTAACAAAAGAATTTACGGAAATGGAAAAACTGCTACCTCCTTGGACGAGAGCTCAGATTGGTAGGGAAGAACGAAGTTGACGGTGAGTTTAGAAGGGATGGAGCCCGGCGTGGGCGGGCGGGGCTTCATGAACGCAAGGGGCGTCTTGGGCGGCTCTATGTTGGGCGCCACCTTCTTCCACGCCGCCACGAAAGTCTCGTCCACCGCCGGAGCCGCCGGAACGTCCGCCGAGAACGCCCGGCGAGCCCCGCCCAGGGCCGCCCGGGACAGTACGCGGTGTGCTTGCCTGAACATCTCCGATCACCCTAACGATTGATTCCGTCGGCGACGACCTGCACCCAAATTCCGCCCAAACCAAACTCAAATTCCTCCGAAAATTTTCCAAAAAATTAAAAACAAGAAGCCGATCAAGAAATGGAAGAAGAATCATAAAAATGGGATTTTTGCATCTACCTCTTCGTCTATCTTCCTGAGGCAATCGAGCTCCTGAGACGATCTCTCCGCTCTGCTTCTATCTTAGGTTTCGGGGAATTAGCTGGGCCGCGCCATCCGTGGACCATACTGACTCCTTTTGTGAAGAGGAAGCCTAGCCCATTTACTCACAAAAGAAAAGACTTGTTAGTGGGCCTGATCTTTTGGATATGCTCTTTCTCGTGAAAGGGGTGGCTTTTTTTTTATAAAAAAAGTTTATTACTATTAAAGCGTCCGGAAGGGGTGGCTCAAAACAGAATTGAGGCGTAAAATTCATCTTCCGGACCTCGAAAAAGCATGCCACAACTTGGTTTTTATGATAAAGTCTCTTACTTTTTGTATATGTTCTTCAAGTTGCAACTCAAATGAATAGTTGGAGAATCTTTACTTAATTCTACAAATTTATACTAAATTATAATAATAATAATAATAATCATAATTCAGTAGAACATTTTCCCACGACGACCTAGATCCTACACGTCTATTTTGTAAAAGATAGTAAAGTTATATTATTTTTTATTAACTTTATCTAAGTTTTTTTGGGTCTTCCTCTCCCTCTTTTGACATCATTTGCATGCATCCTTTTTAATCTTCTCACATAGGCATCTATTAGTCTTCTTTACATATGTCTATACTAACGCAACCTACATTCCATTTACTTCTCCCTTAAATGAGTTTCGAATATATTTATTTATAATCATATCTCTCATAATTATATCACTCATCCACCCTAGTATTCACATTTCGACTACACTCAAGTTATCTATATAACTTCGTTTTGATGTCTAACATTTCTCTCTATTTAAGTATTTCATGCACAACGATTATCCTATAGAACTTGCATTTAAGCCTTTTTAGAACACGCCTACCACACAAAACTCGCGAGGCTAGCATCCACTATACTCATCCCGCATTTATCTTATACACCACATGACTATCGATATTTTCTTATCTATGGATAATGAATAATAAGTAGCATAATTTATCGCACCTTAGCACTTCATGTTTATATATTTCAACTAAGGTTCTACCTTCTTTAAAATTAAATTCCAAACACTCTATCTTAGTCTTACTTA
The DNA here is from genome assembly GCA_039654745.1 of Houttuynia cordata. NCBI lineage: Eukaryota > Viridiplantae > Streptophyta > Magnoliopsida > Piperales > Saururaceae > Houttuynia > Houttuynia cordata. The sequence continues at coordinate 12,604,724 of CM077511.1, read as the reverse complement.
TTTTGAAACATTTTCATTATAGGGCCTCATTCTATAATTTTAGTGTTGCATTCAAACATATTTTACCCTCATCAGTTAAAATTACATATGTAAAAAAATACACATAAATACACTAACTTACATATGTCTAGTTAACTCATCTACAATTAAAGCAAAAAATAAGGACTTAAGGCTAACATTTGACTAACATCTAACCTAACCGGAAACTCTTTGATTTATACTAAATGTCGTTCAAATATAATTTATAAGTTATTTATATATTATGTTTTATAAATCTTGTATTCTTCTCTAATCTAATAAGTTTATTGTTGGTATTAAATTTAGTTAAATGCTTACTATGTTTATTTGTGTGTTTACGTGTAGTGCTATCACGCCCCAAAATTCCTGACTTCGATCGGAATGCGGAAGCCTTTAAGTAAACCAATCAAAAACCGAGATAGGAACCTTGGGATGCAACCGAATTCGATCACTCGGGTCAATTACGTCGTCATGAAAGAACGTGTAATCAACATCACCAGGAACTCATAACAAAACTCAGAAATTAAGAACTAAGAAATTCTTCATCCAGTTTTAAATAACATTGTCGATATAGCAAATGATTCCTACTTAAATTATTACAGCAGATTAATTAAAGTTGTCAAATAAAATAAGCATCAAATAAGGCACACACAGGCCAACACTAATAGTGTAACACCCAGAAAATTCGTACGTCAACTGAAGGTATCTATTTTAGGAAACTGGTCTAAAATAGGAAAGTTTCATTTCCTGATTTGATTTCTGGTTACGTGATGTGCTTTGATGTGTTATTCGATTTAATGATGTGATATAATTTGTTAATCGTATGGCTAATAGTAGTAGAAAACCAGGACGCGAGGGTTGGTCCTGGCGCTAGGCACAACCTGGCGCTGAGGCCAGCCTGGCGCCAGGGTTTGAGAACACCTGACGCCAGGAGAGGGGCCAGGTGCCAGGGCATGTGTTCAGTGGATTACTCTTAATTAGTAAAGTGAATTTGGTTTTCATGTGTGGTTAGTAATGCATGCGTGTTAGTATGACGAGTAGTGCAACTGCGGGACATCAGAGACCTGTGCGCGTAGGACTTAAGCCAAGACGCATGTCCTGGGCGCTGAGCCACATGGCACTGGCCCAGCAGTGATTTATGAACGTGGATAACCATAAGATGATCTTCGGATGGTGGGAGTAAGTCTTAGAGCAAAATCTACGATTTGACCTAATAGCGGTAAATATGATAAGTATCGCGGAGGATCGGGAAGTATCAGTTCGGTTGAGATAATTAAGGAAGATAAATCTTAACTAAAAAGAGATAAGTATTTCACTTTTTAATCAACCAATAGGAAGGGGACGTCTAGTTGGTTAGCCTAGATATGGTAGTTTCATAGTTTGGAACGGGATATGTAAAGTATGATTAAGATTGTAAACTCAGCCAGTACTATTTCTGTGTCGACAGTCGGAAGTAATTAAATCATAACTAATTCAAAGAAAATCGTAAAAATATAAAATTAGTTGGGTTAGAAACTAGATTCAAAGGGCTAACTCCAATAAATATTTCAGAGTCTAAGTCCAACTGGACGGACGGTGGGAAGAGTCGGAATTGGACTGTTATGCATATGATAGTGTGCTGTAATTAGGATTAAGATAGTGAACGAATCTTATTAGATATTTGAAATCCTAATTAAATGAGGAAAACCCAATGGATTAACATGGCTGAACTACCCTTACTAATGAGGGAGAGCTTTTAATTGGTAGTGAGAGTTTGGATTAGGAAGGAGTTTTGATTTGGAGATATCCTAGTTGTAGTAGGTTTTGGGGCTATATAAGCACAAGAGAGAGGGCTGGCTGTTATTTTTCAACGCAAATCCCTTGTGAACGTCCCAAGACTTTCTCTTTCTCCTTCTCCTTTGTTCCAGCAAGCTTTATACTTTTTCCTTCATCTCAAGAGTCAACGATCAAAGCGCTAAAGGGTGGCATCGTGTAGAGGAATCAAAAGCCTTCGCGAGGAAGCAAGAAGATACTACGTTTGGACTAGGTAGGATGATTTTTCCCACACTCTTGGATCTGAATTTCATACCTTGTTCAAGTGCTTCTTGTGTCAATATATTGATTTATGATTGTGAGTCTTCATGAGGGCCAATCGCTAAATACCAATCTTTTGAATTATCTAGTTATTACGTGTTGTTGCTCAATCGTATGAACCTTGATGTTCCAATTCCTAATTGTTACACATGCTAGCCCAATGATGGGAAGTTTGAATTGTTTGGAGTCCTCTTTGAAGCTTCCTTGTGTCTTTTTTGGTCTCTGACATTACTGTCCAAATTGTATTGTCCTAGTTCATCATGGAATTATGGCAACTTCTTCAGTATAAGTCTTCAATAGTTGATGATGTTTATTAATGGGATCTAAAGGGGATTATAACTAGAATATACTTTATAAATTTATGTCATGAACCTACTAGTTGTTCAATGGAGCATTTGTGTCAAGTCAATTCTGTGACCTTGTGTGTTTATATGTCCTTAATTAGTTGTCAAATTTGCCTACTTCAACTAGAAAAAGGGTATGTGTGTGAGATGAATTAAGATAATGAAAGTACACCTCAATCCTTGTAAATATTATGACATATCATACCTAATAAAATTCTGAAATAAGTAAGATATGGAAGATATTCAAGTATACTATATATTATTGAATGGATTATGGGGTAAACACACTCACAATTTGATTAGAACTATGATTAAGGGTCTCAGCCAAAATTATTTCTACACTAATGACCTTCATTAAAATATTTATAACTAATTATATAAAAATCATAAAAATATGCCGTTTGTTGGGTTGTAAACTAGACACATAGGAGTAATCATAGTAAAATTTTCAGAGTCTAATTCTTTCTGTTTTGACGTTGGTAAGGGTCGGAATTTGACTAAAATATAAAAATAGAACACTGTAATTATGGTAAAGGTTGGGAAAACTTTATCAAAACAATAGCCTATACTATAATAAGTATACTAAGAACTTTATATGTATTATATAAGATTTTAAGTAAGTATTACAGTAGGATGGATTAAGTATAATACTATAGTATCATGGGCCAATGGTGAGTAGTTTGATGTTCATTAGGTCTTATATGTTCCACTGGTGATATTGACTCGATTCGTGTTTCCAATTGGAAACCGAACCATCTATTTCTATTTGACCAATGCACTTCTATTCGTTTGAGAAACTTCAGTTGACCTGTTATTGAGTCTGTTTGAGTCAAGTCTTCTTTGAAACCAGAACTTGCTATTAACTTGAGTTTTCTTGGAGTCTTGAAAGGCAATTCTTGATCAAGTCTTTCTTCATAAGTCTTATCTAAGGCTATGCATGTGTAACATGGTCATTGTTGAGAGTCTTTGCTATTCTATTTCATACTCCAGAACGTGATTCATACGTTGTTGAGAGTCTTTATTATTCTATTCATACTCCATGAGTCAGTCATTGAAGTAAGAGTCACCCTATTCTCATAAAGTTGAGACCTCTGCTATTGTTGAAACATTGTCCAGTTTGATATTGACCTATTTCTCCACTAATTGTTCGGTGGAATCATAGTATGCTCACGAGCTATTGCTAGGTCCAGCGTGACCTCCGATATTTATGGAATTTTGATTCCTTATTGCCAGAAGGGAGGCAAATACGTACGTTTAGGCTGTATGATAATACGGAAGGTCTGCAGTCTCCGCCCATTGTGCCCGCAAGCACGGATGGGGCCAGCATGTCTAGACGCGTGGCCGGGTTCCGAAGGGAGAACCTCTAGCATGATATATTTTACCTTTTGAGATCGGTAAATTCAGCGTGCAAAAATTGTAACTCCTTGCACTATAGATGCCTGGAGCCTTTGGTATTTTGACCATTCTCTCCTTACACTTTGGATGTTTAGGAGTCTTCATTGATGATGTTATTTCCTCTTATAATGGAATTCTTGTTGTTCAGTTCAAATATTCTTGAATATTCAACTGTCTCATATTAAACCATATTCTTTGTCCTATATAGTATATTCTGTTCTTGTGGGTTTTTGCATTCTACTGGGTATTTCTTCGGAATACTCATGCATCCTCTGATGCAGACATGAAGAAAGTATAGCTATGGCAAGTGCAGATAATGGAAGACTTAAAAGATAGTTGTGGAAGATAAAGTTATCTTTGTTATCTTAAATTTAGTGTTAATATTATTGGCATGTTGGCCAAAGCATTTTAATGATTTTGATTTTTTGTTATTTTAGATGACTTATATTATGGATTAATTTAAGATTATTAAGTTCTCATTTCATATGTGTTAATGATGTTATTTAAAAACTCAGTTGTGTTATGTCGAGTACACATCTATTCATGGTGATGTATTAGACGGGATGTTCGAGTATTTGGTCATATCTCAGGGTTTCTGGCCTCAAATATACTCATAAAAAAACGTCTTCCGCACTCCGACGAGGCCGGGAATTTTGGGGCGTGACAAATAGAGTTATAGCAAAATAAATAAAGAAATAAAAAGAATTCTTCAAATACGTCCTCCACGCATCTGCTCCACCTTTTCGAGCTGCAAAGTCCTGACTTACTGATCCTTAAAGCCTGCATTAGAGGATACATGAGTATTTTATAGAAATACCCAGTAGGATGTAAAAACCCACTTGGATGATAAAATATAATATGAAGAATAAGTCACTCAGATAAACAGGAACATGCACTCTCTAAAAGACCACTTAAAGGTTTACATTACCTTAACAAAGGGTCAAATAATAATAGTCCCAATTCATAGATGTAGGAAAGAATAATCTCAATAAGATTCCAAACAAATACCGGTGTAAGGAGATAATAGTCAAAATACCAAAGGCTCCAGGCATCCATAGAGCAAGGAGTTACAATTTATGCTCGCTGAATATGCTACCTGAGTGGCTATTGACTAGTCTCATCCTAGAGGTTCTCCCTTCGGAACTCGACCACACGTCTAGGATGCCCATCAGTGTTTACGGACACTATCGCCAGAGACTGAAGACCTTCCGTAATATCAGTCAATCGAAACGTACGTATTTGCCTCCCTTCAGGCAATAAGGAATCAAAATTCCATAAATATCGAAGATCACTGCTGATCTAGCAATGGCTCGTGAGCATAATATGATTCCACCCGAAGAGATCTTAAAAAAGAACTCTTAGTGGAGAAATAAGTCAATGTCAAACTAGACAATGATTCAATCAAAAGCAAATGTCTCAACTTTTCTGAGAATAGGGTAACTCTTACCACAATGACTCACTCATGGAGTTATGAAATAGAATATCAAGTCTCTCAACAATACATGACTCACTCTATGGAGTATAATATATAATCGCTCTCAGTAGCATAAAGATCATCATAAGAACACGAATAATATTTCAAAGATAGGCCGATGTGATAACTCACTGTAGGAGTATAAATTTCACTAATCGATCATACATCATGCATCATAGCTTTACCTTTGACTTTGATAAAAACATCTCTAAGTCTGGAGTTGTATTATCTTTTAATATCAAGATGGTTTTTATGAATGTTTAATCTCCAATTAGATGTTCAAACCGACTCCACGCCATGGAAAATCGTCTCGCCGATATATCGGTATCGGCCATAAACCGATACATCGATACTAATTAATATCGATTTTTAAAAAAATTCCAAAGACCGATATATCGGTATTTTTTGAATTAAAAAATTATTTTAAAAAAAAAAATTCAATTTTTTTTTTTTAAAAAACCTTTCATGTTTGTTTTCTATCATAATATGCATATTTTGAAATTTAATCTTTGTTTAAATTAGTATAACTCATTTTAGAAGTTAGATTGTGAAAAAATACGGTAAAAACTAGTTTTTGACTACCGATATTTTTTTACACAATATCTCTGATATATCTCCGATATTTCGTCTCTTTGGCCGACCGATATTTTACCGATATCCGATACGACATTCCATGCTCCACGCTGTACAAAGGAAACAATAATCGTTTTGACTCAAAGACACCCTGACTCCTCCTAAAGTCTTAACTTTTTGGACTCCCTTACTTACTGCAGTAGTACTTAAGAGGTCTTACCATAATGTATTTACTATTATTTAGATAAGATTACATCATCATATTATGAGTATTAGTACTTATTAGTGCTTTCAAACCCTAATTCCAGTAAACTATTTTATATTGTACAACCTACTTTCGACTGACCCCACTGTCAATACAGAATGACTCCGCCTCTGAAACTTTTACAACAGATAGTTGATTGTTTAAATATAAACCGTTGCAAGTGCACAAGGCAATTGTATTACAGTGAGTATAGAAAGGGTTGTCGAACCTCAGGGACGGTGAAATACTTTACCAAACTCACATGAGAAGAAAAAGATGTAGTTTAATTAAATCTTTAACTAATCTAACTAAGATTTAATCAATATGGAGAAGTATCAAGGCAATGAATCCACCACTAGACATGCAATTACTACTCTCAATTATTATTAAGCATACATTGACATGATATGGTAATTCGTGTTCTTGATCGGACACACGAATTACTAATGAATTCACTAACGTTCTTGATCGGACACGAAAGTTCATCCACTATTGTGTAATTAATCCTATCCTTGATCGGGCATAGAATCAATCACAACTCTATTATAATATAATTAATCTTATCCTTGATCAGGCATAAAATCAATCATAATATCTAATTCCATTCATAATCAATCAAGTCTATGGTCAAACATGATCGTTTAAATATAAACCCTTGCAAGTGCACAAGGCAATTGTACTACGGTGAGTATGGAAAGGGTTGTCGAACCTCAGGGACGGATTAATCTTTTACCAAATTCAAGAGAAAAGTAGCAGTTTTTAATTAATCTAGAGAAAAACAATGAACTTTAACTAAACTAAGCTGAGATTAATCAATAGGAGAAGTACCAAGGCTTCGAATCCACCATAATAGACTAGTGTATCGTCTCTCTCTCTCTCTTTTGAATTCAGATTTCCAGTTGGCTAGTGTATTCCTCTCGGACATACACTTGTCAATTCAAATTATAGTGCCCTCCTCTCGGATGTAACACATAAATCTATTAAAACATAGAACTGTGATCTATCTCTCTCGAGTATAAACCAATGAGACTTTATTAATATGTAACACTTCAGGACACTCATATTCCTCTCAGACATGCAAGTAATCTTTCAGATTGAAATTCATAAAATCCACTCTTGTCTCTCTCAAGCACAAAGAATAGACTCAATGAATTAACTTTAATTACATAACAAAGGTTCATACACCAACTAGAGTAAACACATAATATGAGAGAAAAGAAACTACACAACCAGATTATTGGGCTTCATCTACGCCTTGGATAGGAGTTTAGCCAAGCATGGGAAGAGAATCCATCATCTTCATCTTCATCATCTTCTTCTTCCTTTGCTCTAGCCTCCAAGGGACTCAAATCTCTATTCTCTAATATCCAATACGTTCTCCCTTAAGGCATATATATAGGGGTGAAGGAAAACCCTCAAATTCCCTTCCAAATCCAAGTCAAAATAGGCCTTATTTCAATTCTGCGTATACGGCGATCGATCACTTTTCTGGCCGATCGATCGCTTTACTATTCATTTTGTAGCACGATTTTCCAATAGTCATAACTTTTTGCTCCAAACTCCGAATTATGCATGGTTGGTGGCGTTGGAAAGCTGACTTCTTTAACTTTAACATGAGACTTGAATCAGTCTAATCCGACATTTATACACGAAGTTATGAAGGTTTAACCATTGAAGTCTTATTTCACCCTATTTTTACATCTTTGCTGTCATTTTCCTACAAAACCAAAAAGTATAATAAAGTAGCAATAATTCTAATCAAACACTAGCATAAATATAAGTTTAAGAGATAATAAAATGCATATTTCATGTATAGATCAAAACACTCAAAAGAATACTCATGAAATCGCATTAAGCATGAATCATAATCAACTTTATAAAATTAAACTAACAAGATGTTGTGTTCCCGTATGGAACACGAACAAAATCAAACGCCATGGTGAAAAAGGGAGAAAAGAAGAAGAAAAACAAGAAGAAAAGATAAGTAAGGAAAAACTGAATTCAATATTGCATGCCCAAGAAGGAGGAAGAAGACCTCCTTATAAAGAAAGAGAGGGCGCGTCTTCTTAGCCTGATTACAAGATATGACCTTTCAGCTTCCTAGGTTGATTACAAGATATGACCTTTCAGCTTCCTAGCATGATTACAAGATATGACCTTTCAGTTACCAAGGTACGGTTCTGCGTGCTGACCTGTCACTTACCAAAACGGGAAGGATTACAAGATGTGGTTCTGCGTGCGAGCTGACGTTCACAACACAAGAGTAGCAATACACATCTAGGGCTTCATCTAACCTTGAATAAAAGTTTAGTTACACATAGAAAGAAAGAAAAGAGAAGCCTGTTTATGTAGATCCATCGTCATGAATCATTCTTCTTCTTTACTCCAAAAGACTCTTTCTCTTGCTCCTCTCTAGCCACCAATATATATAGCTCAAAGGTGATCTCCAAGTTGGTCTCCAAGATTCCCAAAACGTTCTCCCATAAGGCCTATTTAGAAGTTTGAAAAGAAACCACGAAGTCCCCTTCTAAATCTGAGTCGAAATAGGTCTTATTTCGGCTTTTCCGCACACGGCGATCGATCGCTCCATATTGTCAATCGTTCGCCTACTGATCGATCACAATTCCTTCGTTATTTTCTGTCGATCGATCATTCTGTCGATTGACGTCGTATGATTTCGATCGATCGTTGTTACTGTCTTCTGCGGATTAAAAACTCTAGTAGATATGATCGATCGTTTTGAGGTCCGATCGATCGTTTCCTTCAATAACGCTGTTTTGCGGCAGAGGCGATCGATCGCAGTTACTGTTCATGAATTTCAAATGGCTATAACTTTTTGCTCCGAATTCCGAATTGCGCATAGTTGGTGGCGTTGGAAAGCTGACTTCTTGAACTTTAACATGAAGTTTGAATCAGTCCAATAAGAGATTTTCACATGAAGTTATGATAATTTAAACATTGAAGTCTATTTTTACCTCATTTCTGTGTATTACTCTTATTTCCTACAAAAACCAAAAACTATATTAAAGTAGTAAAAATTCTAATCAAACACTAGTATAATCGTAAGTTTATGAGCTAATAAAATACAAATTTCATGTATAGATCAATAGTCCTATAAGTCTAGTTTATGACCCCAATGAAGGTGTATTTTTCTGATTTTTGTACATTTAATTATAATTTTTATAATGAGTACTGCCAGCGCAAGAACAGTCATGGCCGGAAGGCATTACTTGCATAATCAGTAATCTCGTATTAATACTCATTAATTATAATAATATGACCTTAATACCCTTAATTACTCCCCTACTAAAGTAATTCTAGACTCTGGTACATTCTAGAATTTAATGATTTCATGACTTTAGTTACTGTTAAAACCTTAAGCTAGACTCAATGCATAACGCTTGCTCTAATGAAGCTTTTAATATCATTAATACATCCCTTAGCCATATTGGACGATTAAAGCAGAACATTACAGAATAAAGAAGAAAACTTTATGACCTCCCACGTTCAAGAGACATGACTATATAGATATTTCCATCAAATGTAAGCATATATGCACTAACACAAGCATGAAACAAGATATCTCAACAAGAATACTCTTACTTGATAAACAACCAGGAATCTCTCATGAATCAAATATTAACAAAACCTTTATCACCGAGATAACATCAATAGGATCATCAAATAATCATGCTAAGAATGAAGGAAAATGATTTAAATCAGATTTGTTAGTGATCGTTTAAAATTAAAACCATTGCAAGTGCACAAGACAATTGTACTATAGTGAGTATTAAGAAGGGTTGTCGAACCTCAGAGACGGATGAATGATTTACCAAATTCAAGTGAAAGAAAGTTTATAGTTTGATTTAATCTAAGAAAGCAATAAAATTTAACTACTTTAAAATGAATTTTAACTAATATGGAGAAGTATCAAGGCAATGAATCCACCACTAGATATGCAATTACTACTCTCAATTATTATTAAGCATACATTGACATGATAATTCGTGTTCTTGATCAGACACACGAATTACTAATGAATTCACTAACGTTCTTGATCGGACACGAAAGTTCATCCACTATTTTGTAATCGATTCTATCCTTGATCGGGCATAGAATCAACACAAACATGTTATAATGTAATTAATCTTATCCTTGATCGGGCATAAAATCAATCACAATATCTAATTCCATTCATAATCAATCAAGTATATGATCAAGCACTCAAAAGAAACTCATGAAATCGCATTAAGCATGAATCATAATCAACTTTATAAAATTAAACTATTAAGAGTTACAATACACATCTAGAGCTTCATCTAGCCTTGAATAAAAGTTTAGTTACACATAGAAAGAAAGAAAAGAAAAACCTGTTTATGTAGATCCATCGTCATGAATCCTTCTTCTTCTTTGCTCTAAAAGACTCATTCTTTTGCTCTTTTCTAGCCTCTAAAGTATGTTCTCTAGAGTCTCCAAGGGTTGGTCTCCAAGATTCCCCAAAACGTTCTCTCATAAGGCCTATTTATAAGAGTGAAGAGAAACCACGAAGTCCCTTTCCAAATCCGAATCGAAATAGGTCAAAATCACGTTTTCCGTATACGGCGATCGATCGACCGCCGATCGATACTATTCATAAAAATTTTCCAGTAGATACGATCGATCAAACGGCGACGATCGATGCAAAAATATCAATTTTTTTCTCAGGCGATCGATCGCCTCATTTAGCCGATCGATCGGTTACTATTTATCCTACAGCACAATTTTCCAATGGTCATAACTTTTTACTCCAAAATCCAAATTATACGTGGTTGGTGGCGTTGGAAAGCTAACTTCTTGAATAACATGAGACTTGAATCAGTCCAATCAGAGATATATACACGAAGTTATGAAAGTTAACCATTAAAGTCTTATTTCACCATATTTTTGCATCTTTGCTCTCATTTTCCTACAAAATAAAAAACTATATTAAAGTAGCATTAATTTTAATCAAGCACTAATATAAACATAAGTTTAAGAGATAAGAAAATGAATATTTCATGTATAGATCAGTTAGAAAAAACTATCCTACCACTTAGATATATGCGAAAGGGAAACGATATTTGTACAGCAGATTCCTACACATTTTCCATACACAGCTGATGTGTATGGAAATGTGTAGGAATCTGCTGTAGGGTTATCACTGCCCTATGCGAAATACACCTCCACGCGTAGCTCTTTCGCTCTTCTATGCGACAATGCCTTTACTCCTTTGTTTCAACGTGAGATATGGGTGAAAGAAGAGATGAAAGGCTGCTTGAGTTGATGGGAAAGAAGAAGGAAAAGCTAGGGTTTGCACAAGTCGTCCAAGTGCTTGGCGTGCAATGGCATGGGCCAGCCTCCTCCTTGGCTTTTATAGGTAATGCCTCATTCAACTAGGATACCTCTTAATCAGCTCCTTCCTAATCCCAAATCCCAACTTACCAATCAAAAGCCTTCTACAAATAGGTCAAGACGCCCAGCAATAGAGATTTCCCAATTTGTTAGGATTTCAATCTTTTTAGTTAAGATATTACCTTATCAAGACCACTCTTACTACAACTAGGAAACTACCAAATCTAAGCCAACCAATTGGATGCCTCCTTACACATGACATCCCTTTCCTATTGGCTGATACAAGATGCTCTAATCACTTTCTTTTAATTAAGATTTATCTTCCTTAATTATCCCAACCGAACTGATACATCCTGATCATCCGTGATACTTACCATCTCTACCGCGATTAGGTCAAGCCATAGATTTGCACCAAGATTCACTCCAATCAACTCGAGATCACTCTAACCATCTGAAGATCATATTATGATAAGTCACCCACATTCACAAGTCACCCTTGGGCCAGTGCCACGTGGCTCAGCGCCCAGGTTCTGCGTCTTAGCTTGAGTCCTACGCGCACATGACTCTGACATACCGCAGTTGCACTACTTATTACACTAACTCGCGTACGCCACGAATCACACATCAAAACCAAATTCAATTTACTAATTAAGGATAATCCACTAAACACATGCCCTGGTGCCTGGCCCCACTCCTGGCATCAGGTGTTCTCAGACCATGGCACTAAGCTGCCCTCAGTGCCAGGACCAACCCTCGCGCCCTGGTTTTCTACTACTATTAGTCATGCGATTATCAAATCATACCACATCATAAAAGTCAAGTAACACATCAAAGTACATCGCACGACCAGAAATCACATCAGGCAACAAAAATTTTCTATTTTAGAACAGTTTCCTAAAATAGAAACCTTTAGTTAATGTACCAATTTTTCGGATGTTACAAGTGCCGAATTTGTAACTATGAAAACTAGTATTCCATTGGTTCAATGAAGCCTATCTGCATTAAAAAAATTACATGGGTGACTTTGCCCCCTCCCCGACCAAAAACACTAGCAATGACTACTCAAATTAATCAAAGTGTATGACAGTAGGACAATTAATGGTCTTTTCGAAGAGAGGCATGGGCTTTTTGTACCAAAAAAAAGAGTCATGGGCTTTCGAAGAGAGGCTTGATCTTTCAATGGGCCTTACTTTCCTCTATGTTTGTAAAACCGTGGTCTCAATCCAAAACGGAGCTGCGCACCTCGCCGGCGCCGATGATGACGACGAAGAAAACCAGAAAGAAGCCCGACCCTCCGTCCCCCCGCCGGTGAAATATCCGATCTGGCATGGTTCGCGGGCGTCGCCACTTGTATCAAGCTCCTCCTGGTCCCGGCCTACCGGAGTACAGACTTCGAGGTCCACCGGAATTGGCTGGCCGTCACCTCCTCTCTCCCGCTCTCCCAATGGTATCTCGACGAGACTAGCCCCTGGACGCTCGACTACCCGCCGCTCTTCGCCTACTTCGAGCGCCTCCTCGCCGTCTTCGCCCGCCTTGTCGACCCCAACATCACCGACCTCCGCCGCGGCCTCAACTACGCCTCCGGCTCCGTCGTCCTCTTCCAGCGACTTTCAGTCGCAGCCTCCGATCTCGCGCTCTTCTACGGGGTTCACCGGCTAGCGCGGAACCTGAATGTCCGAGAAAGGCGGCTGCTTTTCCTCTTGATTGTCTGGTCGCCGGCGCTGATGATAGTTGACCATGTACATTTTCAGTATAATGGGTTCTTGATCGGAATTCTGCTGGTCTCGATTTCGCTGCTGGCGGAGGGGAGGGATTTGGCGGGGGGTTTTGTGTTTGCTGTGGTTTTGTGTTTGAAGCACTTGTTTGCGGTGGCCGCGCCTGTGTATTTCGTATACTTGCTGAGGCATTACTGTAAAGGCGGCGGTCTGCTGCGGGGCATTGGGAGGTTTGTGATGATGGGGGCGGCAGTCGGTTCCGTCTTCGCGGTGGCATTTGGCCCCTTTTTGTATTATAGTCAGGTGAGAGTTCATGGTCTCAAATGGTTTTATTAATGATCTATAGCTGAATTTTGTTTTCATGTTCAATTCTGCTGTAGAAGCAATCTCAATTTTACCATGCAGTGATATGTTGTAGTATATGACACTTGGTCATTCAATTTGGGATATATGGACTATTTTTTCAGATGTCATTGATTTCAGATGAACCAATTTGTTCAAATTGCTTATGAAGAAAACAATACTAAGGAAGTGGATAACCGATAGTCATGTTTCATTCTTTTTTCTCTCTTTAGGGATTATAGGATATTGCTTGGACTACGGTTCATAATTGAGTGCCCATAAATGATGAGCAATTGTAGATTATGAGGAATGAGGATTGCTTCATCTGTTATGTTTGAACAGGACAGATGTAGTTTCATAGGCTTGTTCACTAGTTTATGCAAATATTCAGGGTTCTAGTCCAAAGAATAATCTCGCAAAGGCCAGAGATATTAAAAGAAAAAGTGAAGTTGTGGTATGGAAAATGAGCCTAACTTAATATTATGAAGGGATCTAGAAAGTTGTACTCTAGTTAGGCACTTGATGACTTGGTATAACATCCGAAATATAGTTTTAGGATATGGTTTAGATGAAAATGAAATTGTCCGTGGAGATCTGAACTTTACAATAGTTTTAGGATAGGCAGTTTTATAATAAACTGCAGTTTATCTGTGTTTATTTCAATAATATTTTCCTTTTTTCCACCTGTGTCAATTGAACAATACTACTCCCTCCGGTCTGTTGTAATCTATGCAAATCAATTAAAAAGACCTGAGGGAGTACTGGAGTAGTTGACTTCCAGACATCTTGAATCTGGGTCTTCTTGTTTTACCCCAAAAAATTGTGTATTCATTTCCCTAGTTTATCAGTGGGTTATAATGTGTATTTAAGAACCATAAAATAGTTACAACTGGCAAAATCTTAACTGCTTTGCAATTACCAAACTCACTAAAGTTTATCTCTAATACCCTCCTACAAACTTAACGGAACTGGAAGTGATATTAAGCTTGGACAGAAGATATTTAAAATGTGCAGCTGTGAGACCCTTGGTAAATATATCAGCAACTTGATGAAGGCTTGAAGCAAAATGGTTACCAAACAGACTAAAGTCTATCTACAATAACCCCAATAAACCCAAAGCAATTTTAAGTAGAGATAAAAATCAACTTATTATTTCGATTTGCTTACAATTTAGTGGAAGGCCCTACCTTCTAATTGCAAAGTGGGTCATTCTTGCAGATACAACAAGTCCTACGACGTATGTTTCCGTTTGGCAGGGGACTGTGCCACGCATATTGGGCACCTAATTTCTGGGTATTTTACATACTTTTTGATAAAATTTTTGCTTTCTTCCTTAAAAAATTGGGCTTTCATCTTCACACGCCAGCAGCTTCATTTACTGGGGGCCTAGTTGGCGATTCCTCACCTTTTTATATTCTCCCTCAGGTAATCTGGCTACTTATTTCTTTGTTGTTACAAGGGTTGACAAAATTACTGTGATTAAACTTATGTCATCTTTGAATTGCAGGTCTCTCCCGTGGTGACTTTCTTACTTGTCTTGCTTACCATATCCCCAGCTCTTGTCAAGGCATGGAGAAATCCTCAGCCAAAGCATGTTATTAGATGGATGACATATGCATTCACATGTGGGTACCTCTTTGGTTGGCATGTTCATGAAAAAGCTTCACTTCATTTTGTGATTCCGCTAGCTGTGACTGCAATTTGCGGTTTGGAGGAGGCTAGGCACTACTTCCTACTCTCAATTGGTAACCTTTTGCTGATGACTATTTTAACTTAAATTTCTTTCCCAATGTTCTAGCATGTCATCATCTGGCGTTCTGCATGCTTTGTGATCGAGCTGCTTGTCAAAATGTCATGTTACTAATGCCAAATGAATGGTACATGCTGTTGGTATTTATGACGATGAAAATGATTATTCTAATTGTGGGGAGGCAAGATTCTAGCACGACCTCTTTGGAAACACTATATCCGTCCTCTACCACCCAAGTGATGAGAAGCTTTACTGTTTCCTTAGAAATGCTCTGGTGTAACCGAGTGGCGACTTGCATAATATAGATGTAGAAGCTTACTGCTAGAAATCTATTGCTCTCTTCAAGAAAGTCCATCCTTGTTAAATGCATACGCTTGGAAAGTTCTTTTTATTAGATTTTGGGATCAAAAGTTCAATTCTGTTTTTTTTGCTATGCAGTGTCCTGTTATTCCATGTTCCCTCTGCTTTTTCAGACTCAAGAATATCTCATAAAGGTTCTTCTGCTGGTCCTTCATTCAGTTCTTATGTGGGTAGGTTTCTCCTTGGTATTCAAGGATAACACAACAACAAAAAAGACTGACGAGGCAAAAGAAATGAGTTTACTGGAAAAAACTAGAAAGAGGTTGATTGGAGGGTTTGATATTATTTATCTCATAGGCATATTGGGAGTGGAAGTATGGGGTCAGTTCTTGCACCCCTACTTTCTCGGAGACAAGCTTCCATTCTTGCCCTTGATGTTGGTATCCATGTATTGTTCGTTGGGTATGACATACTCCTGGCTTTGGCAACTCAGATGGTTGATCAGAAGTACTTGATTAATTAAAGTTTTGGGTTTTTTTTAAAGTAAAAGTGTCTTAATAACCTGAATTTCTAATTTAAATGTTTATACGCCTTTGAGGGTTATATTTGTAGTTCCTAGCTCTCTGAACTCAGCATGAACATGCGATCAAATCAAATGCCATTTTTTCCTGGCATATTGTTTCCATGATGATGACTAATGACATTGCAAATATAATTGCAGTCAGATTCGATGGACTTATTACACATTGATAATTGCTTTAAAAAAGACGAAAACTGAGTAAACTTTCCACCCTTTTAAGTGGAA
Organism: Houttuynia cordata; assembly: GCA_039654745.1. Taxonomy (NCBI): domain Eukaryota; kingdom Viridiplantae; phylum Streptophyta; class Magnoliopsida; order Piperales; family Saururaceae; genus Houttuynia; species Houttuynia cordata. The sequence goes on along the minus strand of CM077511.1, from coordinate 12,588,321 downwards.
TATAAGTGACAAATCTAGGTATCATGATGATAATTCATGCAAGCATTTGTTGGGCGGGCAATACAATTTGACAATGAGACATTAAAATCAGCTGGTGGCTGCTGCCTGCCGTAATTAATAGGAAACTGGCACTAATTTAGTCGACACCAGTTATTGAAGCAGACAACTAGTTATGGCAAGGACGGCCAGAGAATAACTCACTCTAGCACAACCAACTAATTAATAGGAAACTGGCATTAATTTAAAGACTGATTCTTGATTATGTTATATAATTCAATCAAAATCCAATTGAGAATTAGTTCCTTGATTCAACAAGAAGACTAACCCTCCCGTATATCGGTTGAACAAATTCTAAGTTTATGAGACACACTATAGTAGCCAGCTCAAAATTCACAACCAAGTTGCAACGTAATCTGCAATTTTTCCAAACACATTGCTTCCTTATTACAACTCCAGAGAGGGCACACTTTTGATTAACTTATCATGGAGCCAAGAAATCGAGGCAATAGAAAGGGAGAATTTTTGTCTTGAGTTCATCTTCTCCTTTGTCTGTTGCCAAAAAAAAAATCTTCTCCTTTGTCGAACAGCAATCATTCTGTTGTAGTTGATGGTAACTTAAAGGGGCATCAGTTGCATACATGATTTAAAAATTTCCTAGTTGGGAACATATGCAAGAAACCATCAGAACACGCGTTGCACACAATGCAATAATTTATTTTTTGATCAACATTATATTAAGGCCAAAAGAGAGCAATTATATAAAAAAAGGACAAAAGATAGCCCAGAGCAAATTGGTCTAATGATAGTCTCTCTGCCAAAGAGTACAGACAAAGCAAAAGAGTCTCAAGATGGGAGTGCTCAAATTAGTTGCTGATCAACTAGTTCTTTATCTACTTATTGAAAGAGATCAAGATTTAAGTCTAAGTGGTTTGGTTTTGACTCCCACCACCAATTTGACTAATACTTCTCTTATCCTCTTCCCCATCGCTGCAATTGTAACACAATTCTTCATAGGTCAACTTATTTTAATGAGCACCCATTTATATGCACCTCGGCACGCTTGTGCTGAGCGTGCATCACGCCCATCCGATATCAATCCGATGGTGAGTGTCAAATTAGGAGGAAGGCAGGTTTGAATCACCCGCCCGCCCTTTTTTCTATTCACGCCATCGGATATCCATTCGACGGCATCCGATGCATTGAGACACATCATAAATTTCTCACTCATGTTATTATTAGTCTAGGAAGGAAGGTGCCGCAGGTGTTGCGCGAGGCAGTTGAGGTATTGAGTTGGTTCAACTAGAACTCCCTGAAGCTAAACGGGATTAGGCGGCCGTAAGGGGGACCCATATGCCTCCCACAGCGGCTCTCGGTCTGGGCCTTAGAGCAGAAAGCAATGCCCACGAGGCACACCGGTTCTAATTTTCAGTGAAGCCAAACATTGAAGTATGAATAGTGTGAATTCTGATAGGAGATCCATTTATAGAGACCGATCTCATGTAAAGCCATGATGCCAGTCTTTTAGGTCGTTGGATTCTGATTTTACGGTGCTCCTTAATATAAAGAGCAGGCATATGCTTATCGGGAGTGCCATTGGATGTCAATCCAATAGCTAGACTTGAACTAGATTCATATAAGCCAAATAAGACAGATCTCATTTAAACTTTTCTCCTCTGATAATTTATGTATAATCGAATACCCAGTCTTAGAGTCCGTACTAAACGGGGGCCTGCTGCGCAGTAAATCGCTCAACCAACTCCCATACAAAACAGACAAAAGACTGGTTTATGGCCCCATTGGCCCAGGGCCGGGGTTGGCATTGGACCAATCTTATAAATGTTCTGGGGTGCGGTTTTAGGGAATCCGACCCGACTGGGTCATGTCATTATTAAGGCCTTAAAAACCAAAACCCAAATTTTATGTTTTAAGTAATTTCATCGATTTAAAGAAAAGCAATTTCGGAAATAAAAAGACATATCATGAATAGGTTTGAAGTTCATCTTTTTTTTTCATCGGGAATTTTCTCTGTTTGTTATTCCCTTTGTTCCAAAATATGTGTATATTTGAGAAAATTCTCATTTTTATTAGACCATGAAGACTAAGGGGCTGTTTGGGGCGTGATTATTGCAAAAATATCCAGACTGGATATTGGATATATACTGTAGCATCCATGTGGATTTTTACATCCAACTGAAACACCTAAGGAGGTGTTTCAGCTGGATACATAAAATATACAGATGCTACAGTGTAGCAAAACATCCCATCTGGATGTTTTGCTTTTAATCACGCCCCAAACGGTCCCTAAAAAGGAGTCACATGACTCTTCTCTCTGATATCTAGTCCAACGCGTATGTTCGTTCACAAACTAAGTTCAAGTCAATCTTTCTAAGTCTTCTCTAATTTTGAAAAGACGAAGTCATATAATATTTTAGAACAACATATATTTCTAAATATATATAATATTTTAAAATAATAAGAGTATAATTTTACGTATATAGAAAGTAAACTGATGGCCTGCACCGATCCAGCCCGACTCAAATCCGACTCGACCCCAGAATACCGATTGTGTTGGGCTTTGTTAAATAGCATAGGGTTTGGGTTTACCAAGTCCGGACCCCAATCTGACCCCACGACAACTGTCACAACTCTACACAATCCCCTTACTTTCTTGGCATATTCTCATTTATTTTACTGTTGTACATCGACATTTTTTTTGCAACCAGGGTGTCTGACTCCATGTCCTATCCATCTCACCAACACCCTTTTGTTATTAATGTGTTCCCATATGATTATCACAACTATTATTATTACGTGCCTTGGCTCACGTTTGTCGGCATGCAAATGGGTTGCCGCAAGCCCTCAATTAGAGCCCCAGAAATAACACGCGCCGTTGGATGCACGACTCACGCGTACACAAGTGCATACTTACTTTCCTCTTAGTGTTATTAATCATTCTATTACTATTCACTTACTCTATTGGTATTTTTCCTCCTACAATTCTATCATTTTTTGTTAGGGCAACTTTCATATCGCCAAGAGAAATTGAAAATCTTTTGTATCGCGTAGAAACTAGAAACTGCCTCGGAACAAGTCGAAAAACTGCCTCTGAAATTCCGACTCTACGCGATTCATAAGTTTGTATCTCTTGCGTGCGATATGTTATTCACTTGGGGTATTTGGGGTGTAAAAAATCAGCACCATCTAGCTGAAAAAAATCTAACTGGCTAGGATTTTAAAAAAATCCATTAACCAGCTGAAATACCTCATAAAAATCCACTAACCAGGTGGTTTTGGGGGAGTGGATGAAACTCATTTTTCACGCCCCAAACGGCCCCTTCGTCATTATACTATAATGAAGGGTATTTAAGGAGGATACCTTGAACCGTCGTGTACACCGTATATACGTGATATGTTATTTATATTATTTTTCTTATTACAACTCTCTTTGTCATTATACGATAATGCAGGGTAATTAAGGAGGATATCTTGAAGGGTCGTATACCGTATATATAAGCCCAAGGTCCAATTATAACCTTCTCTCTCACACCTGACCAGGTGACAAAATATGGAGAGAGCTACTCAGACACTTCCTCCTCTTCCACCACCACCGCCACCGCCGCCGCCTCTGCCGTCGTTCCTGTCCACGTCCGTCCAGACCAACAAGGGCGACAACGCTGGCACTAGTTCTTCCACCAATGACTTGCACCCCAGCATTTTGATCATTGCTTTGATTCTCACACTCGTCTTCCTCCTTTCCGCCTCCATCCATCAGCTCCTCCGCTACCTCGACCGCCGACGCCTGTTCCGCCTCTCCAGCCTCTCCTCTTCCGACAACGACTCCAGCCGCCTGCCGCCCACCCACTCCAACCCTCTGTTCAGCCGCCGGGTCTCGCCGGAGGAGAAGCCGCCCAAGACGGTGGTGGACTCGCTCCCAATCTTCACCTTCTCGGCGGTGTTCCCTGGAGGCGGCGGCGAGGCCCAGCACAAGGACTGCGCGGTGTGTCTGGCTCATTTTGAGGCCAACGACGAGCTTCGCCTCCTGCCGGCCTGCGCCCATGCCTTCCACGCCGCCTGCATCGACGCCTGGCTCTCCACCAGCCTCACCTGCCCTCTCTGCCGCTCCTCCATCCGCCTCCCCGACGACTCCCTCCCCTCGTCCCGCTCCGCCAGCTTCCGCCTCGAGATCGGCTCCGTCAGCCGCCGAATTATTCCCGAACCCGCCGAGCCGGCCACCGTAGCCGGATCCCGACGCCGCTCCTACTCTGTCGGCTCCTTCGACTACGTGCTCGACGATGAGCCGGAGGTGGTGGTGGTACCGCCGGCATTAGCACCGGTGGCTTCGTCAAGGTCACTCGGCCAGCAGAGCGCCAAAGAGTCGATCCAAGATGGAGGTTCGGCTGCGCCGGAGCCTCCGGGGCTGGAGGTGGCGGAGGTCGCCGGTGGGAGGGGATGGCTGAAGGAGTACATGGACCGGCTGGCGTCGTCGGCTTCGTCGTCAATGTCGTCGAGGACCGTCTCGTTCCGCTTTTCGGGGAGGTCCGGCGGGAGCCGGCGGAGCCACGGCGGCAGCTGGGACTTGGAGGGAAACCCGGCGGGGGACGACAGCAATTATTCGAATTTCTTCCGGTGGTTGGCGGGGTTATGATGAGTAATTACAAAAAAATTTGTAAGGCTTGGTTCGTGAAAGGACGAATCTACCCTTGACTGCTGGAGACCGCCACCGCCCACCGGCCAGGCAGTGGGCGGAGGAGGTGGCCGGAGACGGAGGGGCCGGACATTTTGGCTTTTGTAAACTTGAATGTAAAGATTGGGTATGTTTCGTGGAATCAAAGAAATCTTGACATGATAAAGATGGATAAGGCTTTTGATTATTCAAATTGTGATTTGCGGCGTTTGATTATTGTGGTAATGATTTGGGTTTGATTATTCGAATTGTGATTTGTGGTTTGATTATTGTGGTAATGATTTGGGTTTGACATGTTAATTAGGGGTTTGATTCTTGGGTGGTCCTTTTTCCCCAAAAGGGAAGTGGCAAGCATCTCTTTTTAACTTTGGTTTAGCTTAAAATGATGTTGGAAAGGGGCATGGAGCATCCCAACCTAATCCTCAAAGGAGAAATTTTGGTTCCTCTGCAGATCCTTCTATCGAGAATGGTAAAAAGTTAAATGAGCGTCCTGGCTCACGCGCGTCGGCGTCCATTGAGGCGGTGTGAGCCGTTGGATTGAGACCCTACGGTGTACGGCGCGGGTAGTGATTCAAACTTGCCTGCCCCTTGTATCAACACTAGCTACAGATCAAAGCCGAGACACATATAAAGGGAACCCATCGAGGCGCGATGCTATTTGCTAATAGGCAACCTCTTGTAATAATGTATAAATTGTTTGATGGGAGCATTTATTATACTAGGTCCCCATTTTATACGAATCAGATTCTTGTGCACTTATGTTACACTACTCTACTCGCTCGAGGATGTGCAGTGTCTAACTCAATCTAGATGCTAGTTTTTGGCTGCAATGGCAAGTTGGCAACTAGATCAGCAATTTTTTTGGCTAAAGATTAGATCAACATGTTGACTAGATCAATATATATATCCTTTGGTAACCTAGGAAGAGACATACGGGCACCATCAGGACGAGACATACAGACGGTATCTTATATCGAAAAAGAAATATTTGATTCAGATACGATTTCATCCAGATTTTGTAAGGAATTTAAGCCATGGTGCGATTCTCCGTCAGCTATCGGACTTTAGCCTGATTTGATTTTCCAAAATGGACTATCCAACATCCACATCAGACCACAATAATATGGAACTGATGAATACTTAGGAACATGTGCAGGATAAAGTTTCTTAAAACCTCATTGTTATGGATTGTAAGATAACTTAAAACCTCATTGTTATGGATTGTAAGATAACTAAGTTTTCCAAAAGCTCGAGCCCCTTAGGAAAAAAAATCTTTATTTATTTATTGTATATTTTAATATTTCTGTCCAATATAACTTGTATGCATTATAAAATAAGTGAAATTTATTGGACTCCAATGCCCGTATGAAAAAATATAGTTTCTCTCTCCCCCATGTTTTTGGTCTTGAAACATGTAATATTTGACCGTCTTTTTTCAAATCCAGACGAGCTTCATTGCACAGGAGTAAACTCCAAGAGAGAGAGAGAGAGACTGTGAAATGTGTAAATGAAGGGAGGTGGGGAATGTCAGGACTCATGGGAGGAAGTGAAGATGTTTTCGAGGTGGGAGAGAGTAGGGCATGGATGGGATGAGTGATGGCGGAAATTCTGCCTTCAAACCTTCCCACCGCAAAATATAACAAATGCGTCACAATCTTTGGAGGCAGTCCTGTGACTTCTGAAATAGGAGGAGCCAATGAATTAAATGGTGGCATTCATGCGATGGGAATTGAAACTACCTACCTGGTTACCCCAAAAGAAGGAAGTCTTTACTTCATGACCCTCCCACCTGGTCAAGACATGTTACTGCTGTCGGGGCCCTGCAAGACATGGAGCTGAATTGCATGTCAGTAGGATTCAACGTGGCAAATTTCTTCACCTTCAGTCCAGCTGCTCATTTCATCTCTATCAAAATAACTGCAAGGACTCAAGGCCAATGCTACAAATAATGATATATAAGGCACTTGGTTAACCATTTTACTCCATCAACTAATTAATAGGAGAAGGATGTGGGACAATCAAAATGGGACAAGTTTTTTTTTTCAAATTGAGGCATTATGCACTCTCATATGACACATCTTTTGGCGACATTTAGTTCACAGCATTGTGTCTACATGACAAGTTTAAATATGGCCCTCGCCCCACTCTATGTTTTACGCATGCCTCACTCTACACAAGATCAGAGTATATGGGGGAAGGTGAGAACTGAGAACAAAGAATGCTTTCCGAAGCTAGATGCCCTACCAAAGCATGCAAGATTTGTCGTCTGTGAGTATTCAAAATGTGATATTTTGTCACACTTGATATTAAGATTATAATATCAGTGCGATAGAGCATAAAGCAAAGCAGCCATAAAAACAACCACCTAATATGTAGTATGTACAAAGCAAGCAATCTACATAATGTTCATCAAGTGAGCTATTGCCATCGAGCAAGTTAATTGAATATACAGAAGAGATAAAAAAATATAATCAGAGTGAGAAAAAAACAAGTGCTCTAAACTGCCCCATAAGTTTCGGATTTCTACATTTTGTTTGTCACTAAAACTCATCAACCAAAACTACAACAAATGCAAAAGCCAAAAAAAGGAATTATAATTTTTTTACAAGCTCAGACCTATTTACACCAGTGAGAACACCAAGAATAATCTACATAAAGCTTCCAAATGCCGGTGGCATCTGTCACTATCCCGCCCAAAATCTCTCCGGATCCGAACTCAATAAAGAAAGATCCTCAATCTCCAGATTCCCTATATGCCGATCTACAAAACGGGCTTGGACAGACTTAACCAAGAGGAGGATGGTGGGCAATACCCACCATTTATCGTTTTCCCTGTTCATGAAGAATGAGAGTGATTGAGCATATTTACAAAAGGATTAAGAATTGAAGCAAATGACCAACTGATAATTCTCTATCATTCACAGAGACAGTTTCGTCTTAATTTAAAATGATTTTCTAAGTAAAGAATATACCTCCTGATATTCCATCCGTTAAACTTCTCAGGCACACCATACTGCAGAATCCCACAAACAAAAGCCACAAGCTGCAAAAATTTTAAAGTCACTATCCACCAACTAAATGCTATTATAAATTAGTTTAATTAGATGTAGGCAGTTAATAGGCTTTTTAAGACAGGAAATCTTTCTGGCAATGGAAAAATTATTAGTGTTTGACTCAAGACAAGCAACAGAAGAGTCCTCATCTACGATTCAACAGATTGTTTGCCAACCGAGATCCTTCGACAACGATAATAAAATCTTATCTGGAGACAGCTTTGTCAGCACCAACTAAATGCTATTATAAATTAGTTTAATTAGATGTAGGCAGTTAATAGGCTTTTAAGACAGGAAGTCTTTCTGGCAATGGAAAAATTATTAGTGTTTGACTCGAGACAAGCAACAGAAGAGTCCTCATCTACGATTCAACAGATTATTTGCCAACTGAGATCCTTCGACAACGATAATAAAATCTTATCTGGAGACAGCTTTGTCAGCACCATTCTCCACAGCTATATAATATGACAGAAAGGGGGTTAAGGTGATCATGCTATACGTTAAGGTTTGTCATAAGCTTCAAGGGCTAAATATTCATTAATCAAATGAATTGACTGGTTCTCAATCAATAAGAATATATTGGTGTGCGCCACTGCATTCTTTCATTTTATCATATTCTCAATTTAAGAGAAAGAGAAAAGACTAAGCCATAAGCTTACAATATTCGACAGAGATGTAGCATTCCACAATGCATACACGCGAGCGAGTGAAGATCTTCTAGGCCCTTGACTAAAAAGAGCATTCAGTCCGGCAGGAAATGGAGAGAGTAAAGATAGAGGAAGAATTAGCAAAATAGCAAGAAAATCGCCAATAGAGATCCAATAAAACTGAAGTAGGGTCAGTAGAGTCACAGAAACATCCCCCAAGAGCAATACGGTCATCAAAAGTTGCAAAGTGTCCTGATAAAATATGAAAGAAGACCGTATTTATTGAAGGGTCAAGTAAACAAGCTCCTTTGAATTGCTATAATTCAAAAACTAATATTATTACCTTGAAGCCCACAGGCTTAGTGTTGTGTAACAGAAGTGAAAATGGATAGAGAAGATCCCTCTTATAATGTAGTGACTGCAAGGTCGCCTCATTAATTATTCCGCCATTGATCCTTCCAATTATTCTCTTACGAGAAACTGTCCGGCTGATGTTTGACACACCTTGTTGCAACTGTTTGGGCACCTTACGGGCATTTGCAACATTTTTTCTAGAATATAATATTGTTGGACAAACAATTAGCTTTTCTAAGAACACGACAAATAATAAGACATGGGGGCCATGATATGCTACACTCATTGATCAGGGTCAACTTCTAACATGAGCTTATTATATGTGAAAATAAAGTTGCAACATGTCAAGGTCCATTCACATTGTGAAGGGGACTGATATTAACATGAATCAGTTAATGTTTACAATTTCCTATCAAATACTTTCAACTAGTATTAAGTTTCTGCAAGTACCTTGCTCGGTCGGAGATAATTGGATTCACTATCTCATGTGACCTGTGCACAACAAAGTCCCCAGCTGACACCAAGATACCCAGCTGGTAATAGCCTGATGCAGTAGCCTGGAACCAACCTAGCTCAACCCTAAGACCATGGGCCTCGAGTTGGGGATTTCCGTGACTATTCATCCAACTAATTACAGGAACTAAAGCAGACCGAATGGATCCTTGCCTCACACTTCGTAGTCGAGCATTGACACCGCCAACAAAACGATTCCAGATAGTTGGAGGAGCATACTGGGATAATGAAAGCGGCATTTGTCATCACAAACATGGAGGACAATAAATGATAAAATGAAGATATGATGAGGATGTTTCATTATTAGAGTGACAATGTCTGAGGGAATAAGAAATGAGTATTCCATGCAGAATGGCCCTGTTGGGTCATCCTGAAGTAAACAATTTCACATCTGAGGGCATGTAAGGTCCACTTGATAGAGAGGAATATCTAAGAGGATGTGGATCAACAAGCAAGACAAAACTTGAAGGTGGATCCTTAAAAGGGAAGGGGTAAAATTGAGAGGCGAAGGTGCAGCAGATAAGATGATGATATTGTCCATAGTTAAGACATAATATTCAAAGATTAAAGAAAATCAGCACCTGACCAATAATGTTCGTTAGCAATGCATCCGTATAAAGACTATAAGGGGACATGTAACTTCCATCACCACCAAAAATGATACACATAGGAAATGTTTGCGAGATGGAACCCATATCAAATCTCTTTTCATCTCCTCCAAGGAAGAAGTCAATGTATGCGACCATCAAATCTGGAGTTGAACCAACCTACAGATCATATGATACAAATGTGTACTAAACAATGCTAAAATTTAAGAAGAAAAGAGAAGGACGGTTCTATAACAGTAGCCACAAGTTAGAACTGAATATGTTCTCAAAGAAAATGCTTCTTATTTTAGAAGAAAAAAGAAAAGAATGCAGAACCTAGAAAACAATCATACCTTCATCCCTTGGTAAAGTGCTCTTGATCTGCATGAGCGGAGGCATGCATGATCATACTCTGACTTCACATATTCCTGAAGTCGGTGGATCTTTTTCCTTCGGCACCACTGCTTCCAAGACCAGGCACAAGGATATGCAAGAACTGAAAGAATGCTATGGACGGACCCTTCCCACCATTCATAAGCAGCAACGGAGTTGATCTCATCAATAAATCTATTGAAGGCATCTTCATATCTGCCAGTTCAATTTGGCAGGAAAAAAGTTTTCAGTTGCAGCACTAGGAAAGAACAAGAGTGCACTTGTTTGAGAATGACTGCTGCACACACTCCAATTTCAGTACTACTTTGTTGGAAGAAGTAAAATGTTCGCGCTTACACAATCTCAATTATTCCATCAGGAGGAGAATACGGAAGATGCCATGGTTCCCTGAATGAATTAGGACCCATAAAATACATTCTGTGAACGTGACTTAGGGTTTCTCCAGCTCTGCTGCTCCCACGAACCTAATTACCATCATCACCAAGACATAAAATAAAAAAGACTATATAGCTGAGGCAAGTTCAAAAGTTTAACATAAGTGATCCACTTCTTTCTCTTTTTTGGCTGGGTAAACTCTGGGACGACCCCCAGATTCAAAACATAACACAAATGATGCACTTACCTCAGCCAAAGACAAAAGATAAGGGGAAGGATCCGGATCATGGCGCTCCATTGAGTTTGCAGAATGGTTAGAATAATCTGAGCCAACACATTTGATTCTTAAAGCACTTACTAAAACCGCAAGGATCACTAATGTGAGACTCAGAAGTATAGCAAATGGCCAGGGTCCCCCAAACATATATATTATATCCTCTAGTGGGGTATAGCAGTAAGGCATTCTATACTTCTCAGACACACAATTATAAGGACAAGATGGTTGGGTGACTCCTCCTGCAGCAATTAGATAGAATAAATCAGCCACATCTGCGCTTAGATAGAATCGACCAGCATAATGCATATATACATGCACATATAAATATATATATATATATATATATATATATATATATATATATATATATATATATATATATATATATATATATATACGCAGAGAGAGAGAGAGAGAGAGAGAGAGAGAGAGAGACCTCGCACATATATAAAATTTGCACGACTAGGAAGACGTTCAAGTGAACAAGGTGTGCAGAGCGATGGATCAGAGCCTTCAACATCTTTGTAAGTGCCAATAGGACATTCCTGAAAACACATATTGAATTGTCTAAGCATCCTGAAGGAACAAAATGACAGAACTTAAACAAACCGGCATCTAACGTACTACATGAGTGATAAACTTCAATATAGTATCATGCAGATTCAAAGATAAAAGGACATACTTTCAGACTAAATCATCTCAAACACGCATGTTTGAGTATGTCATCAGCCGACATATATAAACTAATCACAATATATGCTATAGAAAGCTAACTGATAACCCCAAGAAATATTGATAAACCACTTCTCAAAAGCTTACAATGTTAGAGAAGAGACTAATTATGTATCAATATCCTATTACACTGTTAGAATATACAATAAATGAATAAAGATTTCTGTTTCTAACAGCTCGAGCTTTTGGGAAACTTGGTTATCTTACATGGTATCAGAGCTCGAGGTTATGGAAGGTCCTCCGTTCTAGTCTTGCTAGAGGAGTTTATATCCCAATTATGTTCCACGTGTCGTGCTTTGTGGATGCTTGCACGTGAGGGGGGATGTTAGAATATACAATAAATGATAAAGATTTCCGTTTCCTAACAGCCTCGAGTTTTTGGAAACTGAAATCTTTATTCATTATTTGTATATTCTAACATACACATGCAGGCTCAGGTTGGTTATACACATGAACACATACCCACAAAAGGGGTACATAATGAAGACTTTTTGCTTCCCAGGGGACTTGAACCTTGCTCATAAACAATGTTTGGTTAAGATTCTCCTTAAAGCTAAGTTGTTATGGAAGGAACTTACTATGTGTACCAACACTCCCCACCCCTGCAGACTCATTGGAACACAAACACAAGGGGTACATAAAGATTTTTGCCTCCATGGGGAATTAAACCAAGGACCACCAGCTCTCTTTTAATGTCAGTTAACCACTTCTAAATGCTCAAGCTCGTAGGGAAGGAACAAGCTAATATACATTATAATAATTGCTTCGAATTCAAAACAGACATGAAAGTTCTTATTTACATATAGCATTTATCGTGCACGAAATTTGCGCATGACAAGGCAAAAGTCTTTGGATGATCAATTAATGGAACACCTCAGTCATTGATCCAAACATCTAATACTTGATGAGAGACAAATAGTCAGTCAAAACTCCACCAATAGCATTAAACAGTGGAACATACATTGCAGAAAGTGCCATAAAGTCCTTCAGGACATTTCTTTCCTGTCATTGTGCCCTCTTCTCCACCATGGCCATTGCCACTCCCAAACCCTCCACTGTTTTAGACAAAACCAATATAAAATAAGAGTAAGATATAAAAATCAATCATTCTCTTTGGATACACACCATTCGCTTGGAAATGACATACCTAAGGTCAATTGTACCATTAACAGTAGCAATCTGCACATATTCATGTCCAACAGCTATATTTGACCAATCAAAATGAACTCGGCCACCGCCCCCACCCCCACCACCAACTGGGCCACCATGACCACCAGAAAGAGACAAGGATGAATTTTTGCCCAGGTTCACTTGCTGCAAGAAAAGAAGAATTGTTCCACCAGATCCACCACCCAACCCTCCCACTAGAGTACCATTTTGATTCCTTCCTTTAAAACACCTTTGACCGTCTGCCTTTAGTGAACCATAAATATCTAACCTTGAAAGAGGCCACTTCATGGACCCCATCACTAGGATAAACCATTAAAACGTAAAAGTATCAGTGACAATACCGTCCCTATATAACATATGCACACACACAAGGAGAAACATGTTAATATGTAACACTAAATAAGCGTGAATGAACAAGAGTGTTGTAAATATATAACAGAGTTGGTACAGCCTTATACTTACGAGCACGGGCCACTAGAGAAGGCAACTGGCTGGAAATTAAATTTATTCATTCAATTAAGTTGTGCAGTATATATAATGAACGAAGCATACTCTGACATTGTCACAATAGATATAAGGAACCTGTATCTCTTTTCATATATATTCTGACATTGCCACAAGTTTAGAGAATGCGCTTTAGATGGAGTCACTTTTATTAACAGATGTATATCCAGAAGGAGGATAGAAAATGCATTCTTCAAAAGATGAGTCATTTATATGAAAAGATATTCACTTCCGGTAGTAGATCTCTTCAACTATGCCAAAAGAAAAAGAATACTGGTGAATCACTAAAAGTACAACAACAAAAAAATGTTGCTTTACCAATCATTCCCCCGCCAGCTGCATGTTCCTTGTACTCACTGGGACCCCCACTTCCGCTTCCTAGTTCACAGGGGAGATCAGCATCACCATATCTTCGACCACCTTCACTTAACCTTCCATTATAAAACCCCGAGCCCCCTCTCCCTCCATGTCCAGCACCACCTCCAACTCCATACATCGAATATGTTCCCTTACCAATACCTTCTTTGCAACCTGGAAAAAGATTCCCACATGGTTATTCATACCATCAGAGTGATTTATAGCGGTAGCCTCAAAGTTTAGTATATACTCCAATTCACCTAATTCAGATGCTGTTATCATGCCACCAGTGTGTATAGTGACAGTCATTGATCTGTGGATGTGAATAATACTTCCTTTGACAACACCGCTAATATTAAGATCCTCAACACGACAAATCTGTCAATTTTTCATTTTTCAAGAGTATGTAATTAATAAATGATTGGAATATATGTGAAAAGTATATGAACTCTAAATCCATATAAGTTCAGAGTGAACAATAATTGATTACAGTAGTGAGCAAGGAACATGCTATCTGTATACCAATTATCTTAACTTTTGAACATTTAGCTGATTTATTTTGAATCAAACTTTGTTAGAACTCTATGAACCAAACTGTACCTCTGAATTGAGAAGACTAATTACATAAGAAGAGCACTGATCCTTATATAGAGATCAGAATCCTAATACAAGAAAGCCTAAAACAGGAAATTACTTGGAATCCGATTAACCCAAAATATGACTAAAGTACCCTCTATACTAGTAAGAACTAAGACTAATGACTTAAAACAAAAATATGAGCAACTGTACTCTAACAAACTTCAACAAGGTTCACACCTACAACATCCTTAAAGAGAGAAGCAGCATTCTCGAATGAAATCAGATAAGATGGACACATCAGGAAAAGAGAAACAAATTTATCTTTATAAACCATGTGACAATCCAATGATTAAAAGTTGGAATAACATAAATGCAACTTTCCATGCAAAAATAATGCTACCACACCATGCGAAAAAAGGAGTGATAATGTTATCACACATTAGCAAAGTGCGTTTAAGCAAAATGACTCATAGGCAAGCTAACATAGCAATTCTTACTTGAAGTGTGAAGGACAATGAGTTATTCACATGGCAATCATCTGGAGGAGTTATCAGCTCCATTGGACAAGTCTGATTCTTGCAATGTGATTCAATGGCCCTAAAATAAAAAATTATTGGATCAATTGAATAATACATAAACAAATCTATATTTACTGGACTCTATTTAGAGGAATAAGTTAATATGAACCCGGGCTCACACAAGTCGGCATGAGCAGAGATTATCTAAGACATTGGCGCACAGGGCAGGCAATGATACTTGCCTCCCCCCTGTATTAACACCTGTGGCCGGATCAAAATCCAGCAGCCTGCAGTGCCAGGGCTAATATAAACGGGACTCCTATTAAAGATTTAAACTCACAAATTATTTCCCATTTCATTATCCAGCGGAGCCTGAAGCAAAGAACCTGGGCCAACCTGTGCAGTGCATACCAAGTCAGAGACACATCAAAATCAAATGAGAAAACAAGGCAGATAATACCTGTTAATTAATCACTACTAAAAGTTTAAGCTCTTCGGAGAGTAAGTAGTAGGTACCGATTTATAATACTCTCAGTAACAGCCCCAGAGGCCACAAATAGCTTTCTCCCCCCTTCCCTCCCCCCCACCCCCATACGCACACGGGGCACACACAGAATAGACAAAAACATTGTTTCCTCCCTTGGATTTGAAAGCAAAACCTTTGCGACGGAACCATGTTAGTTAACCACATCTCCTAAAATTTAAAATCACTCGAGGGGCACAAACACAATATATCATCTACAGAAACAATATTTATGTAACAAAAAAATGCCAATACTATAAAACGAGCAGCTCAACTGAGACTTGCATGTTGTTGAATTGACATAAGAAACATCTTCAATCATTCATTGGGTAGATACAAGCATATATTCATCTATGAGGTCATACATAATTGTAAATAAATTTATGAGACAAAATTATAAAATAATTTATACAACACACGACAATCTTTCCTAATTCTCAGGGAACCAAGAGAGGCATGATCTTTTTGTTTTCTACTTTGCCTTTTTGATCAGTATATACATATATTTTAACCCTTTTTACAAGTACATATCAGCTCAGACTTCCAGTTTCACTAGTCTATAAGCTTCTCATTTTCCATACACAGCGATGTGGCTACAATATGGATGCTGATTCTCAAACCATGGCTCAAAATTATGAGAAAAGCTCATTAAGAGAGGGGGAGGGGCCACTTGGGTACTTCAAACAATGCAGGCAAGAATTAAGACACCACTCCCTCTTCAGAGGGTTGCGTCAGGAAGGGCATCCGGTGTAAAAACTTACCACTATGTTTCTTTGTATGGATTTTGTACCATTTTGATTCTGATAAGAGTTAAACATGGTATATCATCCATGCCGCCGACACCAGATAGCTGGGATAAGGCGTATAATGATAATGAATGATGAGACCACACACTGAAGGTAAGCAACGGGCATTTGAAAATACGTTTGCAGGCATATGAGTCCAAAATGTAGAGCTACTGAAGCATGAACTGCACGTTATCTCATTCCTTACTAGCATTGTAAAATAACCTCTTATTTATCTATAATACACAAGAGTTTAGGAGGAAGTGCATATTAAAGATTATAGAATAAGTTCGGATATGCCTGTTTTAGATAGTAATATCCACTTTAAAAAAAAACTCACAACTAAACTACTTGTTGGCATCAACAGATTTGTCTTTTCCACAATGTATGTACTTATGTAACTGTAGCATATGAAGTAGTGCCAGAAGAGACCTTACATCTATATTATAAAATAGGGACAAGAAAAGCCGCTGACCCTTGATTGCATCACCGGGGCCACTCAACCTCAGCAATCCTTGCCCATAGACACCCAAATTTGCATTTGAAGTTATGACAGAATTTTGCTGCCCCAGGCCACAAGGATAAATAAGATTATCACAAAATGGGGAAAGAGAAAGAGAAAGAGAGAAGGATTAGTGGGCAACAAAAATGCTAGAATTATTACTAGTTAAGGGTAAATTACTATACCCTAAGAACCACTAGATTTCTGACTTCAAGGATGGAAGTACCAACTTCTGATTTGCCTCCCCCATCAATTTGTATTTTGGAGTTCCACATGAGTAGCATTTTAACATATATTCTGAATGCACCATATACCTTCCATTTAAATAGACAAATTTTAGAAATGCAATTACAAGAAGAACATGAATAAAACATTTTATTACGTTTTTCCAGATAAAAGTGTAGTGCCAAACATATATGTGTGTTTGGCCGTGTATAATCACAGGCTATAAATGACTGTTTTACAACATGTCTAAATACAAACAAAAGAAAATAATTACTTTCAGGTATATTGATTATTCCATAACTTCAGACACTAATCTATCACTAGAAATAACAAACATTCATGAGATTTGCTTACCTTTACCACAGAATCGCTAATCAAGAGTTCTTCTGCAACCAGCTCAAATTCCGAGTCAGGATAATTAAACAAACCAAAGCTGATGGTGCCACCATCAAGCAGACTAATTTGGCCCCTCACCTATGGAGAGATATAAAAGAAAATTACCTCAGAGACAAGATTAGTGGAGAGCAAAGCATCTATGTATACTTGGCTATGTGCAGAAAAAAGTCAAAAGTTTCAGTGTCTATCCTCAAATATAGTGTCAAATGATGATCATCAAAAATGCATAAAAAATTCAGTTACATGTCAAGAAGCTCAAGGAAGCAATTGAATCAATGGTAATATAACAAGGAACCAGTAAGCTAGGAAGTATCATAATCAAAAGAGAAAATTAAAGCAATTAAATCACGACCTGCACTCTAGTCCACACCAGGGGAACCAAAACCTTGGCTCTGCCTTCAACATAAATATTTGACCAAATAGGGCTTGCAGGAAAATCGAGCAATGGTGTTTCAGTTTGGGTAGTAATGTTGTCATTGCTAACTCTAAGACTCAGCAACCTTGCATCAAAAATAGTACCAGCTGCACCAGAATTTGCAGGACAACCGTAACTCTCCCCACCTGATCGAGCATAAAAGGAAAATCACATTAAGAGGAATGAATGGTCGAGCGAGAATCATAAATGTGGCACATGTAACAAGTCTAGAACAAATATGGCATCATTTATTTTCAATTTTTAAATCGATGATGCACCTTGGTGCAGGTTATTTGCATAGGCCAAGGAGCAAAGCAAAAATGAAGTACAGAGAGAGCCTTTGGAATCAAAAGATTCAAACAAACATACGTAAAACTGCATATACTAAGTGGAGTTTTCTAAGAGTATGGAAAGGTCATAAGGGGCAAGTAGATGAACAAATTCGATAATCAAATATAATATAGGCAGATGTAGCCATTGAATAATGATGGCTAACGAATCACAATGAGTAACCGCCTAACGGATGGAGTCTTTTGGGAAAGATCCATTACGATTAAATCTAAGCAAAAGCTATATGGGCTAGAAACTCGACCAGCAATGCCTTACAGGTTGGACAAGAAAGAGGACCCGTCTTGAAGAATGTCTAGATGGGGGTGTATGAGGAGACAATAAGGGATTGCATTTGCATCTCAGAAAGAGCATAGGTAGCCCAGATAAAAGTTGGGGATAGCCATTCGGGAAGGTTCATGCATACAGTTAAAAAGCAACTGCAAAGAAGGATAACCTAATTTTTGCGCAAGGATTGGAGTGGGAAGGATGACGCCAAGGAGGGACATGGACAGAATCCATGACAAAGGACTTTCTGATAATTGGTGTGGACAAAATATTATTATTGATCAAGTGGAATGGAAGGAAAGAATTTGTATGGCCGATAACCAGATTATTCAGACATCGTGATAATGATTAACGGTATAGATAAAGATAAAAAGGGAAATAGAGTGTCTAAGACCAAAGCAAACGAGGAAGAAAAAAAGAAATCTATGAGAAGTTAACAGGGAATTGGAAGGGAATAAGGAGGAAAAGAGAAAATGATCATTATGTTTTCTCCCACTCCCATTAAGAAACTTATCATATTGTCAACATTTTGGGGCAATGAATAGAGACTAATGCAATTATCAACTGATATATGCACAAATAAATGTCACCTTCTTAGTCAACTAAAACAGATGACAGACCAGGTTTGGTAGACCAGTTATGCTGTATATATGAATATACATACCGTGCACTTTAACACTAACTTCCTTTTGCATGCTGTAGCATTTCAATGATATTCTTCCACCACCACCGCCACCCCATCCTCCACCACCAGAAGCAGTAATAATACCGATACCTCTCCTGACAAATAAACATTCTCGTAAATAACAGATCCACAAATATAATTGACCTAATGTAAAGTGCCTTTTACTAAAAACTGCATGTTTAAGTGAAAATTTTATAATGTTTGAGGTTCTAAATACTGGTTTGGATAGTCACACTGCATTTCCATTATTCAATAAACAAAAACAAAATGAAAAACAAAAAAGGTAGTTAATTTTTCACTTGCCATTACAGGTCAGAATCTCAATCAAGATCTTATGAAGCTTAGAGCAACTTTACAAACAAATATGATCTGTTACGTGATTATAAACTATAGATATGAAGATTGCAGTTTTTTATTATATATTCCTGTTTTCACAAATTGCACACAACAAAAAGCGTAACCAGATGACTTTAATAAAAGAATGTACACATAAGATTTGGTACCATGTTGCAAGAATCACCAGCCTTATTAATATTAATAATTGAATAAGAATGGCAATGTCAACTAGTAAAAAACTAATTCAGCTCAAAATACATCCATAAGCTACTCACAATCATGGTGACAAAGAAGGTTACAGCCAATAACTAAAAGAGAATGGTTTACATGAGATCGTTCTCATATAAGGAGCATGAGGCCAATCTTTTGGGCCATTGGATTCTGATCCGATGGTAGGTATCAAATCAGTGGGTAGGTGAGTGTGTCAAATCAGTAGGTAGGTGAGTTCTATGTAGCTATTTATAGCCGTCAGATCAAGATTCAACGGTTACGAATGACATTGGCCTCATATAAGCCAAATGAGGGCGATCTCATTTAAACTTTTCCCATAAGTGTGAGTGCTTATTTATACGTGATGAAGGGAATGCTATTCTAAACATAGAAGATAATACGAACAGAAAGTACAGAGCAAGATGAGAACGACGTGATTCATTTCGAGCTGCTATGAGAAGGGATGGATCCTTCGATAAGCAGCTGTGCATATTTTCACATTTTTATTGAACTTTTGAAGTGATTCTGATAGAGAAATTTTGAGGAATTCCAATATAGATAAATCAGAAAGGAACTCCATGCCAAACACATTAATTTGATCTGAGGACTCTAGAAATCTAGTAAAATCAAACATTTGGGTATGTCCTCTGGCTGAAAGAGGGCCCGCTGGCATCCATAGTTTAACTATCTCATTAGAGAAGATTATACATAAATAACATCTCTTTTCATGAAATTTTCAACAAAAGGCTAACTCCTATTTCATTGATAAAAGAGAAAATCTGGTAGACAATACATAATTTAAAACTGGATGAGTAAGACCAAGAGCGACACTCACAGCTTGAAAGCATGAACAATAATACTTCCACCAGAACCCCCTCCCCCTTCACTTCCCCCATTGCTACCTTCTGCGCATACCAATCCATCTACATATAATAAATCACTAACTATAAGTTTAATCCTACCTCCTCCACTTCCTCCAAACCTATCATTCTTGGATCTGCTGGCACCCTTGCTACCATAACTCCACGGTTCAGAGAATACTGACCAAGAATAAACATCTCCACCCCAGGGATTTGTCTCATTTTTGTACCCACATGAAGCACCTCTACCACCATGCCCTCCACCAGCTCCATTATTGTCAGTTGGAGTGCCACTTGTTTGAGCTGGAGGTGGCCCACCTAAAGAGGTGGTGTTTAAAGACGAGAAGTGATCCAAAATTAGACTCGATGTGTTAATGACAATGGACCCTGCAACCAGTGATGCATATTGCGCAATCGTGACATTTCCTGAGAAGTTCAAATTTATCAAGCAACCCTTAATGGGACATACGATTGAAACATGGGAAGCTATTTCAAGATTTCCTGCTCCATATATGATCAAATCGTCTTCTAGCTGCAAATTTTCACTAAGTAGACAAGTCGAGTTCAAAGATCCAACACCTTTCAAATCCTCACACGACAACAGAGGTATGTGATGGACACGGTGTAAACTAGCTTTCTGGTCGTCAATATGATGCGATTCAAAAGAATTCTCTACCAAGGTATGTGAGTCAACATGACTTCCTGGAACACATAGCGAGATAACAAAAAACATGGGAAGGAAAACTAGTGAATAGAAACAACAGCTTCCATGGCCTGGCAGGAGATGCATCACCATTCATAAGAACATCCAAAATAGCATGAGCTCATGCATGCAGAACTACTTTTCTATTATTTCACCCATTTAAAGCCGATCCAGTCACTTTGTTCATTGTTGCGCCCCACGAATTCAAATGATGATCCACCCAACTAGCTTGAACACATGCTTCTGCTACTTTCAAAATTAAATAGCCCTTCTCTCACATGGACCTCCCAACAATCCCATGATTGAAAAGTGCTTCCGAATATGATTCCAATCTCCAAATAAGACATAGCAGTTCATGACAAAGGTACATTTTACGTAGCGCACAGACAAGCAAAAAGATTAAGATGTTGATCAATGATCAGACTAATCACAGTACCTGCAAACATGGCCAAATAAAAATGTAAGAAGCCTAAACATATTGACAGGCACTGGAACTCAGAATGGTTACAAGCAAAGACCAGACCGTTCTATCAAACAGAAATAAGGATGGAAATCAAGAGAGCTTTAAACTCGAGAAGATGGATCAACATAAGGAATTCAGCAATGATTAAACGAATGCAAGATATAACACCATCCTAGTAAAGATTGAGACATGAATCAAGGAAGACTCTTAACAAAACATGATTATTGCTGACCTCAATTGTTAGGAAAAAGCGCTACTTGATTATGATTATCATTATCACTATAAAGTTTCTTAGACATAGATCAACCTAGTCATACGAGCTAGTCCAACTTTTAATTTGACTACTCCCTCTGTCGAATGAAGATCGTGTAGATATGAAAAAAAGACGGGTGCAACATTACATGGCTGGTTTTGTTCTATCAAGAACATAAACACGAGGAGTGGAAGAGAAACTCTGTTTTTTCCATATGGGCCTTAGAGTCCCATGAATGTCACTCATTTTGTAACGCAGACAAGCTTCATTGGACTGACGGAGTATATTTTAACAAGTTCAAATCTCCATATTGGCAGTTTGCAACAAGACAATCTTAATATTAGAGCTGAAAACAAAACTTACAGAATACGACTCGTTCGTACAACTACACGCCGATAACAGAATTATTCTAGCAGTAGCACATTTTCAGCAAGAAATTCAGCTTCTACCAAATACTCCCTCCGTCCAGAATTATTAGACACATTTGGTTATCCAAAATGAACTGGTTTTAACTTTTAAAACATTTTGACAAACCAAATGTATCTACTGATTCCGGACGGAGAGAAAAGACCGGAGAACTAGAATGAAGCCAAATTAACGACAAACTTCCACTAGACAGTCCTTAATCCAACTACAACTAACCAACTGTATTCATCTTGTAAAACGAAATGTATCTACTAATTCCGGACGGATGGAGTACAACATAAAGCAATCCAAAAAAAATAGAAAATTAGAATGAAGTCAATTTCCACTAGACAGTCCTCAATCCAACTACAACTACCACACTCATTCCGAGCTCCCACTTGTGACTGCAAACTCAGAAATCGCTCAAACAAACCCAAAAAAAAAATCGCAAAATTAAATTAAAATCAAGACAATGAAGCTGGGGAATGAACAGATCAAAGACAAAAGAACCGATCCATTTACGGACGACAACTTCGTACAGGGCGATTCTAGGGCGGCGGAAATGTCGGCGGGGATAGCGGAGCTGGCAGGAATTGGAATCGTGAATCTGGTGAATTCCCTTCTGCTGCTTCCTCGCGTCTGGCATGGTGAGCTGGTGCTGCTGCTTTTGGTTCAGGTTGGACTTGCCTTTTCGTTTCGCTTTTTTTAAAGATTTTTTATTGTTTTATTTGTTTTTTAAAGATTTTTTAGGATGCTTTTGGTAACTTTGGATTTAGACGATGTGAGTTTAGAATTTTTTAGGATGTAAGAATCACGTGATTTGTCGGGGGCCATTTGGGGCGTGATTATAAGCAATCCACTGTAGCATCTATGTTTTTTTATATCCAGCGTAAATACGACCTAAAGGTATTTCAGTTGGATACGGAAAAAACATGAATGCTACAGTGTATTAAAAACATCATGTTTTACTTTTAATCACGCCCTAAACGATCCTTTTTTGGCCACTCTTTTTTTTGGTACGATTTAATTTTTTTTCAAAATTTCACACCAAAATGACCCAAAATTTCATCTGTAAATTCATACAAGATTTTTTTAATAAAGTGATTCGAAAAATTACACCTCTAAATCTAAGGTTGTCAAATACACCCTTATCATTTTGTTTGTTTTTTAGTATTGGTCGTGAAGTGCAACAGTCTGGGCTGATGACTGGTTTCACGTTCCGCCTTGCTCTTGGGCCCAAGGGGGTGAATATGTGGAGGAAAATGTGCTCGTTTTTGGTTGGAATAACTGGAATGCCACTCGCTTGTCCAGTTATTGCTGGTTCCTTTTGTACCGGACACTTGTCCAGCTGCTTCTCCCTTCGCTTGTTTGAGGGTTGTCAACTGTCATGCTATTCCTCCCGCTTTTTGTCTTCAGGGTTTGGATTTAAAAAGCTATTATCTTTCAATTAAAAATTAATAAAATTATGAGGTTATTTTGGTTAGTCAATTTAATAAGAATTTATTCATCGTGTAAAATGGGAATGTCATTTGGTTATTAAATTAAAAATTTATAAATCAGTCTTAAGGGCCATTTGGGCGTGATTATTACAAAAATATCCAGACTGGATATTGGATATATACTGTAGCATCCATGTGGATTTTTACATCCAGCTGAAACACTTCAGGAGGAGTTTCAGCTGGATATATAAAATATCCAGATGCTACAGTGTAACAAAACATCCCATCCGGATGTTTTGCTTTTAATCACGCCCCAGACGGCCCCTTAATTTAGTAAATCACCTCGTGAGAAGATTCACAAATTAAGCATATATTGGGAAAGAATCCTCTTTCAGAGTGAATTTTAAATTTAACTCAAATTCATTAACTAAACATGATTCAGTTAGTTATCTCCAAGTTCATGCTGAATTTGTTGCAAAATTCATAAACCAAACCACCCCTATATTATCTTACTCTTTTAATCCGGAACTGATAGGTTCTTTTTGAAAAACCAAATATTACTACTAATGGCGAATGAAGGGAGTGCCAAAAAAACAATTAACTAATTGACCGTATTGGAGGCTTTCTTTCGGTACAAGTATAGGTTTTAACCACCTCATTAATGTCGCCAAAAAAAACACATTATTAATTTCAAGAGCTATTATTGGTTCTTTTTATATGTCAATATGATACGATTGGGCTAGGTATGGGCCGAATTGGTCGTCAATTGCACGGAAGGCTCGCATGAAGCTCACTGTAAGAGTTTTTTTTTTGGGTAATTAGCTCAGTGTAAGAGTTCCTCATTCACATTTCATGATCACGTAGGAGTGGATTTGTTTTGTTTGTACAGAAAGTCATTTGATTGGAGCTGCATTAGAGAATCCTATATATGTCTTCAATTATCTTCTTCCATTGCAAATTCATAGTATTTGCATTTGATTTCAGCAAAATACTGAGCTTTGCGCTGACCTCGTGATCTCAAAAAGTTGCAGTCATGCACGTCATATGGGTAGTTGGTGCACAATATTTTTCAAATGTAACTCGTACATCAATAGAAACTACAACAGTATAAAACAAAAACTACAAAATATAGCCGCAGAAGTCCAAATTTCACTCAGATAATCTAGAAAAAGATCTAAAGTTGTCAGCATTCAAATAATCGAAGCTCTATCATTCCTTCTTTTCTCTTTGGCGAATACCAGGCTACCACTTTGCCGGATCGCAAAAGCCTTAGAGAGTAATTTAAACTGTAAACAATATCCTCAACTTGAGGACTAAAAGTCCTCAAGGGGGAATCAAGTGAAAGCCTTGAATCCACACGAAAAACAATTGGCCCTGCAACCTGAAAAACCAGTGCATTATTATATACCAGGTTGGATGAAAGGTAGACACGATAAACTGTTTAAAGTAGAGAGCACTTTGAGATGGAAGTAGCAACTCACCTGCTGCTGAAATATTATGTTGAACCTCGGGGCAGCGAGTGGGTTGATCTCTCGATTTACTTGACTTCTACGGAGATTCGATACAAGGTCCCCAGCACCCTTAAAAAATGCAGTAGCAGAACAAATGTCTACCCGTGCATCTATTCTAGTGAGGTCCAAAATGGTTTTCCTGAATGTCCCATGCTGGAAAGTGTAGCAAAGGGAGCCAAATGCATCAACACCAAATTGAGGTCCCTTCCTCACACCAGATATGCCTGTTGAATCAGTGGGGTTGCCATGCTCTGGACTTCTATCAACAGCAGTTGAGTTCCCGCTGCCCCTCAGCCAAGCAGTACAATAACCACCTAACCATAAACAGTAAAACAAGTAAATCCAAAGGAGCTAAACAAATTTGTTAATTTATGTTCCTCAAAACTGAACAGAGAGCATAAAAGGAGAAAAAACAAAATGGTTAAACATCTAAATAGTTGGGAAAAGGGGCTACTTGATTATGATTATGATTATGACCAATGACGTCCTCAAATGTGTGACATACAGAGAAACCGGACACTCACAAGGTGATAGTTATGACTTGATCCTCCTTGATCCAAACAATTCTAAACATTAACAAGTTGCCTGTGAAAGAGTGTCTAAAACAACAGGAAATGGAGAATATACTTTGCTTACTAGAAAGGTCCAAAATCATCAAGCTTAGAGAGCATGATCGTTGATACTTTCTTTCAAATTTGATTAAATAATTGACTTCATAAGAAGCACAAAATAAATATTTTGGCAAGATGAAACCAATGTTTCTGATATAAATAGAAAGAAAAGTTACCTATCAGTCCTGACACTGCTGCATGAGGTTCTCCAAGGTGTACATCATATGGGAGCAAGTGAGCTTGCTTCTTGTCAGGTTTGAACATAAGATCTTTCTTTTTATCCTCCTGTCTCCACAAGTCCTTGCTCTTCTCATAAGAGAATGCAGCTTTAGCACACACTCCAGGCATTAAAGCTGAAGGTACACTACCACAAATGTCACCAACGGGACTTGGCTGTCCACTGTTCTTGTGTAAACCAAAACGGTATCTGAATCCAGATTCAGATACAAGAGATTGCAAATCTAATGACACTGAGGCAGGCACATCCCAGTAACATCCATTACTGTCAAGAAAAAGTTCTGGCCAAGCAGCTTCAAGTGTAACATCATGGTATGGAAGCTGCACACATTTGAAAACTGTTCTGATGCTTTGCTCTCATATAAAGCATAAAAAAATAAGAAACTTCTGTATCCTCACCTAAAATTCAAATTCATTGTCCACTCTTTCAGTGGTTTATATTCATGCAAAAGCTAATATATGATCTTTCTAGATAGAATCATTACACGTGACTCTAATCTAATTATGATAAAGTGGCCTCAGTTGGCCAAAAGAGCATTTCATTTAGCATCTTAGTTAGAAATAGACAAGATATGAATTATAACTAGATAGCAAAACTTGCCTTATGCATGAACATTGCCTTTGAACGGCATCCT
The DNA here is from genome assembly GCA_039654745.1 of Houttuynia cordata. NCBI lineage: Eukaryota > Viridiplantae > Streptophyta > Magnoliopsida > Piperales > Saururaceae > Houttuynia > Houttuynia cordata. Next base: position 12,561,769 of record CM077511.1, on the reverse strand, counting down.
TTCTTCCCACCACGCCCTTCTGTGGTAAAAAACAATGACGAGAGAGGGGACAAGGATAGTTGAGTGCACAAGTTAAATGAAAACAGCGATTTGTTCACAAATTGTTTAGCGATCGCCTTAATAGCCGGAAAATCCCACTCCTCAACCCCACTAAATTCTGCTTTGAGCGAAGAAAACAATTTCTTCGGCCGGAACTGCCCCACCAATCCAACCCACCTACGTAGCATTAACAAAGAAATTTGAATTGCAAGTCTAGTAATAAATACCATCCTAAGGAAAACAGTCAATGCAAACAAAAACCTACTCATTTTCCACTAAATGCCATGAAGAGAAATCAAGTATCAATACTCATTCTTTATAACATTGAGAAATCATGTTCAACAAGAACCAGATTCACTATAATACATCAAATGGAACACGGCAACACATTCTTAATGCTCTTCAGTACCATTTCTAGCACTAGTTCAATGGAACTACGGTCAACTAGAGCACAGAAAAAGGACTTTCAAAAAGGGATTCAAATGCATGAAAAGAAACCAAGTACCAATACTCATCTTCTTTATAGCACTGAGAAATCATATTCAACAATAACCAATTTTACTAGAATACATCAAATGAAACATGGCAGCACATTCATAACCAGCTTCAGTACTGGTTCTAGTTCAACGACGCGCAAATAACTTGAGCAAGAGAGGTCCGTTTCGAAAGAACAACTACAGGCGCAGAAAAATTACTTACAAAAAAATTCAAATGCAAGCAGGGAAGGAAATGGAAGTGTAGATAAGCGCAGCAAAGGAGGCAAAACCAGCTAAATCAAATAGAGAGGAAAGGAACAGGGGATTCCGCAATGACGAGATTTACCAGTTGGCGGCCTCATAGTTGAAGAGAAGAGTCTGGAGGGCGAAGGAGCCGAGGTCCTTGGGGGAGGTCGGGGAGAGGGAGGGGATAAGGCCGAGAGGGAACCCATTGCGGAGGAGGGAGAGCTGCTGGGGACGGAGGGCCCTGCAGGCAGGGGCGGCCCGGAGAGGGAAGGGATCGCCGGGGACGGAGCGGGCAACGCCGTCGAGGGTTTGAGGGGTGGAGAGGCTGAGGTCCCAGAACGCGGCGTCCATGGCCACCCTCAGGTTCGACATTTTCGCCGTCTTCTGCGGTTCCTCGCGTTACAAGCGGAGCGTGCTGGCGGGGAGGCTTGTTTGGGTGCCTTATCCAGCGGGGTCGGGAGTCTCTGGACGGAGGGTTTGGGAGGTGTTTTTCCACTTTCTTTTTTCGTAAAATATGAGTGGGGCGTGACCTGCGAGGTTGGTCGCTCGGGCTTATTTTATGTCCCACTTTAAAAATCGAAAATATTTTCCTAACCACAACACTTATGTGATAAGAAAGAAAGCAGGACCAATGTGACCAGAAAGAAGGGACAAATAGAGGGGCCAGGAATCTTAGGTAAAATTATAATTTTTTTTATTTAGGTATTTTTTCCTCTTATTTAACGACGTGGCAAGTAGAAAAAATATGCTTCTGAAGCGTAATAGGATTATAATCTAGAGGATCATGTGATTTTCATCCGTTTAAAAAATCTGATTGCATTTAAAAAATTATGGATCTGACAATAGGTGGTTGGATTTGCTCTAGAGGCCAATATATTCCCATGAAAGAGCATGCGCAGGGTCAGCGAAGGCTTGAAATGCTATAGGCCTACATGCTAATAGATTTTACTCATTTTCAAATGATGCCAAGCTATTTTATACGGAAGGAGTACATGCTAGGGAATTATATGTTGATAAACCAAAACGTAGGTGCAAATTGCCAATTGAGCAAGCATGTTGTGTGCTAGTTGAAGCCTCATGTCATAGGATGAGGAGTTCACCACCCCAGGGTTTGGCCACCAACACCCTCTCTATTTTACTCCCTCCATTCCAAAATACTATGTATATTTGAGAAAATTCTTATTTTTATTGGACCATGAAGCCCACAAGGGAGTCACATGACTCTTTGTTCCTGATATCCCATCCAAATACTTGTTCATGAACCAAGTTCAAGTCAATTATTTCAAGTCTCCTCTAATTTTGGAAAGCGGAAGTCACGTGGTAAAATATACATAGTATTTTGGAACAGTGAATATGTAACATCCGGAAAATTAGTAAGTATCTTAAAACTGAAATTTAACCCTCTTAACGTTTGAATTGATCGTATTGTGCCATGTGCAAATTTAAGTTGGTGAGAAGAGCTTTTCAACGCCACCAATTTTGTGTGATTTGGAGTTCGGGGTAAAAAGATAAGGGAAATTGAATAAATACACCCGCAGATGCGATCGATCGCACTAAAACGATCGATCGGCATATGGAACACGATCGATCGGCTTCGATCGGATACGATCGGCGCCATCGCGCAGTTGGTAAACAGCGCAGGACGATCGATCGCCAGTTGCGGTTTGGCGAAATCCTAACTTATTTTGAGACGGATTTGATTGGGAAAGAGGCCATATCCTAACTAGACTTGTATTGCACGTTCCTAGGGTGATTTAGGGACTCTTCCATTGGTGGAAAGTGTCCAAGATATGGTAGAATTGGTTTGGGCAAAGATCTTCTAAAACTCTATATAAACCCATAGAGACTAGGCTTGTGCTTTTGAAAACTAAACCCTAGAACGTCCAGAGGCTTTTCTCCTCTCCTTCCCACGTTCATCCCTCTCTTAGAAGACCTCTTCTAGTGGGAATTGCTCAAGAGCTTGGATCGGGAGCTTTGAAGGAAGCGGAGGAGACGAACATCGCGTAGAAAGGCGACGTCTTTTGGTGATAAAGAGTAGGATGGTTTTTCACTCTCTTCTTATTCTTTTCTCACATCATATGATGAGTGTTCTTACTGATTTCCTTGGAGTATTGCTTTGAATCTTGCGGGATTAATGATTTATGTCTTGTTTTCCATAAGTATTGCGATACATGCATATATGCCTTCATGCTTCATGTCTAGATGGTAAATCACATCAAAGTTGGATGCTTTATTAATTTTACAGAAGATAGAAGTTCTGATATTGCGTTGATTATCATGTCTAATGAATAAGTTTATGCCTTAATGATTGTCTTACTTAAATTGTCTTAACTGAAAGACATTATGGTCTAAGGATGTGTTGTATGGGAAGAAACATGATAAAAGGGGAATCTTTTGGTAACTCTAGTTAATTCTAGGATCTGTAATTGATCTAGGAGGGGAGTACTATCATCTATCATGAGTATATTATCATTTATGAGTGGTACGGAATAAGATAATCAAAGTTTAATCATGTGTCTCACTTTTGGCCAGAACTATTTCTGCGCTGACAGTCGGCAGTAAATAATTCATAACTAATTCATATGATATCAGAAAAATATAAAACTGGTGGGGTTAGAAACTAGACTCATAAGGGTACTCTTAGTAAAACTTTCAGAAGATAATCTTAACTGTACAGAGTCTGGGAGCCGCCGGAACGGAACTGTTTGTTATGGCTCCTTAGTATTAGGCTATTTGCTTATGTTATTTACTTATTTCCATTGGGCCATGTGGGTCATTGCAGTAGGAATAGGTTATTTACTTAATTGCATAACAAGGCCCATCAGCTTAGGCTCAAAGCCTATAAGTAAGGGACGACTTGCTTAGAGTTAGGATTGATGAATTGATTTCCTAGTATTCTCATCTCCTTCTTCTTAATTCTCATCCCCCTTCTTAACCCTAGCCGCCGGCCATTGTGTATCCCTTTAGGGTGCACAACACTGGTATCAGAGCATTCGATCTCTTCTTCTCTGCCTTCATGGCCAGGAAGAAGGCTTTGGACAACCCCGAAGGTCTCTCTACCCAGTCTGACGAGGAGGGGCCTCAGGCCACGCCTGTGGCAGTCATGGATCCGGCCTTCCTTAAGACCATGACAGACCTATTGGAAATGATGCAGAACATGCAGACGACGCAACAGGTAATGCTGGAGAAGATCTCTGCTCAGCCCCCTCCGCCAACATCTGGGCTTGAGCATCAGCCGGCCGCTGGCCTGCATGAGTCTTCTTCCACGTCAACTCAAGGAACTCCTCAGCAACCCCCGTCATTCTCAGGTCCGTCGCCTCCTCCGCCGCATGGGTCTTTTCAGCGCCAAGACATGCCGCAGGGCCAGGCCGCTGGTGCCGCACAAGGTCAGGCCTTTGGTGCCGCACAGGGCTTCCCCTTCCACCACGGGCCAGTTCTTCAGCCCCTCCCCATGACGGGCTCCCTTGATCCACCCCTTATTCTGCCCACAGGGACCGCTGGCACTCATCTGCGTGCCTATCCTCCTCCGCATACTAGCCTGCATCATCAGCTACGAGGAGATGTGCCGCCCCATGGGCCCCTCCTGGGCAGGACGGCTCAGCCTGGCTACTCAGATTTCGCCTCAGGTATGTCTCAGGCTCCGCCGTTTAATAATGCATCAGGACAGCGCGCGGCTGAAACCCGATTGGCTCGCCTTCAATTTCTTAAATACAGCGGGGAAGACAGCCCCATTGATTGGCTCTACCAGGCAAATAAATTCTTTGAGTATCATGGCACTCAGTCGGAAATTGATAAGCTGCGAATCGCGGCTTTCCATCTGTCGGGCGATGCTTTAGTTTGGTTTCAATATTTTGAGCGTGATGTGCTATCTCCGATGTGGACTGATTTTGTGGATGAATTATGTGTGCAATTTGGGCCTAACGACTATGCTGATTTTAATGAAATGCTGGCATCTCTCCGTCAAACGTCCACAGTGCGAGTTTATCATCAGGAATTCATGCGTATTGCTAATCGGTTGCCTAATTGGGATCAGGCAGCATTAGTTGGTGCCTTCATGCATGGCTTGCGGGCTGACATCGCTGATGAAATCCGCCAGTTTCGGCCTAAATCTATGCGGGATATCATTGGGCATGCTCGAGTCGCGGAGGAGAGGTTGAACCGGCAAAGGCGTGTGGTCCGGCCCCCCTTTAGACCCCCTTCCGGACTACCAGCCTCTCGGCCCATTCCTCCTCCGGCGGCTGTTGCAAGCCCGAGGACTGGTCCACCAGCGGGAGTCGCTCCGTCTCCACCCCTTCGCCGGTTATCCCAAGCACAGATGGATGAGAAACGTGCCAAGGGCCTATGCTTTATGTAACATCCGAAAAATTAGTAAGTATCTTAAAACTGAAATTTGACCCTCTTAATGATTGATTTGACCGTGTGGTGCTTTGTTTAAATTAAAGTTGGTGAGAAGAGCTTTCCAACGACACCAATTTTGTGTGATTTGGAGTTCGGAGTAAAAAGATATGGGAAATTGAATAAACACGATCGATCGCGCTGAAAACGATCGATCGGCTTATGGAACACGATCGATCGGCTTCGATCGGCTACGATCGGCGCCATCGCGCAGTTTGTAAACAGCGCAGGACGATCGATCGCCGTATTGCACGATCGATCGCCAGTTGCGGTTTGGCGAATTCTAACCTAATTTTGAGGCGGATTTGATTGGGAAAGATGTCATATCCTAACTAGACTTGTATTGCACGTTCCTAGGGTGATTTAGGGACTCTCCCATTGGTGGAAAGTGCCCAAGATATGGTAGAATTGATTGGGCAAAGATCTTCTAAAAACTCTATATAAACCCATAGAGTCTAGGCTTGTGCTTTTGAAAACTAAACCCTAGAACGTCCAGAGGCTTTCCCCTCTCCTTCCCACGTTCATCCCTCTCTTAGAAGACCTCTTCTAGTGGGAATTGCTCAAGAGCTTGGATCGGGAAGCTTTGAAGGAAGCGGAGGAGACGAACATCGCGTAGAAAGGCGACGTCTTTTGGTGATAAAGAGTAGGATGGTTTTTCCCTCTCTTCTTATTCTTTTCTCACATTATATGATGAGTGTTCTTACTGACTTCCTTGGAGTATTGCTTTGAATCTTGCGGGATTAATGATTTATGTCTTGTTTTCCATGTGTATTGCGATACATGCATATATGCCTTCATGCTTCATGTCTAGATGGTAAATCACATCAAAGATGGATGCTTTATTAATTTTACAGAAGATAAAAGTTCTGATATTGCTTTGATTATGATGTCTAATGATTGAGTCTTATACCTTAATGATCGTTTTGCTTAAATCGACTTAATTGAAAGATATTTGGTCTAAGATTATGTTATATGGGGAGAAACATGTTAAAAAGGGAATCTTTTGGTAATTCTAGTTAATTCCAGGATCTGTAATTGATCTAGGAGGGGAGTACTATCATCTATCATGAGTATACTATCATCTATAAGTGGTACGGTATAAGTTAATTAAAGTTTAATCATGTGTTTCACTTTCGGCCAGAACTGTTTTTGCACGGACAGTCGACAGTAAATAATTCATAACTAATTCATATGATATCAGAAAAATATAAAACCGGTGGGGTTAGAAACTAGACCCACAAGGGTATTCTCAGTAAAAATTTCAGAAGATAATCTCAACTGTACAGTGTCTGGGAGCCGCCGGAATTGGACTGTTGTGCAAAAGACAGTGAGCAGAATCTAAGTGAAAATACTAAGTACTTAAGTAAAACTACTTAATAAGATGTGAAGATGGTATGACGTGCTAGTAACTAATACTAGACTATATCCTTATGATTATTACAGTAAGGTTGGGTTATGGTTAATATGATAGATGGGTAATACCTATGTTAAGAAAACCGTAATCGTGTATTTGAAGATAAAGCGTTTGTGTCGGTTTGAGGTTCCATTTGGAATCCAAATCATCTAGGACTCATTAACACCTTGTCTCTGATTTATATATATTTCAATAAGACCTATATGAATTTCCATCTAGGGCTGAGCATGAACGTATGTATGGATTGTGTTATTCTCTTTGTGTGACGTTTCTACTTATACTCCGTATGAGAGTCTATTCCGGTGATTGATACCTTATGTGGTTAGAGCGTTGCGGCCTCTATTTCTTTGAATTATTATTCATCATGATTATTTGATTGATTCCTCCACTAGAGGTCTTGCGGGACTCTCTCCGGAAGTGGATTCATAGTATGCTCAAATTATGCCATTGCTTGATCTTGCGGGGTCACTAATATTTGTGGTACTGCGGTTCCACACTGCCCAAAAAGAGGCAACATACGTACGTTAGATTGTTGACATTACGGAAGGTCTTCAGTCTCCGCCCATCGTGTCCGTAAGCACTGGTGGGGCCAGCATCCTAGACGCATGGCAGGGTTCCAAAAAGAGGACCCCTAGGGTGGTTCTGGTATAGTCACTTGCGGGTGATCGGTTCAGCGAGCAGAAATTGTACTCCTTTCACTTTTAATGTCTGGAGCTTTTTAGTATGATTATCATTCCCTCCTTACTCATATGTGTAGTAGGAGCCTTATTGTTGTTTTCCCTACTTGCGGGTTGGAATTATTATCGACTAACCTTTCAGGTGTATAAATCCTTGGTTTAGTCCAGATGTTGCGGCATCTTCATAAACCTTTGTTATTCTTATCCTATTCATATTGTTTGTCCTAATTCAGTGGGTTTTTACATCCTACTGAGTGTTTCTATGAAATACTCATGCATCCTCTGATGCAGGCGCAAATGGAAATTGAGATCAGGAAGTTGCAGTAGTGAAGCGGTCGCAGGAGCTGTGAAGATTTAGAGTTTATATTATTTGCTTTGCTTATTTGATGCTTATGACATTTAATGGCAATTGTGTGCCATAGATTTATAGGTTTATTTGATTTGACTTTCTTAATTGGATTATTATCAGTGTTATTAAGTCAATTTCCATTCCATGGTATTCATTAATGTTTGTATTTGTATTGCACTGATTATGGGCATGACCGATTACACATCCTTTTGAGATGATCGTAATTGGTGGTGAAATCGACTGTTCGGTCTCGCGCCCGGGATCTCTACCTCCAAATGTATATCATTGATTGGCTTCCGCACTCCAATCGAGGTATGGGATTTCGGGGCGTGACACTTTAACTGTGACGAGCGATATGTCCCTGGACATCGCTGTCGCACGCCTCCTACTGCTTTCATCTTAGAGGAGTCCTGTCCTGAGGAGGACGATCTTCCTACCCCACAGACTGAGGATGCTTATGTTGACTCGGCGGCTGAAATCTCATTTCATGCCTTCTCGGGAACTTACACTCCTCACACTATGCGCGTGCAAGGTCAGTTAAAGCGCCAGCCAGTTGCTATTTTGATTGACAGTGGGAGTACCCACAATTTTATTAATGACAGGGTGGCGCAGCGAATGGGCTGTCACATTGTTCAGGACTGTGCTTTTGACGTTCTTATCGGGGACGGCACCCACATGCGTAGTAAGGGCATGTGCCCCCGTATTCCATTGCACATCCAAGGCTATGATTTTGTGGTGGATCTCCATCTTCTTCCTACAAAAGGGGCGGACATTGTATTGGGGGTCCAATGGCTTCAAGAACTTGGGGACGTCGTATGGAATTTTAAAGATTTGGTTATGTCATTTGGTGCGGCGGATCAGCCGGTCCGTTTATACGGCTCAATTCCTGGTACACTCCAATTGGCCCAGGCTATTGGGTCCTTCTTTCGGCACTCCGCTCACGGGTTTTTGCTCCAATTTATGTCCAATTCTGAGCCGAACCAACCAGCACTAGCCGCCGACTTGACATCTCTTTTGGACGCGTATGGGCCTCTTTTTGGTGAGCCTTCTGGCCTTCCTCCGACGCGTGGGCATGACCATCGGATTCCTATCCTTCCCGGGACGAGTCCCGCTAATGTACGGCTCTACCGTTACCCCTATGTGCAGAAGGCTGAAATTGAACAATTGGTGGCGGACATGTTGGCGTCTGGTATCATTCGCCCCAACTCTAGCTCTTACTCATCTCCCGTGTTGCTGGTTCGAAAGAAGGATGGGACTTGGCGGTTCTGCGTTGACTATTGTGCCTTGAATGCTATTACGGTAAAGGACAAGTATCCTATTCCGGTTATTGAGGAGCTCCTCGACGAGTTATCAGGTGTGCATTATTTCTCTAAACTGGATTTGCGCTCTGGTTATCATCAGATAAGGATGCATCCAGCGGATATACATAAGACGGCTTTTCGAACACATGATGGTCATTACGAGTTTCTCGTAATGCCTTTTGGATTGACTAATGCACCGGCCACCTTCCAAAGCTTGATGAATGATATTTTCCGGCCCTTCTTGCGTAAATTTATTTTGGTCTTCTTCGATGACATATTGGTCTATAGCTCTTCTTGGGAGGATCACATTGACCACCTGCGGACCGTCTTTGATATTTTAGCTGCTCACTCTCTTTTGCTGAAACGGTCCAAGTGTTCTTTTGGCCAACCTCAGATTGATTATTTGGGCCACATTATTTCTGCAACCGGCGTTTCTACAGACCCAGCCAAGGTGGCTGCTATGCTGGATTGGCCCACTCCTACTTCTCCAAAGGCCTTACGTGGTTTTCTTGGATTGACTGGCTACTACAGGCGCTTCATCGCCCATTATGGTACCCTGGCCGCCCCTCTTACTGCCTTACTGAAGGCCGGCGCTTTCGCCTGGAGCCCTGAGGCGCAGCGGGCCTTTGACTACCTTAAGCATGCTATGACCTCCGCCCCTGTCCTAGCCCTTCCGGATTTTTCCAAGCAATTTGTGGTGGATACTGATGCATCGGATAGTGGCTTGGGCGCGGTTCTTTTGCAGGATGGCCGACCCATTGCCTTCTTCAGTAAGGCCTTATCTAACCGCTCCCTCCGTTTGTCGGCCTACGAGCGCGAGATGCTTGCTATTGTGCACGCCGTTACAAAATGGCGTCCATATCTATTGGGCCGACATTTCACTATTCGGACGGACCACCAGCCTCTCAAGTATTTTCATGACCAACGGATCTCCACTCCAGCCCAGCAGCGTTGGGTCACTAAGCTTATGGGCTATGACTATACCATGGTCTATAAACGAGGGTCTGACAATACAGTGGCCGACGCTCTATCCAGGCGCGATGCTGAGGTGTTCCTCATGGGCTTATCCGTCCCAGCCTTTCCCTTTATGTCTGACTTGCTTCAGACTTACCAGGCTGTTCCAGAGGCTTTGGATATCTTGCAGCGTCTCCGGGCTGACCCGACGTGCTTACCTTCTTTTGTGTTGCAAGGTGATTATATCCTTTGGAAGCAGCGCTTATGGGTTCCTCCGAGTCCGACACTGCGACAGGCTATTATTTCATTCTTCCATGATACTCCTAGTGCTGGTCATGAAGGCTCTTTTCGCACGTACAAGCGTGTGAGTCAGAATTTTCTTATGTCGCGGCTTGCGATGTATGTCAGCGCGCGAAGGCTTCTACCACTACTCCGGCGGGCCTTTTGCAACCCCTTCCTATTCCTGATCGCGTCTGGGAGGATGTCTCCATGGATTTTATTGAGGCTCTCCCTGAGGTTCAAGGGAAATCAGTTATTCTTGTGGTGGTGGATCGCTTATCCAAATATGCGCATTTTTGCGCTCTGGGTCACCCTTTTACAGCTAAAGCAGTGGCTGAACTGTATGTGCGAGAGGTGGCCAAATTGCATGGGATGCCAAGGACGATTGTGTCGGATAGGGATAAAATATTCATTTCTCTTTTCTGGCAGGAGTTCTTTGCCTTACAAGGCACTGAGTTACATATGAGTACCGCCTATCATCCCCAGAGTGACGGGCAAACTGAGGTAGTTAACCGCTGTTTGGAACAGTACCTTCGCTGTTTTGTTGGTGCGGAACCTCGTCGATGGCTTCAACTTCTTCCATGGGCGGAATGGTCCTATAATACTGCTTATCATACTTCCGCCGGCTTTACCCCTTTCGAAGTGGTTTACGGCCGACCTCCACCTTCGGTCATGCGTTATTTACCCTTCAGTTCTGCGGTGGGCGAGGTGGATTATGCCCTTCAGACTCATGATGAGGTCTTGCGCCAGCTCAAAACTAATCTGGCAGATGCTCAGAATCGGATGAAGCAGGTGTATGATCGTTCGCATATGGACCGCGAGTTTTCCATTGGGGATTTGGTTTATGTTAATCTCCTTCCTCATCGCCAGCACTCCTTGGCCGCGGTTCCCTCTCCTAAATTGGCTCACAGGTTTCATGGGCCCTATCCAGTCTTGGAGCGTATTGGCCCTGTTGCTTACCGTCTTCAGTTGCCGCCCTCTTCGCAGGTTCACCCAGTTTTCCATGTATCCCGTCTGCGACGTTTTGTGGGTGATCCTTCTCGCTTCGTTAGTGGGGTGCCTGCTCCATTGCCCACTGCATTGGAAGATTCTCCTACCCTTCCGGCGTCTATTGTGGATCGCCGCCGAGTTCGTCGTTTTGGTCGTCTGGTGACTGAGGTTCTCGTTGCCTGGCACGATCATTCTCTGGACGATGCCACTTGGGAGGACGAGGATGATTTCCTGACTCGATTTCCACATTTTTCGCCTTGAGGACAAGGCGTAGCGGAGCGTGGTGGAATGTTATGGCTCCTTAGTATTAGGCTATTTGCTTATGTTATTTACTTATTTCCATTGGGCCATGTGGGCCATTGCAGTAGGAATAGGTTATTTACTTAATTGCATAACAAGGCCCATCAGGCCCATCAGCTTAGGCTCAAAGCCTATAAGTAAGGGACGACTTGCTTAGAGTTAGGATTGATGAATTGATTTCCTAGTATTCTCATCTCCTTCTTCTTAATTCTCATCCCCCTTCTTAACCCTAGCCGCCGGCCATTGTGTATCCCTTTAGGGTGCACAACACTGTTGTACATAAGACAGTGAGCAGAAACTAAGTGAAAATACTAAGTACTTAAGTAAAACCACTTAATATGATGTGAAGATGGTATGACGTGTTAGTAACTATTACTAGACTATGTTCTTATGATTATCACAGTAAGGTTGGGTTATGGTTAATATGATAAATGGGGTAATACTTATGTCAAGAAAACCGTAACTGTGTATTTGAAGATAAAGCGTTTGTATCGGTTTGAGGTTCCATTTGGAATCCAAATCATCTAGGACTCACTAATACCTTGTCTCTGATTTATATATTACGATAAGACCTATAAGAATTTCCATCTAGGGCTGAGCATGAACGTATGTATGGATTGTGTTATTCTCTTGTGTGACATTCCTATTTATACTCCGTATGAGAGTCTATTCCGGTGATTGATACCTTATATTGTTAGAGCGTTGCTACCTCTATTCCTTTGAAATATTATTCATCACGATTATTTGATTGATTCCTCCACTAGAGGTCTTGCGGGACTCTCTCCGGAAGTGGATTCATAGTATGCTCAAATTATGCCATTGCTTGATCTTGCGGGGTCACTAATATTTATGGGATTGCGGTTCCATACTGCCCGAAAGGAGGCAACATACGTACGTTAGATTGTTGACATTACGGAAGGTCTTCAGTCTCCGCCCATCGTGTCCGTAAGCACTGGTGGGGCCAGCATCCTAGACGCATGGCAGGGTTCCAAAAAGAGGACCCCTAGGGTGGTTCTGGTATAGTCACTTGCGGGTGATCGGTTCAGCGAGCAGAAATTGTAAACTCCTTTCACTTAGATGTCTGGAGCCATTTGAAATGATTATCATTCTCTCCTTACTCATATGTGTAGTAAGAGCCTTATTGTTGTTTTCCCTACTTGCAAGTTGGAATTATTATCGACTAACCTTTCAGGTGTATAAATCCTTGGTTTAGTCCAGATGTTGCGGCATATTCATAAACCTTTGTTATTCTTATCCTATTCATACTGTTGTTTTAGTTCAGTGGGTTTTTACATCCTACTGAGTGTTTCTATGAAATACTCATGCATCCTCTGATGCAGGCGCAAATGGAATTTGAGATCAGGAAGTTGCAGTAGTGAAGCGGTTGCAGGAGCCGTGAAGATTTAGAGCTTTTTATTATTTGCTTTGCTTATTTGATGCTTATGACATTTAATGGCAATTGTGTGCCATAGATTTATAGGTTTATTTTATTTTGACTTTCTTAAATGGATTATCATTATTAAGTAAATTTCATTTCATAGTATTCATTAATGTTTGTATTTGTATTGCACTGATTATGGGCATGACCGATTACACATCCTTTTGAGATGATCGTAATTGGTGGTGAAATCGACTGTTCGGTCTCGCGCCCGAGATTCTCTACCTCCAAGTGTATATCATTGATTGGCTTCCGCACTCCGATCGAGGTATGGGATTCCGGGGCGTGACAGAATATTTTAAAATATACATAATATTTTAGAATAGAGGGAGTATGTACATATAGTAGAGATCTACTATATAAAAATACATGGATAGTAGGCATCCACAGACCGTGTAAAGGAGTTGGCTGGCTAAATTCTAGGGTGGCAACCTACTTATCCTGTATCATATAGGGATGGCAGAATGGTTAAGACCACTTCAGAAGGACAAGACCGAGACCACACTCTCTAAGAAGCGAGGTAGCATGTTCCTTGGGTCCCAAATAACTCGGACACCCCTTAGTTAAACGAAGAAAAATTAGGTGCTGGTATTCTACAGCGTTAAGAAAAATTTCTCTTCAATATATTGAGAACTTGGGGATTTTTCCTTCTCCAGGATTTTAATACACTGACGCGCACTCCACTGCATGAGCCAAATGCTAAATTTTCACCTGACTGATACCTAACCCATGGGCGAAACTTACTAGAAGATGGTCAAATTTGACAAATTTGAAGACGTATGATAATTCAATTGATTGCAAACAAAAAATGTGCCAAGTATCCAATCCTTTTTTTCTACCAAAAGAAAGTATCCAAATCCTATTTCATCATTCAAGGCAAGTATCAAAAATAAATTTTGCTAATGAAAACCAACTTGAATCACCGGCAACTCATGAACTTGCTCAACAAGATCTACAACATAGATCATCTCAAACAGCTTCGTGAATGATGGAGGAAAGACAAATGATTGACTGTTCTACAGGTATTCAACATATTGAATCAATCAAATAAGACCGGCTGCTATTACAATTCACAGGTATGCGTGTCTACATCTTTGCATCTCCATTCCAGCAACATGATCAATCTTACAGCACAGTTGCCTTCTGCTTATGGTTTTCCTTCCTGTAGCAAGGGATCATTATACTGGCACCCTTCTAGTTCTAAAGCGGTCAAGGAACTGTCAAACAGAAGAACCCGAAATGAGTACAATTGAAAGAAAAAAAACATCAAGAGCAATTTGCCAAAATTTAACTCGTCTTACTGATGTAACAAAAGGTTGTTGGAAAATCCAACCAAGGATCGGAATCCTCTGGAGAAAGACAGCCAGAGTAGGCCAAAATCCACTGTTTGGTCAAAACAATGCTATTAGCATACTAGGAATTTGGAAACACAAAAAAAGGTTAAAAAAATCGTTGAATTTGAATCTAGCTTGCCTGAAAAGTACAACAAACCCATATGCCTCCAGTATCATGCCGAAGATAGGCCATCCTATGAGGACCAGGAAAAAGCCAGTGCCAAAGGAAATTGTACCCTATACAAGCATCAGTGAGAAATGAGCAAATAATACAAAAATAAAAGCAACGTTAAAAAGAACACACCTTGTAGTGTTGGCGTTTCATGAAAAATTGCATGGTCGATTTCAATCCAATAGTTAACATCACCCCTGATAAGAACAGGATCTGATAAGTAACAAACAAACAAAACACGGGTCATAATGAGCACAATACAATGGGTAGAGACAACTCTAAACAGAAAGGCAGAGAAATAAATTAAACACATTTCAAGCGAAGTTACTCACATTTCCCATGGCAAGAAGTCCCTTGTCAAAAAAGAAAATGATTCCCAGAAAGGAAAATAGCACACCGAAGCCCGTCAATCCCAGTCCAATCTCTGCATATTACAAGATGCTGTGAGACAATTCTCATAGAGATGGTGCAGATTTAAACAAAAAAATAACCAAATATGTCTAAAAAGGTTAAGACAATATTAGCTGCAGCCTCAACCAACAAAAGGTACAACGGTTAAGTGGACTATCAGGTATGTATGTACAAAATTCTACATTCACGGTTTCCATATTCCATTAGCCATTCAGTATAATAAGTTTATCAACCCATTCAGAGACCGTCAAAGGCTGTTAAAACTCTCAGTATATTTCTGATATTTGTGTCCAAAGCAGCTTCCTTCTCATCAATCAGGAAACAGACTCATAAAAAACAAGGCAGAAGGTAAAATGTATACCAATGCACCTGGGCACAGATGCTCTGTCTGTGTGCCACAATTTGCAAGATCTGATACTACAGGCAACCATGTAAAAGCAGACTGGTTTTCATTGTTACCAGGTTTGTGACGGAAGATGGCTATATTAATATTTCATGTGCAACCATCATGTCATGAAGCCAATCCACATATTTGGAAAGGTGTATGATGAATATGATGATGTTGAATCTTCTTATCATTATCCCCTCTTCGGAGGGTTGCGTCAGGAAGGGCATCCGGCGTAAAATTTGCCACTATGTTTCTTTGTATGGATTTTGTACTATTTTGATTCCAATAAGTGTTAAATGTGGTATATAATCCATGCCGCCGACCCCAGATAGGTGGGATAAGGCGTATGATGATGATGATGAAACTACAGGCAACCATGTATTGAAACAGTAAATAAAATTGCCAACATCTAAACTTAACGATGCATAAAATAGTTTTGAAACCTGCATGTAATGTTATATGTTTATATGGTCATATAATAGAGACAATGTAAATAAGTATTTTTTATGACAGATTATTTCTTAAATTCAAACCGCCTTCCCTCGACAGTTAAAGAAATGTGCCATTTAATGAGGAAAAATTTAGAGTTAATTTCATCATAACTTCCTCAACTAGGTGGATGGCAACAGCGACACTTACACTTCTCCAGCTTTATTTTAAACCATTCATACACTTAGCAGCACAATTCTCTTGTCTCTAAATTAGTCCATGTCCTTTTCAGCCTTTGCTAGCTCCTCTTTGGACCCTCTGTTGGTTATATTCTTAGAGTGACATCAACAGACTTGGATATACATGCAGAAACCATCTCAAACAATTTCCCCTAATCATAATCTACAGGGGCTACTAAAACGTCTTCATGTATGAAGTAACGACTTGATCCCTTCTAATCCACCATTTAAATAATTCTCAATAGAAAGAAGAAAAAGTTTAAAAAAATCATTTAAGAGGTGTACACGATACAATGTTCTCTTAAAAGTGTTTATAGGCAGATCTCAAATGAATACAAGAAAAAAAAACAGCAATCATCAGACATCACATTATCACAATACCTAACAATTTGAACAATCTAAAATTGGCCTGGACTGAGCACAGTCCTAAACAGAACATCATCATAACAAAAACTAACAATTCTAAACAGATAAAGGAAAGGCTGAATGTTACTTCTCCTGTCATTCATCTCAAAGGAAACCATCTTCTCGCTTTGTTAGACAACAGCAAGCGCCCTTGACAACAGCTTAACTGCATATAATGAACCAATGAACCCATTAAATTTTAAGTAGGATAAAAAATTACAACTAATATCTTCATTGGAACATCAACGCCTATTATATTGCACCGATCGAAAGCTTCCAGACATCTGGTATGGCTTAAGCGATAAAGTGATAGTCCTTTGATAGTAAAATACCGAGGGTTGACATTCAACAAATGAACAGCAGAAAATAAGTAAAAATTTTCAACCAAACAACTACTGTGTCACTAAAATCTTTTAAGATAAGAGCAATCTATACGCTGAAAAAGGTTGAAGAAACCATTGATGTTCCAGGTTCTGAATCACTAAACATGAACAGATTGAATACGCTAAATGATGGAAAAATGAACCAAATCAACAAGCAATTACACTACCAGCCGACTACATCCGATAAACACGGATCTGCTAGCGCATGTCAACCCGAAATGGCGATTTCGCTTGCAAAAAACCACTTCGCCATGGGAAAAAAACGAAACCCCAATCGTCCCGTATACTATCTTAACACAGCAATCTGAGTTCGTGTTCGACCATGTTCGGAGACAATTACACCAATGAAAATCGAACAAAAAATCAAAATAAAAAGAGAAATAGATCAGAAAGGGAGTCGAGGAGACGTTGTACCTTGAGAGTTCGAGGACGAGAGACGAGCGATTAGGGTTCGACCGGCGATCGAATGGGGGGATGGAGCTCTTGAGGGCTGGCTGGCTCCTTCTTAGCACAGAAGAAAGCGAAGTGGAGCCGAAACGAGCGGTTTCAACCATGGTTCACCATCTCGGCGAGATCTCGGTCTCGGTCACGAGACTAGGGGATTTTCCCGAGATCTCGGTGAGATGATTTTTAAATTTTTTTATTACATATATATATTTATTATGGAGTACTCTTCATTCCAAAATATTATATAAATTTACAAATATTATTATTTTAAAATATTATATATATTTTGTCTCTTTTCAAAATTGAAAAAAACTTAGAAAGATTGATTAAAACTTTATTCATGAATAATCATGCGAGTTGGACCGGATATAAGAGAAAAAGTTATGTGAATTGTAATAAAAATAAATTTTTTTAATTATATATAATATTTTGAAATAGAGTGAGTATTATTATTTTTTTTTTGTAACGAGGGGTTTCGCCGTCTCGGCGAGATCTCGGTTTCGAAGCACTCACTGGGACACGAGACTCGGAAATTTCGTTTTTCCCTAGACTTCTTCGAATATGGATATATTACAGCCCTCCATTTACTTCTTTTTAAATAAAACCCCTTTCATTTTTTAAATTTTCAATGGAAGGCGGGATTGGGATCATGACACTAGTCCCCAACTGACAGGCAGGTATCTAACCGCCGCCACCGACCGCTCCCGAAACCCTCGCCTCCGCCGCCGCCCCCTCCTCTTCCGACGATCGGTTCTCTCCCATGGACTGCCGGAAACATGATCCCACCACCGCCGGAGACGAGGAGGAGGACTACTTCCCCCTGAAAGACCTCCGAGTGATCCCTCAACAGGAAGGTAAAGGCTTCTCCTTCTGTCTATGGATTTACCTGTTGAGCTCATCGCGAGCTTCCGGCACGATCATCCGGCAGGTGAGTTTCCGATGAGCAAGTTCTGCGTTTTCCTCTGCGGATTTCAGTTGCTGGTGTTGTTCATACGTGTAGATTGTCAGTTGTTTGTCTTTCTGTTTGATTTGGTCAGATTCGGGTGGGTGAGGGAACTGGAGATGGAGCTCCGTTTCTCGTTTTGAACGATGATAAGACTCTGTCGCTCTTTCCCGTTCTGTCTCTTCACGAAGAAGCTGAACGAATCGCGAATGCCAGTTCAGTGGCGGAGACTGGTCTTCCCTGTGCGCTTGCACGCGTTGAATTCTTGCTCGGCAAATGGGTTCATATAGGATGCGAGGTCGGGATATTATTTCGTTGTGTTCGTTTTGTTTTTTTAGTTGTTCATAAGTATAATCAAGTAGCGCGTTTTCCCAACAATTTGAGGTTGGCGATATTGATCTTACGCCTCCATTCTAGCCCGTGTTTTGTTGAGTTATTGTAATGCATAAGTCCATGGGCATCAAGAGCAACTTTATTTTCATGACAAATATTTAAAACGCGAGTCCATCTTCAGTGAAAACTTTAACCTGTTTTATGAAACAAACTGAAAGTTTTTCTTTGGTTGTGTATATGTCTTGATGTATTAGGTTGATACGGATTGTGTTCGACTCCATGTTGATGGTGTATTAGTTGGAGAGAAGCCTTTGTCATATACGTCGAAAATTGACTGTAAAGAGAGCAGTTTGCAATATGTGACTTTGGCTGGTTGTGATGAAGGGGATGACAAATTGCAGGGATTTGTGCATCATTTTCAAGACTTACGTCTATCCTTGTCTGTTGGAGATCACCGTGTTGAGGTGCAATGAAGCATTAGACCCATATCTTAACTTTTTCTTATCTCTTTATGCTCAATTTTAATCTTTGTTAAGCATATTCTTACCTTTGATCGTGACAAGTGTTTATATTTGCCTTGCAGAATCCACCACTTGTATTGTCGGTTGATACTTCATCTATCTCTGAAAATCAGGATGTTGAAGAAGGTGGAGATGGTGTTTGGAGCGTTGTAGGCGGCAAGGTAGATTTTCCCTTAAGATGCTATTGGCTTAATTTGCATGGAGGGAACAGTTTCCAAGAAATTGTTATTCCTCTTTTTCCCTCCATGGTGCATACGCACTTGCACATATGTTTGTATGAGCCTGTGCATGTATTATTTTTTCTCAAACAGGAATATTTTTATTTTGATAGCAAGTGATGACCAATCAACTTAAAAAACTAATATTATTCACAGGCATCTTGTCGCAGAAACTTTTCTCTAGATGTCGTTTTAGCCAATGCGCTTGGTCATTCTGTAAACAAGGAAATAGAGGTATCTTATTTTATTTTTTACTTTCTTGTTGATTGTTGATTTCTTTTCTGTGTGTGCAGCGACTTCTGCTGTAATGTTTGTTTCTGGCTTCCCTCAGATTGTAGCTTCCCTTGTATATGCTGATAATGGAGCACCTGTTGAAAAAAGGAAGGATGATTCGGAAGCGCCTCTTTTAATAAGTTATGACGGAGTTGAATTTCCTTCTACTGACAGACCTGTCAAACTTATCAATGATATTGCTTCCTTCAAGCTTAAAATATCTCAGGTGCTTAGATAAAGCTAATCTCCATATTCCTGCTGCATGCCCATCTCTTACAAAATAACTTCAACTGTTTTTGTTATTCTTGCAGCTTTCTTCCAAATGTGACAATAGACTGTTTCGCATACGTTTTAATTCATTGAAGGATCAGATGCAGCCTTTTCTTGAAGCTTATTCCCGTCCAATACGGTGTATTTCGCGGAACCGTACTATAAAACCACCCTCTGTAGTAGGGAGAAAGCATGCATATGCAGCAACACTATTTTGTGGACCTCCACTATCACGCGGTAATGAAGGAACACGTGACATTCAAACTGATAGACTAATTGGTACTGTATGCACAACTAATCAAGAATCAAAGCATGGCTGCACTTTGAAACGGGTTAAAATTGGTCATGACAGAGCTTCAACAAGGATATATGCTAACACCATTGTTGGATGTCTGGATGAAGGATGCCACATGGCTACTGACATGGTACGTAGATATCATAACCATATCGTTTAACTTCTGTACATAAGATTTTATTTAGGCATCAATAGTAAAGGAAGCCAACAATGTAGTGATTATTCAGCTGTTATTGTTGAGCATCAGGCGCAAGTTAGTGTTCTTTATTTCACAGAGTTTAGAATCCTAGCCTCATGTCCTTTTTAATCGATATCTTTCACATAAGTGAACTATATTTCTTTCACTTATGTGAACTATATGTATATTTTTTATCAGCTGAATGAGTTCTTCTAATTGGCAGCCTTTTTTCTTTCCCTCTCGCTGTTTTTTTTCCTTTGTATGTCTGTAAGCCATCTTATATATAATTGACTATCTTTAATATTTGGTGATGTAGGATGAGAAAATTGGAAAGTTTGAAGGAACAGGCAATACTCCTTCCGATTCAGAAAGTGTTCATGCCAGAAAGTCTACCCTCAAAGAGGCAGCAACTGTGCAGACTCCAATTCCAGACATGATGATCTTTAAATATTGTCTAGAAGGCCTTCCTGAACGCACAGTGTTACTAAAAGATGTTGCAGCTTCTGCGACAGATTCAGACTTGGTGGATTTTGCACAGCAGGTTTCCTTGTATACGGGTTGTTCTCACCACCGGTATTATGTCTACTTTTCTAGAAAGATTTTACATAAAACCATGAGGTCCGAAAATTTTGCAATCTTTATATGCACTAGTCTAGAGATAACATGTCATGTATGTTTAAAGCCAAAATTTACAATGGTGAATGGGAGAGCAGTGTCTATGACAATGCATGTTCAGCTGACCTCTGATTGATCTCATTAGCTCACAGTAATATAGTTGCAATGGGTTCTGGAAGGATCTGATGGTCATTTGCGACTAATAATGTTCACACGTCTTTAGGAACCAGATACTAGTTGCAAGAGAATTGGTTCAAGAGGGGAAAGAAATTTGGAGCTCGTTACATCAAAATGCCCATCAAGTTTTTTGGAAGAACTCTTCTCAGGAGATTGAAAGAAGATTTGTGAAAATTGCTCGTTGTTCTAGTAGGAGGTTGTCAGTAGAGGTATTAACTATTTTTAGTATTACTTAAAAAAAAAGAATTGGTAATTTCGTATTTATTGATTGTCATTTTCTGGTTTATCAGGATTTGGAGCTCTTACATCGAATGGCTGGGTCTAGTGATTGTATATCTCGTGAGGATTTTGATAGGATGTGGAATTGGTTATACCCGGTAGCTTATGCTTTGTCAAGAGATGAAATAAATGCAATTTGGGAATGCACATCACCGAAATGGATAGAAGGGCTTATAACAAAGGAAGAAGCAGAATCCTCACTTATTGGTCCTAGAGGACTCCAAGCACCAGGGACATTTGTTTTAAGGTTCCCCACATCAAGAAGTTGGCCTCACCCAGATGCTGGCAGTATGGTTGTCACTTATGTCGGGGCTGATTGCACAATTCACCACAAACTGCTTTCTTCTCGTGGCTATAGGTTAGCTCATATTTCCGTTATAAACTAATATAGTTTAGTTTTGTCGCTTGCCAGAGGTTGTGTTTAGATGGATGGACATGGGCTTTGCATCTTTCATAATTTCGGTCAACTCCTGTGCCCTAATTATTCTAGGCATGCATGAGGAGCAACAGTATAAAGCATGGAATTGTGGCCATCTCTCTTTGTTTGGGGATCTAACATCAATGCTTGTTTGCCAAAGGGCAATTGGCTTAGTAGCATGCATAATTGATTGTGGCTATGCAGGCTATGCAGCCAATAATTGATGTTTTATTATGGCTATACTTTAACATATTTTGGGTTTACTGGTGTCAGTGTGAAGAGGCCAGAGGGAACTTACCTTGCTCTATCCAATTATATCCAGCTGCCTTTGTGTTTTCAGATTCAATCTTTTAAGTATTAAATACAGAATTCATAATATTAGTTTGGATATACTGTTACATCTCTCTAAATGAACGACATGGTGAGATACATGAATAAGACTTGAGATGTGGCCTGCTAGCCAGTTAATTTAATGACCTGCATTCTTCTGCGAATCTTATTAATAGAGTCCAACTACTCTTTTTTATTTGACAATTTCCAACTACTCTTTTACCTTGTACTGCTTTGCCCTTACTAGTTTGCAACCAGTATGCCAATTGTGCAGACTGAAGTCTGTAATAGGTAAAATTCATCTGCTAATTTGGCTGGCATATAGCATGATTTCTTTTTCCAGATTTTAAATAGTCGTGGATCTACATTACTAACCCGTTGCATCTGTCTTTGAGAATTCCAGTGAAAAGGGCTGCGCAAATCAGACTTCATTGCAGGAGTTACTTTTGTCAGAACCCGACCTCTCTCAACTGGGAAGGTAAAAGAGAGCTTGAACCACGAGTTATCTTTAGTTATCCTCTGTTTAAGTTCATTACCTTTACCTTTTCTTTTCATGTGTAACAGGGTGACCAGACAGCGGCACTCACTGTCATAGGAACAAATAAGCATCCCCCTTCAGGAATATAATGCAATCCAAATCCTTTTAATCGAATGACCACGCAGTAGGTCAAACAGGCCGTCCACCATCTTGTAAAGTTTGTTTTCCGCTGAAAACTGCAAACTATGAGTGAAAACCAAGATTAGCTACCAATGCCTCGTCATCCTATTCCCAAGCTTGGAAGACTTCATGAGACCAGTTTTGGAAAGAGGAAATGCACCCTCTATTACCTTCTTAGGAGGCATATAAGAGTGATAAGACTCAGGTACCTTCCGGGGCCCATGCTCTAAAACATGGATCATCTCTAAGGCATGCTGATGACCGTAGCATTAGTATGTTCGACTTCTTTTCCACTACTACCATGAGGAAAAATGTTATCTGTATCATCTCATCATATCTTCTTATGCTGAATTCTGTTACTATTTCAGCCAAAAAACAGCTTTTAATGTAGCTCAATAAATTAAGGCCTCACAGGGCCCGTAGAGGACATTTGATCCGAGACCCACAAAAGTTATGTCATTTGGAGGTATGGACGCTGCATTTTTGGCCATACATATATCAGCAGCCAGAGTTGGGAAAAGGCGCTATTGATTATGATTATGACATATATCAGCAGCCAGAGTTGAAGGCTCAACAAGCTTACGTAAGTTGAAAGACTTACATAGTGAACTCCCACCTAAATTTTCCTCTTTCAGTGTTGTGGGCCCAAACTGGTGGGACCTGCTACGGGATAGCACTTGTCATATTCTTTTTTTTTCCCGTTTGAATTAGTGTACTTGTCATATTCTTATTTCTGATGTTGGTGAATATGGTGATTTTTTTTTGCCAACTAGAGATGTGATCATGGATTCATGATGTTAAATTAGAGGGACAAATGGCAATCTCAGATGTGGGTCAGCAGCGCCGCGCCTGCCATTGAATGATTTCTAACCGAGAACGAGCTCTTGTCATTTTCCTAAAACGTGGACATTCAAGCAGCTGTATTATTTGACAACCTTGCCCAGTTACCACTGAATCAAGACAAAATTTGGAAAAGCTGAGTTCATAAATGCCCACCAACACCTTCTTTTCACTCTGCCGTCTTTCCCATGTAATTTGATACCAGAAGAAGAACGAACAGCATCAAACTCTTCAGAGCAACTTTGTCTTTGCAAGTTCATCTCTATGTCTCTAGAGCTCTCACAAACCCAGGACCCCGCCTCTTTGTCTTTGGAAGATGGGACCGCCAAGAAGTGGAAGCGGGGGTACTGGCAATGGTGGCTGCTTGTGGCTCTCTGCATCTTCTTCCTTCTCGCCGGCCAAGCAGTCGGGACACTTCTCGGTCAGCTCTACTATGACCAAGGCGGGAACAGCAAGTGGATGGCGACAGTCGTCCAGAGCGGTGGTTTCCCTGTCCTACTCATCCCACTCTTCTTCTTCCTCCCCTCTCGCTACCCTCCACCTCCCACAGCTGCCACCAAACCTTCTAAACGCACTCTCTGCTTCATCTACGTCTCTCTTGGTGTACTCATCGCTGGCGATAACATGATGTACTCGTATGGTCTTCTCTACCTCCCCGTTTCGACATACTCACTCATCTGCGCAACTCAATTGGCCTTCAACGTTCTCTTCTCTTACTTGCTGAATTCCCAGAAGATCACTCCTTTCATCATAAACTCCGTCGTTCTTCTCACCTTCTCGACCGCCCTCCTCGGCAGCCAGGCAAGTTCGGCTCACTCTGAAGGCATCACAACAGCAAAGTACGTAGCTGGATTCTTATGCACCCTGGGAGCATCAGCTGGCTTCTCCCTGATCCTTTCGCTCAGTCAGTTCGTCTTCGAGCGAGTGCTAAAGAAGGAGAACTTCTATATAGTGTTAAAATTTTTATTCTACACATCCATGGTTGCCACCATTGTTAGCGTGGTGGGTCTCTTTGCCAGTGGTGATTGGAGGAGCTTGGAGCAAGAGATGAGTGCATTCAAGAAAGGGAGTGTTTCTTATGTGATGACCCTGGTTTGGACGGCGGTGGGGTGGCAGGTCTGCTCAGTGGGCACTCTCGCGTTGATTTGTATGGTCTCCTCTCTCTTCTCCAATGTGATTAGCACCTTGGGCTTGCCTTTGGTCCCAATCTTTGCTGTGATCTTTTTCCATGACAAGATGGATGGTATTAAGGTGATTTCAATGTTGTTAGGCATATGGGGTTTTGTATCATACATTTACCAGAATTATCTTGATGAGTCTGAGCTCAGGAGAAGAGGACGTGATGTAAGTTACTTAGCTGGCGATTCTGTATAACTTCAATCTTTTTATCTCCAGAAAGAAATGAATTATCTGAGGCAAGCCTGTAAATTCTTTCCTCAGAAGTTAGAGACCACATGATAGAAATTTTAGAAAATGTTACTGCTCACTGTATGAACTTATGTATGGCCTGTTGGTTAGTCTGCTGGATCTCAAGAAATGTAAATTAAGTTCACAGTGTCCGTGACTAAACTGACGGGCACTACATCAAGAAGAGGAATATCACTGGCACAATGAATTTGCATATTCTCATTGCTTGCAATTGGACTGGAATGGTGTTGACGATCAGCTGAGATATTTTCCGCACAAGGAACTTAATCTTTTGACAGGTTCATGACCATAATAAACAGTGACATAGTGCTGTGCATATACCATATTTTTCAAGTAGCCACATTTCTGAGAATAACCGATGATTAGCAAATGTCCACCGATAAATGGTAATGTAAACAACAGAGAGGCCCATCAATATGTATTATGACGTAGGAGGCTATTGTTCACCTGGTCTCTCTTCTGCAATTAACAATGGGTCAGGTTCAGTCATTTTTAAATCGATGCTTAAGATCAGTACCCCCACATCCTTCCATGGTGAGAAAGAAACTATCTGCAGCCGGAAACCAATTCAAGTTATGTAGAGAGAACTTTTTTAATATATCTGAGGACATCTAGATTTTTTTAGAAGTGTTTTTCTTGTTGTACTCCCTCCGTCCAATAAAATCTTGTGAAAATGAGTTAAATTTATTGGACTTTAAGGCCCGTACAAAATGAAAAGAGTTTTCACACATATTCCCTGGTTTTAGTCGCGAGGAACCAAAGTCAGCCATTTAATGATGGATCCATGTTTTTTTCAAATGGAGACTGGGTTCATTGGATAGAGTACCAAGCAAAAAGTTTGCAATTGAGTTTATGATGCGTGTCAGAATGGCCTGTAAGAGTCCATTTGCAATTTTAATGCTCAATAAATCCTTGTTTCATTTTGTCAAGCAATGGGTTTCAGTTATTTATTACTCCCTCATTTCTATATTAATAGTCTGATTTAAATTTCCAAAATGAAACTATCAATATGGAACGGAGTATTGTTCTTTAATACTCCATTTGTCCGGATTTATTATTACCATAAGGTTTTTCAAAATGAATTGATTACATTAAAGGTTTTCTAATAGCCGGGCTAGGCTTGCTTTCCTTTTGCATTCAAATTTCAAACATGAAATGAACCTTATTTTTTTCCCCTTACACTGTTGAGAAAGATTTTAAGTAATTCATATGCTCACAAGTTAATCCTTGTAAAATATAGAAAATCATTTTTTTATGGTAGGGCGACCCTTCCTTTACAAAGCCTTCGATTAATTGGTAAAGATGGAGGAGTTTTAAAGTAAGATTACAAAAAGAATTTAATGTCAATCAATGGCTATAAAGATTACATCAATTACAAACAAAAAGAAAGAAATAAACATAAAAAAATTTACAAATATCTCATGTAGGGATTCCTTCCTTGCATGCTTCACTTCAAGTTGTAAGTTCTTCTTTACTTTACTTTCTTCCACTTAACTTCAAGCCTTAATTTAAAAAAATTGAAAGTCGATTACTTGCTTTGATGTAGAAATCCTTCATTGAAAAAAAAAACTTTTTTCTCCTTAGAATTTGCTTGGAAGATGTTTGGTTTCCTTTACTTTACTTTTTCAAAAGTTTTTTTAGATTTTTGGGTGTGTAATTACTAAAGAGAAGACCGCTCCCACGTATGGAACTGAAGGGGTATATATAAGGGTGTGAGTATGTAGTTGGTAGGTATTTTGATTAGAAGTGGGTAGTTATTGAGAATCTGAGGAGTTTTATATAAATCCAGAAGGTGGAGTAGGTAGTTATTGGCAGTTCGGGGGGCTTTCTGTAATTTTAAAAAGTGGAGTGAGTGGTTATTGACCGTTTGAGGAGCTTTATGCAATTTTTAAAAGGTGGAGTGAGTTTTATAGGCCATGCTAACTTTGGGCCTTGACCAAGACCAAAACAAGCCCATTTATTTTTGTTTATTGATAAGCTTGGCCTTTAAGCAAGCCTCACGTGGGGCCCATAAACCCAACTTATTATAAGTTTTTTTTCTTTCTCTTTCATTTCTTCTTTTATCTTTATCTTTATTTTTATCAACACTTAGTGTGGGGTTCATGATGATCCTCATTTGGACTTTGATATTTAGTTGGGCTAATTTAAAATGGAACACAATGTCTCACATAACCCTTTCAATTTCTTTGGCTAATTGGATGCGGTACTCATAGTGTCATACATAGCTTTTTGCAATTTATATGACTAATTTGACGTGAGACCAATTAGATCTCACTTAGCCATTATAATTTTATATGCCAATTTATTGTGGGACATATAATATCTCACTTAGCCCTTTATAATTTGTATGACTAATTTGACATGAGACCGATTAGATCTCACTTAGCCTTTTACAATTTTTATGGCTAATTTGACGTGGGACCGATTGGATCTCAATTAGCCTTTGTAATTTGCATGGCTAATTTGACGTGGGACCAATTGGATCTCACTTAACCCTTTTTTAATTTGTATAACTATTTTTAAAGTGGGACCAATTGGATCTCACTTAGCCTTTAGGCTAATGTAATGTGGGACTTACGAGGTCTCACTTAGCCTTTGAATTCTTGTTTTCTTTTCGAAGTATTAGCTCTACTAATCGTGGTATGCACTTTGATTTGTATTTTATTTATCTTTTAAATTATTTGACTCTTTTCAAGGTTTAAAATAGTCATCGCAATAGTTACGACTTATTCTAACCCTTTTTTCTCTTTTTTTTTGAATACAACACACTCAGCTTTCCGCACTCCTCAGTCTTCACTGAGAAGTTAAAAGGCGATTTAATGTACTCCCTCCGGTCACTTTTAATAGATACAATTTTTTTCAAATGAAGTAAAATTTTAATGTATTAATCTACATAAACAAGTGGTCTGCACTGAGAAGTTCAATTGTAATATAGCTGTCTTATATCTACTAGATGCCCACATTTGTATAAAACAATATATTTGATGCCCACATAGCAATTTACGAGAAGGAAGATACATGTGTAATATCCTACGTTAGGGTACGAATAAGAAATTTGGAGACTTTCGGCGCCTTCCGTGAATGTTCGGCCAGAAAGTTGCCTCGCCGAACTTTGTCACTATGATCCTAAGAGCTGATTTGCCAAAAGGTTTTCAAGAGTCCGGACAGGCGGCATCATCTTCACCATGCAGTGCTAGACTCCACTTGCACTTCTGTGCTGGGCCTGCTTGGGAAAGTCTCCCATTTGATGACTTTGATGTGGATTGCATTGTCTTGGCAGCTTTACACTGTTGTCTACCCTCTTCAGCATTGCCTTTAGAACTTGAGGTTTGACTGTGATTCCTACATTGGAAATGCTTGTCTTTCATGACAAGGTTATGACCATCTGGGCCTATGTTTCCTATCTCTTTCAACAGTATGTTGATGAGAAGCAACGAGAACGAAAGCCTTCCTACAGCTTATCACATCAACTAAGCGGCCGTTTGGGGTATAAAAAAGTCAAAATATCTAGAGTGGATTTTGGATTTCTACTGTAGCATTCATGTTTTTAACGAGGACATGTAATTTAGACGGAGGGCTTAATTCACAGCTTCTGGTGTTAACCCTTTGTCCAGTGCAACGACATAAGGAAGGAGCCTTGTACATGTGGCACCTAATTGTTCTGCCATCTTCTACAAGGGCTGAAGTGCAGCTGGACAACTAGTATCGAAAAGGGCAGTGATAACCCTACAGCAGATTCCTACACATTTCCATACATAGCTGATGTGTATGGAAATGAGTGGGTCCATACACATCAGCTGTGTATGAAAAATGTGTAGGAATCTGCTGTACAAATATCATTTCCCTATCGAAAACTAATACCCTAAAACTCATATTAACTTAACACATGCTTCAATTGTTGATGGGCATTAGCTTGTAAGGATTGTGCTAATAATCAGAATAAGAATTTTTTTCGGCAACAAGAGTTTGAACTCTGAATTAACGAAGGTATGTAAAAGCATGCTTATCAGCATGGATAAGAGCTAAGATAGCCTGAGGTGGCTGTCACGTACATGAGTAAGAGTCCAAGGCAAAAGAGGCAAGAGCATCAGCCACGATAGATATGTCCGATGACAACCCTATGGAAGGACGATATGCATGAGTAGATTTGAGTAAAAGTGGTTGCAAGATAACATGGTGGCTGAATTTTCCGGCCAGTATATCGATAAGAGTCAGTGAGTCTCCTTGTATGAAAAGCTGTGATGCATTAAAGAAGAGCGCCATGTATACAGCTTGTAGAGCATTTTTGGCCAGTGAAGTTGAAGCAGTAGCTGCAATGAAGTGAACATGTAGGAATAAGAGATCAATGTGTGAAATTTGCACAACACCAATTTCCTTTGTAATTCTTGCTCTGCCTCTCCGTTTGATCATTTTGGTCAGCATTTTCTCAGCCACAAACTAAGGGGAACTGTTATTCTAATCATAAGGGTAACAGTTGCTACTCAGGGAACCACCTAGAGTGTGTCTGTGACTTTGTCTGTGTGTGTACATCATCCTTGTCCTAATTAACCTTTTTCTATTGTCCTAATTAGCCTCTTATGAAAGCCACACCTTGCCAGGTCGGTGGAGAGAAAGCACACAGGCAAGAAACCGTAGTGGAACGGTTCTACAACACTTGGCGTGTGGAGAGGTCCATTCAGTTTTTGACACATGCACAAGTGGTAGCATAATTAGAAATATCTAGCATGCATTGAAACATGTTAAATGTCTAATGAACCTTTCAACCATGTGTCTCGTTTAACTGTTCTCATGTAACCCTCACGTGCAAGTGTTCACAAAGCGCGGTACGTGAAACATAATTGAGATATAAACGCCTCAAGCGAAACTAGAACTCAAGACCTCCAATAGCTTGGAGTTCTGATACTATGTAAGATAACCAAGTTTCCCAGAAGTTCGAACCGTTAGAAAAGAGAAATCTTTATTCATTTATTGTATATTCTAACAAAGATAGGCTGGTTCATATCACTTTTTTCTTTTTCTTGTTGGCTCATTTGCTTTTTTGTGGCCATCATCCTTGTCCTAAAAGCCTCCGTCGGGCGGTTCTCACTCTACCACAAGAAACGTTAAAGACTTGGCAACACCCACCAAGCAAAAACATGGCTCCTCTTTGTTTCCAACGCAAAAGATAACAAAAAGGGTCATGTTAGTTGTTACACTAATGGAACAGCTTTGTTTCCATGAATCATTTGAATGAAAGAAGCCGCGCAATGGAAACAAAGGGAAAGGTCACAAAGCAAGCATTTGCATTCCATTGGAAGCATCTAATCTTCCTCTTCTATTAGGATTGATCAGGTGACAATCGATCGCATGGTAGGCGTCTCCACTCTCCAAGCTTGGCTCCCACATTGAGGCAGGCACATTAAGACATTGGCCCCATCATGTAATTATTCCGGGCTTTGAATAATCCACCCACCTCAATCCACCAATAGATTTGTCAATTGTCATTGTCCTACAAGCCCAACCACTCCCAACCTTTCTTTCCATCACAAGTAATGCCTCTGCAATCATTGATTCTCATCCCATTAAGCCCCCATTGTTTCATTACTCATCTTCCTCAACAGTGAAGCACACTCCCCTCCATCAGAAAGAATATCCACACAATGGAAAAGTGACAGCCATTAATACCCAGAAATTAGTGTTCAACATCAGGAATAGTTATGCACATGTTGAAGAAGATCTTCTTCTTTTCCTTCAGTATTAATTAGAGGCTGCTTGATAATTCATTGTTGTTGATTTGAAATTGGGTACCTTTGGAGTAAATTAATTAAGTTGTCATACTAAGAGAGGAAATCATGCTGTCATTAGTTAGCTGATACACAACAGGAGTAGCTGAATTTTTGTCCAGTGAGCTGGTGGGAAGTTTCCCTAGTATATGCTCATGGGTAGTTGGGTTCTTTCCATATGAAGGCATAGATTGAATATAGAACTTTCCTCTTTGCCGGTCTGATTATATGGGTCATGATCAACTGATGCTTAGCACAACAACGTTGAAAAACAATGCTGAATTAGGCCTCTATTCTAGCAGGATAAGACATGTAATAACATGAAGAAATTTCATTGTCTAACAGCATTGTTATAGATGTGAGTATGTCACTCTTATATCGGGCTATTTGTCTCCGGATCGCTTAGTGATAAACAAAATAAAATAGCAACCAATTGTGCTTAATACATGACGGTAAGCATAGGATTGTGACTGATACTTGTCATGGAGTTCCGTTTCCAAGATGGAAAATTTCACTGCTACTGCTCAATTCAGTGATATGTCTCTGTTATACTCATTTTGGTGTATCATTTTCAACCATGAACGGTTATGTTAGATGAACATGTGAAATAGTTGTAAGGGTAGGTATTGTAAAGTGTAATGTACGATGATATGGACGCCAAGGCCGGTCCCCCCTCACCCTCGTAGCTCGAATCACTTCCCCTCGTACATATCGAATCCAACAAATGGGAAGAAGACCTTCTTTGCACCCCCTTAAAAAGAGAAGAAGATCTTCTTCTTCTTCTTCTGTAGTTGCGGCTGCTTGATGAATATTTATTAGAAAACTTTCTGTCATTATCTAAGATATGCACAACAAGGGTAGCTGCGTTGTGTGGCAGTCCAGCACTAGTAGTACAACGAGGTCATGGTTGGAATTTTTACCCAGCGCAATTGTTTTTTTTTTTCATATGCAAGGCATAGCTTTCAATAAGAGCTGTCCTGGTTGCCGGTCTGATTACATGATACATGATTAACAAATACTTTTTGTGCCATTATTGTTAAACAGATGCGTTGAACAGGAAAGTTGAAAAGCAATGCTGAATTAAAAAGTTATTTCACTGTCTATTGAGCTATGTGCCGAACAATCAGTGATTAACAAAGTACACTAGCAACAAATTTAGCTTAATATGGAGCGATAAGCATGGTATTGTCGGCTGATACTTGTCATGGAGATCTAAGACCCCATGAGAAAAAACCTCACTGCTGATCAGCTTCGTATTTTGAGTTACTCCACCATCGAACCCAACACATGGGAGCCAAAATCGACCCCTTTCACTACCAAGGCGAGTTGACATCGATTGCTTGTATTTTCACGCATGACCAAAGACAATTGACTCCGAGGCCCAAGCTGAGCAATATACAAGAGGGAAACGCCAAACAAGGGTCCCAATGTCCTTATCGATCCATGCTTAGAAATTGCAAATATTCCAATTTGTAGTAACCAATGACAAGAATGAACAAACAAACCATGCAGGAAAATTCTTCGGGTAATTACACCAATTAAGAGGACAAAGTGATTCTAAATAAATACAACCAATTCTTATCCTCCTCTTGGAAGAAAACCCATTGTCTATCAGAGAAGAGGAAATTCAAACGAAATGTCCATTTTTCCCTTTTCAGTCTTAAATCTTGCTTCTAAAGGGCCGTTTGGTTCGTGATTAATCCAAAACATCCACAGCGAAACATTCACTTTCACCCGTCATTTCTGGATTTTTACCTCTGGATGTCTGAAACACGTCCTGAGGTGAAAGTGAAAAAAAATAAGAAATGAACAGTGAAAGTGAAACATCCACTCTGGATGTTTTGCTTTTTATCACGCCCCAAACGGCCCTTACGAAATAAGACTTGGCGCGTATTTTCGCAAGAGAAGCGCTTCTCTTGCAACCGCTTTAGGGTAGAATCTCCTCGAGAGGGTCAGGCGGAAAGCGGAAAATGGCTGCAAGAGACACGAATTAGGCAATGCAGCTTCTTTCGCCCAACACACCCGAATGGCGAAATCCTCTAAGAATGCACTGATAAATGAGTAACTATCGAGAGGGTTCTAATTCTAATTCTTGCAAGTTGCAATGTAACTACATCAACCACGGCCATCTATGATAATCAAGACATGGGTTTGTTTGCTCTAATTTAGCCAAATTCATTCAATCCCGCGCCTAATCATGTCACATTTGGAAAAATACGGAGATTAACCACGTAAGTTTGCTTTAATTTCGACAAATTCCTTTCAATCTCAAATATTTTGCTATACAAACCATTCAAATCCATGCCATCCGATGGTAAATTTCATCTTAGAGCCCTGACAAATGACTAAAAAAGAGTTTTGGACAAGGGCAAAAAAATATTTCTTTTACTTAATAATATTTGACTCTATTCTCACCGAAACTTTCCAAAATCAGCAAGCTTTCGCGACCGATTCACGTCCTGCGACGCGGCCGCCGACAGGTGGAGCCGGTTCGCGGTCCGGATCTCGCCGGAGAACCCCGCCGTGTCCACCCGGCTCGCCGACGGGCACGCCCTCACCAGTGGGCTCAGGCGGAAGGCGAACCCCGATGGCGTTCCGGCGCGCCGCCGCCGCTGCTGCCCGGCCGGCTTCTTGAACCTGGCCGGTGACTCGGACCAGTAGCCGCTCCCCATTGGCGACGACTCGACATCCTCTTCCCTCCCCTTGGCGGCCGGGGACATCCCCCGACAGGCCGTCCGGCAAATCCCTGAAAAGTCGCCGCCATGTCCGGAGATGTCCTCCTCGAGCGAGAAGAGCCGCGACTTCTTCTTCCTCCGTCTCCCGCGCAGGATGTTCGAAAACCAGGACGACGAAGACGATGCCGAGGCGGCGGCTGCGCCGGATCCGACCGAAAATACCGGATCGGCGTCGGCCTCGTCGGATCTGGAGCGGAAGAAGGAGGCAATAGCCGAAAGCCGCCAGTTCTTGCTTCGCCCGCCGCCGACCCGCGGCCCAACCTGAGGGGTACTATAGAACAGCGGATGACCTGACCGTCCGGCGTCGGCGGACCGGCGGTGTACGTACGGAGAAACCGACCTGGGGAAGTCGAGCGGCGGGGGGAGCGGGTAGCCGCCGCCACCGCTGAGGCGGGGGTCTCCGGGGGAACCAAAGCTCGACAAATCCCCCCCTTCCTCCGCCGCGACCAAGGCTAGCAGCCGCTCGCGGAGGCACGATGCGCAGACGCCGACGCCGCCCCAGTACGGGTGGCGCTTGCACCTCATCTCCAGCCCTTCGCCATTCCTCACCCCCAACCCCTCCCAATTGCCAAAGATCGGATTTTTACCGGTGCAGGCGACCGGAGCGTGGACCGGAGCCGGAGATCAGACGGCCGGAGAATAGAGGGAGAGTGGAATCCTCGAGCTTTGTTGTGGATCGTGGTTTTGGGGGGGTTTTATATAATTGGGAATTTGGGATTAATTAAATGGTGGATTATATTTGGGTTAATTTAAGCAAGGATTTGGCGGGTCAAAGAGGGAGCGTGCCGCCTTATTTACTTTGGATCCACGCGGTCCGTGATACTGGGCCGGTTTGGGAGATTCAAGTGGGCCCGTATGGTGACAAGTGGGCCTTCGGCCGTCGATCCATACCCGTGCAATCTGGCCCACTCTCACGCGCGCAATTCAGAATCGCACTCCCCGCGTGCTCGGCTGGGACCGGACCGGAAGAGAAATAATTGGGTGTCCCTGGCACACTTAGGTAATGGTTGATCGCCATGTTTAACAGTGCACAATCTAGCACCAAACAGCTAGAGCGCACGCATATAGTGGAAGATCAACGGCTCCCTGGGCTTTGGTATAAACTTGACGTGGTCAGGCAGTTGTACCCAATAGGATCAGAGACGGGCTATCATGTGTCTTTATTTAGTTAAGGATTTTGGGCATACTGGGATGGCTGGTGTTTACTACAGTGCTGAGGTACTACGGAAAATGGTGGTTCCCTGAGATGCTGAGGCTTTTGAGAAGGGGTGAGTTAGAGTATTATTATGAAATCATCTGCCATCTATAGCAAAAAAAAAAAAAAAAAATGAAATCATCTGCCATGGAAGTCAAAAATAATTTGCACGACGTAATAATTAATATCACAAGTGAATTGGTTTAATGGAATTAGCTGTTGGTGGGTACTAAATGCATCTGAATTAGATGTTAATGTATGATTTTATAGCAGGCAATTGGCCACTTGAACAATTTATATAGCTCACGCCATTATTTAAACCTTTTCTTGGTAACCAAACAGATTGACTGATTAAGATTTCTTTTTTCCTTTTGGACATTGTTAAATAACCTGAGTTTTGCTAGAATCCTAAGATCATGTGGGGCCCGTGTGATCTGACGGCTCAAACCCTGCACACGTTTTGGGCATGCCTTTTAAAACACGTCGTTTGTCATTTTTTTTGTCTGGTGCATTTCCTAGATTGTTGATGTCTATTAAATAACCTCATTTTCGTCGGCATATAATAGACCACCAATCTTAGCTACATGACATGAAGTAGGTCGCCATAAATCTATTTAATTTCCATGTTGCTTCCAATGTCAACGAAGTTTGTGTCCAAAAAGGCACCCATGATAGACTTCAACAAAAAATTTCTAGTAGTCGTAATAACCATTAGTTCCATGCATATGTCTTGGCTGTAGACTAGACTTGGCTGTTGAGTCTCCTAGGATGCAAAAAAAGTGAAACAATGACATCTAGAGTTCTAGACAGGATTACTCTTTAGGAGGCGGAGGTTGTAAGTTCAAATTACCACTCTGTTGGTCACTTATGCTGCACAGAGTAGTAATTTATTTTCTTAGATTGCCAGCAAGATACAGTGCTCTAAGAGGCTGGTTGCCCTGGCCCTTCTAGTGGACGTCCAAAATACGCCAAGTTAATAGAAAACGGTGACAATATTGACATAAAGAAAAGGGTGATCATGAAGTTATGTCAATTAGAGGATCCTGGTAATGGTATTGAAGGAGGTCATTTAGATACAGTAAAAACCCAGCCTAGTTAGGTCCTTGTCAAAGGGCAGGAATCTGAGTCAGAAGTCACTGTAGAATTTAAGTAATTGGTGGCTACCTCAGAAGACATGGATCTATCTCGTCCATTCAAAGGTGGATGGCCACATTTATTTCACCATAACGAAGACTAGGATGGAATGGGGTTGCATTTATTTTGGCAGGACGACAACACATGCCTGCAAACATCTTTAAAGAGGAGGGAAGATTGACGTGGATTGTTATAATACAGTGGACTAGGTCTTTAGGTTTTAATTTAGGTATTAACGTAAGGTATCTGATTTATTGGACTGATTAGATGACATGTGATGTATATGATCCTGATCAGTTTATTCAAATTTACACCATTTTCAGGTCAATGTGATTGGCAGCTAAAACTAATTACTTGGACTGATTTGCTGACGTGATGTATATGTTTATGAGTTTATTTTAATGACAGTATGAGCAAACATGTTATTGGTAGGAATTAAACACATCTTATACGTGCATTTTGCAGATAATGTTGCTCTTTGATGATTTTCGCACATTAATTATGGTTTTAGAACAAAATGAACCAAGTGTCTAAGGTTAGCCCAGTTTAATCTAAAAAGATTTTCAACTTGATGTGGGGAAATTATGGATTAACTATGAGCGATGTATTGTATAGCTAATTTTGATCAAGAAGAATATGGAATTAGTCATTGTTTTAAAAAAATCGAATTCAGTCTCCGTGTCCAGCCCGCGTATAGGCTTGTAATGGCTCTATCATAAAAAATATAACATTACTAAAATCTTGCAACGTGCTTGACGATCAAACTATAAAGTTTGATGATAATGACGGTATGTAGGTTGTGTTCATCAGTTTAGTCAAGGATTGAACTCTTCATGACTTGTTGGTTGCACATGAAATATTGAGAAGATTCATCGTCATCATCTTAGTCTCTTACATTTTTCAATAGTGTCATGTGTGATGGAGAACATGTATCATCTTAACATCTTATCCAGACAATGGAGGATCAGCAAAATTATTGTTAATTTTTTATTCCACTCTACAATTTGATCGTATTTATATATTTGTACATAATTTTGTTGTGCTAATACCTTGATTTGAGTCATTCCACATCCTCAACCAGTAGAGTCTATTTATTTATTTATTGAAAAAAAAACTTGTAGAGTTCAATTGTTCCAGGGTAAGTTTGATACATTTAGTGGCTGACTATTCATATGCATTGTCGATAGTCAGGTTGTACCAAATTGCCGAAAAAAGATGGTACCAATTCATTGTTAGCCTGGTAATCGAGTCACAACGACATTTACACCATTAACTTCTAAAATTTGAGACTCCGAGATTCTATGCTGAGTTTTTTTCTTAAATTAAGTCACAGTTGTTCGTATTTGTGATAAGCAAGCTAAATGTACATAGTACAGTAACATGGTTCAGCCCTAAACCTTTCGTTTGTAGATCAATTCGTTATCTTTACTTAAAAAAATGAGTACTTCACCTATTTGATTCTGACGACATATAGATAGCCCTATCTAATTTCATATTATAACCAAACCAATCCCAAAATACTAATTAAATAGGCAGCACTGATAATCATAAGCATAATAATCCCAAAATACTAGTTACATACTTTATATATTACAGTAACATGATTCAGGCCTAAACCTTCCATTTCAGAATAAATTCATTATCTTCATTAAAAAATGAATACTTTACCAATTTGATTCTGATCACATAGGCTTATCTAATGTTCTTTTTTAACCAAGCCAATCCCAAATTACTAATTAAATAGGAATCACTGATCATCATAAGCGTAATCCAGCACCCAATGTCCATTTTCTGATCTGGTAAAGGAGTTCTGTGCGGCAGCTCATCTCTGCATGCAAGCCCATTTGGCTAACCTCATTGTTGGTAATCGGAATGCATTCATCTGATGCGGTTTAGATGGGCACATTTTGGCCCACATTCACACAGCAAACACACTTTAGTATACATGTCAGAGACACTTCAAACTTCAAAAGAGCTGTTTCCAAAAGGTTCAAATGTAAGTTTGTTAATCATCAAAGCAACATCCTAATTGCAATTGTATCAGGAACAGATTGTCTGAATTCTAAGGAGGCTTTTAACTTGAACCTTTAAGGAGATGAAGCTTTTATTTGAGAAAGTGAGATATTCTATCAGTTTGCAAGGGAAGAGACCTCAGGACAAGTAGAGTTCGAAGGTGATTGTTTGGAGGTCGTTAGGAGCCTTCGAGATATAGAAGAAGGGAGCTCGCTTTTAGGCAATCTGGTGAAAGAGGCCTTTTCTAATCTCAGGTTCTTCGAAGCAGTTCCATTTATCCATGTTCGAAGGAAAGCTAACTCTCTAGCTCATTGTCTTGCACGACATGCGAAGAGGATGACTAGCCCGGTGGCTTAGAGGGAAAAATTTTCAGTGTAGATACGACACCAAGCTGGCATCTTAGTGTGGTGTCGATCACCAATCAGATAGAGACACATAACAAAAGTGTGGGCCTTAGCTAACAACCAAAATTGAAACGTGGGAGGATTATCGAGTTTAATAGAGGCCCACAAAGGGTGTGTCTCTAGTTAATTGGTGACCAACGCCATGCTAGCATGCCAACTTGGTGTAGTATCTACGCCGAAAAACTTCTCGGAGGGGACGAGTTCCTCCTTAAACCCTAAACCCTGAACTGATATGGGCTTTTGATAGAATAAATCATTATATATGTAAATCTTTGTTAGTTGCTCTGTCGTTCTATTTAAATTATAAAAAAAAAATATTATAGACAACTGTGGGGTGTCTGTTGAAAGTTCCCCCGCCCAGTTAGGAATCTAGCTAGCCGACCGATCAATCTGAGCTGTGCTCCGGTTCCATCACAGTCCAGCCTAGTCAAGCTTGAGCCTAGCATTACAAAATGGATCAGACCAGTTCTGGTTCAGCAATGTTAATTTCAAGTTATCCCAAATTATTATATTGTTAAGGAAATACACATTAGTTCTTTGCTTAACTAAACCAACGCCAATCTAGTTCAAGCCGAGCCTTGAGCTGGACAAGGAGCACCTGCTTAACACCTCCCCTGATAAACTTTTCCTCATCTCCATCTCTCCAATTACCAAAGAGTTATTTTCATTCTTGAAGAAGCTTCATTATTAGACCCGGTTTGGGTTTGGCTTGGTCCAGCTTCGGACAGGGCCGGGCCTCGGATCGAGTTTTATCTTCAGCTCACAAACTTCCTGTTCTCTATCTTTCGTACTCCCACTCGTGCACCCAAATGGGCCCCACAATATCAATAAAAACCATCCAATCCTCGCGGTCCAAGATCAGTGGGTCCCACTAGAGGGCTTTGCTGCGCCGTCGGAGCACCAAAAGCTCGCGGGCCTCCAAATCTGTGCGCTTTTTTCTTCCGCGTTTTTAGGCGGCGACTTTTATTTTCATTTTTCCAAGTTTTATTACGAATTTCTTCCATCGTCTCCGAGTCCGGGAATCTCGGAACCGGAGGTGGAGCAAGAAATGCCGAATTTCCCGGCGCAGATGCGGCTCTCCTCGTCGCTCCTAAACCGCCTCAAGCAGCAGTTGGCCGCCTCGGCGGCGGCGGCCTCCACCGGCGGGCGGCGGAGATCCTACACCACCGCCGAGTGGTCCCGCCCCTCCATCGTTCACAAGCGCAGCCTCGACATCCTCCATGATCCCTGGTTCAACAAGGTTCTCCTCTATCTTTGGTCTGCTCATTGTACTGCTCAAGCTCATCACTTCCAATTAGCACAATTGACAAGTTGTATGTGATCTGCGATAGTAGCCATCTTACTCGATGTTCTGAACTTAAATGGTAATCGGAAACCTGCATTACCAGATAATTAATCTGATAGAGCTCAAGATCGGAAGTGTAATTCATGTGTGTAGCTGTGGAAATCTGCATTAGAAACTTGCCCATACAAGTTAGCAACTTAGCGTTTCAATGTGTCTAACTCCGGAACTTCGTAAAGAATATAGGGATTGTCAAGGATTACTAAACATGATGCTATTCGTGGTGAACTTGCTGGAGCACAAATCTGATTTAGTAGTTTGTTGGTCAAAATTCGCGTGATCTGTAGCTCAGGAACTTATTGTTGGCATACAGAGATGGCCTATTTTGAATGCGGAGGAATGTCTGCGTATATAGTATTGACTTGTTGATGCAATTCAGGGAACGGCATTCTCCATGACTGAGAGAGACCGCCTTGATCTTCGTGGCCTTCTTCCTCCTAATGTTATGTCCGAGCAACAGCAAATTGACCGTTTCAGTAAGCTTCCTATACTTGGTATCCTAGGGGTGTGTAGCTTTTATGTTTTTCACTATGGAAAATTTTTCAATCTGTTTTTATCTGCCTTCACTGTGAGGAATAGTGTGAAACTTATTAGCAGCCAAGCTTCCTTATTTCTTAGATCTTGAGCTATCAGGATAAAGACCCCACAAGTATTAACCAAACCCGACACCCTTTCACATATGCAGATGCAATGGAAAGGATACATGCAGATAATAGAGTCATGAAGTTGAACTAACACCTTCGGACTCCAGTACCATGTTAAGAACCAAATCTAATCTAATCTAATCTAACTACTATAAAAAGCATCGGGTAGAGTTTGACTTCTTCTGATGCAATTTCTCGCTCATGACCCTCTAAATTTGTTTAAGAAATGGTGTTTCATTGACACTTTGTCACCTCTTGGCCAATTATGCCCTCGTCACTTTCAATGTGCAAATTAGAAAGATCAGTTTATGGGGGTAAATTTGGCAAAAACGTAATTATAACATCAATTAGGAATTATTAGTGACATTATTTCCACTTATTCTCCATAATAAACGTGTTGATTATGGCTATAAATGAACTTTTAGGATTCATGTACTACATTACCAATATGTCACTTCAAATTCCACACATCATATATAGATCCCTTTTTTATATAATGGACTTGACTGTGATTTTTTTCACCGGCAACACTCCTAGAATTGTAAAAGCTTAAGCTGTTGGTGGAAAAGCCTGCAACGGATATCAATCAACACAAAACTAAAGGAACACCATCCTGTATGTCCAATTGTCATTGAACATATCTAGATTCTATCGTAAGGCGCATACATACCCAGGGTTGTGGACATAACACAAGACTTCCCAGATCTTATGCCTTAACAGGAATCAAGTCTCAGAAAAGCCTCAGTTGTTAGGGAAATAGCCCAATCGCAATTATTAACCAAACCAAGAGAACAGTAGAGAGAGAGAGAAGAGAGAGAGAGAGACATTGCTTAGCTGTAGAAGTATGTTAGAGGGAACTGATCTCAATATGGGCTATTAAAATTTCAAAACATTTCGAAATGATGTGTTACTGTTTAACATGATTTACTAGTAGGTGATCATGTAGCCATGTAAATAAGAGGACTATGTGCTGGACATTGGGAACTGATCTTAATATGGGCTATTAAAATTTCAAAATATTTTGAAATGACGTGTTACTGTTTAACATGATTTACTAGTAGGCGATCATGTAGCCATGTAAATAAGATAACTATATGCTGGACATTTCTTTCACTTTTTTCTTATTACACTCAAAATTTAATCTGCAGTGGCAGACCTGAAAAGACTAGAGGCGCATGCCCGCGATGGGCCATCAGATACAAATGCTCTGGCTAAGTGGCGAATACTTAACAGGTTGCATGACCGAAATGAGACGATGTACTATAAGGTGGGTTCATCTGATATTTTGATATGTCCTATTTTTCCTCTGTTTGACAGGTAGATATTCTCTCTGTGCGATCACAGGTAAAAAATAAGCTTACGTATTTGTAGCATGTTAAGAATAGCTAATAAAGGCCCTTCTTTGGCAGGTTTTGGTGGAGAAGATAGCAGAATATGCACCAATAGTTTATACACCCACTGTAGGACTTGTTTGCCAAAACTACAGTGGCTTGTTTAGGAGACCTAGGGGGATGTATTTCAGTGCAGCTGATCGTGGTGAAATGATGTCAATGGTTTACAATTGGCCAGCTGATCAGGTTGGTGTTTTCTCCCAATATATCAAATGAGCTGCTTTGGTCATGCTTATGTAGAATAAAATAACTGTCAAAATTATGTCTGACCATTATAGGAAAGCAGAAATTTCAACAAAATGTATGCTGTTCATGCCGTATGCTGCAAAGTGTTTCTAATCAACTTACTGCCTTAATTAGAGACTTTGGCATTTGCCATACTACTAGTGCTAAAATTTATTCTTTGTAGTTGTAAAATGTATGCCAGAGCTATTGATTATTGGAACTTCAGTATCTGTATCTAACTACTTTATTTTGTTGTAGGTGGACATGATTGTTGTCACAGATGGAAGTAGAATATTGGGCCTTGGAGATCTTGGGGTTCAGGGAATTGGCATTGCTGTTGGAAAACTTGATTTATATGTCGCTGCTGCCGGCATAAATCCTCATAGAGTATTTTCTTTTGTTCTTCTTTTCTGATAATCTTTTCTTCCAAGTTGTTTATGGTTGAAACTTCTTTGCTTTCTTTCACTCTTCATGAAATGAACAAAGTAGTTAGAAATGGTGTCTTTTGATTTTCATTTTCATCTAAGCATTTTTTAATACTGTAGGTGCTTCCTGTGATGATTGATGTAGGAACTAACAATGAGAAGCTTCTTCAAGACCCCTTATGTGAGAAATTTTTCTTCATACCCTTGACATCTGTGTTTTCTGAATTCTCTCACAACTAAATGATGAAGAGTCTTGAAGATTTGGAAACTTTGATTCTGAAATAACTTTTCTATCTCCATAATATGTGATTGGATTCAACTCTAG
This sequence comes from Houttuynia cordata, assembly GCA_039654745.1. NCBI lineage: Eukaryota > Viridiplantae > Streptophyta > Magnoliopsida > Piperales > Saururaceae > Houttuynia > Houttuynia cordata. The sequence continues at coordinate 12,519,332 of CM077511.1, read as the reverse complement.
ATCTTGGATTGCAAGAACAAAGACTTGATGGTGATGAGTATGTGGCTATTGTTGATGAATTCATGGAGGCAGTTTTTGCTCGTTGGCCTCATGTAATTGTACAGGTATGTGGAAAGCTGTATGGGAATGACTCAAATATATTACATCGATTACCATTACTCTACAAGGAAAATAGTAGGGATATTACGTGTTTTGCAGTTTGAAGATTTTCAGAGCAAGTGGGCATTCAAATTGTTGCAGCGTTATAGAAACACTTATCGAATGTTTAACGATGATGTCCAAGTGAGCAAATAATTTATTTATTAGTGTAATCTTTCTTTGAGTGCAATTGTGAAGTTCTTTTTAAGTGAGCAAATAATTGTTATCTATCTCAAACTCCCAAATAAGTAAAACTATTATCATTCTTCAATCATGTCAGTTGTGGCAAGATGTCTCAGCTTCTAATTTGACATGCTATGTAGGGTACCGCTGGAGTTGCAATTGCTGGTCTTTTGGGAGCCGTGAGAGCTCAAGGAAGACCAATGATAGACTTCCCAAAGCAAAAAATAGTCGTTGCTGGGGCCGGAAGGTTTGATTTTGTTGTGTCTGGATATGCATTTTAACCAAAATGTAAAATTCTTCACATATTTAAATTTGCAAACAAATTTCATTGAAATTTTGAAGTAACAAAATTCCCCAGGGTAACAATTTATTTACCGATGGTATTCTGCCTCGAGTTATGAGCTATTTTGTGGAAGGTTTAAAATAATATGGCCTACATTTTTCATACAGTGCGGGAATTGGAGTTTTGAATGCTGCAAGGACAACAATGGCAAGAATGTTGGGAAACAATGAATCTGCTTTTGAAAGTGCTCGAAGTCAGTTTTGGGTAGTTGATGCTAATGTAAGTACGAAGAATGCCCATTTCCATTCTGTTTATCCTTGTACTGTCTACAGAAGATGATGTAAAAACCGAAATTTTGTGATGATCAAGGGTTCTTAAGTTGTTCAAGTTTAAACCCAGAGCTTACTTGGTCTCTTTTTATATGACCATGGTCATCTATTCCCGTTTTGTAATAAACTAATAATTGTAAATTAGAACCTTTTTGGACCTTGTTTTGGTTGATTTTTAGCATCACATTTCTACATTTCAACTTCTTTATTATCAGGGATTGATAACTGAGGACCGGCAACATATTGACCCAGATGCTTTGCCATTTGCTAGAAAGGTGAATGAAGTTGGTCGTCAGGGTTTAACCGAGGGAGCAAGCTTGGTTGATGTGGTATGCTTTCCTTATTCTCTTAAGTTTTTCCTCCAGGACAGTTAAGCAGTCATCCTTTCCTACATTTTCACATGACATTCTTGACTATGGATCATTCTGTCCATTTGCACATGACATTATAGACCAAATTTCCAGTTGTTAACATATTTCACGATAACTAAATTTTGTATCATATTTTTCCTGGTGCTTGATTTAAGGTTTTATCATATTTTAGTTTTAGATTCTCACCTTTTGTAACAAACAGGTGCAAAAAGTAAAACCCGATGTACTCCTCGGATTATCTGCAGTTGGGGCTTTATTCTCTAAAGAGGTCAGTTGTTAGTCTCAAACTCTCACCTCAGTTTTAGCATTTATATTCCTCTTTTCTGGTACATGCATGTAAATTTGATTTGTCCTGAAATAAGATGATATAATTCGATATTTCATAGTGAAAGACCTTTTCAAACATGTAGCTGTTGCTTCAACAAAAGTTGGTATCATTCTAATTTTATTCTACAGGTTTTGGAGGCCCTTAAGGATTCTACTTCTACCAGGCCAGCCATATTTGCGATGTCTAACCCCACCAAAAATGGTACATGGAATTGGGTTTAACTGTTGGCTGCATAGTTTCCTGTCATATATCCTATTTTAAATGATCATATTCTGTTTTGGATTGGTTTACCTGTTAGCTGAATGCACCCCTGAGCAAGCGTTTTCCATACTGGGTGACAATATTATATTTGCAAGTGGAAGCCCATTCAGTAATGTCGATCTCGGTAAGGTTCATATGTCTAGTTCTCTTTTGAAGCACCCACAGCTATTTGTTTATTTTGAGACCATAATATTTAACAAAAGTGCTGTCATGGACTAATAAATTGCCTTGGAAAGGTACTGGAGGACAATTAGGAATCACTTTGTAAACCATAACATTTTAATTGGCCATGTCTATATATTTCTTGCATTGGCTCTCTTATCTACAATTATTGAATGTTGTCAGGAAGTGGAAAAATTGGCCACAGCAACCAAGGAAATAACATGTATCTATTTCCGGGGTTAGTATGAGATGTTTTTGACACACCCATGGCTATCTCTATTCAAGTTTATCTGATATGTTATTCTTTTCTTCTTTTATTGGTTTATCTGATCTGCTTTACCATGCAGGATTGGCTTAGGCACCCTTTTGTCTGGTGCTCGTGTGATTTCTGATGGTATGCTGCAGGCTGCGGCGGAATGGTATGTTTACCAAACTCTACTATTAGTATTGTACCTCTCGTTTTCCTTCACAAAAGTGCTCAATGTGGAAGTGTGGAGCACTGATGTCTGCTTCCTCTGCTTTTTATAGTCTTGCTGCCTATATGAAGGAAGAAGAAGTTCTGAAAGGGATCATATATCCATCTATATCAAGGTATCTTTTGGTTGAAATTAACACATACTGTGGACCATGCCCTGTGTTTCTAATAATTAATAAATGTATGCAGCATACGTGACATAACTAAGGAAGTAGCTGCGGCGGTTGTAAGAGAAGCTGTAAAGGAGGATTTAGCTGAGGGATACCGTGACATGGATGCTGGAGAGCTTCGAAAGCTAAACCAGGTTTGCAATTCTTGCATCTTCTCTGTTCCATATTATCAGCTATGCTAGATGTGCACAACCTATCGATGATAGTACTGTAGGTCTTGATGCAAAACATTCCGTATCAGGGTTACTTCTATAATACCTTTATTTGCGTTCGTTTATCTAACGTCAGCATGTTTATGATCATTGAAGGAGGAGACTATACAATATGTGAAGACCAACATGTGGAACCCAGTTTATCCTACCTTGGTGTATAAAAAGGAGTGAATCGTGTGTTTTCCTACGAAATACTGGAGAGTTATGGAAGAAGCTATTCTTGGAGTTAATTTTGCCAGCTGTATCATATTGAAATGGTTTCCATATGTATTTGCTTATAACGAAGGTTGTCCTAGTTCTTAGAACCCAACTAGGAGGGGCAGGACAACTGGCCTCTTAGAGCGTCGTATCCGGCCACCAATTCCCTTAGGTGCATATACAGGCCCGCACAACATATGCACCGCTTAAATCGGGTTAAGTTTGTATGAGTGGCCAACAGAATAGGGGTTCAGACTCAGCACCTCCTCCTCGCCATCACACCAACACGCTGTTAGTTTCTTATCAAATGTCTTGTGAATGACTGATTTGCTTACCTGGAGATGTCTCATATTTCAAGCTTATCTTTTTGTGTGTCAATCGCAGATGTGCATATAGACTATCTACTGCTGGTGAAGGTCTCCCCCCCAGTCGATTCATACTTAAACTTGCATCTGTTTCCTTCTTTCTGTTTTTGCTAAATGTTCTCTATGGCTGCAGTTCATGATATTGTTGGAAACTGTAAAGAGTACTATAAAGAAGTCGTACGAGCCTCAGGTGTTCTCCATATCTGTAAAAATCTGGTTCAGCAGTTCTAAAAATTGAAAAAGTTTTTCACCATATTCCAATTCAGTCTCTAACAATCCAATTGGGAACACTTTCTTCCATATAGCCATGCAGTCAACATTTACATGATTAACGTACTTTATGGAATAGCTGAACATGTGTAATAAAATTGTGAGAATACCTTGAAAACTCATAGATTTATTTTTGTCTTATGCCTTGGGTGATGAAAACTGTCTTAGAAATACTAAAATCCATTTTAAGCTAACCAACTCTGATTCAACTTCCATTAAGCTTTTTTCCGTCCAAAGAAAAACTCTCACATAAGCCTTACCTTAGATATCTCCTTTCCCTAAGATGGCTCATAAATGTCATATGAATAGGTAGCTGCGCCCCCCCCCCCCCCCCCCCCCCCCACCCAAAAGATGTTTGTGATCATGCAAAAACATCAATATATACATACGAACCACTAAACCAAAACACGTGTGGTACATTTCTAGCTAGTAGCCTGACCCACAAACCTATAGGCCATTAATGTGTAGACTGCAAGCTTAAAGCACTGCCTTGATTAAGCAATAATCACTTACAAAGTATGTGCCTTCTATGTTTATAAATTCTTTTTATAATTTCTAAATTATTTTTACGTGAACATTTGTGATCCTGCAAAAACGTTGATATACGTATGAATCACCGAACCAAAACACAATAGCACAAACCCAGGAGCTTATCCCGTAAACTTAAAAGCCTGTTAATAATAGTGAATGCATTATTTATTATTTATTATTTTAGATCGATTAAAAAATTCACACTACGCTAATTTAGAGCGAGAGTTTCTTTAACAAGCTCGTGTACTTTACTTTCAAGTCCGACTGCCCAATATTATAATGAGGTTACTCCCTAACAAAATCTTTTTTTCTTACACGTGATGTGTGAGAGTGTTTCATACTCACATATATATATATATATATATATACATTTTTTTAATATTATTTAATAAATATTAGCTCTTGCTTGTGCCATTAAATGCAGGATGGAGTCACATTGTACATACTGAAAAATTAAGGTAAATTTAGATGTTGAAATATTAAAATTAAAGAAAAATCATAGCCAAGTTCAATTTGTGGATAAATCATTATCTTTTAAAATGATGCACTTATTATTGTTGCACATTAAAATTTTGGCTTCAACTAAGGCTAACAAAATAACACGAAATAGTAAAAGTAGCTTGTGTTTGATAACTCTATCAATTTAATGCATTTAAAACAATTGATATACTTAGCGTATCTTGTTATTAGTTTTCATCTAGTTGAGTATTTAAGGCAATGACATTTTCATAGTGCTTTATATTAAATTCGTATGAGCTTATTTTTTTAAAACCTTTTAGAATAGGGTTGCCTTTTAGACTGTGACATATTTTTTCATAATTGGTTCGAGACCACATGAATTTCCTACTTAATCAAATAATTTAGGATTATTTTCGTGGATCAGATTTGCTATTATAAGTTTTATTTGGAATTTGTTTAATAGTAGATTTGAAAATGGTGGACCATTGTCTTTTTTAATTAATACATGATATCTTCTGGGACAACGATATCTTCTCGAAGACGAAAATTTTTGATTTGTACTAAAAATCTTGTATTATATTCTCAACATCAATGTTTTTATGTCTTGTCTTTATTTGCTTTATTTAATGACAAGTTTTTTTATATAATGTGTTTTCTATCTAATAAGATTTTCTTAACAAATTGTGATCAAGGGTGGGTTCGAGGGCAATGAGCTTGAAGTAATTAACGCAAATGTTCCAATTCTTATACAAAAAAAGTAAATATTTAAGTAGCTTTTTCTAAACATCACTGTAGGCTTACGCTAAAAGTTTGGTGTTCATATGAATCTTAGTCATCTGCATGAAATTTGAAGAATATGTCATAAAATGTCTTCCAGCTATCTTGAATGGGTTAAGTGTATAAATTGGCGAAGTAGACTTGTACAAATTTAATTTCTTTTTAGTAGTGCTTAATAGTACTCTCGTGTTGGTATCCTTGAAATCATAAGATTACGTTATTTATCGATTCTAAATTCCAGCTAGTTGGTGTCCATGTACGTGTTGCCACTTTTTTTGCATGTGTTGAAAAGATAGTTGCATTTGTGACAAACTAGTTGAAATTTGTACAGCATCGCACATAACTAGTTGGAAAAATTTGTTCAACATATGCCTTGCGGCTTTGCTAACTTAGACAATGCTATTCAATTAGACAATGATATTGGACTTAACAATGCTTTATTTTTTTTATCTAATGGTCTAGTTATCGAGAATTGATCATGTAGTTTATTGTTCCTTCAAATTCAAGCTTTGATGTTCAAGGGCATGAGAATGGTGTTTGTGTTGTAGGATGATGGCATCTATCCATTCTGGGAAGCATTATACATAAAAACGGTGTATGTATTATGAGGTGATGGCAATTTAGACTCTTGAGTGTTAGTTCTACGTGGAACATGATTTGCCCATTGTGGGGAACATTTTGAATTAGCTTCAAATGACAGGGATTCATGTGCTCACAATAGTTGAGGTCCGCTTGGAGTATGTCTGCCATCACCAACAAAAGCTGTCAATCAACCACAAAGAGGAGCGACGGTGGACAAGCATGCTCTTTATACTTTAGCAAAAGTATGCCATCCAATGAAGCGCATAGATGCATGATCAATGATGATCGACGGTTCTTGTTTGAGGGGCCGTTTGGGATATTTTGCTACCATGTTTTTTCAGTATACAGCTGAAACACCTCAAAAAATATGGATGCTACCGTAGATGTCCAAAATCTACTCTGGATGTTTTAGCTTTTTCACGCCCCAAACGGCCCCACTATACACAAAAAATGCTTCCCACTCATACATCTTAGAAGATAAGAGCTGTCGATCATAAAGATTGACAATGCACGTGTATCACTTTTGAACGCACAAATTATGCGTGATCGACCACTGGGGAGTATAAAAAAAGAGAAATGATATTTGTACAGCAGATTCCTGCACATTTTCCCTAGACAGCTGATGTGTATGGAAATGAGTGCTGATGTGTATGAAAATGAGTGGGTAGGAATCTGCAGCAGGGTTATCACTGTCCATAAAAAAAATTGCTTCACCAGGAAATCCCCTACCTGCGTCCGACGCGTACCGGCTTCCAACTTTCAAATTTTGAATTCCCCAAACCAATCGGGTCCCACATCGGACCGGATCTGCGTCTGTCGGTTCCGCACAAGCCGGGCAGTATAAATTGCAGCAGCGGCGAAAACGTAACTGAAATTCACGCGAAAAAGCCTCCGAAGTCGTCGAAGCTTTTACTCCTCCGTATCGTCCACCAGGACCACCACCGTCTCCTCCGCCACCGCCGTTCCGCCGGACTAGGGTTTTTTTCTGGAATGGCGACGATGGAGAGCCTGATCGGACTCGTGAACAGGATCCAGCGGGCGTGCACCGTCCTCGGCGACTACGGCGGCGACAACGCCCTCCCTACCCTCTGGGAAGCTCTTCCTTCAGTCGCCGTCGTCGGAGGACAGGTTCGTTCGGTCTCTCGTCTCCCGATTTGATCTCCTCCGCTGCGCTGGTTCTGATTTTGCTGTAAACTTTTGCAGAGTTCCGGGAAGTCGTCGGTTCTTGAGAGCATCGTCGGGCGGGACTTCCTTCCTCGGGGATCTGGTCAGTACTGTCGTTTGATATGTCCGTCCGGGATTATTTGTAACATTTGATTTTTTGAAATGAACTAAAATCAGTTCATTTTGATAAACAATATGTGACTACTTCGGACGGAGGTAGGTCGAATTTTGCATTTCGTGGTATTTGATTTCTGGTTGGTCTTTTAAATTTTCGTAGGAATTGTGACGAGGCGGCCGCTAGTTCTGCAGCTGCACAAGACGGAAGACGGGGCAGCCGGAATACGCTGTATTTCCTCACCTGCCCAATCGAAAATTCACCGATTTTGGTACTGATTTTTGTTTATAGACTTGTTCATTTGGATTTAGTTACATCTCCGTGGTTTATACCTTTACAGTTGTAAATATCTACTTTACGCGTCCTTATTTGTCATTGTTCCGAGCTATTGCATTTGAGAAAACTTTTGAGTTTCTAATCGCCGAGTGTTCAAATTAGCTCATTTTTTCTTTTGCGCTTGCTGCGCTTTTATACTTCTCCAGCTGGAATTAGTAGTAACGTTTGGCTTATAAAAATGAACTAAAATCATTTCATTTTTAGAAAATCAAATGTTACCACTAACTGCAGATGGTGGGAGCGATGTGTTTTTTAAATTTCTGGGTTGATCGCTGTTACCAATAGTGTAAGGTTCTCAGCTAATCTTATTCTGTGACCTTTAGTTTGAAGATAATGTGTTGTCTTCGCTCTATCCTGTTCATGTATTTAGTTTTTTGCCGGATCATTTGCTTTTATATTTTTTCTGCTCGTCTCTAAAAATGTTAATGGCGATACAGCCTTAGTTCGGAAGGAAATTGAAGATGAGACAGATAGAATGACTGGAAGGAGCAAGCAGATTTCGCCAAAACCAATTTTCCTTGAAATATTCTCTCCGAATGGTTAGTATGCATCTGTCCGTATCCTTATGTATTTGGTATTTTTGTATGTAAAGAGTGGCAATGCTCAGGTAATCACCTTTGTTGGAGTAATGAGCATAGGGTATTTTTCAGTTTTGCCTTTGTTTACTTCATAAAAAATCTTGGACTTGTCTTATTTATTTTCTGTTCTTCATTTGGCAGTGGTGAACCTAACATTGATAGATCTGCCTGGGTTGACAAAAGTTGCAGTAGGTAATATTCTGTTAATTGTTTTTTGGTGTACTAGATAGCCTGATTATTGCTTACGAGGGAAGCTCATCTCTTTCTGCAGAGGGACAGCCTGAAAGCATTGTCCAGGATATTGAGAATATGGTTCGCACTTATGTTGATAAGGTTGTGATGGAGTATGAATCATTGTGAATTACATCCAGTAAGTGATTGTTGTCCTATTATTTAATAACCGTATTCTTTTCGCCCGTTTAAGCCCAACAGCATCATATTAGCCATATCTCCAGCGAATCAGGATATAGCAACATCAGATGCTATAAAGCTTGCTCGAGAAGTTGATCCTACTGGTAAGATCCTCTGCCACGCTTCCACTTCCTTAATCCAGTTTCTCTAAGTCATGCTGCCACTCCTTAATCCAGTTTTTACATGGTTCTGTAATTAAACAAATAACATAGCACCGATGCCAAATTGGCTATGTCAAACAGATAAGTTGTAATCTATGTGATCGTCAAAACAAATCACAACCATTTTACACCAAGTTATTAATTTTTTATGCGGGGATCCATTTTCAGGCGAGAGGACATTTGGGGTACTGACTAAGCTAGATTTGATGGACAAGGGTACAAATGCATTGGATGTGAGTTTCTTCCCTTCATGGGTTATGGCTTTTCTCCAGTAGTTATTTTCACGTGGTTGGTTTACTGGATTGGTTCATCACAAGCACATATTTTTCCCTTCCCTGAAGGTTCTTGAAGGAAGATCCTATCGCCTTCAACATCCCCTGGGTAGGAATAGTGAACCGGTCGCAGGCTGATATAAACAGAAATGTTGACATGATTGCTGCCAGGAGAAGAGAGCGAGAGTATTTTGCTACGAGTCCTGATTATTCTCACTTAGCAAGCAAAATGGGTTCTGAATACCTAGCAAAACTTCTCTCCAATGTAAAAGATCTGGATTCTTGTTTCATTGGTCTGTTGACAATTTAGAAGTAATATCCTCGTTACAAAAATCTATGATTTCAGCACCTGGAGGCCGTAATTAGGTCACGCATACCAAGTATCACATCCCTGATAAACAAAACTATTGACGAGCTGGAATCAGAGATGGACCATCTTGGAAGGCCTATTGCTGTTGATGCTGGGGTGAAGTTTTGCAACTTGCGTGCTTATTTAGTCACTTATAGTATATTTGTTTAATTAATTTCCCTTTGTGTACATCGATGTCTAGGCTCAATTATATTCAATATTGGAACTTTGTCGGGCCTTTGATCGTATATTTAAGGAACATTTGGATGGAGGGTAAGTGACTAATTTTTGTTTTTTAAGGAGGGCCTGTAGGAAATTGTAGCTTAATTTGTGTAATGACTTGTCCTTATGTTTCACGAGCATAGGCGACCTGGTGGTGACCGCATATATGGAGTTTTTGATAACCAGCTTCCTGCTGCTTTGAAGAAACTCCCATTTGATCGGCATTTGTCTCTACAAAACGTAAAGAAGGTGGTTTCCGAGGCTGATGGGTATCAGCCCCATTTGATAGCTCCTGAGCAAGGTTACCGACGATTAATTGATGGTGCTCTCAGCTATTTCAAGGGTCCTGCTGATGCCTCTGTTGATGCTGTACTTGTCACTTATCCCGATTATTTTTTTGACTTTTTGTCCCATGCACATTGTTTTTCTTTTTGCTTGTCACACCCTTTTAATCAATTCTTTTTGGGTGAGGGGGCTGGGGAGGGGATTGAATAAATTATATCAATGTTAACAGATGTCTCTTGCAGGTGCATTTCCACTTGAAGGAGCTTGTTAGGAAATCAATTGGAGAGACGCAGGTCAGTGGTGTTGCTTATTCTAATGTTGCAATTGGTATGGATTTTTTATATTGTAATATTAACTGAATAATATGCAGGAGCTAAGACGTTTTCCTACAATGCAAGCTGAATTAGCAGCTGCCGCAAATCAAGCTTTGGAAAGATTTCGCGATGATAGTCGTAAAACAACACTGAGATTAGTGGAGATGGAGTCATCATACCTGACAGTGGACTTCTTCCGAAAGCTCCCCCAGGAGTTGGAAAAAGGGGGGAATCCTGCTGCTGCACCTAATAATCCCGATCGTTATGGTGAGAGCCATTTCAGGCGGATTGGTTCTAATGTTCACTCCTACATTGGGATGGTTTCTGAGACATTAAGAAATACCATACCAAAGGCTGTTGTTCATTGTCAAGTTCGAGAGGCCAAACGAAATTTACTTAATTACTTTTATACACAAGTGGGGGAAAAAGGAGGTTGGTATCTTTCTTATATTTGTAGATTTAATTTCATTGTTTTCATCTATTTAGTATCTGTTATTGATATATCTAAATAAGACTGAGTAAAGAAGATGTGATTTGATTTCTTTTTAATACATAAACTTTGCATAAAGTCTGAAAGTTTTGGGAAATCTGGTGGAGATTTTTTAGAACAACAGAAATTATGCTTGAATTTTTTTTGCCATAATTTTTAGCTTGAAGACATTGAGTTGAACAAAGATCTTCACTAGAGCGTTCTCTAACATGAAATGCACATTTAATGGTATTTGTTTCTTTTTTTACTCATTATATCTCTATATTTTTATTGTTTCAGCCGAAGCAACTCTCTCAACTTTTGGATGAGGATCCTGCATTGATGGAGCGTAGACAAAAGTGTGCTAAAAGGCTGGAGTTGTATAAAACAGCTCGGGACGAAATTGATTCAGTATCTTGGGCCAGATAAATATTGTTAAGATTGGCCAATATTGTATTGTAGTGACTAGATGAAGCCAATTACGGGTTTGCTATTGACCCTTGGTGACATTCTTTTCCGGGAAAATTATGGATAGGTCCCTTGACTACGCCTACGATTCCACTGTATCTATTTGACTCTTGCACTTCATTGAGTGAACTATTTCTATTTGCCATTTTTTCAAATACCAAAACTGCCCTTGCGATTCAAACTCTATAGATACCACTCCCCTTTTTTCTGTTTCGTAGTCTTCTCCCCAGACTGCGAATCTGCTGCTCTCTATATTGCGCTGTTTCCTGCCGGCGGGATCCATCTGGCCATCGTCTCTCCTTCTGAAGGCTCCGCATGGTGGTAGGCCTGGTGGCTGTGGAGGCCCAGATCGCTTTGGCTGCGGACAAATTGGAGGAGCAACTGGGCACTGAGGTGCGGCAGCGCTCTGGGCGTGCTTGTGGATGTACTGAGAAAAACTCTAGATTGTAGGCACTGCAGAATTCACATTGAAATGCAGGAAAGTTCTTGAGTTACAAAAATTGTTCATCTTGCAACTGACCAAGCACATGGGGGAACATGGAGTGGATGTACTGAGACGAACTCTAGATTGTAGGCAGTAAGGAATTCACATTGAAATTCAGGAAACTTCATGAGTTACAAAAGCTGTTCATCTTGCATACCAAATGTTTGGCGAAATGTTCCAACAAAGACTCTTCTTCGAGTTGGATTACTACCTGCATAAGCTAAATAGTAAACTTTTACATTTTTGACAATAGTAAAGCTTTACAATTTCACATTTATACATGTAAAAATGGGAGGTTAATTACCGGACATGTCACAAGCTCATATTTCTTTTGCATATTTGTGTTGGAAAATTTACATATTTTTTCCTGTTTTGAGTTAGCTAAAAAAATACAATCAAATACACACTTCTCTACACCCATAATGATGTAATTGAGTCTTCTACACTTTTTTGATATAAAATACACAAATTATCACACACAAAGGAAGATTATTAGGAGACACAAATTTAACGTAGTTCACAGCAAGGCAACGACTACGTCCACAAGGTTTAGAGACTAAATCTACTACTATTAACTTTATATACACTCTATTTAGTAAATATTACATCAATATTCAAAAGTAAAAACTCTCTTATAAGCTATAGAGAAATCTCACCCTTAGTTGAAATACATAAAGAATAAAGATTGAAAGATTACCACAAATCGTCTATGATTTGTTTTTTCTTTTACAAGAGGATGCCTTGACTTTAAAAAGTTTCTTCCTTTCCTTCTCTTTTTTCCTCCAAAAAAACTCACTTCTTTGATCTCCGAAGTTTTTTCAAAGTTGTAGTCTTTTTTCCATCTTTTATCTTTTTTAAAAGAACCATCTTTTAAGAAAAATTGACTTTTCATGAAGAAATTACACTTAACCTTAACATGAGCAAGGAATTCCGTATCGGATATCGGTATCGTATCGGTCGGCTTAAGAGATAAAATATCGGAGATATATCGGAAATTTATCGGAGATATTTGTAAAAAAATATCGGATGTCAAAAATTAGTTTTTACCATATAATTTCATAATCTAGCTTCTAAAATGAGTTATACCAATTTAGACAAAGCATAGATTTTAAAATATGCATATTAGGATGGGAAACAAGTGGGAAAGTTAATTTTTTCCTCTTTTTTTTAAAAAAAAAAAAAAAATTTTCGAAATTTTTTTTTCCGAAAATATTATTTTATTATTAAATAGCGATATATCGGTCCGAAACCTTGAAAAAAATTTCAAAAACGATATTTACCCATCTCGTTTTATCGGGTGGGGCCCGATATCGATATATCGGCGATATATCGCCGATATGGAATTCCTTGAACATGAGTGGGCCTCTCCACATGAGAGGGAAGCCCAATAACTATGGGCCAGAGGGGAAAAAAACTCAACAATCCTCCTCTTTCTACTCATGTGGGAGCTCCCATATTACACATGAAGGCCAATTTTATCCATACTGCCCCAACTTCTACAAAGCTCATGTGTCACCTTAAAGATGGTTGTAATCATATCAGACGGATTTTTGTCGGTATAGATTTTTTTCAACTTCAAGAGCTTCGTCTCCAACACATCTCTTATCCAATGATACTTCACGTCAATATATTTGCTCATATAGTGGAAACTTGCATTCTTGCTCAACACAATACACAGCATAGTTGTCTTGTTTTAGATCTAACTTTTCTATGAATCTCTTCATCAATAACATCTTTTTCCAAGCTTCGATAATTGCAATGCCTCCTCAAGTTGGACTAATGCTACGCTGGGTCTTCATCAGACTTATGACGGATTTTTGTGAGTGCAATCACCAAAGTTAGGGAAGAAAAAGGAAAAAAAATGTTCATATTCATGCATATTCTATCTGTAAATTTTTATTATTTTATAATAAACTCCAAATTAACCATTTGCAGATGCATAAACTAGAAAGAAGGAATAGCCACACCAACAAGTGGATCCTTAAATGCATCTTAAAATTGTTTTAATAGGAAAAAGATTTTTGGGTTGTGCAGCTATATCTTCAAGATTATCAGAATAGTAGTATTTACTGTTATGAAAACTACCAACTTCTACTATTACGGGCTCCCTTTTAAAGTGTAGGCATTTGTTGTAAATGAAGGAGCTCAGGGTTGGTTTATTTTAATGGTCCACAAGATTGAAATGGACAAATCACAAATTGTTGCATCTATGGGACTGGGAGGTTTATGAATGCCAAGCAAAATGCAACTGTTAAGACCTTGCACCTGGTGCCTGCACGAGACTTATAGAAAAGGCATCACTGCGCCAGACTTATAGAAGAGACATCACTGGAGCTTGTTGGCCATCTAGCTTCGTGAGTATAAGTAAAATTTAAGGAAGTTGCTCCCTATGGGTTCCATCTTTATATAGGACTCCAATGTGCATAAATTAATGCTTACTTGAACTCATATTGATTTGGATGGAAATTGAAAACATGTGAACTAGACACACTAATATTCCTCTCTTATAACAACATTTCCCTCTTTCTTTAATAAGGTGGACATAGAAGAAGCTGGATATAATAGGAATGAATAAGTATATTAGAACTAAAGAAAAAAAGTGTGTGCTATAACGGTATCAAGTTGATCCTTCATCCTTTCTTAAATCACTGGCCTTCCCTAGCCATGCGAGGTTGCGGCCAGCCATGAATGCCCGACCTTAGTTTGGCCAAGCCCCAACCAACCCGGCTGGTTCGCCTCAAACAGCGAGGCCAAGGGCCATTGCTGGCCCCAATGGGCTAGCTAGCCGCGACCCTGGTATGATTGCTCTCATATTTTGGCCAGCTGGTCTAATGACGTGTAAGTTGAAACATCAAACAGTAAAATTTTACATTTACACATAAAATAGTAAAAGTTTATTGTTTGCGAATGAACTAGAAAATATGTTATTTGTGATTAAAAAACTCTTCCTAGAACTTCTCCGGCTATTGTAGCAGCTCTTGATTTCCATTTCTCCTAACATCACTAACCTATTTGGCTTTAGTGCCTTCACAAAGCAAGTAAAGTATTTTTGTTTCTAAAAGAAAAAAAATGTAAAACTTTACTATTTCATGAAGACATTCGTAGAAGTTGGAAGCAGCTCATCTTCCCAATCTCCGACGGCACTTCTAGGAGTCTGACAGAATTCCAATAAAGTCCGGTGTTTCTCCGGCGATGTCTGACCATAAACACACTCGGTGTTTTAGATGCGCACCGCTTCGAACGGCCGACGAATCCATTGTTCCAATGCTTGCTGTGGACTGAACTGGCAAAAAACCCTTCTTTTACATAGTATTGATTCGATTTTAGAGTTCATCTTATTGTGGCCTTTATTGTGTCCTAGATTTATAACCACTCCTCGTATCCGTGTGGGAGACGTGGATAAAATTTTTCAGTCGTATTCTGTTGATTGAGATTATATCATTGTAAAAACTGATTATTTTGTAAATTGACGACATCTCAAAGGCTTTGTGGATCCAATGGTTGGGATTTGTATAGTGGCATTATCATAGAGTGACATCCCACATGTCACTGATTTTTTTTTCATTTATGAAAAAAGTAAGATGACTGAAGGTACCCTTTACTGCTACAAATCATAATAATTATCCATTACAAAAGGAAATTTACGGGAAAATCTTACACCAGCATGTCAAGTTTCTCATTTTGAAACCATTTTATTTATGAAAGACCAGGAAATATGTTTTGGGGGTAAAATGATCATTTTCTTTGAAGATATGCCCAAATTCCAACAGGACAACGTGTAATGGAACACTAGCAACTTCATTGTAATTTCTTGTGCCATGAAACATTGATTATTGATTTGATTTAACAGTAATAATACTTTTGGCATACTATATCATGAAATACTTACTAGCTAGTTATCACTAGATTGAAATGGTTCTTTAACAACTGTAACAAGATCACACGGGATCCAACTGATTTACGTCCAAATTTCCTCCTGGCTAATTCCAACTACCAACTCAATACACATATACCGTATATTTCCATAATGCTTATAGTAATTCATACCCCACACTACTATTTTTCCAAGATACTAATCCACACCCCCCCCCCCCCCCCCCCGGTTAACCGTGCCATCGAATCTCGATCCGAAGGCTTGCAGTGCCAGGCGCACACTAGCTTTTTCCAAATCCAAAAAATCAGCTAGTAATACTGAAATTTTTTGAAAAATTTAATTACTAAGGGGCCATTTGGGGCGTGATTAAAAATATTTGCTACACTGTAGCATCTGGATATTTTATATATCCGGCTGAATTTCAGCTGGATGTAAAAATCCAAATGGATGCTACAGTAGATATCCAATATCCAGTCTGGATATTTTTACAATAATCACGCCCCAAACGGCCCCTAAGGCGTCCCAAACATCTGGATGTTTTGCTTTTAATCATGCCCCAAACCTCCCATGAGTAATTAACAAGGCGCACTCCCTTCATGTTTTAGCTGGATAAGGAAAAAAAACATGGATGTTATAGTGGATCTGGAAAATCTACTGTGGATATTTGCTTATAATCACGCCCCACACGGCCCCTAAGTTGTGAACATCTCAGTACACTAAGCGTCCAACAAAAACTAGGAGTAAATCAAATTAATCAATGCCTAGTTGATAAACAAAAAGTATGACTTGTTGATTAAATGAATTTGTTGTCATATTTGTTGATTGGATCAACTGCTGCTGACTCTGTCTCGGTTGGTCGATTAAACCAATCTCTAGGTATGAACAATTTTGTTTTTCAGATTGGACTAGGTTTGAGAACCAAGCTGGACGAAAGTGTAACTAGCAATGACAAGACAGATTTCAACCTGTTTTAAATTGGAGATTCACCAACCCCATTGGTACTTCCAAAACTGGGGTGCAATATACCAAACGTTTCATGAGAAGACGGTCTATGGCCGTAAGTAGCCAAAGTAGGCTGACTGCAAATTACTAAAGCTCTTTCATGTACATGGCATGGCTAGAGTCGCATAAGCTCGTGCTAGTCACCTAAGTATTCCAATTCACTCATTGTTCAGACCATGCGGCAGCTACTCCAGTCTTCATTGGTAAAGTGTCAAAGGGCTTGTGGGAACCTCAGGTGAAAGATATAAAAGTTCTAGCTTATATGCTGGATAAAAGTCTTTTCCTTGCATCTTCCACCTTAGAAATTTCAAAAGTCCTACATGAAATGCATGATGTAATGTGATTCTTATCACATATGAGAGAGAGAGAGAGAGAGTCATCTGCCTAACATAGTCTCTGACATTCTCTGGTGGTAGATTACCAAACTGGTCTTGTGCTCTGCATCCGGACCAAGAAGAACACCACATCAGACTTTAGAAGATTACCCTGATCTGCTGAAAAGTCTCTCTATTGGTCGGTTTTCAAGTTCTTGAGATTTCTCACTTGGATGGCCAATAGTATTGTCTGCAACCAACTTTGAGCTGGAGGCTAGAGCTAAGTTTCTAATTCTGATTTGGTTCATACATCTTAGATATTGTCTATCAATGAAAACATTTAATTATGCAATGAAGCCACTATTTACATATAATAATAAGATACAACACACTCTTAGCATGGTGGGAAAAGGTTCATCACCTTGATGCTCCCATTAAATAGACTAAGTAATGTAAGTCCAACAAGGTTGCTGTCAACCCCTTTTATTTTTCTCTTGTTGATTTTGTTCTCTTTAAGATCACTTTGTTCCACCAACATTCCATTCACTTCAATATCATCCCTAACAGAATAGTCTAAGTCAAAACTTTTACAAGTTAGAGAACTAACAAGGGTGGGCTCTCTTGTTCCCTATAAATAGACACTCAACTGAAACCATTCCCTTCACCAGCTTCTCACCACCTGATATCTTTCTCTAATACTAATCCCCTCAATGGCCTTCTTCCCCAAGCTTCTTTTCTTCTGCCTCCTCACCACCCTCCTCATCCAAGGTCCAGCACGAGCTGCCACATGTGCTGACTGCTTCACACAATCAAGTGCTGCTTACTACCCCAACTCTGATGAGGCTGGCACAGAGAGTGAGTGATTACCTACATTTTAACTGACTTGCTTACTATCTCTGGAGTTGGCTTACTGCTTACCCAATGCTTAATCACTTATATGATTCAAATCTGTAGATGGGGCATGCGGTTATGGCCAATATGGCGCAACACTCAACGACGCCGACGTATCGGCTGCATCTGATCTTTACAGGGGTGGTGTTGGCTGTGGAGCTTGCTATCAGGCAAGAATAGAGTTCTCTCAATAAACTATCTGCTACTCAAGTTTTTTATACTCAAATTTTTTATTAGCATTGTAAGCTTTGTTATGGCTTAATTCTACCAGGTTAGGTGTACAAACCCGAATGATTGCTCAGACAAGGGCGTGAATGTGGTCATCACTGACCAAGGCTCCAGTGGCCGCACAGACTTCATACTTAGCCGGCGAGCTTTTGGCCGGATGGCGCAGACCCAGGACGGAGCTGCCTCTCTGTTGTCCCTCGGTGTGATCGATATTGAGTACAGAAGGTATGATAACCTTCATTTTTGTACTTGAGAGGCAAACCATTGTCTTAAACAACAAAAAGTTTGTTATGACTTAAGCAAAGCAAAGAAATAATGACAGACATGCTTGCACATGCATGAGGTAATTCTTACTCTTGTTTATATGATATTTTAACCTATAAGTTGAAATAGTGGCCTAGAGGTTCTCTTGTTTTTTTAAGTATTTTGATAGTTCTAAGTGCCTGCCACCTATTATCCGCTTTGGATTGAACAGGTGAGTGACATGCACTTCAATTAGGGGGCCTAATAGTAATACAGGCCGCCTCTCTATGAAGAAGAAGAAGAAGAAGAAGAGAATCCGGGGTTTTCTTAGCAGTAAGGGTAGGAAAATGTTCTCCTGAGTCCTGACCTTGTTCCATGACTAAAGTCCATGGCCATGCTACACAGGGATTCTAGGATGATACATGGAAGCCTAACGTGGTACACGGAATCACGGATACATAGCTAGCAGGTGACAAGTACTGTGTTTGGAGGTACCATATATACTGTGGGCCTGTGGCTATGTAGTATGCACCATGTTTAGCTTTTATGTACCATGGTCATGAACTCTGGTCAACGAGCCTGGCGAGGGTAGAAGCGGTCGGAATTAAGACAAGTGACGAGACGTTTGAATAGAGGGTCCTTGACTAACTTTGGGGATGGTGTGGCCTTCTTGCAGGGTTTCTTGCAGCTACTCTAGTAACAACATCATGTTCAAGATTGACGAAGCTAGCAACTACCCTGACTACTTGGCCTTTGTGATTCAGTACCAACAAGGCAAGAGGGACATCATTGCCGTGCAGCTCTGCGAGGTGCTATTATCTCTCTTATCATCTTTTTTCTACTGTAAACAACTAGCTTTTTGTTTGGCCGTATACAGGAGTAAGGATGTCCTTAGGTCCACCTACACATGGTTTTGCAATTGCAGGCGACCAGAAGCTATATATAATTTCTCTTTTTTCAAACAACAGGGGGGCCACGACCCCCATTGCCTAAACGTAGCTCCGCCCCTGGCCATATAGCATTGTTTTTTTGTTTTACATGGTCATATATCAGTTACGTTATGTATTTTTGCATTAACTGTATATACAGACTGTAAACCAAGTGTGCAAGCTCTTGGATCGAAGCCATGGCGCCGTGTGGGCAGTGGTCTCGCCCCCTAAGGGACCCCTCGCCATAAGGATGCTACTAAGTGCAGGAGAAGATGGCGACGAAACTTGGCTAATGCCCGCCAACGACATACCTGAGGACTGGAAAGCTGGAGAAGTGTACGACTCCGGCGTACAAGTCGATTCTTAATTGTCCACAATGTCCATCTTGATTGTCAATTAGGCTAGTTCATTGAATTATCATGCCTTTGTTAGACTTAGAGATTGTGACGTTATTCCATGTATTTGTTTGGAGATAAGCATGTGAATGAAACTAGGTAGTTAGTGACTAGGTATATTTTAGTCGTTTATTCATTATGAATTCTCCTGTATTCAAATTGACACTTGAACCTGGACGATAATTCTATTGTTCTCGTTTTAATTCTGCTGACAAAAAGAGCCAGTGTTGATTCCATGGCCAAAAATTGTTCTCTTATTGCTTTGAATGTCGAACACTTGCAAACTAACTTTACTCCACCTTACACCAAGTAGCCTCAAGGCCCCACATAGCACATAATCACCTTTAAATCCGTCTGCTTATTGAAAATGCAGAATAAGCAATGGTCCTCTATCTATGGAACAATGATATGAAGTTGATCTAAGAATTTGCCCCGTCTTATCCTTATGCGTAGACTAGCAGGCAGCAGCAGTCATTATTAAAAAGTAGCCTCAATTTCTGTAACAGTAGTGAATAGTCATAGAAGTAACATCATCATCTTCAAAGAACCACTCCTGGAACACGTCACAGGCCAGAGATTGGGTAATAAATTAGTAAGCACATTTCAGACAGGTGGCTCATGTATCCCCCTGGAGATGCCTCGGATGTTTCCTTTTTTCCTACCATGAATATGTAAGTCAAAGAACAGGCACATGGGATTGAGATACAATCCAAAAACCTACTAGTACAGGAGAGGCAATTAAGTGTCTTTACATCTCATTCTCACAAAAACTATGGGAGCAATTTACATCATCATTATCTCGGGCTACTGACAGATATGAACGGAGAATGATGTATTCTGTTCTATACTTTCATATATAGTGTACAAATGGTGCAGCAGACGAGAAAGCATGGTCACTTTGGAAATTTGGGCGACCAACTGTGGCTCTTATAGAGTGTGGACATTCTCCAGTTCTTCCATGTTGAGATGTTGGGGTCAGCCTGTCATTTCTCTTCAATCTCAATATCAATGACGTCCGGACCTGGAGGTGGGGAACCAGAGTTCTTCCCTCTTGAAAAGGTGTCTCCAGGCTTCCATACAATGCTTGTGCAGTTCACACAACGGATGACTTGGTTGCGGTAGCCCCTGAAACGCCTCTTGCAAGCTGGGCAAGCTCCCTGTTAAGAGTTTTAGAAGTTGAGGATAAGCAAAATAGGTAACATTTTTTCGACTATGGAAAAACTTCAACAAAGTGCATACTTTAATGTTTTGAACATAGTCAGAACCCTTGTGTGCAACTCCCATAACATCCATACATAAAATTATTAGAATGCTGCCTTAAATGCAGTTTTTTTACAACTGCTCAAGGCAGTGGACACACACGCACACAGAACACAAGTCTAAGATCCCCCTTAGTGAAATGCCTGGTTCGAGATTCAAACCTAGGTCCTTTCCTATCCACAGTACACTGAAGACCGCAGCACCACCGTGCATTTGGGTGTACCTTAAATGCAGTTGTGAGGTGTATTTTATAGGATATTTTAAGCTAGAGAACACACTATATCATGATATACATAACACTGATCTCTGAATGATTTCATAAATTGTACATCAAAGGGCATCCACATATGCATTACTTAGCAAATACTCCCTCCGTTCAGAATTAGAGGGAGGATTTGAAAAACTTAGTTAGCGTTTCTGAACAGAGGGAGTACAAAGGAAGCCAAAATAAATTGAAGAAGAATAAAACGAGGCAGAGAAAATAAAAGTGGATGGAAAAAATTGGAAATAGATAACAAAAAAAATCTGACGGATGAATGTATCAATAGATAAAGCAATATTGATAGTTATTAGGCATTAGGCAAAAGTGGAAGTTGACTAATTACATATGAAGCTACATGAAATGTTAAGTACAAAATTACCTCAATAACAAAGTTGTTGGCAACAGTTCCAATGAGAAGAGGAGCAGCAAACGGTAGCACCCAAGTTGCTAAAATTATAAACCTAAACAACCACCCGGACAATGCAAACCAGAGGAAGAATATAGTCTACAAGACAGAAGGAATGCATTGGAGCAAGAAATTAGTACAACAATTATTGTAAACTAATACAAAATAAGAACATGCCCTGTAAAGATTTGTGCATATCACATTTTACCACCACTTTACTGGACCATTCAATATTATGTATCAAATACAAGCACTTCACACCAGGTCAAAAAACACTTAAAGGTGATAGTTTATAACTCGTATCATACACATCTACTTAACCTAATGTTAAAAACAAGATGCTTGACAAACTCGAAAGCCAATAGTTGAAAAGGTAGTATCTAAGTTTTACCAACAAATTATCCCATTCACATAATTTGTATATGTTAAGTCAAGGTAGGGACTCCCAATCACGGAAAAGGTCTTCGATCACACTTTACCACCAATGTGCTGACCGTTCTATCTATATTCAAAGTAAAAAACTTGAAAGGAGGCCATCACAGTAAAAACATTTAATGGATGGCTTAGAATCTTGTTCATGCATCTAATTAACCAAATAGATGAGCAAGACTGTAAAATTGAATACCCCAAAATTTAAAACTCATACTTAAGCTGCCCCAACTCCCTAATCTCAATCACACAATTTGCTCATGTGGATACAAGGCATATAAATTCCAAATCATTCTTAAAGCACTCAATATGCCCAACGAAGTTATATCCGGATGGGAAGAATAACATTTCGCTTTTTCTACAGCAATAGTACGTGTGAAAGCATAAAAAAGAAGACATGAAAGCTGGTTTATTATGTCAGCAATGTATCAAAACCAATGCATGGGCAAGGATAAAATCAGCAAAAGCAAACACAGGATTTTTGGCTCTCTATATGGAAGTCAACCTCAAATACATGCAATCATCATTCTCTGTCTACAATCAATGTCAGAAGCAAGCAAATTGGTGAACTAAAAATCGCAAATAGAACACTTACAGCAGAGCTTTTCCCAAGGGGAGACTCCAAGATTCCAGTTATATCTTTCCTGTACTGCAAGGGAAGCGACAAGCAACTCGCATAAGCTATAACACACTCGGAAATAACTTTGCAGAAGAATAACATACTTCTATTCCACTAATTTCAACTTCAATTCAACAAGCCAAAAGTGATTGCAATAAAGATAACAAAAATGAAGAAGTTGTTTGAAACTTACAGTTTTTGCTATCAAAATCATAAAAAGAGTATTCTTTGCTACAGAAGTTCAGGATGTAATAGGAAACTCTCAGAATGTTATAAAACTAACATGTCCTAAAACCGTTTATCCAAAACTTTGGTTTCGAATCACAATTCCCAGAAGCCAATTGCACTTAAAAAAGATCTAAGTCGTACAGAACATCGAAGTGGAGCTCCCACAAATTTAGTTCAAGCAAACTATGTTTTCTCCTGATCATTTACCTCAAACTAAATCCTACGCAGTTAACTGACTCGCAAAGCTGCGGAATTTGTAGTTTTCTACTTCCCACTATACCAAGTAACTAAATTTTCCATGAACCCACGATCTACCAATTCCACTGTAAAGATTTGACAAATGTTCTCCAATTAAAAGCAGATACAATAACTGCAAGTTTTACTTAATGAACATTTCCAGCAATTCGGGAACTGAGTTATGTCAACATGGCAGTTCATATATCGTAATTAAAGGACATAATAAAGAGGGGCAGAAACGAACCTGTGGCCAGTTCCTTCTGAAATCAAAGGTGAAGGTGCGCCATTTTTGCTGAAGTCCCAGCTCTTGGTCGAGCTCCCGGACGCGCAAGGCGGCGGAGCGAGCGAACGAGTCGAGGCGGCGGGAGACCGAATACTGGCGGTCGAAGCGCTCGGCAGCTTTCCGGGCGTCGTAGACGAGACGCTCGAATCCGTCGTTGGCGCCGCGCCAGGCATCCCTCAGCGCCTCCCCGGAGGCCACCCTCCTGGCGAACCCGTCCAGGTCGCTCCGCTGGAAGGCGCGCACGAGGAGGACGGAGCGGCGGAGCGGAGGGCGGAGGAGAAGGCGACCAGACGGATGGAGGCCTGCGCCGGAGCGGCAGGCGAGGGGATGGCGCCACGGCAGGCTCGCGGCCATGGGAGGGAAATCGGGAGGAGCGGCGAAAGCTGCGGGTGATGGCGGCCACTTGCTGATCTGCTGAAAAATGGGCCGCACGAGAGACTGATGTGGGCCCGCTGCTAAACTGGGCCATGAAAAATGGGCCTGTTGCTAAACTTGGCATGGTCTATCTCTCCGCTCATATAAGGGCCGTTTGGGGCGTAAAAAATAAGTAAAACATCATGGATGTTTCACTTTCATTATTTATTTTTTATTTTTTAAATATCTCACGACTTATTTCAGACATCTACAGTAAAAAATTTAGAAATAAATAATAAAAGTAGATTTTTCATTATAAATATTTTGGATTAATCACGAACCAAACGACGCTTAGTCGTTGTCTTGCCAAACACGAGAAATTATTGGGTGTACCTGGCACAATACTCCAGGCCGCTCCCTAGCCATCGAGATTCAGCTGTTTTGTTGTCAAACAAATGGAGCACACACAACCGAGTGTGCCTTCGATTATAGAGATCGATGGCTCTCTGTCGTCCTGTCATAAAGCCGGCATGTCAAGCTGTTGCACCTAATAATTGCTGGCCAAACAGACAACCATTTAACAATTGTAGCCTTGTAAAGGTTGGTGCAAAGCTCTATTATGCCCAAAACCTCCTTGGCGTGGTGGTAAAACTCCTGCAGATTCGATCTGGGACCATGGAAAATCGTATCGGCGATATATCGCCGATATATCGGTATCGGACACAAACCGATACACCGATACCATTTAATTTCGGATTTCAAATTTTTTCCATATATCGGTTTCGGACCGATATATCGGTATTTTTTGAATTAAAAAATAATTTTTTTTAAAAAAAAAATTTCAAATTTTGGGAATTTTTTTTTTCATGTTTATTTTCTATGCTAATATACATTTTTATGCATATTTTGAAATGTATTCTTTGTTTAAATTGGTATAACTCATTTTAGAAGTTAGATTGTGAAAATATACGGTAAAAACTAGTTTTTAACGACCGATATTTTTTTACACAATATCTCCGATATATCTCCGATATTTCGTCTCTTTGGCCGACCGATATTTTACCGATATCCGATACGACATTCCATGTCTGGGACTAGGGCATCTTATGGGCTGGGGAGGGTTTGATTTCCTACAAGATCGGTAACTACCTGCGGGTAGTGGTTGTTAAAAAAAATGGCAATTCACATGGCTTCACAATCACCATAAGACTTTTTTTTGGCATCAGACATTGACATTTCATTTGTAATTGTAGCACACGAAAGAAAAATAGTTTGTTTATTAATGCTCATTTTGAATAGGTCCCATATTAGATGCTCCACCCAACTCAATTTGAGTGGATTCTGAACCCCTTCTGGCTTTCTTCCCCCAAGTACAGAGATGAAAATGTAACTACAATCAAAGAGAGTTGTGTCAAACAAGTAAAAAGTTGAGATAATTTATCTGCGTTGTTATTGCTTATTGCTATCTGTAATTTCCTTCATTACTGTTATATCTTGTTTCTATGCAGGCAATAATACCGGCCAAAGCATCAACATCAAAGAAGATACACGATCGCAGAGATTCACTCTGCACCGTTTGTTTCATGCTGGCTTGAAGCTGTCTAACACTAATGTGGAACAGTGATCAGCATGCAAGACCATATTGATGGACAGGGTTCAATCACACATTCGACTATGTCTTGGAACCTACTGGATGTGCTGATCGGTGCGTATTGGGGCAACCCACAGCCGTTATTCAGATGAAGGGAAAATGGCTGGAGTTCACCGAGAAAGATGAATGAGCTTGAAGGCAACGGGGGATGAGGTCAGGCTACAGTGAACGGCAAGACCGGGCATGTTAAAGGTCCTAAAGGCAAGTAATTCAATAAGTCCTTTGCCAATGGACTATATTGAGCATGGTTAGGCACATTTTTTTTACACAATCAAAACAATTCAATATTAAGTGTCCCTGTTTGGTTATTCAAAATGAACTAATTTGAAGACACGTATATCCATCCTATGTTAAGTGTCCAGTCAAGAGTGAAAAGAAAAGTGTCCTATTTAATTTTCACAAGGCACTACATTAGATAAGGGAATCTCTCGCGTACAGAGAAAATACATAAGGTGCCTGCAAAAAAACAAACACACCAGTCACTTCCTCATCGAATCCTGACAATTGGTGGTAATGCTAAGAATTTGTCTAGGGAGCATTGCTGGTAATGTTAAGAATAGTATGTCTACTAATTGCCAAAAAGAAAATAAGAATATGTCTAGTACAAAAAAAGAAGAAAATGTCTAGTATTCCCTCCCTCTCAGAAGTCAAAATTAAGGGACAATGGGGTCCACAACTAAAACATGGGAAACAGCACCATTTTTATCTCCAAAAGACCAGTAGCCATGCCAATTAAGAACAATATGGTGTACAAAACTGACAAGACTACCAATATGGGGCACAGGTTTTTTCAAATCCAAACACTCTTCATGGGACGAGGAGAGTATTTAATATTCAATCTTCCCTCTCCGGCTCTCCGAGAGTACGCTAATATTCAGTAGACCTATGCTTACTATATGCTTCAAATATCATAAGCAAAATTAATATGCTGAACAAAGTTCATTTTTTTACGCAAATAAAAGAAGTCGGTCTCCTCTCACTTCTGAATGACAGCTCGCCTTTGCTTCTATCATCAACTATCATTTGCAGTAATGGAAACCACATTGCTGGTTAAACCATATTTACAGCTGCCTACAAGGTGGTGAGATAGAACCTTACAATTACTGTGGACAGTCGTCTCCCTGACTTCTGACAATTCTCATTAATTTCTTCATGGCTTCAACAAAATCAATTACTGCAACTATTGCAGAAGCATTTGTCAAAGGTTTTCCTCTCCCGTTTCACATATCAGACACAGACCAAAGATAAGCTTCTCTTTCGGTAGCTCGCTTTTCATTTTGCCTCTTGAATAGTTCCTTCTCATATCCTACATGAGACAAAAAACCTATCAGCTCCACCATATATTGAGCAACTAGAGAAGAAAAAACATATGGAGTGAGTGACTCTGTTTTTCGTGAATGAAATTTGACAAAAATTCTAATGGCTCTAGATCCGGAAGTTGCCCTAACTTCCGCCTTCCTACTTCAAGAAGCAAAGACAAAATAAAATGAACCTAGCATAGACAAGGCCAAACTTATTGCTCAAGCCCTCGTGCAACACACAAATTGAACCTACAAGTTTCAAAAACACAAGCTAGAGAGACTATAACTTACCATTGCTACGATCCACTCCATCCCAATGCCGTCCCGGTCTAATACCATAACGATTTGCAGAAGGGTCAATCCCTCTTTTTATCCAACTGTGACTAGGAATTGTCTGAGGTATCAGAAACCCAGATTCCTTCATCTTCTCATTATCCCCCAAATCTTCCAAAACAATATCATCATTTTTCCTCTACACACAGATAAAGAACAAATATGTCAAATTCTGACCTAGTAATTATTCAATTTTATTAAATGTCGTTAATTTTTCATAAAAAAAATTACCTTGACCAAGTGAGCCATAGGATCACCAAATCTGAACCTGTTCCTTAGCATTTTATCAAGATCAGGATCATCCCTGAGAACATATCAAGTAAAAGATGAGTAAACAAATGCAAAGAACTCGACTCCCACAAACATAAAATTCAATATAAACAAGAGCGCAGAAGTCAAATAATACTTTGTTCTTGCAAATGGTTTTTCCTTCTCCATTTCCATCTCACACAAAATAGCTTCAGCTTCTCGCTTCTGAGCTAAGCCTTTGCCCCACTCCAATTTTTTGTCCTAAAAGATAGCAAAGTAGATTTCCAAAACTCAGCCCACTAAAAAACTTTACATGCCATGTTGTCAGATAATGCATTAACTATTATATAATTAAAGGTAACTGCCACAGTCATGCAAGAACCTACACATCATCCTCGAAGCAGGACAAGTGTCCTAAAAAATGGGAAAACCAAAGGGCAAGCATTGGGAAGGTGAGAAAGGAGGGACGGAGGGAAATACTTCCAAAGACAGCTCTGGAAGCAACCTGTCAGAATCCACACCGGAAGGGAAGAAACCTAGGCTTCGGCACCTAGGGTTGTCTAGCATCAGCACCAGACAGGAGAAATCTCCTTCAGCAGAGAGTCAAACAATTTCAAAGAACTCAAATCATCGATCAATCTTCATTAATGGACTCAACCCTTTGAGTAAGCATATAACAGATGTCCAAAAAGTAAATCAATATGAACTAGGAATATGTCTACAGTAGGAAATAATAAAAGACAATATTTTTTGCAATAATTCTACAAACCATCAATTATAACTAAAGGAACCAAACTGCTCTGGATGAAATGAGGAACGTTTACTGTCAGAACTCCAAAGCAACAGCAAAGACATCTTACCTTTTCCTATATGAATCAGAGATTGGGTTTAAAAGATTGAGAGGGAACGGATGTGGGAAGAGCTTGGAGGAGAAGAGGGCCATCGCAGATTTGACTACCTTCTTTTAAAATGAAGTTTCTACATTTAAATTTCTGTGTTAGCGCTTGTGAAAGACAAAATCAGCTTCCTAAACCCCATGCGATATGAACCAATCATTCTGATCAAATTTAGCTTTCAGTTATTATCATAATATTGACTAAATTATCTAAGTTTCTCGTTATTTTTCTTTGCCACAACCAAACAATGTAAAATATCCACGATCTCACTAATTTCTCTTTCTCCTCCCAGTTTTCACCAGTCCAAACAAAGCCTTAATGTTTGAAACAGGACAAAAATTACCCATCTCTAGCTATAAGTATGAAAATGAGTTAGTTATAAAATAAGCTACCTTGGGTTTTTCTTCTACTCCTTTTAATTTAAGATACTCCTCCTTGGATATGCGCTTTCCTGAAAAAAACAACCACGATAGCATACAAATATAAGTACACTGTAAACCATTGGCACAAGCAAAGAATATATTTAGGCTCAACTAGCTTTATAAGAGCGACCAAAGAAGAGAATTTGTAATCCAGTAGCTTAGCACAAATGTTTCAACCAAAAATTCTTTCTGACCTTGATGACGATATACAGGCTCAGCGCCTTTACCACTGATAGATGGGTCCAACTTAGTGTACCTGCAATCCTCAAATTCTCATGTGGTTCAGATATAAGAAAATAAGTCATGAAAGATAATTTTCTGATAACAAAGATGAAACATAGCTATGACAGTAGAATAATCCCCCACTTTTCTAAATAATAGTGGAAAAATATTATCAGTTCACTGAAAATGATACTCTATAAAGGGGTTGCAAAGGCGGTTTGTCAGGTGGATGGGCCCACATGTTCAAAATCAGGCCAAGTTTAGTGGTCTCCCATTTTTAAAAGCCATTTCCAATCTCTCTTGGTATCCACTCGTGGGACCACATTGGGACTCATAGGAATAGGGTTTGCAAATGATCTTCCATGTGAATGTTTATGGGATTTCATCAATTTGTCACAATAATTCTAAAATCTGACAAAAGTTCAATATACCCTCAAAATAGGTATGGCAAACTGTTTGCAAAAAAAAAAATGCCAAACTGAAGTACTTTTAGGTCTCAGTATCCCTTCTTCAGCATAATAACGTTGCAAATTACATCAGGATAACAATCTATGATACAAATACTTTCTGTGTCGTCAGCGAATACTGAATAGAACCCGTAATAAAATACCAGTGATAGATCCTATGGAGGAAAATCTGGTAGAACATTAATATCTAAGCTGTACAATCACTGAACTAGAGTAAAATAGAGTGTTTATGGAAAACGAAACAAAAAGAGCACTGCAACTTTACTTGAGAGCAGAAAAAACATATGAATAATTCATATGAGGTAAGAATAGTACCTTAATGTCTCCTCTTGTTTTGTTTTATCAATCTCTTCTTTTATCTCGTGTGCAGTAAATAAGCCAGCTCTTCTTCCCTCTTTTCCAGAATTATTATCCTTCCTAGCTTTCCTCGGAGGGGAAAGGTCTGCTAGGGAAGAAGGTATATTTTCAGCTTCAGTCAGATGTTTCAAACTTCGGTGATGAGGAGAGACGTCAGGGGATCTCATATGAGGATGTGATCGTCTAGGCGGGGATAAATCCTGGTCTCGACTAACAGATTTTGGTTGCAAAGATTTAGGCTCTGGAGAGGGTGTGTCAACTCGTTTTTTCCTCTGACGTGGGGGAGACAGGTCAGGACTTCCAAAGGCAGAATGGGAGAGGGAACCTTGTCTTCTTGGTGGGGACATATGAGGTTCAGGCAGTTCAGATGCATGTTTATGATAAGGTGTGTCAACCAGCCTTCTCCCGCGGCGGGGTGGCGATAAATCAGGAGATACAGATGCAGTTTCCTGGTGGAATGTTGATCTTCGTGAGGGAGATGAACTCCGAATTTGATCCATGGATGGCTGCTTATGCTCAGGTTTTGGAGAGGGAGTGTCAACTCGCCTACACCTTCGACGAGGAGGGGACAAACCTGAAATTTCATCTCCTAAACTGGAAGGGCCTTGTCTTCGTGGTGGAGACAATTCAAGATCTCCTCTCTCCATGCTCTTTGGTTTTCCAGTGTCCGAGACAGAAATCCAACCACTTCCATCATCAGATATTGCAAGATAAGGTTTCTGCTGTCGAATCTGTTCGAGGCGCTTCATTCTCTTCACTTCAATATCTTCATCAATTTGAGGTGCAGCTTCATCTGATCAGAAAGATGACGAAACTTCTTGTTAATTGTTAAAAATAACTACCATAAACGGCATCACTTAAAGATTTCTAACTTACCAGAAGAATCTTTATCTTCCTCCTCAAGCTGAACTGGTTTCTGCCAAACAGGATCCTCATCAACCACACAGACACCTGTTGGATCTGATTTTTTCTTCTGCTTTTTCTTCCTCTTTTTCTTTGAATCATCAGCGTCGGTTTCATATCTTTTAAGGTATTCTTTAAGGGACAGAGAGGACGACTGCGTGGCAGATGCCGCCATTCTGTGCCAAATTTTTCGCTAAAATTCAGAAAAAATGCACAAACAACAACTAGTCAGAAGCACAATACTAACAGAACCAAGGAATATTAATTGAAACTGAGGATTGAAATCCTGCATTAAAGAAAAAGTGTACAAGGACCAATATAAGCACTTTATAAAGCATCCTCAGTTGAAGCTAACCAAATAAATCAATATAGCATCACAAACTAAAGAGAAATAGAAAAC
Organism: Houttuynia cordata; assembly: GCA_039654745.1. Classification (NCBI taxonomy): domain Eukaryota; kingdom Viridiplantae; phylum Streptophyta; class Magnoliopsida; order Piperales; family Saururaceae; genus Houttuynia; species Houttuynia cordata. The sequence goes on along the minus strand of CM077511.1, from coordinate 12,488,455 downwards.
TTAGTTCATAACGTCTTGAAAGGAACTGACAGGTCAAAGAGAAGTGCAAACACAATGCAAAATGGTTATGTAGGTATGTTTTTTTTGCCACTGGTCACCCAACACATGAGAAAGATGACAAAAACCTCTATTGCTGCCAGACATGGGAATAATGAAGAAGTGAAGAAAAAGGTCCAACATATCGTCTGGCCATTAGTATGATGCGCATTAATTTAACCATATTTTAGACCTCCCAGAAGCATTTCACCTTATGGATGTATGCATGAAACCACAAAATGTAACCATCGTTTGTGTCAGCACGAACTTCCAACAGCATGTACTACACCATTAGCAACCAATCAAACCCCATATGAAATATAAACCGATCTCACAGACATTTAAGTTGCACCCTTTTACGACTGGAGCATAAAATTTGTACTTGTTTTAGTGCCTTGAATAGCTGCTTTTGGGTAACTTGATAGGCTTTGATTCGAACTATTCCTTGAATAGCTGCTTAAAAACTAATATGATATATGCGAAAAAAATGTGTTTGACATAACTCTAACAATTTTGTCATTAATATTCCGAGATAATTGGATAAGCAAAACAACTTCTTTTTCAAAATTAAAAGAATATTCTCAACTTATATGCGTCCATCCTACTATGCTGAACTTATACGCATGTACAGCCTTCAAGCATCCATCCTCCCAGTAAGGCAATAAAACATCATTAGATCAGCACTCTATTAACTTATATCTATTTTTGACGTACTATGCTGCACTTTAAACACATGGCCTGACTCCTGAGTGAAGATCTAATACAATAATCAGCATTAAACCCAGCATCTGGATCCAATAATGCATCTCAAACTTATGGCCTTCATCCTCAAGCTGGTTTTGTATTAAAGTCCTAACAAAACTTGAATTCAAAATTTTAATGCTTACCATATGCCTTCAACTAATATAATTTGAACGAACCTTTATCAACCACATAACTAGGACGGCAGGACCAAAAAATCATTGAAAGGTCTGATACATCATGGACCAAAACATAGACCCTTAAAAATAAAAAATAGACTCAATGTGCACCATTTAGTTGTAGGGAATCCAACAGCATTCTGCAACTCTGAGGAGTTCTTTAATTGAGTAAAAAGCTGTTGCAGGCTCACAACTCTAGTCAAAATGGAATCTCAATTCACGTATATCCCCCTCAAGTCACTTTCTTCAACAATTTGACTCCAGAAACAACTAATGAAAATAGAACTTCGCAACTCAACTAAATCAAATGACATATCTTACAAAAACAACCTCAAATTCCCAATTTATACATGCACTAACACACATCTCGTGTTCACAGTATTATTCTACAAGAGAGAGCAGACACATCTCACAATTACAACAGCAAAAAACATAAGAAACACAAAGCATGCCTCGCCCAATACTTCGAAAGCTGGAATCTTCACACACATAAAACGTATATTAATTGTTTTCCACTACTTTCATCTCAATTTTTTTACACTACTAACCTATTTCATACAGCCTTAACTATGTCACTCAAGTATTGTTGATATCATGAATTAGAATTTCATAGAGTCATTTAGTCATTTATTTCACTCCAGTCAATTGCTCACTAGATTTCATCCAAATGTTTATCATGAATCAAAACTTCATGCATTTAACAAATTTGTTTGCCAACCAACATGAACAAATCAAATTCTTCGAATCTAATCTAAAATTAAAAAAACTTCCACTCACCTCAGGTATCACCCGAGCTTCTCCTTCCCGGAGCCCGTCCTCGTTTACCCTCCTTGCTTTTCTTGACTGGCCGGCGGGAACCAGATCATCGGACGGCAAGGGAGGTGGGCGGGAGATGCGGCCGGGTCGTGGCCAGCGGCTGGAAAGGACGACGACGAATGAGGAAGCGTCGGGCCGGTTCTTATTTTGATTTTATGTCGGTTCGTCCGGTTCATCCACTGATGCTTTATAACCGTTGATTTATGGCAGACCTTTTCCTCCAGACGGTCAAGATCTGCCAAGGATTCGGGACCCGCTTCTGTGTTACCTTGTGGAGCCCACACATGTCACCACCACCCCTATATGTATCCTTGGCCAATTTTTGTTGGACAGCGGCCCTAGGGTAGAGCAATCTGATTACTTCTCCGCTCCGGCGAACGGCGACGGCGACGGCAACGGCAACGGCAACGGGCGGTTGAGTCGACGACTTCCTGGCCTGGTAGGAGGTCGACATGGCTTGCTTGCTATTGTTTGCCTATTTGTCGTCGTTACTTTTTTCTAAGGGAATGATTGAGCTGTATGTATGCACTTGATTTGAATATATGGATGAATTATGGGAAGAAATTAAGTAGAGGAGTTCACTTCGATTGTTGATTATTGATTTATTGAATTAGAGATTTCATATTTTTGCTTTGTTTGCTGCGTCTTGATGAAATTTGAATTTAATTTGTTGGTGTAAAGACGCTGTAAAGGAGTATTTGATCTTTCATTGTATGAGTTTAGTAGTGAAGTGATCCTTTGTGTTGCCGTTTCTTAAGAGATGGGCTTAAATGGGCATAGGATCATGGTAAGGTTTTGGTGGGAAGCAGTTCGTTTTGGTTGATTGTGTATCAGGAAGTCAGAGCATTGAACGTCAGAGTGGAAGACAATTTCAAATTTTATGACTTTTTGTAGTTTTGTATTTGGTCGTCCCAGTCAGTTTACTTTTTTGTAGCTGTAGTGGTAATGATATTGATTTTGAGGGCTGATGACGGAGAATTGTATGAGGAATGTGTTTCTGACGGATTCCATCACCAAAGGATGGCGATTGATGTTGTTATTGCTTGGTTGACATGGGTATAACTGTCTGTTTGTGCATCCATTACAGGATAGATTCCTAAAACAACTTGCATTTGAAGCCTTTTGAAAGGCCGGAAAGAATTTCACAAGGCCATCATCTCAGACCCGAAAGAAATGGATCCTAGCCGATTTGGTCTGCAGCAAGGATGGGAAAATAACAGCGTAATTGCAGTATACTTCTTATATAACCTATCCGGGATGATATAGAAGAAATTATCGCTCATGTGAATGTGATTTTCCTCAATTATTACTGGCATCTCAGCCAAAAGGGACATTGAAAGAATTGTTTGGTCCAGTGAGGATTTGGAGTGGATTTGCCTAGCCCTTCCTTTATTATCAGTTGCTGACTTGGCTTATTCTGTTGAATCCACAGGCCTTGGAGGGGTACACTGGTGTCGAAGGGTCAGATATCAGGTGTGTTCTTGTGTCATTTCTTTGGGTACCAGTTCCATTTTTTGTGGTGTCTATTTTTTTCTCCTGATATATATACTGATCTGCATGCAGTTATTTGGTTAATGTGTGGTTCTTGGTTTGTCTCCCTTTATTACTTGACATGTATGAATATTGTAGATCACATTAAATTTTAGGAAAAATGCCTTTTCTCTGTCACTACATTACACTTTTTTTTCTATGGATGGCCCTACTGTTGGCAGGGATGGTGGATCATATGGTGATAGGAGATATGTGGATGGGGGTTACCCAAGAGACAACGTTTACCCAAGGGGTACTTTTCAACGAGATATGCTTGAGAGGGATAACTACCATCCACCACATGCTGTTCGCAATTGGCCCCAAATGCGTCGTAGAACCTATGAGGAAGATTACTCACAAGCCAGGGATTCTAGAAGGCATGCTAAACCATATAATTGATTCAATTCATGAGATGGATGGCTTTTCGTACCGCAGATAAGTATTCAAAGATTGATGCATTTCAAGATGCTGATAAGTTTCACAATCATTATAGGATTGCGGACAACTATTGTGATGCGGATGAGTCCCGGGAATACGGTCACAATCGCCCTGGTCGGTTTGAAGGGCGTGAACGCAGTGATTACAGCAGTGACGAGTATGAGTATCGGCATCGTGGTTCTCACCAAACCAGAGGGGATAGCAGGGAAAGAGACTGTGACTTCAGTAGGTATGACTATGATTCTGACTATGAGAGAGGTAGAAGAGACTTCAAAGATAGTGGGTGGAGGCGGCGTGAATCCCATGATGGGGAACCTGACAAGAGAGGGCTAAGCCGAGAAAAGGATTCAAGTCCCTATAGGAGGCAACATGAACGTTCTCGGTCTCGTGGTCAAGATGACCGGCCTAGGTCAAGATCTCCTCGATCTCGCAGCTATAGTCGAGGTTATAGAGAAGATAGCTATGAAGACAGCAGATATGACAGTGGTGACCGGAGAAGGGATCGGGATGCAAAACATTATAGTGATCGTTTTTCTGTGGTATGACATACTTTAAGCTTAGTTATCTGCAATCTTTATGGATATTTTGCATATAAACTACTGATTTTCATTTTATACTGGTTATAGGCCCCATCAGCCACACTTGTTGTAAAAGGCCTGTCACAGAAGTCAACTGAAGAAGATTTATATCGCATCCTTGTGTGTATCCTGATTCACCTAGTGTTTTATTTTCATTTGTTGTTCGCATTTTTAGTCAAGAAGAAAAAACTGTATCTTTGACGTCTCAGCTACTCTTAAGATGTAACACCTGTTTTCTTGGTTAATTTTTAGTCTGAATGGGGACCCCTTCGACATGTGCGTGTGATCAAAGAACGAAATTCAGGGGCTTCACGAGGATTTGCATTCATTGATTTCCCTTCCGTGGTATTAGTTTGTACAGATATGTCCAATTATTAATGCTATACATAATTTTTTGGTGTCAGCTTCTTCAAAATTTCATGTCTCATTGAATAGGCTGCTGCACGAAACATGATGGATGGCATTGGTGTTGAAGGTCTTGTTGTTGATGGGCGCAAAGTTTTGTTTGAGTATAGGTACGCCGCCCAACTTTTATGCACTATTCAACAAATGCTGTTAACTTTTAAACTTTTAATTTCCTTTTGCACATCATTTTCTATAGTGCAGTCTGTTTGTCGTACATGTGCTAGTTCTTTTCTTCAATGATCCGGACGCTCGATTACTTGATTACTACTTGCTCCGGACAATTGATTTTCAAAATGAACTTTCATTTTGAAAATCAATTGTCCATTAAAAAAAGACCGGAGGGGGTAGTTGTTCAGTTCGTTATTATAAGACTTTTGAGCACCTATAGTGTTAGTTTTTTTTTAATTGTCTGAGTGATAATGGAATTTTTATGGATTGGAATAGTTATGCTTCAAACAAGTACCCCATCTGTCCGAAAAAGATAGGGACCGCTCCCTTTTTGTGTCTGAAATAATAAGTACAGTTAAGCTTATTTCTCAGCTACAGAGCACCCACTTTTGGGTTCACTATGGCTTAAAAAATTCAAATTCTCCAGTATGTCCCAAAATAATAGGTTCAGTTAAGCTTATTTCTCAGCCACGGAGGACTTTTCCCACTCATGGTTTCACTGTGGCTTAAAAAATTCAATTCTTTGCACTCTACCTATTTTTTTTTGTTGGAAGGAGTACAAATGAACCAGTGGCTATATTGTAGCGATCTTTACAAGATAGTGATAATAACCTGTCCTTAACCCTTTTATAGCTCATGCTGATGGTTTATGTCTGTTGCAGTAGTAGGCCAACTGGTGGTGCAGGAGGACCTTTTTTCGGGCAAGACAGTGGCAATAGAACTGGGCATGGGCATAGTAGAAACTCTGCACCCTTTGACTGGATGTGCACTTTGTGTAGCTATGTGAATTTTGCTCGTCGAACATCCTGTTTCCAGGTTTTTTGATGTTTGAAATATGGTTCATTGTTTTCCTTGTTGCCAGTATTCTCTCTTTGTCTTATTGGTTGTCTCTGATAGGTTGTTTGTCAAACCTTTCTATCTGTTGCATCATTTGAATTTTTTTTCCTTGAAGCTTGTTCGGATTAAGACCCAGGATTGAGTAATGAGATAATCATTGCACTGTACTAAATTAATTGGATTCGATGAGTGGGCTGACCACATCAAACGTATGCATTTATGGTAGGATTTGTAGTGAGATTAAATACTAATGCGTTTGGGCGGAAATTACAAAGAAAATGAGGTAAGCTGCTAGTCTAATTAAAGTTAGGGAAAAAAAATAGAGAAGGTGGCTTCAGTTAGAGTATTATTCTTCTCTTGTAAAATGAGGTAGGCTTCTAGTCCATCTAAATTAGAAGGAAAAAACACAGAGGTGGCTTCAGTTAGATTATTGTTTTTCTCTTGTTAAATGATGTCTTTAAATGTGGTACAAATTAATAGTTTCGTACATCTTTTTTTGAAAGTGGATAGTGTTTTTAACATAAAAAGCAGAACTACAAGTAAATGGGAGATGCAAACTATTTATGATGTATACCTCGTCATCTTTTCTCTCGTTTTCATTCTTTGTCTATTATAGTGTAATGAGGTCAGAGCTGAGGATGCTCCTGCAGCAGATGTTACTACTTCGAACTCGGCAACAAGTGGAAGAAGAGGGTCAGATGCAGGTATTTCTGATTTATGATTTCAGGTTTAACATATTATGTATGCGGTGGAATTTTTACCTTAAACTCTTATCTTCTTAGGACCCACTCATGTGCTAGTTGTCCGTGGGTTGGACGAAAATGCTGATGAAGATATGATTCGCTACGAGTTCTCTAAGCATGCTCCTATAAAGGTTAAATTTACCTGTCAATTTTCTTAGACATGATAATTCAGATGCTGATTGAAAATTCTATTATCTTTATTTACAGGATCTACGCCTTGTTAGAGATAAGTTTACCCATGTCTCCAGGGGATTTGGATTTGTTCATTTTCATTCGGTGGGTGAATTTGTACTAACTCTGGTGCTTATGATTTTATACTCTCTCTCTCAAATATAGTCACATCCCTTTCACATTAAAGCACACATTTCTTGTATATAGGTGGAAGATGCGACAAAAGCTCTTGAAGCAACAAATGGCACTACTCTTGAGAGGAATGGTCAAGTACTACGTGTAGCTTATGCTAAGAGCATTCATGGTCCAGGGCCATCTGGGACCTCACAATCGAGCAGTCTTGCTGCTGCTGCCATTGAAGCTGCGACTTTTTCTCAACAGGTCATTTTTGTATCTTTTGTGACTTAATGACATAAGACTTGTGCAAGAAAAATTCAACTCTGAAACTTATTCTTCCAAGAAGTTGCTTTATGAACTTATTCAAACTCGACTTTCCTTCACCACTTTTTTAATATTATTTTGAGTCAGTGGAGATTATTATGTCATATAATATCCCCATTTCCAAGTCTTGGTTGGAATTCTGCATTTAACTGTTGAAATATTGTACACAAAATATAAGACAGCATCTGTATAGAGCCACAGGGTCCTGTGATAAAATTGGTATTTCATCCCTAATCAGGGACTTGAAGTGAATAAGCAGATATTTCCCTCTTATCTGGATACTGTTGTCCATAAAGCTGATTTAAGTAGGTTAAGATATTCAGAACCACTATCATTTTCTTTTGCAAATATCTGCACCGATGACAGCCGTTCATTTTGGAATTATTGTTACTATAATACACAAATAGTTGTTTTTTTATTGCTGTCAATGTATGAGCTAGCTATATCAAGGGCATGGCGTAGGTATATTTTTCTGTTCATTTGTGTGGTGTAAATCTCAAGAGCTTTTCTGGTTGTCTTCAGTATGATGCTGTCAGCTGGGCACCTAAAGAATACAATCCAGATGATAAACAATCTAATGGTGTAACAAACCAAGGGAATAATGAAAATGCTCAAAAAGGTGGTTCAGCTCCCCAGTCTGGCTTTGTTTGGGATGAAGCTTCTGGGTATTATTATGATGCTGCCTCTGGCTATTACTATGATGGAAACACAGGTCAGTTAGGCTTTCTCAATGTGTAGCCTCATGGTAATTCCAGATACTAATGTTGTCAGCATATCTTATCTCTTGACATTCCTATTGGTAAGAACTTCTTACTCTGCATCTTAGCAAATAAAGCCACTTACACTTGTCTCTGCAATGCAGGTCTTTATTATGACGGTAACAATGGAATATGGTATTCTTATGATCACCAGACACAGCAGTACATTCCTTGCAATAATGAGCATGACAATGCTTCTAATGGCAAGTCTGCAGACGAATCTGCAAAAACAGCAGATGGCATGAGCAGTAAGAGAGTGGTGATATCTGCTCCTCCTGCAACTATAGCATCCAATGATATGAAATCCTTACCTGATGCTGTCCAGGCTGCTGCTGCAGCAGCACTGGCCGCAGAGAAAAGAGACAAGGAGAAGCAGAAAGAGATAAGGTTGGCTTCTAAGAGCAGCATTTTGTCTAATAAGAAGAAAATGAATAATGTTCTTAATATGTGGAAACAAAGGAATCATAAGGGCCAATCTGCTCGTGCTGTTCTTGATATCAATCAAGCAACGTCATTGACTGATGATAAAACAGTTGGTTCTTCTAATTTGATTACGGGAATGGCTGCTAGAAATAAGTTAAAGCCTGATATTCCTAAAGGTAACGCTTCAAGCTCATCTGTGGATATGGATTCACAAGCCAAAACGAGGCCACTAATGGGTGTCATCAGGGGTTCTGGAAGAGGGGTGGTCAAGTCAGATACAGTTTATCCAGGGACATCAATTGCTGGTGATAGCAGTTTTGCTAATACTTCTGCTTCTGGTCCCGAATCACAAGGTGTTTTGACTCCTTTTCGAACTGATGCTTCTGCTCTTGGTTCATACACACCTCCTGTTGCTGCTGGAAGTGGAAAGCGAAGGTTTTCTGAGACACCCCAGCAGGCTAACAACGCTCGTGAATCTCCTCAGGCTGCCACTGCATACAGGGATCGGGCAGCTGAGCGACGAAGTCTGTATGGTTCTTCATCTTCCACGGCTGGGGATGATTTTTCAGACTTTGGGGAACCAAGTAAGCGGGGATTGCTATTTTCTTCTCATTTCACTTAATTCTTGGGAGCTAACCATTACTGCACTGGATTATAAGAGGGTGAATAAATAACTATTTTAAAGTTTATAATTCTGTCTGTTGGTATTTGGAGAAGAAAATCAGTTGCTGAGCTATGATGCTATGTTTACTTCGTCCAAATTGGCTGTATTTTTTTTTGTTTAGTTCAAGATTTTGGTTTAACTTGAAAGGAATGTGTTTTGTACTATGCTTTGTTTTGTTAAGAATGGGAAATATCATCCCGAAAGGGAGTAGATGCGGGAGCAATGCCTTTCCCTCCTGGAGTTGGAGGACAGAGTGAAGTTAGCAGTGTTCAGGATTATGATGTAATCACCACTGACAAAGCTATAGATGAGAACAATGTTGGTAATCGGATGCTTCGCAACATGGGTTGGCAAGAAGGCTTGGTATGAACGTTATCTTTTCTTATTGGGTTATTCTGAATTAGATATACTAATTGAATTCAGCCATAACGACTTTTGTAAAGGCTGCTTTCCTAATTGAAAAGAAAAAGGTCAAGCAAACAACATTTGTTTGTAAATTTTCTAGCTAAATTAAAAAATGCATTTTTATTTGTCAACATCTGGATCAAAGATGTTAATGATCCTTCAATTTATTACCAAGCATTTGTTATTGGCCCTTTGGTATTCATGTGGACGTAAAATGAAGGGAAAAGGTTGTTTGGACTTCTCTTTTTGATTCATAAAAGGCTGTTGGACTTGCTTTTTATTGAATCTAGACAATCTTTGCTTGATATCGTTCTTTGCCAGATGTTTAATACTTACAGCGTATTGTTTCTCTGCGTATAACAATAATTATTCAAATATCACTTGACTTATGCCAATACAAAGCTATATATGTCATTGCTTGCCATTGACCTGACATGAGAAGGCAATTTTTGTAGGGACTTGGAAAGGATGGCAGTGGCATTACTGCACCGGTTTTGGCTCAATCAGTTGATACTAGGGCTGGATTAGGGAGCCAGCAGAGGAAAGCTGTAGATCCCAGCTTGGAGGTTCAGGCAGGTGATAGCTACCGGACTCTCATTCAAAAGAAAGCACTTGCAAGATTTCGGGAGATGTCTTAGTGCTGTTGTAATGAATTCTATCTGTGCATGAGGTCATTATTATTTATAATTTTTGGTTTACCATTTTTCTAAGGTTGCAATAGTGAGTTTTTGAACAATTTACCTTCTTTAATATTATAGTAGTACAAGTAACTAATGTTTGCATGAGTGCATCACATTATTGTTCCTATCCAAAAGAAAACGATATAGGGCCCCCTGTTCCACAGCATGTTGCTAATTATATTGACAGAAGTTTCATTTTTGTTTTGATGCGTATTGGTGTAATCTACATTGTTCTGTATGGAAGCAGCCCTAGCACCGCCATGTGAGAATTTTGATCACTTTTGTTTGGTTTACATGCCTGTCTAATGAATGTTTGGGCCCACAGATAAGTCAACGGAAAAAGCTGGCAGATGAGTTGTAAAAGCTTGTGAGATGCTTTTTTAAGAACCCAACCACTTAAAGTTAAGCCAAATGAAGCTGTTACCATGAGACAAGCATTTTCTTCCAAATGGAGCTATTACCACGAGACAAGCATTTGCTGCTGGAAGTGGAAAGCGAAGGTTTAGGGTTTTAGATTTTTAATTTTTATTATTAAGGGACATTACAAATCTAATTTCAAGCGTACACATATCCATCTTTAGTAGCATAATTATTTCTGCTAACTTGAAACGGCAGAAATAATTATGCTACTACAATGGAGGGAGTATCACCTCTTCTCAAATATGGACAATTAAATTGGCATGGAGTGGTTTTTTAAAATGTTGCATCCCTGTTAGTGCTAAGGGGTCTGATGCATTATGCATCTGAGCATCACGAGGCTCATACCGTGCAGAATGGATGAATCAAGACCTGAAATTCATAGAGGCGAAGATGAGAAATTTTTGAAAGACGTGTGATTTCTATGAGAGGGTTGTTGCCGTTGGTGAAGAGAAGTGATATAATTAAGAAGTGCTAGACTGCTTGCGGCCATGGCAGGTCCGGCGAATGAGCCATAGAGTGCTTGAAACGTGAAAAATCCTACCTGATATCTCAAGTGAGCGTACTCCGGCTCTAAGGATGCACGCATTTCAAAGTTTGGCATGCCTCGTCACACTGACAAGACGTATTTGTATATGTTTATGCTTTTAGCATGCTTCCCTTGAGTGATTTGCTGTCATTTTAAATCATACTCAATTCCAAATATTAAAAGCAGACTACTAAGATCGACACATTTCTAGTCAGTAGATACACGACTATAGTTTCTTAATGATCCATGGTGCAATCCATATCCATCGCCGAAAAGATATCCTTAAACATCTGTTTTCGATGTGACTAAAAATTCTACTCTGTTAAACTTGTACAAGCTTATGGCTGCTAGATTCACAATCTAATGCTCTAGGTTATCAATATTTAAGCCGCCATTTGAATTTTCCTTAAATTCAGATTCATTCACTCATCAATTATACGAGTATTTTCGTTGGTGTGCTGAACTTTTTATTTCGGACTCATTGTAGAGGATGCGAAAGTGTTTTGCTGGGATTGGAACAAGTATGGGCAGGTACATTTGAAGAAAAACTTCATTCTGTCGATTCTTCTTTTTTATGACATGTATGTTATGTAATTTTTCATTGCGTGTTACAGCTGGGACTGGATGATGTCATGTGGTTGATCGTAACATTCCTTCTGAAGTCTCGGTTGACTCCTTTACACCCAAGAACCTGGCATGCGGGTGGTGGCACACATTACTGCTAGCTGAGTCACCTTCTTAAAATGTTTGATGGTCAGATTGAATAATCAGTCTGCGCACTCAGTTTTGTGAAGATAATTAGAGTTGTTAGAATCATCCATATGATGTGGCTTCGCATGCATTTTATGTATATACAGCGGCTATTTCTCGCCATAAATGATAATATTTCCTGCCTCTTTAGGAAAAGAGTAGAGAAGCTTGTAGATGTAATATGAATTTCCTTGTACATTCCTAAATGGTTCATTGTATAGTAGAACTGAAGAGCTCCAAGCATGGGCATGATCATAATGCAAGCAATTAACATAATGACACGTTCAAAGTTTGCTCTACGCGAAGCTGCATCAGGCTCAATCAGTATTCTAACTCCTTAATAGAGTTTATTTATGTTGGGGAAATAATATTTGTACAGCAGATTCCTACACATTTTCCCTACACAGCTGATGTGTAGGGAAATGAGTGGGTGAACTGATGTGACCCCACATCAGTTCACCCACTCATTTCCCTACACATCAGCTGTGTAGGGAAAATGTGTAGGAATCTGCTGGGAGGGTAAAAGGCAGCATTGTCTGCTCTGTGCAGCAATTATGTTTGGATCCACATATACCAAGGACATTTCAGGTGTAGGGAAATAACGATCTTGCTCAATGCTCACTGATGACAGGACATAATCGGGAGGTATTTTTTGATATTATTAGGAAACACATCTGGCAGGTGATTTTGATAGTTCACTGAATTAGCTTGGCCAAACGAATAAAAAGAAAAGAAAAATAAACTGCAATCGAGGGCGAATATTGACTCTTCCATCCCCTTATCCGTGAGCTCATGCACTAATAACTTCAATTGGATTGTAAGAAATACGGGGCTTCTCTTTGTATATGTTGTTGACTCTAATTTTCTTAGTGATATAAACCCGTAAGGTCCACTTTTCGTATCAACTTACGTGAGCATTTTCTGTCCACCTGGATGTTATCCGCCAGGATATCCTCGAAAAAAAGCTACTTTTTGCTGGAGCACACAGAATAGCCTGTGGCTGTGGGCCGTTGAGGCTGAAAACCTGGCGGACATCAAACTCTTGCCTAACTCAGCTATACAAATGCATACATGCTGCTAATTGATACACAATTGTAGTTGATGATGAAGCTTAAGGCTTGTCGGTTTGGATCTTGATCTTTGGGGAACTCCACACTCAATTCACCCCAAATCATCACGCTTCAGCGTGATTTTTTTTGGATGCGGAATTGGCTCTAAAGCTTCGCCAAAGCCAAAATTCAGGCTGACAATTGATTCAGGCCACTTCGCTTGAAGCTACAGGGGATGAACTTCAGCAAAAATTTTCTTTTTAAGCTTCAGCTTCAAAATTTAGCATCCGAATAATATTTCGTTTCGTCTGTGAGAAGTGCCTGAATTATTTTAGTTGAGACTAGCTTCAGCTTTGATGGTCATTCAGTTATCAAACAGTTGGCATTTCCGAGATGTTAGGGCATTCAGTATTGAGATTGTAAAATTTTACATGACGTTACGGTATATAATATGTAAAACCATTTTATTCAAGTATTCATTTCGGCAGCGGTACCCCATCTTAAAGATGCCATGAGATCTCAAAAGTTGGTACAATTCTGCAAAACAATACCTTAAAATGCAACAAGGAAACACAAGTTGGTACAAAAATGGCTAGATAAAAACATGCTACCAAAATGCTTCCCTTTCTTGCAATGTTTTGGACGACCAAGAGATTCACTGTTTTACTCATTATAGCCAAAAAGGTATTTCCTGCAACAAAGCAAAGTCAGCTGTTACAGTAAATTTTAATTACATAGACTGTGGCATAAACTCTTCGCTAGTAATAATAGGACAAATTATATTAAACAAAGCATGCACAATTGAAACAATTGTATCACTTGGCTAAACAAAAAAACCACGTACTTCAGATTGGGTCAGGCGGTATAGTAGGCTTCGGCTAATGTTTTTCTCAACTTGTCCCTGGGTTTTTCCCTTGATAAACAGCTCCTAGACATTCATTGGCTCTGTGAACCTTCTACTGAAGATAGAACTCCCGGTTTTGCATTTCTCTCAAACAATACATCATATTTCTGCATACAAATTTTTTTAAGAATTATTCTGTCTGTCCTTTTAAGACGACAGATAAGCTTAGTTAGCTGACATCTTAATTAGGTAATAAATCTTAAAGTGTATCAACGGATATATCACAAAGTAACTTAATATAGTGCATGTGATGGAAAGATAATGAACAAACTAGTGGGAAAATAGTTTTCAAGTGATAATGAAAATGCTTGGAAAGAATTAATGACTGGCATTGTGACATGACAAACCTTCAAGACCTCTTACCAAGTTGATCTCTCGCTCACTCCTAAAACCTGTCTTGCTTCCTGTTCGACCATCATTTTGCTTCCCCTGCGCACTGTATTTTGTATTGTTTCTTAGGCGACGCCAGTTTTAGATGCATCTGCACTTACACAAACCCCAACATAAATGCATATATATATGTGTTGGCAACCAAATAACTCCACTTCAAAAATCTATATACTGCTCTGAAATAAACATTATCTATAACAACATGATCATGTTAAATCCTTGTCCTTGCCATTGCCAAGAAAAAGATGATGCATGTTGACACCACTAGGCAAGGTGATCACCAACAACCATTCAAGTAATAATGCATGGTAACAAGATTTGCGCCGTTAAAAACGCTATTAAAATTCAGTGTCTCTTCATCCCAATGCAATGTCGATAATTCAAGAAAGATGCTAAAGCCCATGGGTTGTTAATTTTATCCATGTGTTACCCTAATGTCTGTGCCAAACTGGACACAACCATTTTTTTGGAAATCTAGGCCTTATATACCGATAGTTGCGCATAAGCTTGGGATTCCAGTGGTTGTGCATAGCCCGTACGGTCATCCCAAAGGAAACATAAACTTGGTGTGGCATGACTCATTTTCCCACACAAAGTATACTTAAATATCTAGTCAACTGAAATGAGTGGCAGTTTTAATCCACATTTATAGGTGTCATATAAGAAAAATTGATTAAGAATGAATCAATTTAACCCACTGGAATAAACGTCTACTGCAGACTGGTCATACATGGAGGGTAAAACATTTCTCAGAAGCTACAGACAAGAAGCCAAAATGTCTTTATAGGAAGAGTGAATTCCTATTCTTAAGGGATTCACTACTAAGAAAGTTGGGAAACAAGATCTCTAAATAATCACTTCATTTAGGAGGCCCAAAGAGTTCTTAGGCCAAACTTCTCCAACAGACACTGAATAATCTACGTAGAGTATACTCCTAATTTCTACGTAGTAATCGACTCTTGACTATGAGACATGCCTAAGATAATAATCAATTTCTTGTAGAAACAACTATAAATTCCCACTAAGACATGCTAAAAAAAGACCCTAATATCCGGTTGGAGTGACCTCTGGAGAGCTAATAAAGGAGGTCTTATTTATAAACAAGTGAAACCACAGATGGCACCTACAAGGAGATGCAATGAAGAACAGAGGAAAGCCAAGGAGGACTCGAAATATCTAGTGAGACATGATTGGGTGGCATTGATGTCAACGAATTCTTGAAGTTGGTGCTTACAAACATTTATTGGTATAAAACATGTCACAAAAAACCGTAAGGAATGAGGTTATTCGCCGATTCAGTCCCCATGAAGAAGTTTTTATTATTCAAAACCAATTAGGAGACTAAGAGCATATTTTCAAAACAAATGAGAAAAGATTTATCGAGACAATTACTGAAAACCCCTCACTTCTCAAGCATGTAAATACTAGTAAGAATGAATATCCAATATCACAGGAACAACTCATGAAATAAAGTTATTCACAAGCTTTCTGAACATAGTCATCAAATAAATTGATTTCAAGTTTGAATTATATTACAGGGACAAACCCTACAACATCATCCAACAGAAGAAGAACTGCAACAGACATATAGCATACAAAATAAGTTTAGCTTTTGCCGAGATTTGAGCGAGAATACAAAATAAATTTTGATTATTAAAAAAAATTATTTATTTCAAAAAAATAAAAAATAAAAAATATCTCGCCCAGATCTCGAAATGATCTCGGCGAGAGTTGAGCGAGAACACCAAATAAATTTTGATTTTTTAGAAAAATAATTTATTTGTAAAAAAAATCAACATATCTCGCCTAGATTTGAGTGAGATCACAAAAAATAACTTTGGTAAAATATTATTTAGTTTAAAATTATACTTAAAAAACTTTGAAAAAAATAATAAAAAAGTCACCCTATCTTGCCGCGATCTCATAAATGATCCCGGCGAGATAAAAAAAAATATCTTGTTTAAAATATTATTTACTTTGAAACTATATTTAGAAAAATTCGAAAAAAATAATAACAAAGGCAGTATATCTCTCGCCGAGATCTCAAAAATGATCTCGGCGAGATCTGAGCGAGAAAACCAAACAAATTTTGATTTTTTAAAAATTATTTATTTGTAAAAACTCATTAAAATAATAAAAAGGTCAGCATATCTCGCCAAGATCTCGGATATGATCTGAGCGAGATCACAAAAAATATCGCTCGCCATATATTTATTTTATTTGAAAAATATATTTAGAAATTCTTTAAAAAATAATAAAGATGTTAGAATATCTCGCCGAGATCTCGGAAATGATCGAGATTTGAGCGGGAATACCTCAAATATTAAAACATAATAAAAAAGACAGCATATCTCCCCGAGATCTGAAACAACATATCTCACCGAGATCTCGGAATTGATCTCGGCGAGATTTGAGCCAGATCTAAAAAATAATAAAATATTATTTATTTTAAAATCATATTTAGAACAATTTGAAAAACGTGAAACAATAATAAAAAATGTCAACTATCTCGCGGAGATCACAGAAATGATTTTGGGAGACAAAAAAAAAATCTTTTTTACAATATTATTTATTTTAAAAGTATTTTTAGAAAAATTTGAAAAATAATAATAACAAAGGCAGCATATCTTGGGGAGATCTGAGAAAAAATATCAAATAAATTTAGTTTTTTTAAAAAATTATTCATTTGTAAAAATAAAAAATAATGAGAAGAAGTCAACATATCCCGCCGAGACCACGGAAATGATCTCGGAGAGATTTGATAGAGATTACAAAAAATATTATTTATTTTAAATTTATATTTACAAATTTTTTTTAAAAAATAATAAAAAAGTCACTTTCGAGATCTCGATGAGATCTGACCGAGATCGCAGAAAATATGTTTTTTGAAATTTTATTTTAAATTTAAAAACATATTTAAAATTTAAAAATAATAAAAGTCAGCATATCTAGCGAGATGTCGGAAATGATCTCGGCGAGATCTGGTCGAGAATATCAAATACATTTTGGTTTTTAAAAAAAATTACTTATATATATTTCTAAAAACATTGACAAAACAAAAAAAAAGTCCGAGTTTTCGGCGAGATCATAGGAAATATATTTTTAAATATTACTTATCTTAATAATATATTTAGAAAATTTATAAAAAATAAAAAAAGACAGCATATCTCGCCGAGATGTCGGAAATTATCTCGGCGAGATCTGACCGAGACCACAAAAAATATGCATTTTTGAAATTTTATTTACATTCATATTTTTAAAAAAATTCAATTTAAAAAAGAATGAAATGTCGGAATAACAAATAAAATTTATTTTTTTAACATTACTTATTTTAAAAAATATCAATAAATAATAATAACAAAAATAATTAAATAATCAGCATATCTCGCCAAGATCTCGGAAATTATCACGGCGAGATAAAAAATATTTTTAATATTTTTATTTATTTTAAAATTATATTATAAAAATAAAAAGTTGAAAAAAAATACAAAGTAAAGACAGTATATCTTGGCGAGATCTCGAAATTGATCTCACCGAGATCTGATCGAGATCATAAAAAAATATGTTTTTTTAATTTTTTATTTTTAAAAATATATTGAAAAATAAAAAAAAATAATAAAAAAGTCAGAATAACTCGCCGAGATCTCGAAATGATCTCGGCGAGATTTAGCGAGAATACCAAATAAATTTTGATTTTTTAAAAAAATATTTTTTTAAAATATCGAAAATATTAAAAAAAAACGTTCTAAAAGTTTTAGTTTTACAAAACTGACCACTTAAAATGCATCTGCAAGGCTCCAATTTTACTTAATCATCTGAAACTTGCCTCTCCGTATCGCGTTGCCCTTGGCGAGGCCGCTCTACTTCTTCCTGCCATGCCTGGATCTTTCCTTCTCCATTGCCGTATCTGAGAGGATTTTTTTCAGCATCTCTTCAGGCCGAATCCTCAATGGTAACTCCCCAGAATCAGGTCGTGAAGGAGAGCTTTCTCCTGCCAATCCTTCTCCTGCATCTCCAATAAATTTGGCAGGATATTCATCTCCTAAATTCCAGGCCAAGCCAGCAGCTCTTTGCAATAGGAATTTACCATTTATTTGGGATTTTGACCGAAGCCCACAACCCTATTGCAGAATCTTTTCGGATTCTGGTTCAAGCTTCAACTGCCTCCTGCCGCGAGCTTGAGGAGAAAGGAAGAGAGGCGGTAGAAGAAGGAAGACGAGCAGGCCCATTTTTACCAAGTTAACGAGGCGAAGCCCATGGGTACTACCATGGTAGTGAACCATGCAACTTGGCCTGTGCGGAAACCAATACACTTTAAGGCCCATAAGCTCACTGTTGCCCCCCGGCTGCGGCCCCACATACATTTCATATTTTTATTAGATCATTACAGGAAATCAATGTGGAATCTTTTATACCTAAAAGATGTAGTCATTGGACCTTATAAAAAAAGAGAAAAAGATGTGGCGCTTCCCGTGGTCATGGCACATTCGAAGTAGGCTGGATTTTTTTAGAAAATCAACTTATCTCTGCACATTTATAATCGAAAACAAAAACTTCATTATCTCTGCTCTTTTTTTTCTTTTTATGTGTTATATCATCATTCTCATATGGGTAATGATATTACCACTCCACTTTTCAGCTCCATTTTCCTCCACTGTCTATGTGGCGCCAACCCACAAAGTAATATCATTACCCTTCTCATATCATGATCTAGTTTTCGAACCAAAGAAGAGAGAAAGGAACATCTATTTTCGTCAAGACCTGAAGTTCATAGAGGCGAAGATGAGAAATTTTAAAAAGAAGTGATTTCTACGAGAGGTTTGTTGCCGTTGGCGAAGAGAAGTTATATAATTAAGCAGTGCTAGACTGCTTGCGGCCATAGAGTGCTTGAAACATGAAAAATCCTACCTGATATCTCAATGTGAGCGTACTCCATTCATAAGGATGCACGTATTTCAAATTTTGGCATGCCTCGTCACTGACAAGAAGTATTTGTATATGTTTATGCATCTAACATGCTTCTCTTGAGTAAGATCGACACATTTCTAGTCAGTAGATACATGATTATAGTTTCTCAATGATCCATATTCCATGGTGCAATGGAATACTGACTCTGGTCTAGAGACTCTAGATAACCACATCTTGGAAGTCCTATACAAAATTCTTCAGAGAAACTCCAGACTGACTTTTCCAAAGTGATGCTTATGAAATTATTGTGTCCAAAGGAGGTCCCTGAACACAATAATTAAACAAAATAATTATAGTAATCTTTATTTCCAGACAATTGGAGATCAAATGATTTTAATAGAAAACCAAATTGAAAAAATTCTATTCAAATTAGAATCATATGGGAAAATAGTAGAGAAAAAAATAGAAAATTCTAAATTAGAACCCATGATTAAACCATCAATTGAAACTGATGACTTCAAATTTGAAGATACTTCAGAATTTGTAAAATTTTTAGAAAATAAATTAAAATCATTACAACTTCACACCTTGTCAGAAGTAAATGAACAAGAGGATAAAATTGACGAGTCTGAGGATTTATCTGATGATGAAATTAATAACATTCAAGAAAATTTCATTGATCAATCATCTCAAATTAATAAAATTGAGAATCGTCCAAAAGGGATAGATCGCCATTACTATAAGCGAACAACTCCTCAAGACGTATTATTTGAAGAAAATGATAATTATCTTCAAAACGTTTATGATGGTAGATCTATCTATGAATGGAACATTGATGGTCTATCTGATAAACAAATTCATGATATGCTTCATCGCATGTTAATGTATGCTACTGTAGCCAAAAAACAAAATTCTGATAAAGAAATTGCTAAAATTATCACTTGTGGTTTCACTGGAATACTAAAAGGTTGGTGGGACCATGTGCTTACTCCAACCCAACAACTTGAAATATTAAATCATATCAAAATTGAGGCTCAACCAAATACTAGTACTGCAATCCAAAGTGAAGATGCAGTATATACTCTAATAGTAACCATATTAGAACACTTTACTGGTTCTGTTACTGATAATGGTGAAAGGACAAGAACTTTATTACAAAATTTAAGATGTCCATCCTTAACCCATTTTAGATGGTACAAAGATGTGTTTTTGTCCAGGGTTATGCAATTAAATGATGCAAGTCATGAGCATTGGAAATCTAAATTTATTGATGGATTACCTTATTTATTCTCTGAAAGAGTTAAGAAAACTCATAGAGAAAGAAATGATGGAATAACCATCCCTTATAATTATTATACTTATGGTCAATTAATTAATATCTGCATTCAAGAAGGATTAAGTTTATGTAACGACATAAAACTTAAAAACCAAATAAAAAAGTATAAACTAACTGAAAGAAAACAGTTAGGAGAATTCTGTGAACAATTTGCTTATGATTTTCCCAAAGAAAATAAAGAAAGGAAAAAGGGAAAAAGATATAAGAACTTTAGAAGGAAAAATAATTTTCGAAAAAAAGAAACCTCTAATAATAAAAAAGAAAAATATATTCCAAATTTTTTTAGAAAAACTAGATCAGAAGCAAAATGCTTTAAATGTGGAAAAATAGGCCATTATGCAAATAAATGCAAAACTAAAAAGAAATTAAATGAACTTCAAATAGACGAAGGATTAAAACAACAATTATACAAGCTACTATTAAATTCTACTTCTGAATCAGAATCAGATATTTTTCAAATTAAAGAAAATAGCGAAACCTCTGACTCCTGTCCAGAAGAACAACCATGTTGTTGCTCCATATCTAAAGACAATGACTATTAGAAAGCCATAGTAGATATGAATGGACTAAGCATTAATAGTTAACCAAAAAACAAGAGGGCTTAATTAAAATAATAGAACAAATTGATGATGGAAAATTATAGGACTATTCCTCTGTTTAAGTAGATTCATGAAGAATAGGATTAAGATTCCGTCTATAGATAGATACATATGACTAATATTGGACTATGTAACCCTAATAATATGTAGTCCTATATTCCATCTATAGTTAGGGCACGAGCGACTCCGGAGGTAAGGCCACACGATAAGCCACTGACCCGACTCGCTCAATCACAGAGTAGGGTCCATGATAATAGGGCGCAAGCTTGGCCTGATTAGACTGAAAAAGGGAAGTTTGGTGCTGAGGCAGGACAGACACGTAGACCAAATCGCCGACCTGGAATTCCCTGTCAGTCTGCTGTTTGTCATATATTTGCTACATACAATTCTGTGCCGATGCTAGATTGGCCTTCCGCTGCCGGAGAACCTCATCTTGTGTTTGAAGCACGTAATCGACCTCCACAATCGAAGGTGTATCAGACTAGATAAACAACCTGATATTCATAGTGATATTTATAAAATGTCTGAAGTCCAAAACAGATTAAAAATAAAATCTGATCAACCGGTAACTCTTAATGACTTAAAACGAGAAGTCAAACAACTAAAACAAGAAATAATCTTGTTAAAACAAGAAAATAAAAACATCAATCTTAAGATAGAAAATTTAAAACAGCAGATTGAAACTAATGAGGAAACTTTTAATTCAGAACAAAATCCTGATTATTTAAATTTGTTACATCAAGTGACAAGTCAAAAATGGTACATTAATATAACCATTCTAATTAATAAAGAATTTATTTTACCAGATTTATTAGCTCTGGTTGATAGTGGTGCAGACATGAATTGTATCAATGAAGGGTTAATACCAACCCGATATTATGAAAAGACTACACAATCCTTGACTTCGGCCAGTGGAAATAAACTACAAATAAATTATAAAATATCTAATGTTCATATATGCAATAATAAGAATTGCATACCAATATATTTTTTACTGGTTAAGAATCTTTCTCAACCTGTAATTTTGGGAACACCTTTTCTTAATGATATTATGCCTTTAGAAAAAATTGATTCTACAGGAATATATACCAAAATAAATAATAAATCAGTTGTATTTGAGTTTGTTACTGATCCTCAAACTAAATTTCTTAACCAAGTTAAGAAAATAATTTTAAAAGAAAAGCAAATTAATTTTCTTCAAGAAGAAATAAATCATTTAAATATAGAAGAAAAACTTCAGCAATCTGAAGTAATTCATAAAATAAAATTATTAGAAGATAGATTTAAAAAAGAAGTTTGTAATGACCTGCCAAATGCTTTTTGGGACAGAAAGAAACATGTTGTTACTCTTCCTTATGAAGATCAATTTAATGAACAACAAATCCCAACTAAAGCTAGACCTTGTCAGATGAACCATGAATATATGGAATTATGTAAAAAAGAAATATCTAGTTTATTAGAGAAAAAATTAATAAAGAAATCTTACTCACCTTGGAGTTGCACAGCCTTTTATGTTAATAAAAATGCTGAAAAGGAAAGAGGAGTTCCTAGATTAGTCATTAATTATAAACCTTTAAATAAAGTTTTAAAATGGATCAGGTATCCTATTCCTAATAAAAAGGATCTTTTGGCCAGACTTCATGATGCAACAATCTTTTCTAAATTTGACCTAAAATCAGGATATTGGCAGATTCAAATTAGTGAAAAAGATAGATATAAAACTGCTTTCACTGTCCCATTTGGACATTTTGACTGGAATGTTATGCCATTCGGTTTTAAAAATGCCCCATCTGAATTTCAGAATATCATGAATGATATTTTTAATCAACTAAGTGCATTCATAATTGTTTATATTGATGACATCCTTGTTTTTTCTAAAAGCATTGATCAACATTTTAAGCATTTAGAAAATCTCTTATATGTTACTAAGAAAAATGGACTAGTAATATCTACGCCTAAAATAAAATTATTTCAAACCAAAATCAGATTTTTAGGCCATGAAATCCATCAGGGAACAATAATTCCTATTAATAGAAGCATAGAATTTGCTTCTAAATTCCCAAATGAAATTATTGATAATAAACAATTACAAAGGTTTCTTGGAAGCCTTAATTATATAGCTGATTATTATGAGAATATTGCTCATGATACAGCAATTCTTTATTCAAGGCTAAGGAAAAATCCAAAACCTTGGACTGCTCAGCATACTCAAGCTGTTATTGAAATAAAGTCAAAGGTCAAGAATCTTCCTTGTCTTAGCCTAGCTAATCCGCTATGGTTCAAAATTGTAGAAACCGATGCATCTAATATTGGCTATGGGGGAATCCTTAAACAAAAGGATCCAAATTCTAATAGAGAATTACTTGTTAGATTTTATTCTAGAAAATGGAATCCTACTGAATCAAAATATTCAACTATTAAGAAAGAAATGCTTTCTATTGTTAAAGGAATTAATAAATTTCAAGATGATTTATTAAATCAAAAATTTTTACTTAGAATTGATTGTAGTGCTGTAAAACAAATAATTGAAAAAGATGTAAAACATCTAGTATCCAAGCAAATTTTTGCTGGATGGCAAGCTCAATTATCAGTTTTTTATTTTAATATTGAATACATAAAGGGGGAATCTAACTCTCTTCCCGATTTTCTAACTCGTGAATTCTTACAGGGTAGCTAATGTACACTTCTCATGATAGAGGCCGCCAAGGCCGTGGTCGTAGTCGCGGTACTTATAATAGAGGTCGTGGTACCGGATTCTTACCATCAATTTCCAGACAGGCTACTGCAATTCTAGGTAGTGAATCACCATATGTGGATTTAGAAACTTTTCTCAAGAATAAAGAGAAAGAAGCAATAAAGGCTTCAAAAGGCAAAGCTAATGAAGCTTCTGGAAGCAAGTCTGGCACTAAGACTGCTAAAGAAGCCTTAGAAACTCCAGAATTGCCTTATGTGGCAAGCAAAACAGAAGAAATAATTTTCTGTATCAGTAATACTGATCTCCAATGGAAAGCTGATCCATGGCATATTCTCCAGAAATATCTGGACCGTCAAAGCTATCCAGCTTTATATGGCCAATATCGCCATGTTCTGGAAGGAATCCTTCAATTAACTGGTTCGGTGGATATTCGCCATACTTATCCCAGTCCAAATGACAAAACTGTAATCAATTACAGCAAATGTCTAATTTTAAAAGTTCTCCAACCACAAGATTGGGGACTCGATCCTAATAAGGTTCGTACCCTCAAATTAGGAGAACAAATGTACTCCTATAATTATTGGGACTACATTAATGCCTGGAATCAGGTATTTTTTTATGAGAATCCTCGAAGAAAACACTCTTGGTTCTTTCAATTTGATCCGTTAATAAAACTACAGGAAATTCCAAATTGGTTTTTCCGTTGGTGGCACAAATTCGGGCCAGACCTTAATCTCTTACCTGTAGAGATTAAGGAACAATATGAACCATGGATAGACTCTAATCCAGTCTGCCTCCTAATTCCGAAGCCTTAATCGAAGGCCAAAGCATATTGTTTTTCTATGCAAATCATAAACTTCCATGGATATGGAAGTGGACAATTACAGTGGGATGGGATGAGCTTAATATTCCTATTCTCATCCGAAAATTCTTATTCAAATGGTGGGATAAATTTGATATCAAGGAAGCTCTTGACAGAATCAATGAAGCTATTGAAATTAATTTAGCATGTGCAGAGGATGATGATGATCCTGAAAAGGATCAACAAAATTGGATAAAAATGATGAAACACATGTTGAAAAGTATAATGTATAATTGGATTAAGGAGTGATCAATGGTGGAGAATGGTTCAAAAAGTCTATAAATAGGCTAGTAGGGGGGTGGTTTTGCTTAGTGCTCAAAGCCTTGAGCATTTCTCTCTCTCTCTCTCTCTCTCTCTCTCTCTCTCTCTCTCTCTCTCATTATCCGGCCGGCGGCAACCTTACTCCGGCGGTGGTCCGTGGTGGTTCGTGGTGGTCCAAGCAAGGTCGACCGGCGTGGTGTTGGTGCGGCATTGTCGAATTCAAGAGTGCTCGGGAAGTCTCGGTATTTACAACCAAGTAGGATGCCTTTTTCCCATTACACTTCTTTTTGATAAAATGATTTGTTGAATGTTGATGCCTTGATGTTGATTACTCATTTCTGGAATTTGTATTGCCGATCCTAGAATTGATATTCCCTCTTGTTTCATGACTCTATTGTATTTCAACTCAATCATTTCTACGTATGTTGACCAATGAAAATTGGATTTGGATTTTTATGTTAAATCTTGATCGCATGTGATAATGTTATTTGTATATCCATGCTCACTCTCTTGAGTAAAGATTTGATCTTTAGGCACTTTGGTGTATTTCCGTATTTCGTGTTCTATATGTATTATCATAGCTATTACTACTTGTATAATATCAACTAAATGGGTAATGGTATAATGAATGATAACTATAAGATTATTCCTTGTAAGATCTTGTCTCTGAGATATCAGTTCGTTTTATTGTCAGCGTGTTTTGAGATCTAATGTTGTCCGGGATTATATGATAGTATCACTTAAATAATCAGATAAGAAAGTGTTGTAGTAATCGGGTAGTAAAGATTTCGAAAAGTGGAATCATAAACTGAGATTTTGGAACTATAAAGGCACTGTAAAAATCTTAAGAAAGACTAGATTAATGTATGAAAAAGACTAATAAGGAGTTACTACACTTTATACATTAGTAAATTATGTATGACATAGAATATTTGGTCTCGGCCAGGAGTATCCTGCGCAGACAGACTTCAGTAGAAAAATGATAACTAATTATACAGTAATCAGAAAATTAAGTTCTTTATCAATCTGGAAACTAGACATCAGAGGCTATCTAAGATAAAAATTTCATAGATTAAATCAAATTTTTCAGAACGTAGTAACCTGATAAAGAGAGCTGTTCTGTTTTGGACAGAACACAGTTTCTGACTTTAAATGACTTAAAATCATAATAAACCTAAGAAGCTTGAGAATAATTAATTAAGAATCTAATCAAGTCTAATATGATTTTATAAGACTCTAAGAACAGTAACCTTAAGGTCTTAGAGCCAAATAAGGTGTCTTATAATAATAGTCCCTTTTGTTCTTCTCTTGGTCCATTTATGACTCAAGAGTAATCGAAGCTTGAATTCTAAGTCTCTGACGTGGTCTACCTGAAACGCGTCATTCTAAGTCGGGAATTATCAATTCTAGGGCTAGGTACAACTTTGTTGATAGCGAACTTGAACTTTTGGAAAATCATGTGGTGTGTCTCTTTATAGTCGGGTCTCACTTGAGTTCCCAGACTAATTCTTAATTTGATTTGGATTATGCTTTTCACTCCTATGAAGAGTCGGAACTTTAGAAAGTCTTGTTCTAAGCCTTTTGACAATAGGGCTAGTTGAATTGTTTCTCCGCTAAGTAGCATTTAAAGCTCTTAGTCGGAATCATAGTATGCTCACAAGCCATTGCTAGATCTTGCGAGATCTCCGATTTATTGAACCTCTGTAGTTCAGCCGATGACGGCAACCGCGTGCGCTTAGATTGTATGACATTACGGAAGGTCTGCAATCTCCGCCCATTGTGCCCGTAAGCACCGATGGGGCCAACATCCCTAGACGCATGGCAAGGTTCCTCTGAAGAACCTCTAGGATGTTCTGGTATTGATGAAGATTTGAGAGCAGAAATTGTACTTTGACACTTTGGTTGTCCAATGCTTATTATCTTACCTTCACTACTTTATGAAAGTCTTTGAAGTATCTTTGACCTTAATGCGTCTTGAATGGCAGTTGGTTCCAGGTAAGTGATCTTAGTCCTTGTTGAACCTGAGTCTGTTAAACCATACATCTTTGGAGTCTTCTCTCTTTTTTTTCCAGTGTGGGTTTTCTGTATCCTACTGGGTATTTCCTATGGAATACTCACGCATCCTCTGATGCAGGATTTAAGGTGGAACAGAAGTGATGTTTTCCAGCGGCATGGTTTGATGTTGGAGCTTAGAAGACTCATCTCTTATGTTTTGCTATATTTTGACATTTGAACTTGCGGCCTGCGTGCCATTTGCTTTATGTTAAACTTTGTTTGTGGTTGTTAAGACATTTTCAGATATTGTAATAGATATTTAGATTTCCTTTCTGTTATTCTACTTTTTGTAAGTAAATGTTATTTAAGTCAAGACGATCCTGCAAGTCCCATAATATTTAAATGGGATAAGCGTAGACTCGAGTATTCGGTCCGTCCCAAGTTTCCTACCCTATAACCGTCATTGGATTGACGCTTCCGCGTAAATTGGGCCTTGGAAATTTGGGGCGTGACAGATGGTCTATCTGATAAACAAATTCATGATATGCTTCATCGCATGTTAAGGTATGCTACTGTAGCCAAAAAACAAAATTCTGATAAAGATATAGCTAAAATTATAACTTGTGGTTTCACTGGAATCCTTAAAGGATGGTGGGACCAAGGGCTTACTCCAGCCCAACAATTTGAAATATTAAATCATATCAAAACTGAGGCTCAACCAAATACTAGTACTGCAATTCAAACTGAAGATGCAGTATATACTTTAATAGTAACCATATTAGAACTTTTATTAAGACAAAAGAAACTTACAGATTTACAGAAGGGACAGTGACAAGTTCAGAGCTCCTTCTTTCTCTCACACAATACAATCACTCAGAGATTATCGGATGCCTCAACAAGCCTGAGGAACATCCTTTATATAGGGATAAAATATCTATATAATAATATAAACATATCGTCATTGCTGACGAATGCCATAATTAAAAAATTAGAAAAGGCTGCATGTGCCATTATTGGAGCATTCTGAGTCGTTCGATTCTTGACTATCCATTATTGAGCTGTTGTTGACCATTCGATCTTTTGTTGTCCATAATTGGATCTTTTCTAGCCATTCGATCTGCCCTTGTCCATTATTGCTCGTTTCTTGGCCGTTCGATGGTGTCTTTCACTTTTTTATCTCTTTCTCTGTTTGTCTACTGCTTTGTCTGCCATCACTCTTATGGCGGCATCCCAAATGTCTTCATTAGTGGGTAAGTCTTCTTCCATATCATTATTAGGGTCTTGAGATTCTCCCGCCAAAATATTTGAACCAGAAGACTGAGAATTAATGTCTTCATCCATATCTGCAAAATTGGTGCAGAAATCTGCTTTAAGTTTATCCATACATTTCATCATAATCTCTTGTTATGAAGCTTCAGGATATTTCCTTTTCAACATGTGTTTCATCATTTTGATCTAATTTTGTTGATCCTTTTCAGGATCATCATCATCCTCTGCACATGCTAAATTAATTTCAATAGCTTCATTGATTCTGTCAAGAGCTTCCTTGATATCAAATTTTTCCCACCATTTGAATAAGAATTTTCGGATGAGAACAGGAATATTAAGCTCATCCCATCCCACTGTAATTGTCCACTTCCATATCCATGGAAGTTTATGATTTGCATAGAAAAATAATATGCTTTGGCCTTCAATTAAGGCTTCGGAATTAGGGAGGCAGACTGGATTAGAGTCTATCCATGGTTCATATTGTTCCTTAATCTCTACAGGTAAGAGATTAAGGTCTGGCCCGAATTTGTGCCACCAACGGAAAAACCAATTTGGAATTTCCTGTAGTTTTATTAACGGATCAAATTGAAAGAACCAAGAGTGTTTTCTTCGAGGATTCTCATAAAAAAATACCTGATTCCAGGCATTAATGTAGTCCCAATAATTATAGGAGTACATTTGTTCTCCTAATTTGAGGGTACGAACCTTATTAGGATCGAGTCCCCAATCTTGTGGTTGGAGGACTTTTAAAATTAGACATTTACTGTAATTGATTACAGTTTTGTCATTTGGACTGGGATAAGTATGGCGAATATCAACCGAACCAGTTAATTGAAGGATTCCTTCCAAAACATGGCGATATTGGCCATATAAAGCTGGATAGCTTTGGCGGTCCAGATATTTCTGGAGAATATGCCATGGATCAGATTTCCATTGAAGATCAGTATTACTGATACAGAAAATTATTTCTTCTGTTTTGCTTGCCACATAAGGCAATTCTGGAGTTTCTAAGGCTTCTTTAGCAGTCTTAGTGCCAGACTTGCTTCCAGAAGCTTCATTAGCTTTGCCTTTTGAAGCCTTTATTGCTTCTTTCTCTTTATTCTTGAGAAAAGTTTCTAAATCCACATATTGTGATTCACTGCCTAGAATTGCAGTAGCCTGTCTGGAAATTGATGGTAAGAATCCGGTACCACGACCTCTATTATAAGTACCCGCGACCACGACCACGGCCTTGGCGGCCTCTATCATGAGAAGTGTACATTAGCTACCCTGTAAGAATTCACGAGTTAGAAAATCGGGAAGAGAGTTAGATTCCCCTTTTATATATTCAATATTAAAATCAAAAACTGATAATTGAGCTTGCCATCCAGCAAAAATTTGCTTGGATACTAGATGTTTTACATCTTTTTCAATTATTTGTTTTGCAGCACTACAATCGATTCTAAGTAAAAAATTTTGATTTAATAAATCATCTTGAAATTTATTAATTCCTTTAACAATAGAAAGCATTTCTTTCTTAATAGTTGAATATTTTGATTGAGTAGGATTCCATTTTCCAGAATAAAATCTAACAAGTAATTCTCTATTAGAATTTGGATCCTTTTGTTTAAGGATTCCCCCATAGCCAATATTAGATGCGTCGGTTTCTACAATTTTGAACCATAGCGGATTAGCTAGGCTAAGACAAGGAAGATTCTTGACCTTTGACTTTATTTCAATAACAGCTTGAGTATGCTGAGCAGTCCAAGGTTTTGGATTTTTCCTTAGCCTTGAATAAAGAATTGCTGTATCATGAGCTATATTCTCATAATAATCAGCTATATAATTAAGGCTTCCAAGAAACCTTTGTAATTGTTTATTATCAATAATTTCATTTGGGAATTTAGAAACAAATTCTATGCTTCTATTAATAGGAATTATTGTTCCCTGGTGGATTTCATGGCCTAAAAATCTGATTTTGGTTTGAAATAATTTTATTTTAGGCGTAGATGTTACTAATCCATTTTTCTTAGTAACATATAAGAGATTTTCTAAATGCTTAAAATGTTGACCAATGCTTTTAGAAAAAACAAGGATGTCATCAATATAAACAATTATGAATGCACTTAGTTGATTAAAAATATCATTCATGATATTCTAAAATTCAGATGGGGCATTTTTTAAACCGAATGGCATAACATTCCATTCAAAATGTCCAAATGGGACAGTGAAAGCAGTTTTATATCTATCTTTTTCACTAATTTGAATCTGCCAATATCCTGATTTTAAGTCAAATTTAGAAAAGATTGTTGCATCATGAAGTCTGGCCAAAAGATCCTTTTTATTAGGAATAGGATACCTGATCCATTTTAAAACTTTATTTAAAGGTTTATAATTAATGACTAATCTAGGAACTCCTCTTTCCTTTTCAGCATTTTTATTAACATAAAAGGCTGTGCAACTCCAAGGTGAGTAAGATTTCCTTATTAATTTATTCTCTAATAAACTAGATATTTCTTTTTTACATAATTCCATATATTCATTGTTCATCTGACAAGGTCTAGCTTTAGTTGGATTTGTTGTTCATTAAATTGATCTTCATAAGGAAGAGTAACAACATGTTTCTTTCTGTCCCAAAAAGCATTTGGCAGGTCATTACAAACTTCTTTTTTAAATCTATCTTCTAATAATTTTATTTTATGAATTACTTCAGATTGCTGAAGTTTTTCTTCTATATTTAAATGATTTATTTCTTCTTGAAGAAAATTAATTTGCTTTTCTTTTAAAATTATCTTCTTAACTTGGTTAAGAAATTTAGTTTGAGGATCAGTAACAAACTCAAATACAACTGATTTATTATATTTATTTTGGTATATATACCTGTAGAATCAATTTTTTCTAAAGGCATAATATCATTAAGAAAAGGTGTTCCCAAAATTACAGGTTGAGAAAGATTCTTAACCAGTAAAAAATATATTGGTATGCAATTCTTATTATTGCATATATGAACATTAGATATTTTATAATTTATTTGTAGTTTATTTCCACTGGCCGAAGTCAAGGATTGTGTAGTCTTTTCATAATATCGGGTTGGTATTAACCCTTCATTGATACAATTCATGTCTGCTCCACTATCAACCAGAGCTAATAAATCTGGTAAAATAAATTCTTTATTAATTAGAATGGTTATATTAATGTACCATTTTTGACTTGTCACTTGATGTAACAAATTTAAATAATCAGGATTTTGTTCTGGATTAAAAGTTTCCTCATTAGTTCCAATCTGTTGTTTTAAATTTTCTATCTTAAGATTGATGTTTTTATTTTCTTGTTTTAACAAGATTATTTCTTGTTTTAGTTGTTTGACTTCTCTTTTTAAGTCATTAAGAGTCACGACAAATAATTGAAAAAGATGTAAAACATCTAGTATCCAAGCAAATTTTTGCTAGATGGCAAGCTCAATTATCAGTTTTTGATTTTAATATTGAATATATAAAAGGGGAATCTAACTCTCTTCCCGATTTTCTAACTCGTGAATTCTTACAGGGTAGCTAATGTACACTTCTCATGATAGAGGCCGCCAAGGCCGTGGTCGCGGTACTTATAATAGAGGTCGTGGTACCGGATTCTTACCATCAATTTCCAGACAGGCTACTGCAATTCTAGGCAGTGAATCACCATATGTGGATTTAGAAACTTTTCTCAAGAATAAAGAGAAAGAAGCAATAAAGGCTTCAAAAGGCAAAGCTAATGAAGCTTCTGGAAGCAAGTCTGGCACTAAGACTGCTAAAGAAGCCTTAGAAACTCCAGAATTGCCTTATGTAGCAAGCAAAACAGAAGAAATAATTTTCTGTATCAGTAATACTGATCTTCAATGGAAAGCTGATCCATGGCATATTCTCCAGAAATATCTGGACCGCCAAAGTTATCCAGCTTTATATGGCCAATATCGCCATGTTTTGGAAGGAATCCTTCAATTAACTGGTTCGGTTGATATTCGCCATACTTATCCCAGTCCAAATGACAAAACTGTAATCAATTACAGTAAATGTCTAATTTTAAAAGTCCTCCAACCACAAGATTGGGGACTCGATCCTAATAAGGTTCGTACCCTCAAATTAGGAGAACAAATGTACTCCTATAATTATTGGGACTACATTAATGCCTGGAATCATGTATTTTTTTATGAGAATCCTCGAAGAAAACACTCTTGGTTCTTTCAATTTGATCCGTTAATAAAACTACAGGAAATTCCAAATTGGTTTTTCCGTTGGTGGCACAAATTCGGGCCAGACCTTAATCTCTTACCTGTAGAGATTAAGGAACAATATGAACCATGGATAGACTCTAATCCAGTCTGCCTCCCTAATTCCGAAGCCTTAATCGAAGGCCAAAGCATATTATTTTTCTATGCAAATCATAAACTTCCATGGATATGGAAGTGGACAATTACAGTGGGATGGGATGAGCTTAATATTCCTGTTCTCATCCGAAAATTCTTATTCAAATGGTGGGAAAAATTTGATATCAAGGAAGCTCTTGACAGAATCAATGAAGCTATTGAAATTAATTTAGCATGTGCAGAGGATGATGATGATCCTGAAAAGGATCAACAAAATTGGATCAAAATGATGAAACACATGTTGAAAAGGAAATATCCTGAAGCTTCAGAACAAGAGATTATGATGAAATGTATGGATAAACTTAAAGCAGATTTCTGCACCAATTTTGCAGATATGGATGAAGACATTAATTCTCAGTCTTCTGGTTCAAATATTTTGGCGGGAGAATCTCAAGACCCTAATAATGATATGGAAGAAGACTTACCCACTAATGAAGACATTTGGGATGCCGCCATAAGAGTGATGGCAGACAAAGCAGTAGACAAACAGAGAAAGAGATAAAAAAGTGAAAGACACCATCGAACGGCCAAGAAACGAGCAATAATGGACAAGGGCAGATCGAATGGCTAGAAAAGATCCAATTATGGACAACAAAAGATCGAATGGTCAACAACAGCTCAATAATGGATAGTCAAGAATCGAACGACTCAGAATGCTCCAATAATGGCACATGCAGCCTTTTCTAATTTTTTAATTATGGCATTCGTCAGCAATGACGATATGTTTATATTATGCCTATATAAAGGATGTTCCTCAGGCTTGTTGAGGCATCCGATAATCTCTGAGTGATTGTATTGTGTGAGAGAAAGAAGGAGCTCTGAACTTGTCACTGTCCCTTCTGTAAATCTGTAAGTTTCTTTTGTCTTAATAAAAGTTCTTTGTCTAAAAATCTTGTTCAATATAGTATAAATTATTGTGTATTAATAAGGGTTCACCGGAGGTGTGGACAAACGTCCATACGAGGCTCCAACTTCTACGGTAGCTAGTTTCCTGAGCGATGTACTGGTCTTGAGCCGGTGAAGCTTTCATAGCTAGTCCCTGAATAGAAGGGATCTTTAGGGATCACCCTTATGAAATTTGCTACAGTAATTTTGCTACAGTACTTTTGCTACAGTACTTTTCTTTATTTTGTTTGTTTACTTTATTGTAAATCTTTATTTCTTTTTCCTTCTATTTAGTCTTTTCCTATACTAAATATGATAAGCTTAGTTAGCTGACATCTTAATTAGGTAATAAATCTTAAAGTGTATCAACGGATATATCACATAAAGTAACTTAATATAATGCATGTGATGGAAAGATAATGAACAAACTAGTGGGAAAATAGTTTTCAAGTGATAATGAAAATGCTTGGAAAGAATTAATGACTGGCATTGTGACATGACAAACCTTCAAGACCTCTTACCAAGTTGATCCCTCGCTCACTCCTAAAACCTGTCTTGCCTCCTGTTCGACCATCATTTTGCTTCCCCTGCGCATTGTATTTTGTATTGTTTCTTAGGCGACGCCAGTTTTAGATGCATCTGCACTTACACAAACCCCAACATAAATGCACATATATATGTGTTGGCAACCAAATAACTCCACTTCAAAAATCTATATACTGTTCAATTATTGTCCTTGCCAGAGCCTAGAAAACTATTGGCAAGAAAAAGATGATGCATGTTGACACCACTAGGCAAGGTGATCACCAACAACCATTCAAGTAATAATGCATGGTAACAAGATTTGCGCCGTTAAAAACGGTATTAAAATGCAGTGTCTCCAATATAGGATGAAGAGTTGACTTCATCCCAATGCTATGTCGATAATTCAAGAAAAATGCTGAAGCCCATGGGTTGTTAATTTTATCCATGTGTTACCCTAATGTCTGTGCCAAACTGGACACAACCATTTTTTTTGGAAATCGAGGCCTTATATACCGATAGTTGCGCATAAGCTTGGGATTTCAGTGGTTGTGCATAAGCCCGTACGGTCATCCCAAAGGAAACATAAAATTGGTGTGGCATGACTTCATTTTCCCATACAAAGTATACTTAAATATCTAGTCAACTGAAATGCGTGGCAGTTTTAATCCACATTTATAGGTGTCATAAGAAAAATTAATTAAGAATGAATCAATTTAATCCACTGGAATAAACGTCTACTGCAGACTGGTCATACATGGAGGGTAAAACATTTCTCAGAAGCTACAGACAAGAAGCCAAAATGTCTTTATAGGAAGAGTGAATTCCTATTCTTAAGGGATTCATTACTAAGAAAGTTGGGAAACAAGATCTCTAAATAATCACTTCATTTAGGAGGCCCAAAGAGTTCAGCTCGTCAATAGATGTGTGGGCCCTCAACCGATCACTGTGCATCTGAATCTGCCAAAAATTATGCAGCCCTTCATCCTAGACTCATAGTAATCGAAATAAAAAAGACGGGTGAAGCAACTAAGTTCTTAGGCCAAACTTCTCCAACAGACACTGAATAATCTACGTAGAGTATACTCCTAATTTCTATGTAGTAATCGACTCTTGACTTATGAGACATGCCTAAGATAATAATCAATTTCTTGCAGAAACAACTATAAATTCCCATTAAGACATGCTAAAAAAAGACCCTAATATCCGGTTGGAGTGACCCTCTGGAGAGCTAATAAAGGAGGTCTTATTTATAAACAAGTGAAACCACAGATGGCACCTACAAGGAGATGCAATGAAGAACAGAGGAAAGCCAAGGAGGACTCGAAATATCTAGTGAGACATGATTGGGTGGCATTGATGTCAACGAATTCTTGAAGTTAGTGCTTACAAACATTTATTGGTATAAAACATGTCACAAAAAATCATTCAGTCCCCATGAAGAAGTTTTTATTATTCAGAACCAATTAGGAGACTAAGAGCATATTTTCAAAACAAATGAGAAAAGATTTATCGAGACAATTACTGAAAACCCCTCACTTCTCAAGCATGTAAATACTAGTAAGAATGAATATCCAATATCACAGGAACAACTCATGAAATAAAGTTGTTCACAAGCTTTCTGAACATAGTCATCAAATAAATTCATTTCAAGTTCGAATTATATTACAGGGACAAATCCTACAACATCATCCAACAGAAGAAGAACTGCAGCAGACATACTAACGTAGCATACAAAATAAATTTAGCTTTTGCCGAGATTTGAGCGAGAAAACAAAATAAATTTTGATTTTTTTAAAAAATTATTTATTTCAAAATAATAAAAAATAAAAAATATCTCGCCCAGATCTCGAAATGATCTCGGCGAGACTTGAGCGAGAACACCAAATAAATTTTGATTTTTTTAAAAAATAATTTATTTGTAAAAAAATGAACATATCTCGCCGAGTTCTCGGCAAGATTTGGGCGAGATCACAAAAAATAACTTTGGTAAAATATTATTTAGTTTAAAGTTATACTTAGAAAACTTTGAAAAAAATAATAAAAAAGTCAGCCTATCTCGCCGCGATCTCGGAAATGATCCTGGCGAGATTTGAGCGAGTTAAAAAAATATCTTGTTTAAAATATTATTTACTTAGAAAAATTTGAAAAAAATAATAACAAAGGCAGTATATCTCTCGCTGAGATCTCAAAAATGATCTCGGCGAGATCTGAGCGAGAATATCAAAAAAAATTTGATTTTTTTAAAATCATGTTTTGTAAAAAATCATTAAAATAATAAAAAGGTCAGCATATCTCGCCGAGATCTCGGAAATGATCTCGCCGAGATTTGAGCGAGATCACAAAAAAATATCTTTTGTCAAAGAATTATTTTATTTGAAAAATATATTTAGAAATTTTTTTAAAAAATAATAAAGATGTTAGCATATGTCGCCAAGATCTCGGAAATGAGCGAGATCTAAAAAATAATAAAATATTATTTATTTTAAAATCATATTTAGAACAATTTGAAAAACTTGAAACAATAATAAAAAATGCCAACTATCTCCCCGAGATCTCAGAAATGATTTCGGGAGAAAAAAAGAATCTTTTTTAAAATATTATTTATTTTGAAAGTATTTTAAGAAAAATTTAGAAAAAAAATAACAAAGGCAGCATATCTTGGCGAGATCTGAGAAAAAATAACAAATAAATTTAGTTTTTTTTAAAAATTATTTATTTGTATATATAAAAAATAATAAGAAAAGGTCCCCATATCTCGCCGAGATCATTAGATTTGATCAAGATTACAAAAAATATCTTTTGTACAATATTATTTATCATTAAAAATATATTTAAATTTTTAAAAAAAAATAATAAACAAAGTCGCTTTATATTATAAGAAATAAGCTCGGCGAAAAAAAAATTACTTTTTTTATTTTAGGATTATAGTATGAAAATAATATAAAAAATTGAAAAAAATACAAAGTAAAGACTGTATATCCCGGCGAGATCTCGAAATTGATCTCGGCGAGATCTGAACGAGATCATAAAAAAATGTTTTTTTGAATTTTTTTTATTTTTTAAAACATAGAAATAGAAAAAATAACTCGCCGTGATCTCGAAATGATCTCGGCGAGATTTAGCGAGAATACGAAATAAATTTTGATTTTAAAAAAAAAATTGCTTATTTAAAAAATTGAAAATATTAAACGAAACGTGCTAAAAATTT
This sequence comes from Houttuynia cordata, assembly GCA_039654745.1. NCBI lineage: Eukaryota > Viridiplantae > Streptophyta > Magnoliopsida > Piperales > Saururaceae > Houttuynia > Houttuynia cordata. Next base: position 12,451,479 of record CM077511.1, on the reverse strand, counting down.
TGGTTTTACAAAACTGACCACTTAAAATGCATCTGCAAGACTCCAAATTTACTTAATCATCTGAAACTTGCCTCTCCGCATCGCGTTGCCCTTGGCGAGGCCGCTCTACTTCTTCCTGCCATGCCTGGAACTTTCCTTCTCCAGTGCCATATCTGAGAGGATTTTCTTCATCATCTCTTCAGGCCCAACCCTCAATGGTAACTCCCCAGAATCTGGTCGTGAAGGAGAGCTTTCTGCTGCCAATCCTTCTCCTGCATCTCCAATAAATTTGGCAGGATATTCTCCTCCTCAATTCCAGGCCAAGCCAACCATTCCACAAATCATGACATGGTTTATTGTTTATGAAAAAAAAAGGAATTTACCTTTGGGATTTTGATAGACGCCCACAACCCTATTGCAGAATCTTTTCGGATTCTGGTTTCAAGCTTCAATTTCTCCCTGCCGCGAGCTTGAGGAGAAAGGAAGAGAGGTGGTAGAAGAAGGAAGACGAGCAGGCCCATTTTTACCAAGTTAACGAGGCGAAGCCCATGGGCCATGTGGTACCGTGGTAGTGAACCATGCAACTTGGCCCGTGTGAAAACCAATACACTTTAAGGCCCATAAGCTCACTGTTGCCCCCCGGCAGCGGCACCACATACATTTCATCATTTCATGTTTTTATTAGACCATTACAGGAAATCAATGTGTAATCTTTTTTACTTAAAGATGTAGTCATTGGACCTTATCAAAAAAGATAAAAAGATGTAGCACTTCCAGTGGTCATGGCACATTCGAAGTAGGCTGGATTTTTTAGAAAATCAACTTATCTCTGCAAATTTATAATCGAAAACAAAAACTTCATTATCTCTGCTCTTTTTTTCTTTTTATGTGTTGTATCATCATTCTCATATGGGTAATGATATTACCACTCCACTTTTCAGCTCCATTTTCCTCCACTGCCTATGTGGCGCCCACAAAGTAATATCATTACCCTTCGGGTGTTTTACATATTACCTGGCGCCAAGTTTGTTATTTCCATATCACTTGGTTTTTCCCGTTTTATCTCATATCCCCTGGAATCTAGACTTGGAGTACCAAAAATGCCCCTCTTGTATATTTATCGTGTTATTACTGTGCGAAGAGGGCGTGTTGGATACGACACGAAAAAAAAGAGGGTTTCCAGCGATTTTCAGAGGCGACTCCGTCGGCGAGTCCTCCGACGATTTCCAGCTGCCCCCAAGGTTTTCGAAGATCCGATTAACGTCCCCCCTACTCGATTTCTCCGGCGCCCCCTTTTGGATTTCAACGACACGACTGACGGAGAGTGCGGTTTGGGCGGCGATTTGTCGGGTAAAACTCCTGGGATTTCGGGGACAAACAAGTTGAGTTTCCCCTGTGGCTCCCCACGCCTTCGAGCAACCGGCGGAGTGTACGATTGAGGTTCGGTTTGCGGCGAGGAAGCGTGTGAAAGGCGCGTACGAGGAAATACACATATACACACCACTAAACCACGGTAAGGTTTAGTGAAATCCTTACTTATTTTAGTTCTAGAACCTCAGAATTTAAGATTTCTAATTTTTAAGATGAAGCATAAAGTCGTATTATATACAACACGACTTGAGCATTAGTCGTGTACGCGACAACACGACTATTATGATTTCCTGTGTTTCCAACACGACTGTTCTACTGACCACTCTACCTATCTCATTGCAGATGGATACAAAAGAAGATGAGTATATAGAGGAAATACCATCGGAAGAGGAGGAAGATCAGGAATTCTTCGTTACACCTCGGGAGCAAAGACAGAGGGGCAGGAAGAGGAAGGCTCCGATGGACCGATTAGGCAAGAAAACATGTAATCCGCGACTGGCGGTTCAGACGTTTTGTCAACCGGGGGCGATGAAAAAGTGTGCGGCCCTCCTACGGCGTCACCAAAGATGTTGCCAATTGATCAGAGAAGCTGGGTTCTCTGTCATCTTTGAAGGTGAGGGCGTAGTTGTTTTTCGGAACCTCATCGACCATTTGGTTAGGTATTGGGATGAGGAGGCGAAGGTCTTCAATATCAAGGGGAGAACGCTACATTTCACAGAGCAAGAAGTTGCTCTTATCACTGGATTGCCCCCTAAGGGCGAAAGAGTTGAGGTCCTTCCCTCTATGCCACGGCGAACGGAATGTGAATTCTTCAGAAAGTACTTCACCGTAAGGAAACCGGATATTCCACATATTGAAGAAATCATTCAAAAGCTTAGCGAGGGCGAAATGAAGATGCCAGAGGAGGACATGGCGAGGATGATCATCTGCCTCATCATCTCCACGGTGCTGTTTCCACATAGCACGAGAGTGGTGCATCCCTCTTTCTACCCTTACATTGAAGACCTCCCAAGAATGAGCTCATACAATTGGGCTGAGGCTATTCATACGATGTTGGTTTCTGGTATAACCCACACCAGCAGACTAGTGGGTGGGAGAAGTAAAGGGCTGGGAGGTGGATACCTAAACGACGCCTCATATGTCCTTCAGGTATGTAGTATTTTTATGTTTTTACAGTCTTTGAAAGGCTCTAAGTGTCGTGTACTATGCAACACGTCTTTTATTAATGTCGTTTATTATGTAACACGACTTTATTTATAGTCGTGTATTATACAATACGACTTGATATATAGTCGTCTACTACACAACACGTCTAATTATGTAGTTGTGTTGCATACGACATGACTACATTTCTAGTCGTGTACTATTATAGTCGACTATAATAGTACACGACTTGACTGTATCCATGACTTTTACTAATGTTTTCATCTGATTACTATGCAGATTTGGTTTTTTGAGCACACGAAAATCTTTCATACTGCGTTCGACCCTACCAGTCCGAGGGCAAAAAGGTGTCCAGGAAGTGGGGCCCTAATTACAGAGGTGAAGATGGGTGCACAGAAGAAGCACCGTATGACCGACTACTGGAAGGGTCTATTCGATAATCTCGACGTATGGGAAGACGTCGTCGATGTCATCGTCCCCATGGCCAAAGAGGCATCTCTCATTCCTTCGCCTCCCCCAGTGGCCCCTCCTCTGCGACGACATAAGACGGAGAGGCTGGAAATAAAGAGGAATCCTAAACAACCTACCCTCTCTTCCTCGAGGATGACTGCTCAGTCTACTGCCCTGGGGAGATTGGAGGGTTCGCTTCAGGGCATACAGTCATTAATTGAGATCGCTCTGTCGTCGTATGAGGAGAAGGGAAGGAGTGTCGGACCTCTGCGAGAGGTTCTTCACTGTATCAAGGCATCTGCCGCCACAACGTCAACGCTATCAGAGGGTCACAACTTTGAGCATCCCAAGGAGGAGAAGAGTGAAGAGCCGAAGAAGGAGACGAAGGAATCACAGAAGAAGGAGAGGATAACGAAGTCATCGATCCATCACAAGGAGGAGGCAAAGAAGCGGCCCGATGACAAGGACCACGTGAAGCAAACTCCGATGGCCATGCGTAGAAAGGAGCTGCCGCCCAAGTCAGCCGGTGATTCATTGAACTGGGGTAAAGGTAAGTTGTAACATGATTATTTAATTTTTCGTGTTGCATGCACAAGACTAGCCAATTTTCGTGTCGCATCCAACATGACTAGCTAATTCTTCATGTTGCATGCAACACGACTACCTAATTTTCGTATCGCATTCAACACGACTAGCTAATTTTTCGTCTTGCATTCAACACGACTAGCTAATTTTTTATGATGCATTCTACACGACTATTCCTTGTTTTGTGTTGAATTCTACACGACTATGTTATATTTCTTACTGCTACTAATACGAATATTAAAAATGTCATTTTAGCTCCCATAAAGCAGGCGGATGTGGAAGAGAAGATTCAACGGGCTACAAAGAGATCCGCCGCGAAGTTGTTTTTGAAGAAGCTCCAACCAGAATTTGACGAACACATGGAGCGTGCAGAAGAGGAGTCCCGTCAGACGTAGGGCCGGGACAGATTCCCCCTGGTGTAGTGGTAAGGAGGAGAATGAGGAATGTCTCTGCGAGGGAATTGTAGAGGCTTAGGGAAGATGACCATATACGGAGAATGGCGGAGGAGAAGGTGAGGAAGAATTTGGCAAAAGATCCGAATGCCGACTCTGAAGATACCTTATCCGACCGACAAACAACCTCTATCATCGATGAGGTGATCTCTTCCATACAGTAGTCGGATATCCAAACGGCCAAGGAGGATGAATGGGCAAAGGAGGAGGTGGAGAAGAAGGACGAGGATGAATTGGCAAAGGAGGAGGAGGAGAAGAAGGAGGAGGATGAGGCAACGGAGGAGGTGAAGGAGGCAACTGGCTTAACATCATCCCAGCCTCTTGACGTTGATGTCCTCCAAACCCCACAAAAGGCTAAGCATAAAGTTGAACTCCCAGAAAACTATGGTAATTTGGAGTTATGCTTCGACATGGGGGTGTTGTTAGAGTGGGATAGAGTGGAAATATCAGGATAGATAGCCAATCCGAGGAAGGCTTATCCAATCCCAACGCTATGTGATGATGACTATGTATCCCTCCTGCAAACAACAGAAACTAACACCAATGTAAGTATACATACTCGACTATTCTTAAAGTAGTATATAAAATACTCGACTATTCCTAAAGTCGTATATAACATACTCGACTATTCATAAAATCGTATATAAAATACTCGACTTTATGCATAGTCGTGTATGTTGAAGACACGACTATTCCTAAAGTCGATTATTGTTTGAATATTGCCAATTTCTGAATATGCTGTTGGTTTATATAGGTTATAGATGAATTTTTTGGTCTATTACGGGAGCGTAATGACAGAGAACGGCTGAAGTATCCGTTCAGTTTTTTTGGATGTCACGCATTCAAAGAAATATTCGACAACGTAATTTTTTCCTGCATCACAAGAGCTAATTTCACGTTTCCAGTTCGTGATTTTCTGATTCTATTGCGATTTTGCAGGAATACATAGAAGGGGGCAATAATACAAAATTGATAAAAAAAACTTGGGAGGATGCTCAAGGGATTGAATAGGAACATGTTCTACGCCTTTTTCCCAATCCGCACTGGCTCCTATTTCTGCCTCGGCTATGTACACTTTCCAGTTGGTGTATGGCGTTTCTACAACACCGTATCTGGCAAACCCCAGTTGTATCCACATCACAGGGTCGCAGCTGAGAAATTCACGAACTTTATGAACATTGTCATGGCACACACACTGGGACTCATCCGTTGCATTGACTGGAAGATGACTCAAATCGCCAAAGCGCCCTGCCAAGAGAACTCAAAAGGCTGTGGCGTGTTCATCATGATGTACGTGGCGCACTTGGCGTCCAATGTCAACCCACCTGAGTTTGATCAGTCAACAATTACATGAAAGTGGCGCCCAATAATTGCTGCAACTATGATTCGCGGGGTTATCGACAGCGAGTTTGATGACGATTCAATCGAAAAGCAAAATCAGGATGTCACAATTGCGGGGTTTTTGAGGATGTTGGATGAAGACTAATATTCTTTTTCAACTCTTTTTTGTGGTTTTCTGAATCTTCTTCCATGTACATACAGTATGCTTTCAATAAATTCAAATTCATTTTTTTCATGTCTACAGTGTATTGGAAAGCCGCTTAGTGACGACTCTTATGCAACACGACATCTGATATAGTCGTGGTGTATCGTATACAACTATCTATATAGTCGTGTTGTATCATATACGACTATCTATATAGTCGTGTTGCATAAGACACGACTATATTATTAGTCGTATAATATTGTAGTCGACAATTATATTCCTCTTATGTTGACTCTGCGCTGACTATGACGGAGTCTAATTTTTTTTCTGTCATGTACGTGAGGAAACAAAGAATGATCGGCGTCTTTCAACGACGGGAGGCCGCTTATACAATACGACACTTATGCAACATGACACTTGTATTCAAAGAAATATTCGACTACATGCATACATTGCGGTAGAGTAATCTTTGTTATACATGAATTTGTGATCGACCTAAGTGAAGAAGGGTGGGGCCTTAGGTAAGCCAGAGCGTCGTCTCGGCGCTGAATCATCTGTTCCCAGATTGCCTTGTTGCGGGAGTCTTCAATATCTGCGCTTCCTTGCTTCTTTCGCAACCGTTGGGCTAGTACACCTTTTACGGTTGTGACCAACTTGTCGACAGTTGCCACATCTCACCCTCAACCTCTCTGGCGGGTCAGGCTGTGACTCGATTCTCTTTGTCTGTCTCCTACCCCTCTTTGGAGCATCGAGCATGGGCGGTTCGCATTTGAATAAAACCCCGTAATCCCCCCTGGACTCCTGTCTAAAGTAGGGAAAACTACTTCTTCATACGTTGTGCGGTACAGACATGCATGGTACCACGTTTCACAATATTCCACTGGGTCGAAACTCCTCTCATCGATACATGCAATGGCGTGCTTGCAAGGAAGTCCCATGCTTTGGAAGAACCGACATGTGCAGGTTCTCTTCGTTAGGTCAACAACATCCTGAGGAAAAAATATGACAACAACATGAATAGTCTTGTTGTGAAATAGTTTTCTTATTTTAATAGTCGTGTCGTCGCTAAGATGACTATATCACTAGTCGTGTCGTGGCTAACATGACTATATCATTAGTCGTGTAGTAGACAACACGACTATATCATTAGGCGTGTATCGCACGACACGACTATTCCGGAATTGAAATATCATAAACCATTGCGGAATGAATTCTTACCACATGGTATAAAGATGTGACTTCAAACTGCCATAATGATAGCGGTTGTACTCTGATTGTTCCAGCACTCTTATTCCTCATTTCGTTGATATGATTGTGTGCATACTTGGTTAATGGTGTCGTTAGCCGTTCTGTTTCCATGCGACGTCTCTCGAAATGGGAGGTCATGGTCGCACGAGTTTGCTCGATCAACCGAGTTATTGGCCAAAATCTAGCCTTCAATAGCATATTATTTGCACTTTCGGATATGCTTGATGTGAGCGTGCGATATCTTTTACCCGGGTATTCCACGTTAGCCCAATTTTTTTTATTGATCTTCTGAAAATATTTCCATGCCTCCTCATTGTGGTCCTTCATCTTGTGCATGATTTCATCAAATTCTGGTCTCCGAAAGCATTTTACAGCTCGGAATAGAAGGTCTTTCAAGTATTTATCCTTCCATTGATTAAGCATATTGGCGGCCATATGCCTTAGGCAAAACCCATGGTGAGCCTCAGGAAATACATCAGCAACCGCTCTCAGAAGTCCCTTCTGTCTATCCGAGACAATTGTATCCAGAGACGCCGGGGGGTCTGTAAAGAGGGTGGATTTGAGTAGGCTAAGGAACCACTTCCTGCAAGGCAGCAATCAGAGTGAAAGCAGATTCAAGAAGAGATAGGGGGTACACAGTCGTATACAAAACAACACGACTGTATGAGTAGTCGTGTTGCTCGAAGACATGACTACTCATACAATCTCCTTAGCATACGTACCACGAATTTATAGTCTCTTTGTCAACAACTGCAAATGCAACGCACATTAATTGTTGGTTCCCGTCGAGTGTTGTTGCAACCAATAACACTCCCGGGTACTTTCCTTTCAGGAATGTTCCATCAACAGTGAGCAGCGGCCTAAGTGATCTTCGGAATGCTCTTGCGACTGGGCCGAAGATCCAAAAGACACGTCTGAACTCGTATCCGGCTTCCTCATTTTCAATTTCCGGAATATCACAACATCTTTCAATCACCACATATGTACCTGGATTAGACCGCTCTAATTCCTTTCCATAATGGGGCAAAATACGATATGCGTCTTCCGGGTTGCCATCGATCAATCATATTAATTCCTCTTTCACCCTCCATGCTCTTTGATAGTTCACTTTGACGCCCCAATGTTTCTCAATGTACTGTTGGATATTAGCCGTTTTTATGGAGTTTGAATCCTTGTGGAGGCCATGACACTTCCGTGCAATCCATAGGTGTGAGGCCAATGGATGATCTTTAGAACTTATCAAAATGTCGCATGTATGCCTTCCTTCACTCCTTGTCACGGTGACTCCGTCAACTAGATTCGAAGCCCGTATGTACCACTTGCACCTTGTAATCTTGCACTTTACAGCAAAGGTGTCCTTGTTCTCGTCCGCCACTTTGAACATGAATTTCCTCTTGATTGCCAAATCAGTAAGAACCATTTTGAACTGTTTTATACTTTCGAATCCAGCCGCTAAGGCAAGTTGTGCCTCATAGTCGTCTCCTTTCAAACTGCCGGTCAACATCGTCTCCTCCTCATATTTTTTTGCAGGACCGGCCTGCGGTGAATAGGTACCCCAATCCCAACCACCTTCACCATCAATATTGTTGTACTCATTGTCGTCCAAGTTTTGTGCCCCCGACGCGACAGATTTTCCTTTAGAAGTGGATGCTCTCGCTGCTTGTTGGAGTTCTATACCTGACACAGAGTGGTCTCCTCTCGTGGGATGCGGCCCGGGAAAAACTGGTAGTGTGAGAGGCTCATCCCAGTCATCTACAGACCACAATAATTGTTCATCGTCAAATAATTCTTCTTCATTTGCATCTTCATCTTCGTCTTCATTTTCATCTTTCTCTTCATCCTCATCTAGATCCTCATCCTCATCTTCACCATTGAACCCATTGATTTGAAACTGGTTATCGACTTCATTCGGAAATTCATCCTTTATATTTTTATTACCATCTCCCAATTTGCGAGAACAACATGGTAAGAATGGCATGCATATTGTACAAAAACGTCTAAACGACTTGATTATTTAGTCGTGTTGTCGACAACACGACTTCAATTCCAGTCGTATTGTATACAATACAACTGTAATTCTAGTCGCATCATATACAACACGACTTGAATTCCAGTCGTGTCGTATGCAACACGACTTTAAGATATGTCCACTCGTTAATTTCACCCCTTACCTCACAGCTTCAAGTGAACAATTTTCATCTTTTCCTCCTTCAACTGCTGGTGCAGGTGACTTATTCCCAGGGCTGGACGGTCTCTCCTGTGGTGTCTTACTGGCCGGCCTCCCATTTCGAGGCATTGAATTCTCGCCGTCCTTATCCGCACTGGAAACCATTTGCTTATTGGCAATGGAATTCTCCGTGTTGTTATTTCCAGCAGAAGTCCACTCCACGTATAGATCGAGTGGTCCATCTATGCATCGCCTCTTGTTGTGAAGGACGAATATTGTCTTCACGTCTTCATCATCTTCAAGGACGTATCGGGTTCCAGAATGAACAAGATATGACAAAGACAATGTACCGTATGAAGACTTCAGCGGTAATCTTTCTTCCACTTGTTGCAACAGTCCCATGTACTTTACTTGTGTATCAATAGACATGAGCTTCAATTTCCCGCCCACATACCCATCAGAATTTGTGAACATTCCATCGTAGTGTAAGCACAAAGGTATCAAATCCATCCTTACCTGGCATTACAATAACGAAATGAATAAATAAACCGTGATTGAAAATAGTCGTATTGTAAAATATATGACTATTGTTATTATCGTGTTATGGAATACACGACAGTAGGAAAAAGTAGAAAACTCTGCAAATTTTTAACTTTCATCTCTCGATTAAATTTACATTATATCAAACGTTGAATTTCAAGTAGACGTACCGTTTTTGAATGGACGATTACTCTTTGGCAGTTGTGTTTGCGTATCCACTGCTTTCCCGCTCTTTTTTCGTATATTGGCAGCAAGATAACTTTTCCTGGTTTGGACGGCGCCGGCACCGACGACGTTATGGCCAGAGCTGCTGCACGGAACTTCTTCGAAATACCTTCTTCTTTGGACCGCCTTTTCCTTCTTCTCCGGACCGCCTTTTCCTTCTTCTCCGAAATGCCGTCTCAAAAAATTGCAAATACCCCTGCTGCCGTGTATACAAGACAAAGGTATTTTGGGTAGCTTCCAGGTCATATGAAAATAACTATCTTTTTCTAGGTGATATGATAAAACCAAACCTGGCGCCAGGTAATATGTAAAAAGCCCTTACCCTTCTCATATCATGATCTAGTTTTCGAATCAAAGAAGAGAGAAAGGAACATCTATTTTCGTCAAGACCTGAAGTTCATAGAGGCGAAGATGAGAAATTTTAAAAAGACGTGATTTCCACGAGAGGTTTGTTGCCGTTGGTGAAGAGAAGTTATATAATTAAGCAGTGCTAGACTGCTTGCGGCCATAGAGTGCTTGAAACATGAAAAATCCTACCTGATATCTCAATGTGAGCGTACTCCGTTCATAAGGATGCACGTATTTCAAATTTTGGCATGCCTCGTCACTGACGAGAAGTATTTGTATATGTTTATGCTTCTAACATGCTTCTCTTGAGTAAGATCGACACATTTCGAGTAAGTAGATACATGATTATAGTTTCTCAATGATCCATGGTGCAATGGAATACTGACTCTGGTCTAGAGACTCTAGATAACCACATCTTGGAAGTCCTATACAAAATTCTTCAGAGAAACTCCAGACTGACTTTTTCAAAGTGATGCTTCCTCGTTCTATCCAATCCAATAACATTAATTAACTAGACCAAACAAGAAATGGGTGAGCATAGACATGCGTAGAAACATCAGGGCAAGATTTACAACAGAGAAAAAAAGGGTAAATAACTACGGGAAAATGATATTACAGGGAATTGACATGATATGAATATATGATATATACTCTAGCTATTTCTATCAGCACATCGCCCAAACATAAGGTTGTTAATATGGCTGATGAGTATGTCTGAAATAGGCTCAATAGGCTGCTCTTCATTCTCTGAATTCGTTACATTTGACGCCTCTCTGCTGTATTCATCTGCCACAGCAAAGAACACTATAAGTAATTGATCAGATGTTACAGACGACCATGATGTCAAAGGGAGTCCAATATATTCCAGGTAGAGATGTTCAACTCCTAGTATAAATAGAACATATCACCCGACAATTTTATTATAAATGAGTTCAACTCTTGCATCAAATTCAGCTAAAGTGGAGCAAACTCACCAAAGATTGTGTTAAAAGCAGTTGGTAGAGGGGTTGCCATGAAATTTATTCCAACGTAAAAGCTTAATGCCAGAACCACCATCACCATAAGATAGACTGCCACCGCCAACGCCCAGTACCTGAACCGCCAAGGTCAGGTTTTTCCAATTAGCATCATGTAAAGTTCAGATTTTTTTCAAACAGATATCTCCACGAAGAAGCAGCTTGAAGGGTGGTAGATTACTTACTTGCTAGGATAGTACGTAATTCCCAAATAATGAAGCCATGGCTCAAGAATATACGCCCAGACAAGAAAGATTGCTAATTACATTGCAACCACAAATGAATTAATACTCTTTACTATTAAAAAGCCTAGCAGACTAAAAATTGATGAAAAAACCCACCGTTCAAAATAAAACCACCCAAAAAACAAGATGAATGAAACACACGAAGAAAGCAAAATAATTCTGGAACTTGCAGGCAAATGGTTGAGGTTTCCAGGTGCTACTATCAGGAATACTCTCACTGCCGGCGAATAAATGCTGTAGTTGCCAGGTTACCGCCCAACTACAGGAACTGGAGGACAGAAGAGAAATAGAAAAGAGAGAAAAAAAGGCAAGAGGAGAGAAAAATGTTTTCATTCAAAAACTAAGCTCTGCAGCATAAGCATACACTTAATTACTTGAGCGAGACCCTTCTAAAGGCAACTCCTTACCACATTAGATATATAAAACACATCTAGCGGAAGTAAACTAGTGAACATAAATTTAAATTTCAAAATGCCACTACTGTTTAATCAAATCAACTCCCTATCTCAGTCAGCATCTCCATAAAAAAACTTCAGCTTTTTGGTGCATCAAGACACCCGTTTAATGTAGAACTTGTCCTCCAGTCCTTGATGTTATCCTCACCATAATGAGACAGATGTTTAGCATCGTATGCGACATCCATACCAGTGACAATTGTTGAGGTCCGCAACACCATCTATATGACATGCCGAATCAAGAGTAAAACAATGATCATTCATTTCCATCTTATGATAGAACTTCTTGCGTGTCAAGAATGCCACTAATTGTCCTTGTTGAACACTAAGGTTTATGGGGTTAGGAAAGAAAACTTTACACCAGCCTGACCATTAAAGATCCCAATCACACTGCCAAGGTCGTTCCAATACTAGATTGACATGTATCAGTAAAATCACCAGCAGAAAAAGTAATAGTGTACCTAGGAGACACCTGGATTGTAATAGACTTCTTCAACCAAGCCATGAAGAGGAATGTTGATGCGGCTCTATGGGTAATTGCAACTTTTGGACAACATGCTCAGCTACGACATTTTCAGGACCTGCTGGATCAATGATGAATGTTGATTGAAAAAACCAATGAGACAATAAGACATAAAAAATATTGTGTGCTTCCAAACTTGTTCATGTTTACTGGGTGCAAGACGTATCCATTGTGCCACCATGCAAGGGACATTAGATATGCCTAAAAAGACTTCATCCGTGACTGTCATAGATACCATCAACCACACCATCTTCAAGATCCTCATCAGTAACTCGGACAACTTCCTCTCTATCACTGTCGTCATGATTGTGTGTATATGCAGAGGCAGCATGACCAACTGGGCCACATAGAAAACATTTCATACTAGGGTTCGAGAAACTTGATTTTGTTGGTGCGTCAGGAGTGGCTGAAACATCGGAAGCTTGTGTGCTGCTCAAGTTCAAATTTACCGACTTGGTTGTGGTAGGTAATAAAGATGCCACCTTTCCATTTTCCACAGCACAAGCCCTTTTATTAATCCGACTTAGCTTCTCTTCCGCTACCTTGGCCTTAGGTACCACTTCCTTAACAGTATTGAAGTAGTGCAAGCAAAGCTCGTCCTGAATGGATTGATGAAGGGCGCTGATGTATCACAGAACCAGCTGTCTTGGGGTCTCACGCAACTCGTTCCATGCAATAAAGTTGTAGAAGTCTTGTGTATATTCTGGAACCCTGTTTCAGATTTAGAAGTTGTTGATACAATTTCTGATCGTAGTTAAAGGGTAAAAATTCAGCCCGCATCGCCCTCCTAAGTTCTTCCCAAGTAGCGATGGGTGATTCATGAAGTTGTTCACGTTGCATCTTTAGAAATTGCCACCATGCATACAACTATGGAATTTGCTGGCTAATGGCTGAACTTAATTTTCCAGATAATGGATATCTGCCTGGTCCAAACCATAAGCTTCCACCTAAAATCCTTTAGAGAGGAGAAATGCAGATTCTTATTTTATTGGAATTACTAAACAATAGAGTACTAAATAAAGTAAATTAAACTAAAGTAAATGTACCAAATTTCCTAAATTGCACTCGTTCCTAATCAAATAGAATCCCTAATTTAGTAACCATCATAAAAAAAACATCTTCTTTTTGCTCCCAACATGCCCGCCAAAAGAAATGAGCTTTACAGACATCAAAACCTCTCCCTGAAGTTCGTAGAGGCGAAGTTGAGAAATTTTTGAGACGTGATTTCTATTAGAGGTTTGTTGCCGTTGGTGAAGAGAAGTGATATAATTAAGGGGAAATTATATAAAAAAATCATGAAATTTTTTTTTTCCAAAATGACGCACTGTTGGAATTATTTCCCAAAATGGTGTTCTGACAAGCCACGCAGGCGCCCGTGTGGCGCGGGCGCTTGTATGGCTTTTTTTTTAAACCATACCGAAGGGTTAAAGGAGAAAGGCCTGGGTTGACGTTTTTCTGCCTTAACGTTTTTCGTCCCACTTTAAACGGGTAGTCACTTTAATTCTAATCCGTTTTCACTCATTTTTTTTCATTCTTTCTTATGTTTAGTGCTCTTTCTAGTCATTATGATATCACAAAGAGGTTGAGCCATCACATACCATTTATCGTAGTTTTTGTAGTATTTTTTTCGATAAATAGCATGCGATGGATCAATATCTTTGTGATATAATTATGACCAGAAAGAGAACTAAAAATAAAGAAGAGTGAAAAAAAGGGCAAAAATGGATTAGAAATGAGAGAGATATCCATCGTTGAAATTTGTCCCACTAAAACAAATCTGTCCCATTTTATAGAGGTGATAACTTCAATGATGCATATCTCTCTCATTCTTTATCCACTTTCACTCATTTTTTTCACTCTTCCTTATTTTTAGTGTTCTTTCTGGTCATAATGATATCACAAAGATGTTGATCTAGCGCATGCTGTTTATAAAAAAAATATTACAAAAACTACGATAAATAGTATGTGATGGCTCAACATCTTTGTGATATCATAATGACTAGAAGAGCACTAAAAATAGAAAAAACACTAAAAATAAGGAAGAATGAAAAAAAAATGAGTGAAAACGGATTACAAATGATTATAAATGAGAGATATATGTATCGTTAAAGTGACTACCCGTTTAAAATGAGACGAAAAATGTTAAGGCAGTAAAAGGCATCGGTTCAACCGATGAACCGACGCCTTTCTCCTTTAACCCGAGAGGCGTCGGTTCAACTAACGTCTTTCGGTTTGGTTTTAAAAAAAAACCACGCAAGCACCCACGCCACATGGGCGCCTGCGTGGCTTGTCAGAACACCATTTTGGGAAATAATTACTATAGTGCGTCATTTTGAAAAAAAAAATTTCATGATTTTTTATATAATTTCCCCTATAATTATAACTAAGAAGTGCTAGACTGCTTGCGGCCATGGCAGGCCCCGCGAATGAGCCATAGAGTGCTTGAAATGTGAAAAATCCTACATGATATCTCAGTGTGAGCGTACTCCAGATTTAAGGGAGTTTTTTACATATGACCTGGCACCAACTTTTAGATTCCCATATTACCTAGTTTTTCCCGTGAAATCCTATATGACCTGGAATCGGCACCTATAGTACCGAAAATGCCCTTCTTTTACGTTTTTGTGTTTTTTGTATCCAAAATGCTTCATTCTTTCCAAAATCAGCGATTTACGGGAGCATCAAGTTGGGGAAGAAGACATTCCGGCAAAGGTTCGTCCATCATCGCGGTTCAAATCACCACCGGCGCCGTCCAACTAGGAAAAAATAAAATTTCATGCCTCAAAACTGTAAAAATAATAAGAAAGACAAGAAAAAATCAATGATGAAGGAATTTTGACGTAAGAGCAGTGGGGAAGCCCTCCCAACTACAAAAATTAAGATCTATATGTAAAGAAACATATATAAAGATCACCCATTGGTGTTGGACCACTCGTGGACATGAAATAAGAGGATAAAAATGGGCAAAAACGTGAAATACTCGTCGGCGAGTGACAAGTTCAATTTATATATCTTTCTGTGATCCTAATGAAGTGGAAGAGGAGGAAAAATAAGGAAGAATGCAAAAAAAATGGGAAAAAAAGGATGAAAAATGAGCGAGTTATCACATTTTGAAAATTCATATTTTATCGTGTCATCGAAGACACGAAAAATATCGACTTGAATATTTATCGTGTCTTCGATGACACGATAAAATGGAAATGTTTAAAATAACTCGCTCATTTTTTATCCGTTTTTGCCATTTTTTTAGTTCTTCCTTATTTTTCCTCCTCTTCCACCTCATTAAGATATATATTAGGATGAAAGAAGAAGAAAAAATAAGAAGAAAGAAGAAAGTGGAAGCTCTTCGCCGGAAAGTTTTCATTTTTACTTTCTTCTTATTTTTTCTTCTTCTTTCATCATAATATATATTCATGCGGTGGAAGAGGGGGAAAATATGGAAGAACGCAAAAAAATGGGCAAAAACGGATAAAAAATGAGCGAGTTATGACATTTTGAAAATTCTAGTAAAATCGTGTCGTCGAGTACACGACTTGAAATTGAATTAAGGCTGCAACCTACCTTCTTAGAAAGTTAATTAAGAAAGGAATGCATTCACCTTTGGGCACCTTTCTAATGACACAGTTACATAATCAACTAAAGATCATTACGAGGTAGTGTAACTGATGTGCTAGAAGGTAGCGTTTATGGTTAACAAAATCTTCCTAAACCTGCCATTGCGGTAGACCGAATCCTTCCAACCTGAGTATTCTCAAAAACTGAGATGGTAAGACGAACTGAGTTTAACACATCCAGATGTACGGCTATCATGCATCAGAATGAGCAAAAAAAATTTAGACTTCAAATACAATGGCCAACTATTAATGAACAATGGACATCATAAATATGAGACACCAAAGGAGATAAACATTTCCCAAAAGTTCATTTCTATGGTCATTCATCTTGGTCCCTCTCACTCATCCTCTTTTAGGTAGTTAGTTACAAGCTTCAGGTATCAGCCTTCTCCTTGCTCACTTGAAACAGAAGCTTAACTCATCCTCTATAAACTACAACTTACTATCAATCCTTTTACAAAAACAATTATCTTATATCATCTCATTTCTACATAGCCCAATCATCTTAGGATTTTTCAAGACCCTTAATTTTAATTCACGTCGTGTACTCAACGACACGATTTTACTACAAGTCGTGTCTTTCAAGACACGATTTTACTGGAATTTTCAAAATGTGATAACTCGCTAATTTTTTATCCGTTTTTTCCCTTTTTTTGCATTCTTCCTTATTTTTCCTCCTCTTCCACCTCATGAAGATATATTATGATGAAAGAAGAAGAAAAAATAAGAAGAAAGAAAAAATAAAAACTTTTCGGCGAAGAGTTTCCACTTTCTTCTTTCTTCTTCTTTCATCCTAATATATCTTAATGAGGTGGAAGAGGAGGAAAAATAAGGAAGAACGCAAAAAAAATGGGCAAAAACAGATAAAAAATTAGCTAGTTATCACATTTTAAACATTCTCATTTTATCGTGTCGTCGAAGACACGATAAATATTCAAGTCGTGTCTTGCAGGACACGACTCAATTCAAGTCGTGTCTTTGGAGACATGACTTGGATATTTTTCGTGTCTTCGTCAACACGATAAAATAGGAGCTTTTAAAATGTGATAACTCACTCATTTTTCATCCATTTTTGCCCATTTTTTTTGTGTTCTTCCTTATTTTTCCTCATCTTCCACTTTATTAGGATCACAGAAAGATATATAAATTAAACTTGTCACTCGCCGAAGAGTATTTCATGCTTTTGCCTATTTTTATCCTCTTATTTCATGTCCAGGAGCGGTCCAATACCAATGGGTGATCTTTATATGTGTTTCTTTACATGTAGATCTTAATTTTTGTAGTTGGGAGGGCTTCACCGCTGCTCTTACATTAAAATCCCTTCATCCAGCTTGTTTTCCCGCTTTTTAGCGCGAAGATTACCTTTCCCGATTTGGACGGGGCCGGCACCAGCGATGGTATAGGCGGAGATGCCGAACGGAATGCCTTCTTCTCCGACTGAACACGAGCTTCTCTGGGTACCTCTTCAGATTCTAGGTAATATGGAAAAACGCAGAGTGTGGGTGCTTATACCTAAACCTAAGGGTATTTTGGGTACTTTTCGGGTCATATGGAAGAAAGAAAAAGATTTTGGGCGATATGAGAAACCGAAAGTTGGCGCCAGGTCATATGTAAAGAGCTCGTTTTAAGTGTAACACTTGGCCGGTTGAATGGCCAGGTATATTGCTGGTAATAGCAGATGGCTGAACTGCATGTAAAACCTGGCCGGTTGAATGGCCAGGTGAAGTGCTATAAACGACAGGCAGGTGGGCATCTTCTTCATTTGGTTGTGCCTTCACCTGGTAGTTCTGTTACAAACCCAGCCAACATAGAGCTATTTTCGATTCGAAAGGAAGCCATTGAAGGCAGTCAAAACTAGCCGAGCTGAGGCGACCCTCGTCGACCTCCGACGACCTTGGGCGATGTCGGCGGCAACAACAACTCCGGCGACCTCGACGACAAGTCCGGCGGCACGAGGTAGGATCTCATAACCCCTTCATCAAGCTATATTGGGTTTTCCTTCCGCCGGCGAAGACAACGATGGCGGCTGTGGAAAGCTTAGAGATGGGTTGTCAATGGCCGCCATCGAATGGCCATCACGGCGGCGAATGGCCGCCATCAAATGGTCATCGCGGAAGTGACTAAAAGGTGCCACCTTTGCGGCCACTTGGGTCGCAAAGGCGGAGAAGAAAATGGGGTTCGGCGGCGAGCTGCGGCGGCAAGGGCCGTCGTCGCTCAAGCCGCCGAACAAAGGAAAATGCAGCAGCTTTTGCTACTGCCGTTCTCTATTTTCCCTTCCCCAAATCCGGCCGGACCACGGCGGGAGGAGGGGAAGAGGAGGCGGCGCCGGCTGAGCGGTGGTGGCCCGATGACGGCGGCTGTGTCGGCCGCCACCCTCACGTGAATAGACGACCGAACTGGTCGTCTTCCTGGGGAAGACGACCAGTTCGGTCCAAGAATTCTGGACCGGATCGTCAAACCGAACCGGAACCCGGTTCGGTAATAGTTAAACCGAACCCGGTTCGGTTCATGATTAGACCGAATCCAGTCCAATAAATCAATCGGTTCAGACAGACCGAACCCGGTTCGGTCCAGTTATAAATCGAACCGGTTCAAAAGCCGGTTTAGATTTTGAACTGCCGGTGGACCTTAACCGACAGTTAAAATCTGTTTATAACTGACGGTCAAGCTTGACCGTCTGTATAACTGACGGTCAAGCTTGACGGTCAAGCTTGACCGTCTGCTTGACCACCCTGGCAAAGCTAATGTGGTAGCAGATGCACTTAGTAGAAAGTCAGAAACCCTTGCTGCCTTTATGATGATCAAAGAATGGGAATTGCTAGAATCTATGGCAAGCCTACACCTAGAACCTTCATCCAAAGGAGGGAATTTTTTGTGGCCAACTTTGTGGTACAATCTGGAATTGTTGAGAAGATTATTGTAGCACAAGCAACGGATCCAGAAGTCCAGAATTTACTCAAAAAGGATAGGTTCTATTAGAGGAGCTGATGGGGGTATTCGATTCAATGGTCGATTAGTAGTCCCAGCTGTCTCAGAACTGCGCAGAGAATTATTAAATGAGGCTCATCATTCCAAGTACACCATTCATCCAGGTGGGACAAAGATGTTCAAAGATTTGAAGCATAACTTCTGGTGGGATGGAATGAAGAGGGATATTGGTCGGTTTGTAGCCAGATGTCTCACTTGTCAGCAAGTTAAAGCAAAGCACCAGAGACCTAGAGGACTTTTGCAGCCATTAGAGATCCCTCAATGGAAGTGGGAGCACATCACCATGGATTTTGTAGTAGGCTTACCTCCTACCCAGAAGAAGCATAATGCTATTTGGGTGATAGTAGATTGGCTGACCAAGTCTGCACACTTCTTACCAATTCGGTGGAAGCAGACTCCGGAAAGTTTGACTCAACTCTATATCCGAGAAATTGTAAGATTGCATGGTGCCCTCTCTCCATAGTGTCTGATAGGGATCCTGGATTCATGTCACACTATTGGAAGAGTATACAAGATGCTTTGGGCACTGCACTCAATTTCAGCACAGCGTATCACCCTCAGTTTGATGGACAATCAGAAAGGACGATTCAAATTTTGGAGGACATGCTTAGAGCATGTGTGTTGGATTGGAAAGGTAATTGGGATAACCATTTACCTTGATTGAATTTGCCTACAACAACAGCTATCAACCTAGTATTGAGATGGCTCCATATGAAGCTCTCTATGGACGTCCCTGTAGATCTCCGACTTGTTTGAATGAAGTCAGTGAGAAAGTTATAATCAAGTCCGAAATGCTTCAGTTGTGTGCTGATAAGGTGAAATTAATTCGGGAAAAGCTTCGGTTAGCTCAGGAGCGACAGAAACACTATGCAAACAGAAGGCGTCGAGATCTTGAGTTTGAAATCGGTGACCATGTGTTCTTGAAGGTCTCACCCACACGTGGAGTTTTGCATTTTGGAAAGAAAGGAAAATTGAGTCCTCGGTTTGTAGGTCCTTTTGAAATCCTTGAACGGATTAGTAACTCAGCTTATCGACTTGCTTTACCTCCTAACTTGGACCAGGTGCATAACGTGTTTCATGTCTCGCAGTTGAGAAAGTACTGTCGGGATGATGCACATGTGGTTGATTATTCCATGCTGGAATTAAAACCTGACTTGACCTATGAGGTAAGGTCAATCAGGATTAAGGATCGAAGAAATCAGGTACTCTGGAACAGAGTGATTTCGTTAGTATTGGTTCCGTGGTACAACAATAAGTTTGACGAAAACACTTGGGAGACGGAAGAAGAAACGCAGTGTGCCTATCCAGAATTGTTCGGAAGAAAAAAAAATCCACCTGAATTTTGAGGACAAAATTCTTCTAAGGAGGGAAGAATGTAACACCTGGCCGGTTGAATGGCCAGGTGTATTGCTGGTAATAGCAGATGGCTGAACTGCATGTAAAACATGGCCGGTTGAATGGCCAGGTGAAGTGCTATAAATGACAGGCAGGTGGGCATCTTCTTCATTTGGTTGTGCCTACACCTGGTAGTTCTGTTACAAACCCAGCCAACAGAGAGCAATTTTCGATTCGAAAGGAAGCCATTGAAGGCAGTCAAAACTAGCCGAGCTGAGGCGACCCTCGTCGACCTCCGACGACCTTGGGCGATGCCGGCGGCAACAACAATTCCGGCGACCTCGACGACAAGTCCGGCGGCACGAGGTAGGATCTCATAACCCCTTCATCAAGCTGTATTGGGTTTTCCTTCCGCCGGCGAAGACAACGATGGCGGCTGTGGAAAGCTTAGAGATGGGTTGTCAATGGCCGCCATCGAATGGCCATCACGGCGGCGAATGGCCACCATCAAATGGTCATCGCGGAAGTGACTAAAAGGTGCCGCCTTTGCGGCCACTTGGGTCGCAAAGACGGAGAAGAAAATGGGGTTCGGCGGCGAGCTGCGGCGGCAAGGGCCGTCGTCGCTCAAGCCGCCGAACAAAGGAAAATGCAGCAGCTTTTGCTGCTGCCGTTCTCTATTTTCCCTTCCCCAAATCCGGCCGGACCACGGCGGGAGGAGGGGAAGAGGAGGCGGCGCCGGTTGAGCGGTGGTGGCCCGATGACGGCGGCTGTGTCGGCCGCCACCCTCACGTGAATAGACGACCGAACTGGTCGTCTTCCTGGGGAAGACGACCGGTTCGGTCCAAGAATTCTGGACCGGATCGTCAAACCGAACCGGAACCCGGTTCGGTAATAGTTAAACCGAACCCGGTTCGGTTCATGATTAGACCGAATCCAGTCCAATAAATCAATCGGTTCAGACAGACCGAACCCGGTTCGGTCCAGTTATAAATCGAACCGGTTCAACAATAAACCAGGTTCAAAAGCCGGTTTAGATTTTGAACTGCCGGTGGACCTTAACCGACAGTTAAAATCTGTATATAACTGACGGTCAAGCTTGACCGTCTGTGTATTTATGTGCAGTGTGGTACATACAGAGCCAGTTTGGTATATAGGCTCCTGTTACTGATTTTGGGCTATTTATTAAATAATTTCAAGCCCTAATTGGCATGCTAATGGTACGTGTTTGTGATGTTATAGTATTAAGGGCTTTAGTCCCTTATGTTGTGATGACAGATAGCTAAGGATTTAAATGTAAAGAAAAACCCGACTAATAAACCTAGATGGTTTAGAGACATAATCATTTTATGAATGATAATAAAATGAGGACTTGAGGGCTGAGCTTGAGGGTTGGGAAGAACTTAATCAAAATAAAGACTAAAATGCCCTTGGGGATTAGGAGTCAGTGTATGAGTGTGAGTGACTTCCGATCGAGCAACCGAATGACTATTAAGTCACAGGTCAGGCCATCTGTTGAGCTATTAAGCCAACAGTGTGAATGGTATGTGATGGTTCCATACTAGTAATATTGTGATACCTATTAAGGATCACAAGGAATAGATTGGGGTGATGTTGCATCTTCCGACTGGTGGAAGCTCTGCCGTTTGTATCTCTCTATGGATTTTAGAGAGCATTCACATCTTCCGACTAGTGGAAGCTCTGTGTCATGGTACCTAATAAGGACCAACGTCTATTGGCCAGGCTTAAGCTGTTATATATCTCTATGGATTTTAGAGAGAACAATGATATGTTATTTTGGCCATGTTTGCATCTTTCTATGGATTTTAGAGAGAGTATTACATATTTTATTGGCCAGGTTTAAGCTGTTACCTCTTCTCTATGGATTTTAGAGAGAGCGTGCTTATTCTCTATGGATTTTAGAAAGAGCCACACATCCTGAGCCTTAGTTGCTAGGTGGTTTACTGTGCACAACATTGGAGACGTTAGCATCCTAGAAGGCTGCGTTTCCCGACCCACATCGAGTCTAGGAGCTGATGTGGAGCCAGACCCTTCCGACGGTCATACCTTCTAAGGTAAGGAATGGGCGAGGCAGTCACCCTTGAGAAATTCAGGGCGTGCCGTGATTACCGGTATTAACCGGAATGATAGTCACGATGTTTTCGTGCTGTCTGTCATGTAGGTATGACATTCAGTGAGTCTGTCTATGGGACAAAGACTTAATGATTGAACTTGAACTTGGGAAGAAATAAAAGACTTGCTTGAAAGATTAATAAAAGATTCAAGTAGAATCATGTAACAGGCTGCATAATATGTTAATGCAAATCCTAATTTGATGTGATGATGACTGTGTTATGGTATCCCACTGAGTATTTTTATACTCAGCATCCTTATGTGATGTAGGTGCTGCTGTGGAAGAGTGACTTCACGTGGCACTTGGGAGCCTGGTGGTGAGGACGTTCCGATTTCTTAGTATATCTCCTGCTACAGGTTTGTCCTAGATTGTATTAAGGCGCGAGCGCCGACTATTTCTAGTTTATTTTGAGATGGACGACAGACTTGCACTTAGAGGACTTGCTTAGGTTTAATCGACTTTGCATCTTGTATTACTATATGTATATATGGTTTTGTATCCATATTTGTGAACCCCAGTTATCACGGCCTAGATGCTTAGTCGAAAATTTTTCAACCAAAGATTTATCGCTTAGAACAATCCTCGAGTTTTTCCGCTACCACTCTGATTTAAAAATAGTTTTAAAAACCCGGGCCATGACATTAAGGATGCACGCATTTCAAAGTTTGGCATGCCTTGTCACACTGACAAGACGTATTTGTATATGTTCACTGAATTAGCTTGGCCAAACGAACAAAAAGAAAAGAAAAATATTGACTTTTCCATCCCCTTATCCGTGAGCTCATGCACTAATAACTTCAATTGGATTGTAAGAAATACGGGGCTTCATCATCACCTACAATTGTGTATCAATTAGCAACATGTATGCATTGCTAATTGATACAAATGCCTTGTCGGTTTGGATCTTGATCTTTGGGGAGCTCCTCACTCGATTCACCCCAAATCACCATGCTTCAGCGTGATTTCTTTTGGATGCGGAATTGGCTCTGAAGCTTCGTCAAGCCAAAATTCAGTCTGACAATTGATTCAGGCCACTTCGCTTGAAGCTACAGGGGATGAACTTCAGCAAAAATTTTCTTTTTAAGCTTCAGCTTCAAAATTTAGCATCCGAATAATATTTCGTTTCGTCTGTGAGAAGTGCCTGAATTATTTTAGTTGAGACTAGCTTCAGCTTTGATGGTCATTCAGTTATCAAACAGTTGGCATTTCCGAGATGTTAGGGCATTCAGTATTGAAATTGTAAAATTTTACATGACGTTACGGTATATAATATGTAAAACCACATTATTCAAGGATTCATTTCAGCAGCAGTACCCCATCTTAACGATGCCATGAGATCTCAAAAGTTGGTACAATTCTGCAAAACAATACCTTAAAATGCAACAAGGAAACACAAGTTGGTACAAAAATGCCTAGATAAAAAGATGCTACCAAAATGCTTCCCTTTCTAGCAATGTTTTGGACGACCAAGAGATTCACTGTTTTACTCATTATAGCCAAAAAGGTATTTCCTGCAACAAAGCAAAGTCAGCTGTCACAGTAAATTTTAATTACATAGACTGTGGCATAAACTCTTCGCTAGTAATAATAGGACAAATTATATTAAACAAAGCATGCACAATTGAAACAACTGTATCACTTGGCTAAACAAAAAAACCACGTACTTCAGATTGGGTCAGGCGGTATAGTAGGTTTCGGCTAATGTTTTTCTCAACTTGTCCCTGGGTTTTTCCCTTGATAAACAGCTCCAAGACATTCATTGGCTCTGTGAACCTTCTACAGAAGATAGAACTCCCGGTTTTGCATTTCTCTCAAACAATACATCATATTTCTGCATACAAATTTTTTTAAGAATTATTCTGTCTGTGCTTTTAAGACGACAGATAAGCTTAGTTAGCTGACATCTTAATTAGGTAATAAATCTTAAAAGTGTATCAACGGATATATCACATAAAGTAACTTAATATAATGCATGTGATGGAAAGATAATGAACAAACTAGTGGGAAAATAGTTTTCAAGTGACAATGAAAATGCTTGGAAAGAATTAATGACTGGCATTGTGACATGACAAAGCTTCAAGACCTCTTACCAAGTTGATCCCTCGCTCACTCCTAAAACCTGTCTTGCCTCCTGTTCGACCATCATTTTGCTTCCCCTGCGCATTGTATTTTGTATTGTTTCTTAGGCGACGCCAGTTTTAGATGCATCTGCACTTACACAAACCCCAACATAAATGCACATATATATGTGTTGGCAACCAAATAACTCCACTTCAAAAATCTATATACTGCTCTGAAATAAACATTATCTATAACAACATGATCATGTTCAATTATTGTCCTTGCTAGAGCCTAGAAAACTATTGGCAAGGAAAAGATGATGCATGTTGACACCACTAGGCAAGGTGATCACCAACAACCATTCAAGTAATAATGCATGGTAACAAGATTTGCGCCCTTAAAAACGCTATTAAAATGCAGTGTCTCCAATATAGGATGAAGAGTTGACTTCATCCCAATGCTATGTCGATAATTCAAGAAAAATGCTGAAGCCCATGGGTTGTTAATTTTATCCATGTGTTACCCTAATGTCTGTGCCAAACTGGACACAACCATGTTTTTGGAAATCTAGGCCTTATATACCGTTAGTTGCGCATAAGCCCGTACGGTCATCCCAAAGGAAACATGAAATTGGTGTGGCATGACTCATTTTCCCATACAAAGTATACTTAAATATCTAGTCAACTGAAATGCATGGCAGTTTTAATCCACATTTATAGGTGTCATATAAGAAAAATTGATTAAGAATGAATCAATTTAACCCACTGGAATAAACGTCTACTGCAGACTGGTCATACATGGAGGGTAAAACATTTCTCAGAAGCTACAGACAAGAAGCCAAAATGTCTTTATAGGAAGAGTGAATTCCTATTCTTAAGGGATTCATTACTAAGAAAGTTGGGAAACAAGATCTCTAAATAATCACTTCATTTAGGAGGCCCAAAGAGTTCAGCTCGTCAATAGATGTGTGGGTCCTCAACCGATCACTGTGCATCTGAATCTGCGAAAAATTATGCAGCCCTTCATCCTATAGACTCATAGTAATCGAAATAAAAAAGACGGGTGAAGCAACTAAGTTCTTAGGTCAAACTTCTCCAACAGACACTGAATAATCTACGTAGAGTATACTCCTAATTTCTACGTAGTAATCGACTCTTGACTTATGAGACATGCCTAAGATAATAATCAATTTCTTGCAGAAACAACTATAAATTCCCATTAAGACATGCTAAAAAAAGACCTAATATCCGGTTGGAGTGACCCTCTGGAGAGCTAATAAAGGAGGTCTTATTTATAAACAAGTGAAACCACAGATGGCACCTACAAGGAGATGTAATGAAGAACAGAGGAAAGCCAAGGAGGACTCGAAATATCTAGTGAGACATGATTGGGTGGCATTGATGTCAACGAATTCTTGAAGTTCGTGCTTACAAACATTTATTGGTATAAAACATGTCACAAAAAATCGTAGGAATGAGATTATTCGCCGATTCAGACCCCATGAAGAAGTTTTTATTATTCAAAACCAATTAGGAGACTAAGAGCATATTTTCAAAACAAATGAGAAAAGATTTATTAAGACAATTACTGAAAACCCCTCACTTCTCAAGCATGTAAATACTAGTAAGAATGAATATCCAATATCACAGGAACAACTCATGAAATAAAGTTATTCACAAGCTTTCTGAACATAGTCATCAAATAAATTCATTTCAAATTCGAATTATATTACAGGGACAAACCCTACAACATCATCCAACAGAAGAACTGCAACAGACATACTAACGTAGCATACAAAATAAATTTAGCTTTTGCCGAGATTTGAGCGAGAATACAAAATAAAATTTGATTTTTTAAAAAAAATTATTTATTTCAAAAAAATCAAAAATATCTCGCCCAGATCTCGCAATGATCTGTCACCAAATAAATTTTGATTTTATAGAAAAATCATTTATTTATAAAAAAATGAACATATCTCGCCGAGTTCTCGGGGTGATTTGAGCGAGATCACAAAAAATAACTTTGGTAAAATATTATTTAGATTAAAATTATACTTAGAAAACTTTGAAAAAAATAATAAAAAAGTCAGCCTATCTCGCCGCGATCCCAGAAATAATCCCGGTGAGATTTGAGCGAGTTAAAAAAATATCTTGTTTAAAATATTATTTACTTAGAAAAATTCGAAAAAAAATAATAACAAAGGCAGTATATCTCTCGCCGAGATCTGAGCGAGAATATCAAACAAATTTTGATTTTTTTTAAAAATTATTTATTTGTAAAAAAATCATTAAAATAATAAAAAGGTCAGCATATCCCGGCAAGATCTCGGAAATGATCTCAGCGACATTTGAGAGGGAATACCTCAAATATTAAAACATAATAAAAAAAGACAGCATATCTCCCTGAGATCTCGGAATTGATCTCGGCGAGATTTGAGCGAGATCTAAAAACTAATAAAACATTATTTATTTTAAAATCATATTTAGAACAATTTGAAAAACTTGAAACAATAATAAAAAATGCCAACTATCTAGCCAAGATCTCAAAAATGATTTCGGGAGATAAAAAAATATCTTTTTTAAAATATTATTTATTTTGAAAGAATTTTTAGAAAAATTTGAAAAAAAAAACAAGGGGCAATTTCCCCGTAATTCCTCCGAATAACAAAGGCAGCATATCTTGGCGAGATCACCAAAAAAATATCCAATAAATTTAGTTTTTTTTTAAAATTATTTATTTGTAAATATAAAAAATAATAAGAAAAATTAAGCATATCTCACCGAGATCACGGAAATGATCTCGCCGAGATTTGATCGAGATTACAAAAAATATCTTTTGTAAAATTTTATTTATTTTTAAAATATATTTACAAACTTTTTTAAAAAAATAATAAAAAAGTCACTTTCGAGATCTCAGCGAGATCACATAAAATTTGGTTTCTGAAATTATAGTTTTAATTGAAAAACATATTTAAATTTAAAAAAAAATAAAAAAGACAGCATATCTAACCGAGATGTCGGAAATGATCTCGCGAGATCTGAGCGAGAATATCAAATAATTTTAGTTTTTTAAAAATTTTATTTATATATATTTCTAAAAACATTGACAACAAAAAATAAAACAAGCCCGAGATCTCGGCGCGATTTTAGCGAGTCATAAGAAATATATTTTTAAATATTAGTTATCTTACAAATATATTTAGAAAAATTTATAAAATTAATAAAAAAAGACAGTATATCTCGCCGAGATGTCGGAAATTATCACGTCGAGATCTGACTGAGACCACAAAAAATTATGCATATTTTAAAATTTTATTTAGATTTATTTATAAAAACAATATTTAATTTAAATTTTTTTAAAAAAAATGAAATGTCGGAATAACAAATAAAACTTATTTTTTTTAACATTACTTACTAAAAAAATTATCAATAAATATCAATAAATTTTTTTTAAAAAAGACCCTAATATCCGGTTGGAGTGATCCTCTGGAGAGCTAATAAAGGAGGTCTTATTTATAAATAAGTGAAACCACAGATGGCACCTACGGGGAGATGTAATGACGAACAGAGGAAAGCCAAGGAGGACCCGAAAGATCTAGTGAGACATGATTGGGTGGCATTGATGTCAACGAATTCTTGAAGTTAGTGCTTACAAACATTTATTGGTATATAACATGTCACAAAAAAATCGTAAGGAATGAGATTATTCGCCGATTAAGTCCCCATGAAGAAGTTTTTATTATTCAAAACCAATTAGGAAACTAAGTCATATTTTCAAAACAAATTATCGAGACAATTATTGAAAACCCTTCACTTCTCAAGCATGTAAATACTAGTAAGAATGAATATCCAATATCACAGGAACAACTCATGAAATAAAGTTATTCACAAGCTTTCTGAACATAGTCATCAAAGAAATGATCTCGGCAAGATTTGAGCTAGATCACAAAAAATATCTTTTGTCAAAGAATTATTTTATTTGAAAAATACATTTAGAAATTTTTTAAAAAAATAATAAAGATGTTAGCATATCTCGCCAAGATCTCGGAAATGATCTCGGCGAGATTTGAGAGGGAATACCTCAAAACGTGAGATCTCGGAATTGATCTCTGCGAGATTTGAGCGAGATCTAAAAAATAATAAAATATTATTTATTTTAAAATCATATTTAGAACAATTTGAAAAACTTGAAACAATAATAAAAAATGCCAACTATCTCCCCGAGATCTCAGAAATGATTTCGGGAGAAAAAAAGAATCTTTTTTAAAATATAATTTATTTTGAAAGTATTTTAAGAAAAATTTAGAAAAAAAATAACAAAGGCAGCATATCTTGGCGAGATCTGAGAAAAAATATCAAATAAATTTAGTTTTTTTTAAAAATTATTTATTTGTATATATAAAAAATAATAAGAAAAGGTCACTCTATCTCGCCGAGATCATTAGATTTGATCAAGATTACAAAAAATATCTTTTGTAAAATATTATTTATCATTAAAAATATATTTACAAATTTTTTTAAAAAATAATAAACAAATAGCTTTATATTATAAGAAATAAGCTCGGCAAAAAAAAAATTACTTTTTTTATTTTAGGATTATAATATGAAAATAATATAAAAAATTGAAAAAAATACAAAGTAAAGACTGTATATCCCGGCGAGATCTCGAAATTGATCTCGGCGAGATCTGATCGAGATCATAAAAAAATGTTTTTTTGAATTTTTTATTTTTTAAAACATAGAAATAGAAAAAATAACTCGCCGTGATCTCGAAATGATCTCGGCGAGATTTAGCGAGAATACGAAATAAATTTTGATTTTAAAAAAAAAATTGCTTATTTAAAAAATCGAAAATATTAAACGAAACGTGCTAAAAATTTTAGTTTTACAAAACTGACCACTTAAAATGCATCTGCAAGACTCCAAATTTACTTAATCATCTGAAACTTGCCTCTCCGCATCGCGTTGCCCTTGGCGAGGCCGCTCTACTTCTTCCTGCCATGCCTGGAACTTTCCTTCTCCAGTGCTATATCTGAGAGGATTTTCTTCAGCATCTCTTCAGGCCCAACCATCAATGGTAACTCCCCAGAATCAGGTCGTGAGGGAGAGCTTTCTGCTGCCAATCCTTCTCCTGCATCTCCAATAAATTTGGCAGAATATTCTCCTCCTCAATTCCAGGCCAAGCCAACCATTCCACAGATCATGACATGGTTTATTGTTTATGAAAAAAAAAAGGAATTTACCTTTGGGATTTTGATAGACGCCCACAACCCTATTGCAGAATCTTTTCGGATTCTAGTTTCAAGCTTCAACTGCCTCCTGCCGCGAGCTTGAGGAGAACTGAACAGAGGCGGTAGAAGAAGGAAGACGAGCAGGCCCATTTTTACCAAGTTAACGAGGCGAAGCCCATGGGCCATGTGGTACCGTGGTAGTGAACTATGCAACTTGGCCCGTGTGGAAACCAATACACTTTAAGGCCCATAAGCTCACTGTTGGCCCCCGGCAGCGGCACCACATACATTTCATCATTTCATGTTTTTATTAGACCATTACAGGAAATCAATGTGTAATCTTTTTTACTTAAAGATGTAGTCATTGGACCTTATCAAAAAAGAGAAAAAGATGTGGCGCTTCCAGTGGTCATGGCACATTCGAAGTAGGCTGGATTTTTTAGAAAATCAACTTATCTCTGCAAATTTATAATCGAAAACAAAAACTTCATTATCTCTGCTCTTTTTTTCTTTTTATGTGTTGTATCATCATTCTCATATGGGTAATGATATTACCACTCCACTTTTCAGCTCCATTTTCCTCCACTGCCTATGTGGCGCCCACAAAGTAATATCATTACCCTTCGGGTGTTTTACATATTACCTGGTGCCAAGTTTGTTATTTCCATATCACCTGGTTTTTCTCGTTTTATCTCATATCCCCTGGAATCTAGACTTGGAGTACTAAAAATGCCCCTCTTGTATATTTATCATGTTATTATTGTGCAAAGAGGGCGTGTTGGACACAACACGAAAAAAAAGAGGGTTTCCGGCGATTTCCAGAGGCGACTCCGTCGGCGAGTCCTCCGACGATTTCCAGCTGCACCCAAGGTTTTCGAAGATCCGATTAACGTCCCCCCTACTCGATTTCTCTGGCGCCCCCTTTTGGATTTTGACGACACGACTGACGGAGAGTGCGGTTTGGGCGGCGATTTGTCGCGTAAAACTCCTGGGATTTCAGGGACAAACAAGTTGAGTTTCCCCTGCGGCTCCCCGCGCCTTCGAGCAACCGGCGGAGTGTACGATTGAGGTTCGGTTTGCGGCGAGGAAGCGTGTGAAAGGCGCGTACGAGGAAATACATACATACACAC
The DNA here is from genome assembly GCA_039654745.1 of Houttuynia cordata. Lineage (NCBI taxonomy): Eukaryota > Viridiplantae > Streptophyta > Magnoliopsida > Piperales > Saururaceae > Houttuynia > Houttuynia cordata. The sequence continues at coordinate 12,420,736 of CM077511.1, read as the reverse complement.
CACTAAACCACGGTAAGGTTTAGTGAAATCCTTATTTATTTTAGTTCTAGAAGCTCAGAATTTAAGATTTCTAATTTTTAAGATGAAGCATAAAGTCGTATTATATACAACACGACTTGAGCGTTAGTCGTGTACGCGACAACACGACTATTATGATTTCCTGTGTTTCCAACACGACTGTTCTACTGACCACTCTACCTATCTCATTGCAGATGGATACAAAAGAAGATGAGTATATAGAGGAAATACCATCGGAAGAGGAGGAAGATCAGGAATTCTTCGTTGCACCTCGGGAGCGAAGACAGAGGGGCAGGAAGAGGAAGGCTCCGATGGACCGATTACGCAAGAAAACATACAATCCACGACTGGCGGTTCAGACGTTTTGTCAATCGGGGGCGATGAAAAAGTGTGCGGCCCTCCTACGACGTCACCAAAGATGTTGCCAACTGATCAGAGAAGCTGGGTTCTCTGTCATCTTTGAAGGTGAGGACGTAGTTGTTTTTCGGAACCTCATCGACCATTTGGTTAGGTATTGGGATGAGGAGGCGAAGGTCTTCAATATCAAGGGGAGAACGCTACATTTCACAGAGCAAGAAGTTGCTCTTATCACTGGATTGCCCGCTAAGGGCGAAAGAGTTGAGGTCCTTCCCTCTATGCCACGGCGAACGGAATGTGAATTCTTCAGAAAGTACTTCACCGTAAGGAAACCGGATATTCCACATATTGAAGAAATCATTCAAAAGCTTGGCGAGGGCGAAATGAAGATGCCAGAGGAGGACATGGCGAGGATGATCATCTGCCTCATCATCTCCACGGTGCTGTTTCCACATAGCACGAGAGTGGTGCATCCCTCTTTCTACCCTTACATTGAAGACCTCCCAAGAATGAGCTCATACAATTGGGCTGAGGCTATTCATACGATGTTGGTTTCTGGTATAACCCACACCAGCAGACTAGTGGGTGGGAGAAGTAAACGGCTGGGAGGTGGATACCTAAACGGCGCCTCATATGTCCTTCAGGTATGTAGTATTTGTATATTTTTACAGTCTTTGAAAGGCTCTAAGTGTCGTGTACTATGCAACACGTCTTTTATTAATGTCGTTTATTATGCAACACGACTTTATTTATAGTCGTGTATTATACAATACGACTTGATATATAGTCGTCTACTACACAACACGTCTAATTATGTAGTTGTGTTGCATACGACATGACTACATTTCTAGTCGTGTACTATTATAGTCGACTATAATAGTACACGACTTGACTGTATCCACGAGTTTTACTAATGTTTTCATCTGATTACTATGCAGATTTGGTTTTTTGAGCACACGAAAATCTTCCATGCTGCGTTCGGCCCTACCAGTCCGAGGGCGAAAAGGTGGCAAGGAAGTGGGGCCCTAATTAGAGAGGTGAAGATGGGTGCACAGAAGAAGCACCGTATGACCGACTACTGGAAGGGTCTATTCGATAATCTCGACGTATGGGAAGACATCGTCGATGTCATCGTCCCCATGGCCAAAAGGCATCTCTCATTCTTTCGCCTCCCCCAGTGGCCCCTCCTCCGCGACGACATAAGACGGAGAGGCTGGAAATAAAGAGGAATCCTAAATAACCTACCCTCTCTTCCTCGAGGACGGCTGCTCAGTCTACTGCCCTGGGGCGATTGGAGGGTTCGCTTCAGGGCATACAGTCATTAATTGAGATCGCTCTGTCGTCGTATGAGGAGATGGGAAGGAGTGTCGGACCTTTGCGAGAGGTTCTTCACTGTATCAAGGCATCTGCCGCCACAACGTCAACGCTGTTAGAGGGTCACAACTTTGAGCATCCCAAGGAGGAGAAGAGTGAAGAGCCGAAGAAGGAGACGAAGGAATCACAGAAGAAGGAGAGGATAACGAAGTCATCGGTCCATCACAAGGAGGAGGCAAAGAAGCGGCCCAATGACAAGGACCACGTGAAGCAAACTCCGATGGCCATGCACAGAAAGGAGCTGGCGCACAAGTCAGCCAGTGATTCATTGAACTGGGGTAACGGTAAGTTGTAACACGATTATTTAATTTTTCGTGTTGCATGCAACACGACTAGCCAATTTTCGTGTCGCATCCAACATGACTAACTAATTCTTCGTGTTGCATGCAACACGACTACCTAATTTTCGTATCGCATTCAACACGACTAGCTAATTTTTCGTCTTGCATTCAACACGACTAGCTAATTTTTTATGATGCATTCTACACGACTATTCCTTATTTTGTGTTGAATTCTACACGACTATGTTATATTTCTTGCTGCTACTAACACGAATATTGAAAATGTCATTTTAGCTCCCATAAAGCAGGCGGATGTGGAGGAGAAGATTCAACGGGCTGTAAAGAGATCTGCCGCGAAGTTGTTTTTGAAGAAGCTCCAACCAGAATTTGACAAACACATGGAGCGTGCAGAAGAGGAGTCCCGTCAGACGTACGGCCGGGACAGATTCCCCCTGGTGTAGTGGTAAGGAGGAGAATGAGGATTGTCTCCGCGAGGGAATTGCAGAGGCTTAGGGAAGATGACCATATACGGAGAATGGCGGAGGAGAAGGCAAGGAAGAATTTGGCAGACGATCCGAACGCCGACTCTGAAGATACCTTATCCGACCGACAAACAACCTCTATCATCGATGAGGTGATCTCTTCCATACAGCAGTCGGATATCCAAACGGCCAAGGAGGATGAATGGGCAAAGGAGGAGGCGGAGAAGAAGGACGAGGATGAATTGGCAAAGGAGGAGGAGGAGAAGAAGGAGGAGGATGAGGCAACGGAGGAGGTGAAGGAGGCAACTGGCTTAACGTCATCCCAGCCTCTTGACGTTGATGTCCTCCAAACGCCACAAAAGGCTAAGCATAAAGTTGAACTCCCAGAAAACTATGGTAATTTGGAGTTATGCTTCGACATGGGGGTGTTGTTAGAGCGAGATAGAGTGGAAATATCAGGATGGATAGCCAATCCGAGGAAGGCTTATCCAATCCCAACGCTATGTGATGATGACTACGTATCCCTCCTACAAACAACAGAAACTAACACCAATGTAAGGATACATACTCGACTATTCCTAAAGTCGTATATAAAATACTCGACTATTCCTAAAGTCGTATATAACATACTCGACTATTCATAAAATCGTATATAAAATACTCGACTTTATGCATAGTCGTGTATGTTGAAGACACGACTATTCCTAAAGTCGATTATTGTTTGAATATTGCCAATTTCTGAATATGTTGTTGGTTTATACAGGTTATAGATGAATTTTTTGGTCTATTACGGGAGCGTAATGACAGAGAACGGCTGAAGTATCCGTTCAGTTTTTTTGGATGTCACGCATTCAAAGAAATATTCGACAACGTAAGTTTTTCCTGCATCACGAGCGCTAATTTCACGTTTCCAGTTCGTGATTTTCTGATTCTATTGCGATTTTGCAAGAATACATAGAAGGGGGCAATAATACAAAATTGATAAAAAAAAACTTGGGAGGATGCTCAAGGGATTGAACAGGAACATATTCTACGCCTTTTTCCCAATCCGCACTGGCTCCCATTTCTGCCTCGTCTATGTACACTTCCCAGTTGGTGTATGGCGTTTCTACAACCCCCTATCTGGCAAACCCCAGTTGTATCCACATCACAGGGTCGCAGCTGAGAAATTCACAAACTTTATGAACATTGTCATGGCACACACACTGGGACTCATCCGTTGCATCGACTGGAAGATGACTCAGATCGCCAAAGTGCCCTGCCAAGAGAACTCAAAAGACTGTGGCGTGTTCATCATGATGTATGTGGCGCACTTGGCGTCCAATGTCAACCCACCTGAGTTTGATCAATCAACAATTACACGAAAGTGGCGCCCAATAATTGCTGCAACTATGATTCGCGGGGTTATCGACAGAGAGTTTGACGACGATTCAATCTAAAAGCAAAATCAGGCTGTCACAATTGCGGGGTTTTTTAGGATGTCGGATGAAGACTAATATTCTTTTTCAACTCTTTTTTGTGGTTTTCTGAATCTTCTTCCATGCACATACAGTATACTTTCAATAAATTCAAATTCATTTTTTTCATGTCTACAGTGTATTGGAAAGCCGCTTAGTGACGACTCTTATGCAACACGACATCTGATATAGTCGTGGTGTATCATATACGACTATCTATATAGTCGTGTTGTATCATATACGACTATCTATATAGTCGTGTTGCATAAGACACGATTGTATTATTAGTCGTATAATATTGTAGTCGATAATTATATTCCTCTTATGTCGACTCTGCGCTGACTATGACGGAGTCTAATTTTTTTCTGTCATGTACGTGAGGAAACAAAGAATGATCGGCGTCTTTCAACGACGGGAGGCCGCTTATACAACACGACACGTATGCAACACGACACTTGCATTCAAAGAAATATTCGACTACATGCATACATTGCGGTAGAGTAATCTTTGTTATACATGAATTTGTGATCGACCTAAGTGAAGAAGGGTGGGGCCTTAGGTAAGCCAGAGCGTCGTCTCGGTGCTGAATCATCCGTTCCCAGATTGCCTTGTTGCGGGAGTCTTCGATATCTGCGCTTCCTTGCTTCTTTCGCAACCGTTGGGTTAGTACACCTTTTACGGTTGTGACCAACTTGTCGACAGTTGCCACATCTCACCCTCAACCTCTTTGGCGGGTCAGGCTGTGACTCGATTCTCTTTGTCTGTCTCCTACCCCTCTTTGGAGCATCGAGCATGGGCGGTTTGCATTTGAATAAAACCCCGTAATCCCCCCACTGACTCCTGTCTAAAGTAGGGAAAACTACTTCTTCATACGTTGTGCGGTACAGACATGCATGGTACCACTTTTCACAATATTCCACTGGGTCGAAACTCCTCTCATCGATACATGCAATGGCGTGCTTGCAAGGAAGTCCCATGCTCTGGAAGAACCCACATGTGTAGGTTCTCTTCGTTAGGTCAACAACATCCTGAGGAAAAAATATGACAACAACATGAATAGTCTTGTTGTGAAATAGTTTTCTTATTTTAATAGTCGTGTCGTCGCTAAGATGACTATATCAGTAGTCGTGTCATGGCTAACACGACTATATCATTAGTCGTGTAGTCGACAACACGACTATATCATTAGGCGTGTATCGCATGACACGACTATTCCAGAATTGAATTATCAGAAACCATTGTGGAATGAATTCTTACCACATGGTATAAAGATGTGACTTCAAACTGCCATAATGATAGCGGTTGCACTCTGACTGTTCCAGCACTCTTATTCCTCATTTCGTTGATATGATTGTGTGCATACTTGGTTAATGGTGTCGTTAGCCGTTCTGCTTCCATGCGACGTCTCTCGAAATGGGAGGTCATGGTCGCACGAGTTTGCTCGATCAACCGAGTTATTGGCCAAAATCTAGCCTTCAATAGCATATTATTTGCACTTTCTGATATGCTTGATGTGAGCGTGCGATATCTTTTACCCGGATATTCCACGTTAGCCCAATTTCTTTTATTGATCTTCTGAACATATTTCCATGCCTCCTCATTGTGGTCCTTCATCTTGTGCATGATTTCATCAAATTCTGGTCTCCGGAAGCATTTTGCAGCTCGGAATAGAAGGTCTTTCAAGTATTTATCCTTCCATTGATTAAGCATATTGGCGGCCATATGCCTTAGGCAAAACCCATGGTGAGCCTCAGGAAATACATCAGCAACCGCTCTCAGAAGTTCCTTCTGTCTATCCGAGACAATTGTATCCAGAGACGCCGGGGGGTCCGTAAAGAGGGTGGATTTGAGTAGGCTGAGGAACCACTTCCTGCAAGGCAGCAAGAAGAGATAGGGGGTACACAGTCGTATACGAAACAACACGACTGTATGAGTAGTCGTGTTGCTCGAAGACATGACTACTCATACAATCTCCTTAGCATACGTACCACGAATTTATAGTCTCTTTGTCAACAACTGCAAATGCAACGCACATTAATTATTGGTTCCCGTCGAGTGTTGTTGCAACCAATAACACTCTGGGGTACTTTCCTTTCAGGAATGTTCCATCAACAGTGAGCAGCGGCCTAAGTGATCTTCGGAATGCTCTTGCGACTGGGCCAAAGATCCAAAAGACACGTCTGAACTCGTATCCGGCTTCCTCATTTTCAATTTCCGGAATATCACAACATCTTTCAATCACCACATATGTACCTGGATTAGACCGCTCTAATTCCTTTCCATAATGGGGAAAAATACGATATGTGTATTCCGGGTTGCCATCGATCAATCGTATTAATTCCTCTTTTGCCCTCCATGCTCTTTGATAGTTCACTTTGACGCCCCAATGTTTCTCAATGTACTGTTGGATATTAGCCGTTTTTATGGAGTTTGAATCCTTGTGGAGGCCATGACACTTCCGTGCAATCCATAGGTGTGAGGCCAATGGATGATCTTTAGAACTTATCAAAATGTCGCATGTATGCCTTCCTTCACTCCTTGTCATGGTGACTCCGTCAACTAGATTCAAAGCCCGTATGTACCACTTGCACCCTGTAATCTTGCACTTTGCAGCAAAGGTGTCCTTGTTCTCGTCCGCCACTTTGAACATGAATTTTCTATTGATTGCCAAATCAGTAAGAACCATTTTGAACTATTTTATACTTTCGAATCCAGCCGCTAAGGCAAGTTGTGCCTCATAGTCGTCTCCTTGCAAACTGCCGGTCAACATCGTCTCCTCCTCATATTTTTTTGCAGGACCGGCCTGCGGTGAATAGGTACCCCAATCCCAACCACCTTCACCATCAATATTGTTGTACTCATTGCCGTCCAAGTTTTGTGCCCCTGACGCGACAGATTTTCCTTTAGAAGTGGATGTTCTTGCTGCTTGTTGGAGTTTTATACCTGACACAGAGTGGTCTCCTCCCGTGGGATGCGGCCCGGAAAAACTGGTAGTGTGAGAGGCTCATCCCAGTCATCTGCAGACCACGGTAATTGTTCATCGTCAAATAATTCTTCTTCATCTGCATCTTCATCTTCGTCTTCATTTTCATCTTTCTCTTCATCCTCATCTTGATCCTCATCTTCATCTTCACCATTGAACCCATTGATTTGAAACTAGTTATCGACTTCATTCGGAAATTCATCCTTTATATTTTTATTACCATCTCCCAATATGCGAGAACAACATGGTAAGAATGGCATGCATATTGTACAAAAATGTCTAAACGACTTGATTATTTAGTCGTGTTGTCGACAACACGACTTCAATTCCAGTCGTATTGTAATAACAATACGACTGTAATTCTAGTCGCATCATATACAACACGACTTGAATTCCAGTCGTGTCGTATGCAACACGACTTTAAGATATGTCCACTCGTTAATTTCACCCCTTACCTCACAACTTCAAGTGAACAATTTTCATCTTTTCCTCCTTCAACTGCTGGTGCAGGTGACTTATTCCCCGGGCTGGACGGTCTCTCCTGTGGTGTCTTACTGGCCGGCCTCGGAATTCTCACCGTCCTTATCCGCACTAGAAACCATTTGCTTATTGGCAATGGAATTCTCCGTGTTGTTATTTCCAGCAGAAGTCTACTCCACGTATAGATCGAGTGGTCCATCTGTGCATCACCTCTTGTTGTGAAGGACGAATATTGTCTTCACGTCTTCATCGTCTTCAAGGACGTATCGGGTTCCAGAATGAACAAGATATGACAAAGACAATGTACCGGATGAAGACTTCAGCGGTAATCTTTCTTCCACTTGTTGCAACAGTCCCATGTACTTTACTTGTGTATCAATAGACACGAGCTTCAATTTCCCGCCCACATACCCATCAGAATTTGTGAACATTCCATCGTAGTGTAAGCACAAAGGTATCAAATCCATCCTTACCTGGCATTACAATAACGAAATGAATAAATAAACCGTGATTGAAAATAGTCGTGTTGTAAAATATACGACTATTGTTATTATCGTGTTATGGAATACACGACACTCGGAAAAAGTAGAAAATTCTGCAAATTTTCAACTTTCATCTCTCGATCAAATTTACATTATATCAAACGTTGAATTTCAAGTAGACGTACCGTTTTTGAATGGACGATTACTCTTTGGCAGTTGTGTTTGCGTATCCACTGCTTTTCCGCTCTTTTTTCGTGTATTGGCAGCAAGATAACTTTTCCTGGTTTGGAAGGCGCCGACGACGTTATGGCCGGAGCTGCTGCACGGAACTTCTCCGAAACACCTTCTTCTCTGGCCCGCCTTTTCCTTCTTCTCCGAAATGCCTTCTCAAAAAATTGCAAATACCCCTGCTGCCGTGTATACAAGACAAAGGTATTTTGGGTAGCTTCCAGGTCATATGAAAAGAACTATCTTTTTCCAGGTGATATGATAAAACCAAACCTGGCGCCAACTTTGACTTTCCCATATCACCCGGAATCTTCCTCTTTCTTCCATATGACCCGAAAAGTACCCAAAATACCCTTAGGTTTAGGTATAAGCACCCACACTCTTCGTTTTTCCATATTACCAGGAATCTGAGGAGGTACCCGGAGAAACTCGTGTTCAATCGGAGAAGAAGGTGTTCCGTCCGGCATCTCCGCCCATATCATCGCTGGCGCCGGCGCCGTCCAAATCGGAAAAGGTAATTTTCGCGCCAAAAAGCAAGAAACCGAACGGGATGAAAGGATTTTGATGTAAGAGCAGTGGGGAAGCCCTCCAAACTACAAAAATTATGATCTACATGTAAAGAAACACATATAAAGATCACTCATTGGTATTGGACCGCTCCTGGACATAAAATAAGAGGATAAAAATAGGCAAAAACGTGAAATACTCTTCGGCGAGTAACAAGTTCAATTTATATATCTTTCTGTGATCCTAATGAAGGGGAAGAGGAGGAAAAATAAGGAAGAACACAATAAAATGGGCAAAAAACAGATGAAAAATGAGCGAGTTATCAAATTTTGAAAATTCCTATTTTATCGTGTCGTCGAAAACACGAAAAATATCCAAGTCGTGTCTTGCAGTATAGTCGTGTCGTCGTGTACACGACTATACTGCAAGTCGTGTCGTTCAAAACATGTTTTTACTGAAATTTTTAAAATGTCATAACTCACTCATTTTTTATCCGTTTTTGCCCATTTTTTTTGCGTCCTTCCTTATTTTTCCTCCTCTTCCACGTAATGAAGATATATTAGAATGAAAGAAGAAGAAAAAAGAATAAGAAAGAAAAAAATGGAAGCTTTCCAGCGAAGAGCTTCCACTTTATTCTTTATTCTTATTTTTTCTTCTTCTTTTATTCTAATATATCTTCATGAGGTGGAAGATGATGAAAAATAAGGAAGAACGCAAAAAAAATGGGCAAAAACGGATAAAAAATGAGTGAGTTATGACATTTTAAAAATTCCATTAAAAACGTGTTTTGAAAGACACGACTTGCAGTATAGTCGTGTCCGCGACGACACGACTATACTGCAAGTCGTGTCGTTCAAAACACGTTTTTACTGAAATTTTCAAAATGTCATAACTCGCTCATTTTTTATCCGTTTTTGCCCATTTTTTTTCATTCTTCATTATTTTTCCTCCTCTTCCACATCATGAAGATATATTAGGCTGAGAAATAAAGAAAAAATTAGAAGAAATAAGAAAGTGGAAGCTCTTCGCCGCAAAGCTTCTACTTTCTTCTTTTTTCTTTATTTCTTAGCTTAATATATCTATATGAGGTAGAAGAGGAGGAAAAATAAAGAAGAACAAAAAAAAAATGGCCAAAAACGGATAAAAAATGAGCAAGTTATGACATTTTGAAAATTTCAAAAAAATCACGTTGCATATGACACGACTCAGGCTCAAGTCGTGTTGTCGAATACACGAATACACGACTTGAGCCTGAGTCGTGTCATATGCAACGCGATTTTTCTGAAATTTTCAAAATGTCATAACTCGCTCATTTTTTATCCGTTTTCGCCCATTTTTTTTGCGTTCTTCTTTATTTTTCCTCCTCTTCCACATCATGAAGATATATTAGGCTGAGAAATAAAGAAAAAATTAGAAGAAATAAGAAAGTGGAAGCTCTTCGCCGCAAAGCTTCTACTTTCTTCTTTTTTCTTCTTTTTTATTTATTTCTTAGCTTAATATATCTATAGGAGGTGGAAGAGGAGGAAAAATAAAGAAGAACAAAAAAAAAATGGCCAAAAACGGATAAAAAATGAGCAAGTTATGACATTTTGAAAATTTCAAAAAAATCACGTTGCATATGACACGACTCAGGCTCAAGTCGTGTTGTCGAATACACGAATACACGACTTGAGCCTGAGTCGTGTCATATGCAACGCGATTTTTCTGAAATTTTCAAAATGTCATAACTCGCTCATTTTTTATCCGTTTTCGCCCATTTTTTTTGCGTTCTTCTTTATTTTTCCTCCTCTTCCACATCATGAAGATATATTAGGCTGAGAAATAAATAAAAAATTAGAAGAAATAAGAAAGTGGAAGCTCTTCCCCGCAAAGCTTCTACTTTCTTCTTTTTTCTTCTTTTTTCTTTATTTCTTAGCTTAATATATCTATATGAGGTGGAAAAGGAGGAAAAATAAAGAAGAACAAAAAAAATGGCCAAAAACGGATAAAAAATGAGCGAGTTATGACATTTTGAAAATTTCAAAAAAATCACGTTGCATATGACACGACTCAGGCTCAAGTCGTGTTGTCGAATACACGAATACACGACTTGAGCCTGAGTCGTGTCATATGCAACGCGATTTTTCTGAAATTTTCAAAATGTCATAACTCGCTCATTTTTTATCCGTTTTCGCCCATTTTTTTTGCGTTCTTCTTTATTTTTCCTCCTCTTCCACATCATGAAGATATATTAGGCTGAGAAATAAAGAAAAAATTAGAAGAAATAAGAAAGTGGAAGCTCTTCGCCGCAAAGCTTCTACTTTCTTCTTTTTTCTTCTTTTTTCTTTATTTCTTAGCTTAATATATCTATAGGAGGTGGAAGAGGAGGAAAAATAAAGAAGAACAAAAAAAAAATGGCCAAAAACGGATAAAAAATGAGCAAGTTATGACATTTTGAAAATTTCAAAAAAATCACGTTGCATATGACACGACTCAGGCTCAAGTCGTGTTGTCGAATACACGAATACACGACTTGAGCCTGAGTCGTGTCATATGCAACGCGATTTTTCTGAAATTTTCAAAATGTCATAACTCGCTCATTTTTTATCCGTTTTCGCCCATTTTTTTTGCGTTCTTCTTTATTTTTCCTCCTCTTCCACATCATGAAGATATATTAGGCTGAGAAATAAATAAAAAATTAGAAGAAATAAGAAAGTGGAAGCTCTTCCCCGCAAAGCTTCTACTTTCTTCTTTTTTCTTCTTTTTTCTTTATTTCTTAGCTTAATATATCTATATGAGGTGGAAAAGGAGGAAAAATAAAGAAGAACAAAAAAAATGGCCAAAAACGGATAAAAAATGAGCGAGTTATGACATTTTGAAAATTTCAAAAAAATCACGTTGCATATGACACGACTCAGGCTCAAGTCGTGTTGTCGAATACACGAATACACGACTTGAGCCTGAGTCGTGTCATATGCAACGCGATTTTTCTGAAATTTTCAAAATGTCATAACTCGCTCATTTTTTATCCGTTTTCGCCCATTTTTTTTGCGTTCTTCTTTATTTTTCCTCCTCTTCCACATCATGAAGATATATTAGGCTGAGAAATAAAGAAAAAATTAGAAGAAATAAGAAAGTGGAAGCTCTTCGCCGCAAAGCTTCTACTTTCTTCTTTTTTCTTCTTTTTTCTTTATTTCTTAGCTTAATATATCTATAGGAGGTGGAAGAGGAGGAAAAATAAAGAAGAACAAAAAAAAAATGGCCAAAAACGGATAAAAAATGAGCAAGTTATGACATTTTGAAAATTTCAAAAAAATCACGTTGCATATGACACGACTCAGGCTCAAGTCGTGTTGTCGAATACACGAATACACGACTTGAGCCTGAGTCGTGTCATATGCAACGCGATTTTTCTGAAATTTTCAAAATGTCATAACTCGCTCATTTTTTATCCGTTTTCGCCCATTTTTTTTGCGTTCTTCTTTATTTTTCCTCCTCTTCCACATCATGAAGATATATTAGGCTGAGAAATAAATAAAAAATTAGAAGAAATAAGAAAGTGGAAGCTCTTCCCCGCAAAGCTTCTACTTTCTTCTTTTTTCTTCTTTTTTCTTTATTTCTTAGCTTAATATATCTATATGAGGTGGAAAAGGAGGAAAAATAAAGAAGAACAAAAAAAATGGCCAAAAACGGATAAAAAATGAGCGAGTTATGACATTTTGAAAATTTCAAAAAAATCACGTTGCATATGACACGACTCAGGCTCAAGTCGTGTTGTCGAATACACGAATACACGACTTGAGCCTGAGTCGTGTCATATGCAACGCGATTTTTCTGAAATTTTCAAAATGTCATAACTCGCTCATTTTTTATCCGTTTTCGCCCATTTTTTTTGCGTTCTTCTTTATTTTTCCTCCTCTTCCACATCATGAAGATATATTAGGCTGAGAAATAAAGAAAAAATTAGAAGAAAAAAGAAAGTGGAAGCTCTTCGCCGCAAAGCTTCTACTTTCTTCTTTTTTCTTCTTTTTTCTTTATTTCTTAGCTTAGTATATCTATATGAGGTGGAAGAGGAGGAAAAATAAAGAAGAACAAAAAAAATGGGCAAAAACGGATAAAAAATGAGCGAGTTATGACATTTTTAAAATTTCAAAAAAATCGCGTTGCATATGACACGACTCAGGCTCAAGTCGTGTTGTCGAATACACGACTTGAGCCTGAGTCGTGTCATATGCAACGCGATTTTTCTGAAATTTTCAAAATGTCATAACTCGCTCATTTTTTATCCGTTTTTGCCCATTTTTTTGCGTTCTTCCTTATTTTTCTTCCTCTTCCACCTCATTAGGATCACAGAAAGATATATAAATTGAACTCGTCGCTCGCCGACGTGTATTTCACATTTTTGTCGATTTTTATTCTTTTATTTTGTGTCTATGAGCGGTTGAATACTAATGAGTGGCCTTTATATGTATTTTTTTACATGTAGATCTTAATTTTTGTTGTTGGGAGGGCTTCCCCGCTGATCTTACATCAAAATCCTTTCATCATATATTTTTTTCGTCTTTCCCGCTATTTTACAGTTTTTTGGCATGAAATTTTATTTTTTTTTCTGATTTAGACGGCGCCGGCGATGGTTTCAACCGCGATTATGGACAGACCTTTGCCGGAATATCTTCTTCCCCAACTTCATGCTCCCGTAAATCACTAATTTTGGGAAGAATGAAGCATTTGGGATACAAAAGGCTTAAAAACGTAAAAGAAGAGTATTTTCGGTACTCTAGGTGCCGATTCCGGGTCATATGAGAGAAAGAAGAAGATTCCGGGTGATATGGGAAAGTCAAAGTTGGCGCCAGGTCATATGTAAAAAGCTCCTTCTCATATCATGATCTAGTTTTCGAATCAAAGAAGAGAGAAAGGAACATCTATTTTCGTCAAGACCTGAAGTTCATAGAGGCGAAGATGAGAAATTTTAAAAAGACGTGTGATTTCCACGAGAGGTTTGTTGCCGTTGGTGAAGAGAAGTTATATAATTAAGCAGTGCTAGACTGCTTGCGGCCATAGAGTGCTTGAAACATGAAAAATCCTACCTGATATCTCAATGTGAGCGTACTCCGTTCATAAGGATGCACGTATTTCAAATTTTGGCATGCCTCGTCACTGACAAGAAGTATTTGTATATGTTTATGCTTCTAACATGCTTCTCTTGAGTAAGATCGACACATTTCTAGTCAGTAGATACATGATTATAGTTTCTCAATGATCCATGGTGCAATGGAATACTGACTCTGGTCTAGAGACTCTAGATAACCACATCTTGGAAGTCCTATAAAAAATTCTTCAGAGAAACTCCAGACTGACTTTTTCAAAGTGATGCTTCCTCGTTCTATCCAATCCAATAACATTAATTAACTAGACCAAACAAGAAATGGGTGAGCATAGACATGAGTAGAAACATCAGGGCAAGATTTACAACAGAGAAAAAAAAGGGTACAATAACTAGGGGAAAATGATATTACAGGGAATTGACATGATATGAATATATGATATATACTCTAGCTATTTCTATCAGCACATCGCCCAAACATAAGGTTGTTAATATGGCTCATGGGTATGTCTGAAATAGGCTCAATAGGCTGCTCTTCATTCTCTGAATTCGTTACATTTGACGCCTCTCTGCTGTATTCATCTGCCACAGCAAAGAACACTATAAGTAATTGATCAGATGTGCTTTTACAGACGACCATGATGTCAAAGGGAGTTCAATATATTCCAGGTAGAGATGTTCAACTCCTAGTATAAATAGAACATATCACCCGACAATTTTATTATAAATGAGTTCAACTCTTGCATCAAATTCAGCTAAAGTGGAGCAAACTCACCAAAGATTGTGTTAAAAGCAGTTGGTAGAGGGGTTGCCATGAAATTTATTCCAACGTAAAAGCTTAATGCCAGAACCACCATCACCATAAGATAGACTGGCACCGCCAACGCCCAGTACCTGAACAGCCAAGCTCAGGTTTTTCCAATTAGCATCATGTAAAGTTCAGATTTTTTTCAGACAGATATCTCCACGAAGAAGCAGCTTAAAGGGTGGTAGATTACTTACTTGCTAGGATAGTACGTAATTCCCAAATAATGAAGCCATGGCTCAAGAATATACACCCAGACAAGAAAGATTGCTAATTACATTGCAACCACAAATGAATTAATACTCTTTACTATTAAAAAGCCTAGCAGACTAAAAATTGATGAAAAAACCCACTGTTCAAAATAAAACCACCCAAAAAACAAGATGAATGAAACACACGAAGAAAGCAAAATAATTCTGGAACTTGCAGGCAAATGGTTGAGGTTTCCAGGTGCTACTATCAGGAATACTCTCACTGCCGGCGAATAAATGCTGTAGTTGCCAGGTTACCGCCCAACTACAGGAACTGGAGGACAGAAGAGAAATAGAAAAGAGAGAAAAAAAGGCAAGAGGCGAGAAAAATGTTTTCATTCAAAAACTAAGCTCTGCAGCATAAGCATACACTTAATTACTTGAGCGAGACCCTTCTAAAGGCAACTCCTTACCACATTAGATATATAAAACACATCTAGCGGAAGTAAACTAGTGAACATAAATTTAAATTTCAAAATGCCACTACTGTTTAATCAAATCAACTCCCTATCTCAGTCAGCATCTCCATAAAAAAACTTCAGCTTTTTGGTGCATCAAGACACCCGTTTAATGTAGAACTTGTCCTCCAGTCCTTGATGTTATCCTCACCATAATGAGACAGATGTTTAGCATCGTATGCGACATCCATACCAGTGACAATTGTTGAGGTCCGCAACACCATCTATATGACATGCCGAATCAAGAGTAAAACAATGATCATTCATTTCCATCTTATGATAGAACTTCTTGCGTGTCAAGAATGCCACTAATTGTCCTTGTTGAACACTAAGGTTTATGGGGTTAGGAAAGAAAACTTTACACCAGCCTGACCATTAAAGATCCCAATCACACTGCCAAGGTCGTTCCAATACTAGATTGACATGTATCAGTAAAATCACCAGCAGAAAAAGTAATAGTGTACCTAGGAGACACCTGGATTGTAATAGACTTCTTCAACCAAGCCATGAAGAGGAATGTTGATGCGGCTCTATGGGTAATTGCAACTTTTGGACAACATGCTCAGCTACGACATTTTCAGGACCTGCTGGATCAATGATGAATGTTGATTGAAAAAACCAATGAGACAATAAGACATAAAAAATATTGTGTGCTTCCAAACTTGTTCATGTTTACTGGGTGCAAGACGTATCCATTGTGCCACCATGCAAGGGACATTAGATATGCCTAAAAAGACTTCATCCGTGACTGTCATAGATACCATCAACCACACCATCTTCAAGATCCTCATCAGTAACTCGGACAACTTCCTCTCTATCACTGTCGTCATGATTGTGTGTATATGCAGAGGCAGCATGACCAACTGGGCCACATAGAAAACATTTCATACTAGGGTTCGAGAAACTTGATTTTGTTGGTGCGTCAGGAGTGGCTGAAACATCGGAAGCTTGTGTGCTGCTCAAGTTCAAATATACCGACTTGGTTGTGGTAGGTAAGAAAGATGCCACCTTTCCATTTTCCACTGCACAAGCCCTTTTATTAATCCGACTTAGCTTCTCTTCCGCTACCTTGGCCTTAGGTACCACTTCCTTAACAGTATTGAAGTAGTGCAAGCAAAGCTCGTCCTGAATGGGTTGATGAAGGGCGCTGATGTATCGCAGAACCAGCTGTCTTGGGGTCTCACGCAACTCGTTCCATGCAATAAAGTTGTAGAAGTCTTGTGTATATTCTGGAACCCTGTTTCAGATTTAGAAGTTGTTGATACAATTTCTGATCGTAGTTAAAGGGTAAAAATTCAGCCCGCATCGCCCTCCTAAGTTCTTCCCAAGTAGCGATGGGTGATTCATGAAGTTGTTCACGTTGCATCTTTAGAAATTGCCACCATGCATACAACTATGGAATTTGCTGGCTAATGGCTGAACTTAATTTTCCAGATAATGGATATCTGCCTGGTCCAAACCATAAGCTTCCACCTAAAATCCTTTAGAGAGGAGAAATGCAGATTCTTATTTTATTGGAATTACTAAACAATAGAGTACTAAATAAAGTAAATTAAACTAAAGTAAATGTACCAAATTTCCTAAATTGCACTCGTTCCTAATCAAATAGAATCCCTAATTTAGTAACCATCATAAAAAAAACATCTTCTTTTTGCTCCCAACATGCCCGCCAAAAGAAATGAGCTTTACAGACATCAAAACCTCTCCCTGAAGTTCGTAGAGGCGAAGATGAGAAATTTTTGAAACGTGATTTCTATTAGAGGTTTGTTGCCGTTGGTGAAGAGAAGTGATATAATTAAGGGGAAATTATAGAAAAAAATCATGAATTTTTTTTTTCCAAAATGACGCACTGTTGGAATTATTTCCCAAAATGGTGTTCTGACAAGCCACGCAGGTGCCCGTGTGGCGCGGGAGCTTGTATGGCTTTTTTTTTTAACCATACCGAAGGGTTAAAGGAGAAAGGCCTGGGTTGACTGTTAAGCATGAAAAATACACATTTTTATATGCCTTTTTACCTATTTGTTAGTCATGTTTTCCAATTAAAACGAGGAATAAAGTGAATTTGGGTAATTTTCTAAGTAATTAGGAATTAATTAAATAAGGCTCTCTAAATTACTCAATTTAACACTGTTCCGTAATTTTATAAATATTTGGTACGTCTAATTTGGGACATGTTTTATTTTGTATAGGTTCACATGCTCGTACTGCAGAACAGCCAAAGGTGAAGCCATTAGACGGGTTTTGAAATGTCAAAGCGACCAAAAAGCTGAGATAACGCGCAGAGATGATCTGGACCGTTGATGAGTCAGTCAAGAGAAGACGGGCGTGGAATTAGAATACAAAGCCATTCAGATTCGATCTAGCGGATAAGGATGATACAACGGGTTTTAAGAGAGTAAAAGAAAAAAAAAAAAGAGAAAGAAAATCCGGACCGGTTCAATGGTCCGGTTTAATGAAAAAAATAAAAAAAATAAAAACAAAACCCGAGCTCGGGTGTTCTGTTCAGTCGGGACAGAGGAGCTCGAGCTCTGTTCGAGCGGCGAGCTGCTGTGGGGAGGCTGGGTCCCGGTGAATCGGCGGCTGGATTCCGGCGGTTAAGGCAAGGCGGCACCATGGCGGCGGTGGTTGCAAGATCGGCGAGGAAGACCATGGCGGAGCTCGAGATCGACTATGGCGATGGCGAAATCAGAAGAGAAGAGGTCAGGATCGACGGCGGCCTGAGGTGGAGACGACGATCGACGTTGAGGAGCAGACACGGCGGCCTGAGCAGAAGCAAGACGGCGGCGGTCACGATGGTTCCGGCGCGGCGGCAAAGAGCAAAACACGGCAAAACAGAAACAGATTTGGAAAGTTCTGGATTTGGAAATTCACGTGCAACAAAGCCGAATCCGAAAATCAATCTTCTGCTCTAGAATCAGAATGGTAATCTTCTACTTTCTGTTCGATTGGAGGTACAAAAGGGGCGGATTTTGGCTCTGATTTAGAAGTTTTATTTTGGGCGAGTTGGTTTTGTTCGAGAGAAGTCAAAGACGGATTCTTTTACCAATTTGGACGAAAATTGAAGTGCTACTCGACTGATTTGGAAGGCAGACAACAGGGGAGATCTTTCTAGATGAGATTAATTTTGGAAAAAGGTACTGCTTTTGGGAGAAGAACAGTTGGCAGTTCATCTATATATAAAAAAAATAGAGCCTCATTCGAGAGAACACCCCGACCGAGAGTCCGAGCGAGAGAGACGACCAACAGTTCTGAGTTTCATCTACATTTTCAGTTTTTTTTACAGTTCGAGAGTTTCTTTAGTTTCAATTACAGTTCCAGAAAATTTCTTTCCTCTGTTTTATTTTTATTCCGATTGTGCTGCTGCATGGAGTTGAATCTGGGGACGAATTCTTGCTGTGAACAGTAACTCCGGGAAGAGGAACAGTACTTTTGGCTTTATTTTCCATTGTTCAAAAAGTCTTGTAAGTTGATTTAATTATTAGTTCAAATGAATTCCATTATTTTTGCAATTCAATTTTCTGGTATGAGTAGCTAAATCCCTGTCTAGGGCTGAGATGAAGCCATGATTAGTTGTAGGAATAGTATTTATGCGATGCAATTGTTTTGACTAAATTAATGCGTTTTAACGATTGTTATTCTCAAATTAATTTCATTGGGCTATATGTTGAATATGATATTTGGGTATTACCTGTGATTCATCGTATAATGGATACAGCTAATGATTTGAATCTCATCTGTTGATATGCAAGAGAATGCAAAATTCTATTTAAAAATCTATATGCTTTAATGCTGAAATTTTCTGTAGGAGAATAGATTGAATTCCAATTCTCTACGAGATAATCGTGAAAACAATTGCTGATTTTAAAAGAAATATTCCTATGATTGTCATGTGCTGATTCTTATGCCCTAGTGTCTTAAATTCTTGATTAAAGCTTCAATTTTTATTGTTCGATTAGTTTCTTTTTCATAGATTATTTAATTGTCTTTAGATTAATTTCTTAGTTAAAGCTGTTTAATTGCATTGAGTCTTCGATTAATCGTAGTTGTAGTGAGTCAAATCAATTTAATTCTTCAACAAGGGTAATAATCTGATCTTCGAATTAGAATTCCGCTACACAAGTCCCTGTGGGTTCGACCTCGTAAAAATTGTGCGATTATACCGCAAATCCAATTCGTACACTTGCGAGTAAAATTAGGAGACTAATTAAAACAACAACAAGTTTTTGGCGCCGTTGCCGGGGACTTGTAAGAAATCAAATTTTAAGACTAATTTTACCCTTGCAGTTAATTTTAGGTCAAAAATAAAAAATTAAAAAAAATTAAAAAATTAAAAAAAATTAAAAAATAAAAAATTTTAAAATTTTAAAACACGTGAGAGTTGATTGACAGTGGATGACCACGTGGACACGTGATCACACACTGCGTCTGGTTAGCAATAATTCTAATCCTTTAGAGAATAATGAAACTAAAATTGATCTTTCATTCAAAATGGAAGATCAACCTGAGAAATCTCTGAGGGAGTTATTTTCTCCGATCACAATCAACCCTCCATCTTGCATAGTGTTGCCTGCAACTTCTGCAAAACATTTTGAACTAAAACCTCAGATAATTCAACTTTTGCCAAATTATCATGGTCTTAACAGAGAGGATCCTTACATGCATGTAAAGGATTTTCTAGAAATTTGTGCAACTTTTAGGTTCACAGACTTCTCTGATGAGTCTGTTCGTCTGCGCCTTTTCCCCTTCTCTTTGAAGGACAAGGCCAAGGCGTGGTTAAATTCTCTTCCCGCTGACTCTGTCACAACATGGGATATGTTGGTGAGCAAATTCTTGTCCAAATTCTTCCCAATGGCCAAAACCAATGAATTAAAGAGAGAAATCACTGACTTTATGGAAGATGAAAATGAAAAATTTTATGAGAGTTGGGAAAGATTTAAAGACCTTTTACTAAAATGTCCACATCATGGGTTTGAAACATGGAGGTTAATACAACATTTTTACAATGGCTTAACTCAAACACACCGCAACATGATTGAATCAATGAATGGCGGTGCTTTCTTAGACTTGGGAGGTGAAGCAGCTTATAACTTCTTAGAGCGATTAGCTGAAAGGTCCCAACAGTGGGATTTTGCAGGTCATAGGGAGAGACAACATCAAGCTCCTAAGAAGGGAGGTCTCTACGAGATTAAAGATGACGTAGATGTTAAGGTCAAACTCGATGCGCTAACCAAGAAAATAGATGCCCTGAGTTTGAACCGAAGCATCAATGCCCTCAACATGAATGAAGCATGCTCTGTGTGTGCTAGCCCGATGCATACATCTCTGAACTGCCCTTCCATGAATACTTATCCAGAGTGTTATGCAGAACAAGTCAATGTTCTAAACAATTATGGGAAGCCGACAGGCAATCCTTTCTCTGAAACTTACAATTCAAGTTGGAGAAATCATCAAAATTTCTCCTGGAGACAAAGTCAACCACCTATGAATGTAGGTGGGCAGCCTATGCAACCTATGCCTAATCAGTTTAGGCAGAATAACCCACCTTATCCAGCTTTGTCTCAACCTCCTACCCAATATCAACAACCTGTCACTCAATCTCAGGGTCTTACAC
Source organism: Houttuynia cordata (assembly GCA_039654745.1). NCBI lineage: Eukaryota > Viridiplantae > Streptophyta > Magnoliopsida > Piperales > Saururaceae > Houttuynia > Houttuynia cordata. The sequence continues at coordinate 12,399,879 of CM077511.1, read as the reverse complement.
AAAAACAATCCTCTTTAGAGGACACTCTCAAATCTTTCATCCAATCTACAAGCCAAGTCATTCAGTCAACTAACCAAGCTATGCTTGAGATGAAGAACTCTACACACATGAATACTCAAGCAATTGCCAAGTTAGAGACTCAAGTTGGTCAATTGGCTACTCAATTAGCAGAAAGAGAGAGAGGGAGATTCCCTAGTCAACCTGTGCCTAACCAGAAGGGCCAATTTTCCATTGGTAGTAGCTCTAATTCTTCACAGAATGAGGAACATGTTCAATCAGTCATTACCCTTAGGTCTGGAAAGCAAATTGATAATAAAATTGAAACTCCTGAAAAAGAAGAAAGTGAGAACACTAAGACTGAAATAGAGACTAAGGATTCTTCTCCAACTGTTGACAGTGATTCTCCACCTAGGAATTTTGTACCTAGGGCACCTTATCCGCAAAGACTAGTCAATCCTAAAAAAGGTGCACAATATGGAGATATTCTAGAAGTTTTTAAACAAGTGCAAATAAACATTCCTTTTCTAGATGCAATCCAACAAGTGCCTTCATATGCAAAATTTTTGAAAGATCTAGTCTCTGTCAAAAAGAAAAATAATGTTCCAAAAAAGGCGTTTCTAGCAGAACAAGTCAGCTCTGTCATTCAATGTAAATTTCCTATCAAATATAAGGACCCTGGTTGTCCCACAATTTCATGCATGATAGGGAAACATCAGATTGAGCGAGCCTTGTTAGATCTGGGGGCAAGTGTGAATTTATTGCCCTACTCTGTGTATGTGCAATTAGGTCTTGGAGAACTAAAACCCACGACAATGACACTTCAATTAGCTGACCGTTCGGTTAAAATTCCTAGAGGTGTTGTTGAGGATGTTCTGATAAAGGTTGATACATTTTATTTCCCTGTGGACTTTGTTGTCCTTGATACTCAACCTGTTCCGAACATAAGTGGGCAAATACCTGTCATTTTGGGTCGTTCATTTCTAGCTACATCTAATGCTATTATTAATTGCAGAAATGGAGTGATGCAAATTTCTTTTGGGAATATGAAGGTGGAACTGAACATTTTTGACATCAGTAAACAACCACCTGACATGGATGATGTGAATGAAATAAACCTGATTGAAACACTTGTCCATGAAACATTTCTTCAAACACATTCCCAAGATCCTTTAGAGGCATGCTTAACACGTTTTGGTTGTGAATTTGATATCGATCAGTCAATTGAACAAGTAAACTCATTGCTTGAGTCTGTACCTCTGATGAGTACTGAACGGTGGCAACCAAAAGTGGAGCCTCTTACCTTATCATCATCACCAGTAGTTCCATCTAGTGTTGAGCCACCTAAATTAGACCTGAAACCATTACCTGATACTCTGAAATATGCTTATTTAGGTCCTGCTGAGTCCTTACCTGTCATTATTGCAGCTGACCTAGATGTGGCTCAAGAGCGTAAACTACTTGATGTTCTTGTAAAGCACAAAGAAGCCATAGGGTGGACCATTGCAGATATTAAAGGCATCAGTCCCTCTATTGTTATGCACATAATTTATTTGGAGGATGATGCTAAGCCTTCTCGTGAATCCCAAAGGCATCTTAACCCTGTAATGCAAGAAGTTGTTCGAGCTGAAATCCTTAAGCTTTTCGATGTAGGAGTTATCTACCCAATCTCTGATAGTAAATGGGTAAGTCCTGTTCAAGTTGTGCCGAAAAAGTCTGGCATAACTGTTGTGAAAAATGATGTTGATGAGTTAGTGCCAACTCGAGTTCAAACGGGTTGGCGTGTCTGTATTGATTATAGAAAGTTGAATGCTTTGACAAGAAAAGATCATTTTCCCCTTCCTTTCATTGACCAAATGCTGGAAAGGTTAGCGGGACATGAATATTATTGCTTCCTTGATGGTTATTCTTGTTATAACCAAATTCCCATAGCCCCTGAAGACCAAGAAAAGACCACTTTCACGTGTCCTTTTGGTACCTTTGCCTACCGTCGCATGCCCTTTGGCCTATGCAATGCACCTGCTACCTTTCAAAGGTGTATGTTGAGCATTTTCTCTGATATGGTAGAGCGATTTTTAGAGGTATTCATGGACGATTTTTCTGTCTTTGGGTCCAATTTTGATGAATGTCTGCACCATCTATCTTTAGTGTTAGTGAGGTGTAAAGAGAAGAATCTGGTGCTTAACTGGGAAAAATGTCATTTTATGGTTCAAAAAGGAATTGTTCTTGGGCATATTATATCTAATAAAGGCATTGAAGTTGATAAAGCTAAAGTTGATTTGATTTCACATCTTCCACCACCACGAACTGTGAAAGAAATCAGATCATTTTTAGGCCATGCTGGATTTTACAGAAGATTCATTAAAGACTTTAGTAAAATTTCAAGACCTTTGTGTAATCTTCTTGCAAAAGATACACCATTTGTCTTTGATGATGCTTGCAATAATGCCTTTCAGAAACTCAAATCAGAGTTAACATTTGCACCTATTATTCGGCCACCTGATTGGAGCCTACCTTTTGAGATAATGTGCGATGCCTCTAATTATGCTATTGGTGCTGTGTTGGGGCAGCGAATTAATAAACTTCCCCATGTGATTTACTATGCCAGTAAAACATTGAATGATGCTCAACTTAATTATTCTACAACTGAAAAAGAATTGCTGGCAGTAGTCTTTGCTCTAGATAAGTTTCGGTCTTACTTATTGGGATCGAAGGTCTATATCTATTCGGATCATGCTGCATTGAAGTATCTTTTATCTAAAAAAGATGCTAAACCTCGTCTTCTCCGATGGATATTATTGCTACAGGAATTTGATATTGAAATTCGGGATAAGAAAGGTTCCGAAAATGTTGTAGCCGACCACTTATCTAGGTTGATAGTTGATTTTACTGATGAATCATTGCCCATAACTGAATCTTTTCCTGATGAGCAATTACTTGCAGTGTCCCAGTTGCCTTGGTTTGCAGACATAGTTAATTATCTGGTAACTGAACAAATTCCATCTCATTGGTCTTCCCAAGATAGGTCCAAATTTTTGTCCAGGGTTAAGTATTTCTTTTGGGATGATCCATACTTGTTCAAGTATTGTCCCGATCAGATTATTAGGAGATGTATTCCTGAACATAATCAGCAAAGCATCATTTCTTTCTGTCATGATCAAGCATGTGGGGGCCATTTTAGTTCTAAAAAGACTGCTGCAAAGATTTTGCAGTGTGGATTTTATTGGCCTACTATTTTCAAAGACTGTCATGCTTATTGTTCAGCATGTGAAAGATGTCAGAAGTTAGGAGCACTTTCACGCCGTAACATGATGCCTTTAACCCCAATCCTTATTATAGACCTTTTTGATGTATGGGGTATTGACTTCATGGGACCTTTTCCTAACTCTTTTGGCAATCTTTATATCCTTGTGGGGGTAGACTATGTCTCTAAATGGGTAGAGGCTGTAGCATGCAAAACCAATGACCACAAAGTGGTGGTCCAATTCTTAAAAGACAATATTTTTGCACGTTTTGGTTCTCCTCGTGCTATCATAAGTGATGGGGGAAAACATCTCTGTAATAGGGTTTTTGAACAGTTAATGAAGAAATATGGCATAACCCATAAAATTGCTACCCCATACCATCCTCAGACAAGCGGTCAAGTTGAGATTTCTAATAGGGAGATTAAGCATATTTTAGAAAAGACAGTCAATCCGAATCGCAAAGATTGGTCACTGAGACTCACCGATGCTTTGTGGGCTTACCGTACTGCATTTAAAACTCCCATTGGAATGTCTCCCTACCGTATTGTTTATGGGAAAGCTTGTCATCTTCCTGTTGAAATTGAGCATAAAGCTTATTGGGCAATTAAGCACCTGAATTTTGATCTCAATAGAGCGGGTATTCAAAGGAAACTGCAGTTGAATGAGTTGGATGAGCTTCGTAATGATGCTTATGAATGTGCAAAATCATACAAGGATCGTATGAAAAAGGTTCATGATCAAAATATTCTGCGAAAATCTTTTACATCGGGGCAGAAAGTTCTTTTATACAATTCTCGTTTACATCTGTTTTCGGGTAAATTGAAGTCTCGATGGACAGGACCTTTTCTAGTTCGTGTTGTTTATCCTCATGGAGCAGTTGAAATAGAAAACCCCAAGAATGGTGATATATTCAAAGTTAATGGTCATCGTCTTAAACCATTCTTGGAATTGCATCAACCAGAGATTGATGAATTGAGTCTGGCAGACCCAACTTATCATGACTAATGATTAATAGCTGTGTCTGGCTGAAGACGTAAAACTTAGCGCTACTGGGAGGCAACCCAAGTTTTTAGAATTTTTATTTTTGTGCTTATTTTTCTTATGTTATTCTTGTGCTTCACTTGTTCTTTTCATGTTGATAGATACTATAGCGTTTCAGTGGAGTGCAGGTACTATCTTTCCTTCCCTCGTCTATTTATTTTCCTCAGTACTTATTTCATATCTTTTACATTGAGGACAATGTTTCATGCAGGTTTGGGGGTATAGGAAGATAGTTGTTTAGGATATCTTAGTTATTTTCTTGCTTGTTTTGAATTTTTCTTTTAAAAAAAAAATTATTAAAATTTAAAATAAAAAAAAAAAAATTAGATTTTAGGCTGTTTGTTAGTATTTTTATAGGTTTTGGTAGTTTATCCCTTCGTGATGCATACTTCAATTTTTAAGAGATTAGTTTACATTGGAAGTGTGAGTAAGTATACTGGAGGATAGAGACACTTAACTGAGAAATAGCATTCTGTTACAGTCCTCTTGGATCAAGTGCTTGAGCTAATAAAATTCACTCACACACACCAGTTACATAAAGTAATACCTTCTAGAGATTTGTTGAATACTAATTTTCAGTGGGATGTCTTTAGTCAGAGTCATTGGATGATATGTGGTTGTCTGTTGAGCTTAAACGATCATGATAGACCATTTACTTGGCTATGGCAAGGGCTTGGAACCGGAAATAGGTTGAGAGTATAATACAGCCTGGACAGAATAATGTGTTTGAAAATATATATGATGAAAATGAAAAAAAAATAAAATAAAATAAATGGAAACGAAAATAAAGAAAAGGGGCTGCTTGACTATTATAGGATTAACTTAGGCTGATGCTCAGGTCCGAAGCGGTCCATCTTAAAACCTAATGCCCTAAGCCAACTGGCTGGGAGTCATTGGCCTGAGTCATTGCTAAACCTAAGCATCTTGAAGTCAGGCCTTACACAGTCCTAATGAAATTATATGGTGTATTATCCTCTCAAATCTAGAATGTTGGACCCGAAGGAGGCACGCAAGCATCTGTGCTATCATGAACCTAAAGATTACGATGGCTATGTAGATTCTGATGTCCTTTGGTTAATGGGTAACACTGGATCTGTGTGAAACAGAGATTTAGAGTGTATTGCTACAATGTTCTACACTTTCTATTATTTAAAGTATCATGCTATATCATATTGAGCAGAAATTTCCAAGATGAAGGTGTAGAATAAAACCACTTACTTGAGCGCTTCTATATTCCAGTTGATTATAAATGCAAGTACGTGTGGTTAGTTTTCTTAAGTATTGCAGTGTGTATTTGAAGGGATAATAGGTTTTGTGTTTTGAAGTGTTTAGTTAACTTCTTTCTCATTTAGATAAAGAGTAAGGTTAATTTTATAAATACATGTTTGTGGGTAGCATGGCTGCAAACCCTCACGAGACTTCACTCGTCCAGCCAGGGACACTTGGGGGTTTAAAAGGCTTGTTGCATATGCTAAATGCAATCGTGGTTCCCTACGACAGTGGTATTTATTTTTGAGTAGTTTTATTATTTTTCTTTTGTGTTTTGCTTGAGGACTAGCAAAATCAAGGTTTGGGGGTATTTGTTAAGCATGAAAAATACACATTTTTATATGCCTTTTTACCTATTTGTTAGTCATGTTTTCCAATTAAAACGAGGAATAAAGTGAATTTGGGTAATTTTCTAAGTAATTAGGAATTAATTAAATAAGGCTCTCTAAATTGCTCAATTTAACACTGTTCCGTAATTTTATAAATATTTGGTACGTCTAATTTGGGACATGTTTTATTTTGTATAGGTTCACATGCTCGTACTGCAGAACAGCCAAAGGTGAAGCCATTAGATGGGTTTTGAAATGTCAAAGCGACCAAAAAGCTGAGATAACGCGCAGAGATGATCTGGACCGTTGATGAGTCAGTCAAGAGAAGACGGGCGTGGAATTAGAATACAGAGCCATTCAGATTCGATCTAGCGGATAAGGATGATACAACGGGTTTTAAGAGAGTAAAAGAAAAAAAAAGAGAAAGAAAATCCGGACCGGTTCAATGGTCCGGTTTAATGAAAAAAAAATAAAAAATAAAAACAAAACCCGAGCTCGGGTGTTCTGTTCAGTCGGGACAGAGGAGCTCGAGCTCTGTTCGAGCGGCGAGCTGCTGTGGGGAGGCTGGGTCCCGGTGAATCGGCGGCTGGATTCCGGCGGTAAAGGCAAGGCGGCACCATGGCGGCGGCGGTTGCAAGATCGGCGAGGAAGACCATGGCGGAGCTCGAGATCGACTATGGCGACGGCGAAATCAGAAGAGAAGAGGTCAGGATCGACGGCGGCCTGAGGTGGAGACGACGATCAACGTTGAGGAGCAGACACGGCGGCCTGAGCAGAAGCAAGACGGCGGCGGTCACGATGGTTCCGGCGCGGCGGCAAAGAGCAAAACACGGCAAAACAGAAACAGATTTGGAAAGTTCTGGATTTGGAAATTCACGTGCAACAAAGCCGAATCCGAAAATCAATCTTCTGCTCTAGAATCAGAATGGTAATCTTCTACTTTCTGTTCGATTGGAGGTACAAAAGGGGCGGATTTTGGCTCTGATTTAGAAGTTTTATTTTGGGCGAGTTGGTTTTGTTCGAGAGAAGTCAAAGACGGATTCTTTTACCAATTTGGACGAAAATTGAAGTGCTACTCGACTGATTTGGAAGGCAGACAACAGGGGAGATCTTTCTAGATGAGATTAATTTTGGAAAAAGGTACTGCTTTTGGGAGAAGAACAGTTGGCAGTTCATCTATATATAAAAAAAACAGAGCCTCATTCGAGAGAACACCCCGACCGAGAGTCCGAGCGAGAGAGACGACCAACAGTTCTGAGTTTCATCTACATTTTCAGTTTTTTTTTACAGTTCGAGAGTTTCTTTAGTTTCAATTACAGTTCCAGAAAATTTCTTTCCTCTGTTTTATTTTTATTCCGATTGTGCTGCTGCATCGAGTTGAATCTGGGGACGAATTCTCGCTATGAACAGTAACTCCGGGAAGAGGAACAGTACTTTTGGCTTTATTTTCCATTGTTCAAAAAGTCTTGTAAGTTGATTTAATTATTAGTTCAAATGAATTCCATTATTTTTGCAATTCAATTTTCTGGTATGAGTAGCTAAATCCCTGTCTAGGGCTGAGATGAAGCCATGATTAGTTGTAGGAATAGTATTTATGCGATGCAATTGTTTTGACTAAATTAATGCGTTTTAACGATTGTTATTCTCAAATTAATTTCATTGGGCTATATGTTGAATATGATATTTGGGTATTACCTGTGATTCATCGTATAATGGATACAGCTAATGATTTGAATCTCATCTGTTGATATGCAAGAGAATGCAAAATTCTATTTAAAAATCTATATGCTTTAATGCTGAAATTTTCCGTAGGAGAATAGATTGAATTCCAATTCTCTACGAGATAATCGTGAAAACAATTGCTGATTTTAAAAGAAATATTCCTATGATTGTCATGTGCTGATTCTTATGCCCTAGTGTCTTAAATTCTTGATTAAAGCTTCAATTTTTATTTGTCGATTAGTTTCTTTTTCATAGATTATTTAATTGTCTTTAGATTAATTTCTTAGTTAAAGCTGTTTAATTGCATTGAGTCTTCGATTAATCGTAGTTGTAGTGAGTCAAATCAATTTAATTCTTCAACAAGGGTAATAATCTGATCTTCGAATTAGAATTCCGCTACACAAGTCCCTGTGGGTTCGACCTCGTAAAAGTTGTGCGATTATACTGCAAATCCGATTCGTACACTTGCGAGTAAAATTAGGAGACTAATTAAAACAACAACATTGACGTTTTTCTGCCTTAACGTTTTTCGTCCCACTTTAAACGGGTAGTCACTTTAATTCTAATCCGTTTTCACTCATTTTTTTTCATCCTTTCTTATGTTTAGTGCTCTTTCTAGTCATTATGATATCACAAAGAGGTTGAGCCATCACATACCATTTATCGTAGTTTTTGTAGTATTTTTTTCGATAAATAGCATGCGATGGATCAATATCTTTGTGATATAATTATAACCAGAAAGAGAACTAAAAATAAAGAAGAGTGAAAAAAAGGGCAAAAATGGATTAGAAATGAGAGAGATATCCATCGTTGAAATTTGTCCCACTAAAACAAATCTGTCCCATTTTAAAGAGGTGATAACTTCAATGATGCATATCTCTCTCATTCTTTATCCATTTTCACTCTTTTTTTCACTCTTCCTTATTTTTAGTGTTCTTTCTGGTCATAATGATATCACAAAGATGTTGATCTATCGCATGCTATTTATAAAAAAAATACTACAAAAATTACGATAAATAGTATGTGATGGCTCAACATCTTTGTGATATCATAATGACTAGAAGTGCACTAAAAATAGAAAAAACACTAAAAATAAGGAAGAATGAAAAAAAAAAGAGTGAAAACGGATTACAAATGATTATAAATGAGAGATATATGTATCGTTAAAGTGACTACCCGTTTAAAATGAGACGAAAAATGTTAAGGCAGTAAAAGGCATCGGTTCAACCGATGAACCGACGCCTTTCTCCTTTAACCCGAGAGGCGTCGGTTCAACTAACGTCTTTCGGTTTGGTTTTAAAAAAAACCACGCAAGCACCCGCGCCACATAGGCGCCTGCGTGGCTTGTCAGAACACCATTTTGGAAAATAATTACTATAGTGCGTCATTTTGAAAAAAAAAATTTCATGATTTTTTATATAATTTCCCCTATAATTATAACTAAGAAGTGCTAGACTGCTTGCGGCCATGGCAGGCCCCGCGAATAAGCCATAGAGTGCTTGAGATGTGAAAAATCCTACATGATATCTCAGTGTGAGCGTACTCCAGTTTTAAGGGAGTTTTTTACATATGACCTGGCGCCAACTTTTAGATTCCCATATTACCTAGTTTTTCCCGTGAAATCCTATATGACCTGGAATTGGCACCTATAGTACCGAAAATGCCCTTCTTTTACGTTTTTGTGCTTTTTGTATCCGAAATGCTTCATTTTTTCCAAAATCAGCGATTTACGGGAGCATCAAGTTGGGGAAGAAGACATTCCGGCAAAGGTCCGTCCATCATCGCGGTTCAAATCACCACCGGCACCGTCCAACTAGGAAAAAATAAAATTTCATGCCTCAAAACTGTAAAAACAGCAAGAAAGACAAGAAAAAATCAATGATGAAGGAATTTTGACGTAAGAACAGTGGGGAAGCCCTCCCGACTACAAAAATTAAGATCCATATGTAAAGAAACATATATAAAGATCACCCATTGGTGTTGGACCACTCGTGGACATGAAATAAGAGGATAAAAATGGGCAAAAACGTGAAATACTCGTCGGCGAGTGACAAGTTCAATTTATATATCTTTCTGTGATCCTAATGAAGTGGAAGAGGAGGAAAAATAAGGAAGAACGCAAAAAAAGGGGAAAAAACGGATGAAAAATGAGCGAGTTATCACATTTTGAAAATTCATATTTTATCGTGTCATCGAAGACACGAAAAATATCGACTTGAATATTTATCGTGTCTTCGATGACACGATAAAATGGAAATGTTTAAAATAACTCGCTCATTTTTTATCCGTTTTTGCCCTTTTTTTTAGTTGTTCCTTATTTTTCTTCCTCTTCCACCTCATTAAGATATATATTAGGATGAAAGAAGAAGAAAAAATAAGAAGAAAGAAGAAAGTGGAAGCTCTTCGTCGGAAAGTTTTCATTTTTACTTTCTTCTTATTTTTTCTTCTTCTTTCATCATAATATATATTCATGAGGTGGAAGAGGGGGAAAATATGGAAGAACGCAAAAAAATGGGCAAAAACGGATAAAAAATGAGCGAGTTATGGCATTTTGAAAATTCTAGTAAAATCGTGTCTTGAAAGACACGACTTGCAGTAAAATCGTGTCGTCGAGTACACGACTTGAAATTGAATTAAGGCTGTAACTTGCCTTCTTAGAAAGTTAATTAAGAAAGGAATGCATTCACCTTTGGGCACCTTTCTAATGACACAGTTACATAATCAACTAAAGATCATTACGAGGTAGTGTAACTGATGTGCTAGAAGGTAGCGTTTATGGTTAACAAAATCTTCCTAAACCTGCCATTGCGGTAGACCGAATCCTTCCAACCTGAGTATTCTCAAAAACTGAGATGGTAAGACGAACTGAGTTTAACACAGCCAGATGTACGGCTATCATGCATCAGGATGAGCAAAAAAAATTTAGACTTCAAATACAATGGCCAACTATTAATGAACAATGGACATCATAAATATGAGACACCAAAGGAGATAAACATTTCCCAAAAGTTCATTTCTATGGTCATTCATCTTGGTCCCACTCACTCATCCTCTTTCAGGTAGTTAGTTACAAGCTTCAGGTATCAGCCTTCTCCTTGCTCACTTGAAACAGAAGCTTAACTCATCCTCTATAAACTACAACTTACTATCAATCCTTTTACAAAAACAATTATCTTATATCATCTCATTTCTACATAGCCCAATCATCTTAGGATTTTTCAAGACCCTTAATTTTAATTCACGTCGTGTACTCAACGACACGATTTTACTGCAAGTCGTGTCTTTCAAGACACGATTTTACTGGAATTTTCAAAATGTGATAACTCGCTAATTTTTTATCCGTTTTTGCCCTTTTTTTTGCATTCTTCCTTATTTTTCCTCCTCTTCCACCTCATGAAGATATATTATGATGAAAGAAGAAGAAAAAATAAAAACTTTTCGGCGAAGAGTTTCCACTTTCTTCTTTCTTCTTATTTTTTCTTCTTCTTTCATCCTAATATATCTTAATGAGGTGGAAGAGGAGGAAAAATAAGGAAGAACGCAAAAAAAATGGGCAAAAACAGATAAAAAATTAGCTAGTTATCACATTTTAAACATTCTCATTTTATCGTGTCGTAGAAGACACGATAAATATTCAAGTCGTGTCTTGCAGGACACGACTCAATTCAAGTCGTGTCTTTGGAGACATGACTTGGATATTTTTCGTGTCTTCGTCGACACGATAAAATAGGAATTTTTAAAATGTGATAACTCACTCATTTTTCATCCGTTTTTGCCCATTTTTTTTTGCGTTCTTCCTTATTTTTCCTCATCTTCCACTTTATTAGGATCACAAAAAGATATATAAATTAAACTTGTCACTCGCCGAAGAGTATTTCATGCTTTTGCCTATTTTTATCCTCTTATTTCATGTCCAGGAGCGGTCCAATACCAATGGGTGATCTTTATATGTGTTTCTTTACATGTAGATCTTAATTTTTGTAGTTGGGAGGGCTTCCCCGCTGCTCTTACATTAAAATCCCTTCATCCAGCTTGTTTTCCCGCTTTTTGGCGCGAAGATTACCTTTCCCGATTTGGACGGTGCTGGCACCGGCGATGGTATAGGCGGAGATGCCGAACGGAACGCCTTCTTCTCCGACTGAACACGAACTTCTCTGGGTACCTCTTCAGATTCTAGGTAATATGGAAAAACGTAGAGTGTGGGTGCTTATACCTAAACCTAAGGGTATTTTGGGTACTTTTCGGGTCATATGGAAGAAAGAAAAAGATTTTGGGCGATATGAGAAACCGAAAGTCGGCGCCAGGTCATATGTAAAGAGCTCGTTTTAAGTGTAACACCTGGCCGGTTGAATGGCCAGGTGTATTGCTGGTAATAGCAGATGGCTGAACTGCATGTAAAACCTGGCCGGTTGAATGGCCAGGTGAAGTGCTATAAACGACAGGCAGGTGGGCATCTTCTTCATTTGGTTGTGCCTTCACCTGGTAGTTCTGTTACAAACCCAGCCAACAGAGAGCTATTTTCGATTCGAAAGGAAGCCATTGAAGGCAGTCAAAACTAGCTGAGCTGAGACGACCCTCGTCGACCACCGACGATCTTGGGTGATGCCGGCGGCAACAACAATTCCGGCGACCTCGACGACAAGTCCGGCGGCATGAGGTAGGATCTCATAACCCCTTCATCAAGCTGTATTGGGTTTTCCTTCCGCCGGCGAAGACAACGATGGCGGCTGTGGAAAGCTTAGAGATGGGTTGTCAATGGCCGCCATCGAATGGCCATCACGGCGGCGAATGGCCGCCATCAAATGGTCATCGCGGAAGTGACTAAAAGGTGCCGCCTTTGCGGCCACTTGGGTCGCAAAGGCGGAGAAGAAAATGGGGTTCGGCGGCGAGCTGCGGCGGCAAGGGCCGTCGTCCCTCAAGCCGCCGAACAAAGGAAAAGGCAGCAGCTTTTGCTGCTGCCGTTCTCTATTTTCCCTTCCCCAAATCCGGCCGGACCACGGCGGGAGGAGGGGAAGAGGAGGCGGCGCCGGCTGAGCGGTGGTGACCCGATGACGGCGGCTGTGTCGGCCACCACCCTCACGTGAACAGACGACCAAACTGGTCGTCTTCCTGGGGAAGACGAACGGTTCGGTCCAGGAATTCTGGACCGGATCGTCAAACCGAACCGGAACCCGGTTCGGTAATAGTTAAACCGAACCCGGTTCGGTTCATGATTAGACCGAATCCAGTCCAATAAATCAATCGGTTCAGACAGACCGAACCCGGTTCGGTCCAGTTATAAATCGAACCGGTTCAACAATAAACCCGGTTCAAAAGCCGGTTTAGATTTTGAACTGCCGGTGGACCTTAACCGACAGTTAAAATCTGTTTATAACTGACGGTCAAGCTTGACCGTCTGTGTATTTATGTGCAGTGTGGTACATAAAGAGCCAGTTTGGTATATAGGCTCCTGTTACTGATTTTGGGCTATTTATTAAATAATTTCAAGCCTTAATTGGCATGTTAATGGTACGTGTTTGTGATGTTATAGTATTAAGGGCCTTAGTCCCTTATGTTGTGATGACAGATAGCTAAGGATTTAAATGTAAAGAAAAACCCGACTAATAAACCTAGATGGTTTAGAGACATAATCATTTTATGAATGATAATAAAATGAGGACTTGAGGGCTGAGCTTGAGGGTTGGGAAGAACCTAATCAAGATAAAGACTAAAATGCCCTTGGGGATTGGGAGTCAGTGTATGAGTGTGAGTGACTTCCGATCGAGCAACCGAATGACTATTAAGTCACAGGTCAGGCCATCTGTTGAGCTATTAAGCCAACAGTGTGAATGGTATGTGATGGTTCCATACTAGTAATACTGTGATACCTATTAAGGATCACAAGGAATAGATTGGGGTGATGTTGCATCTTCCGACTGGTGGAAGCTCTGCCGTTTGTATCTCTCTATGGATTTTAGAGAGCATTCACATCTTCCGACTAGTGGAAGCTCTGTGTCATGGTACCTAATAAGGACCAACGTCTATTGGCCAGGCTTAAGCTGTTATATATCTCTATGGATTTTAGAGAGAACAATGATATGTTATTTTGGCCATGTTTGCATCTTTCTATGGATTTTAGAGAGAGTATTACATATTTTATTGGCCAGGCTTAAGCTGTTACCTCTTCTCTATGGATTTTAGAGAGAGCGTGCTTATTCTCTATGGATTTTAGAGAGAGCCACACATCCTGAGCCTTAGTTGCCAGGTGGTTTACTGTGCACAACATTGGAGACGTTAGCATCCTAGAAGGCTGCGTTTCCCGACCCACATCGAGTCTAGGAGCTGATGTGGAGCCAGACCCTTCCGACGGTCATACCTTCTAAGGTAAGGAATGGGCGAGGCAGTCACCCTTGAGAAATTCAGGGCGTGCCGTGATTACCGGTATTAATCGGAATGTTAGTCACGGTGTTTTCGTGCTGTCTGTCATGTAGGTATGACATTCAGTGAGTCTGTCTATGGGACAAAGACTTAATGATTGAACTTGAACTTGGGAAGCAATAAAAGACTTGCTTGAAAGATTAATAAAAGATTCAAGTGGAATCATGTAATAGGCTGTATAATATGTTAATGCAAATCCTAATTTG